>JAHREE010000279.1:19172365-19276092 GCA_033628505.1 Tringa tobata | reverse complement strand
TTTTTTTTTTTGGGGGGGGGGAGAGAGAGGAGGGGCGGGAGAGGAGGGGGAGGAAAGGGGACAATAGAAGGATTAAATTAGGAGGTATTAGTCTCCTTTTTATTTTGTCAACTCTAGTTCCAAATAGGACTCTGTGACCAGAGAACTTTGAAAAGTAAATGGACTGTAATGATTTAGATGTGCAGTCCACTTAAAGACATGACCTGAGACTCTAACTGCACACGAGTATTATGAAGAATAAATTAACTGACTTCAGAGGAATTATTCTTTATTTGCATCAGCTTAACAGAAAACAGAATTGCCCCAAAATTATGCAAAAATAAGAAGACTGAGTTTTGAATAATGACCTGTTTTCAGTTTTTCATTCTCACTACCATACAATCCAACAATCAAAAATATCCACAATATGTACCCTTCTGGTTTCTAAGATTTTAACCTTGATTAAAAAAAAAAAAGAAAAGAGTTAATCAACAAGATTTTAGGGTTAGACTATTTTCTCAGGATACTCTAACATTTTATTTTAAAAAATATTAAAAAAAGGAAAAGTAAAATTTTTATTGAAAAAGCTCAGAAGGAGTATCTCTCTGTTCCATTCCTATACTGCTAGCTTTGTCATCTGCAAAACACTGAAACCGCTTGATCTTGAACAGATCATGACTAGATCATGAACAGTCAGTTCAATCTGTATGTGTATTTTGGCAACAAATATGATGTCTTTTTCTATAAGGCATATAATGCCTCATAGTGACTTTTTGACACTGTCACTTCCTTACTGGTAAAATCCTGATTGACCACAGAGACACCAGAAGCTCTCCTAAGAAATTGGTTGCAAAGATTCATTTCAGCATATACACTGATACAAAAGCAAATATAGTACAGAGGTCTATAGTTCAGACATATGTATATATTAAGAAAACTATTACACTTAACACTCCCTGCATTTTGAGTAGAATTTTGGGAGTCTGGATTTTCTGACATAAACTGTAAAAACATCCTTCATATTTTTTCATCAAATGGTATGTCAAGGTATTATAAAGATTTAAGGCACTAATTACAGTAGAGAAAACTATACAATGATATGTCTTTAACCAAAAAGGATTAAGCAAAAAAAAAAAAATGGAGTTTAGCCTTCCACATTAACTGAAAGGAATAAATCTGGTGCACTGCATTTTACTTTTGTAGTCTTTGAATTTGAATTTCAGTTGTTCATCCACAGCTGGTTAGAACCAAGGGATTACAAGATACTGTTGTTATAGCTGGATGTTACCTCCTTCCAGAAGAAATGTTATTGTACTAATAGAGAATGAGATGTTCAGTTGGTTACTTGAGAAGCAGGAGTTTACCACAGAGTTTCAGAAATCACACGATAAGTTTGAAAGGATCTCTGGAGGTCGTCTAGAAGAGCCTCCTGTTCAAAGTAGGGCCAAATAGAGAAGGGTGCTTTAGTCTGTGTCAAGATGACCCTTGATGGCCTCCAGGCTTGAAGACTCCACAGCCTTTCTGGGACAATCTCTTCCTGCGTTTGACGTCCCTTACAGGGAACTATTTTTTTCTAATGTCTAATTCAAACTTCCTGTTTTTCTAACTTAAGTCTTTTACTTCTTATCTTTCCCCCATGCCCCTGTAAGGTAACAGTGACATTGAGCAGCTCTCATGGGCAGGGAGGCAGATGCTGAGGATGAGAGCAGGGCAGCAATTTACAAAGGGTATCATGTGGGGATGATGACTGGGATCAGTTAGGAGCCTACTGATGGCCACGCAAGTCCACAGTGACCAGGCAGGCCTGAGGCAAGCTGGGAAGTCAAGGCTGGCATCAACAAAACTTGGCATACAGGTCAGGCAGAGACTAGGTGGGAGTACTTCAGCTCAAATTCACCTTCCAAGCAGAGTGAGAAGGCCCTGGTGAATCTTCTTGCATCTGTCTCTCACCCTGCTCTTCTTCAGGTCACCCATTCTTAACATACCAGTGTGAACCTTTTGGCACCACAGCTGAAGCCTGGGGTTGGATGGGCTGCAGAACCCATCAGCACTCATAGCCTTTGCAGGAACATTCTGTGGCAACAAGTAGCTGCTAATGGGAAAAAAAGTGTTTAGCTGAATGTATATAATTTCATTCTGATTAATAAGGAAGGCCTTTTTCTTTTTCCCTTTAAGTCATTTGGAGGCTACGGAGGGAAACACAATGCCAAATTAGGTATCACATTAGTTATGCTGCTGCATAGGAGGACTATCAAATCTATCTAATGTTTCTTAATCACATCTCAATACAAACAAAACATTTTACATACAAGTTTTTCTGCTTCATACATTTGTGTGCTTGATATACCTGGTATTTTTTCCTGATTCTTCAGTCGTGTATATAATAATACTGCTAATAAAAAATTAAGAGCAAATTTTTCACTTTGCAACTGTCTCTGTCATTGGAAATGTTTTAGATAATATCTCAGACTTAAAAAGTCTCTCTTCATAGTTGTTATGTTTACATATGGGAAAAATCCTACTTCTAAATACAATTTAATCTTAACACTTTTTCGTCCTCTGAATACCAAGAAACAAATCCTTGTCTAATGAATAAATGGCCAGTGGCATCATATGATGACTTTTAACATAAAGGTCTAGCTCCAAGGAGGAAAAAGAAAGAAAAAAGACATTTATTTGTTAATTTCTTTTCTAAACACTCTACTTTATGGAATAGCTTTTCCATATACGTCTATTCACTAGTTTCTACTTTAAAACCTTCCCTGGCATCCCCATTTTCTTGGCACTGCCACAGGTAAAGAGTGGTTTAACAGCAGTCAGTATAAATTATTTTATTCTATAATGATTTTGTGAAAATTTTTTACATATTATATAGAAATTACTTGGAACCCTCAGCTGCATAGCAGCTGACTTTATTTAAGAAAAATATTTCCACTGCAATTACTTGCCATT
This sequence comes from Tringa tobata, assembly GCA_033628505.1. Lineage (NCBI taxonomy): Eukaryota > Metazoa > Chordata > Aves > Charadriiformes > Scolopacidae > Tringa > Tringa tobata. The sequence goes on along the minus strand of JAHREE010000279.1, from coordinate 19,273,161 downwards.
ATTACATACCCTGGTTCAAACTTGCCTGTAAATCCTTTAGGACAAGACAAAAGCTCTGTTCCATTGTTAAGCTGGTAATATACAGGTGTTACCCTACTTCAGATTTTCACTAGCTGAAGTATATTTATAGTTCCTCTAAAGGTTTGTAATAATGAGTGCAAAATATTATAACATGTCAGACCAAAATAAAATTTTTCAGAAATATGTTATTATGTATTATGAATAAACCTGGGGAAAAAAAGTTTGATGCAAGCATAAAAAGGTCTTACCTTATCAGATTTTAGAAATTAAGAACAGGAAAGACTGAAAACAATACAAACACAACATACTTAATAGCCCAGTTATACCAGATAAAGTATTTGAGACAAAAACCGTAGACTTAAATACCAGTGAAATAAACCATCAGATATTCCTGTAAAATTAGTTCTGTCTCATTCTGTTTTGAATCCAAGACTCATTCTACTCGTGAATACTATAATTACCAGTGCATAATTTTTATAATTTTGCAAGCCTAAAAACAATGTAGTTGATTTTATTAAGACTCCCCGGATAATATTTTGTATGGAATTAATTACAGTTCCACTTACCTGTCCAGGAGGAAAAGGTATTCATCACTGTGAGAATGAAAAACATATCACAATCATATCAAATGTTATTATTCCCCCAAAATTCTGTCTCTGTTCTTCAACTTAAGTTCATAAAAACCTGTGCACTGAAATAAAACAAACACATCCCTGCCTCCATCTCCACCCCTGTTTTGGAGGCTTTAGCACAGCCTGTCAGTAATTAAAGGGAAATATAAGGGTGATATAAAGAAGAAATTTTTTTACAGTGAGGATGGTGAGACAGTGGAACAGGTTACCCAAAGAATTTGTGGATGCCCCATCCCTGGAAGCATTCAAGGTCAGACTGGATGAGGTTTTGAGTAACCTGGTCTGGTGGAGGATAGGGGCTTGGAATGGACGATCTTTAAAGGCCTCTTCCAAGAAAACCATTCTATGATTCTAGGAATCTGTGATTAAATAAAATACTAGATCTCATTCCCTCATTAGAAAATAGGAAAAAAAAAAAAGAATAAGGTAGCATGTATGATAAATGAGACCTACATAATATATTGTATTGCTAGAAAATATTTATTTTATTATTGTGAAAAGCACAGAATACAATCTATATGAAATGGAGAATTTAAATCAATATGACCTAAAAACTTCTCTTCACAAGTAATGGTTATTACTGAAAGTGAAGTACAGTGCATATTATGTGAAAATTATATTGAAGAAAATATGAAACAATCTATGAAGTTCTGTGACAATGACAATGAGTAAGTAGAAGAGGGTTTGATATATGTTTTCATTAAATACTTGCTTCCTGCTATTTGGCTTTTTGGACAAAGTTGAATGTCTCACTAGTCATTTGCAAACAAAAAATGACTGAAACTATTATGAAGTTTTCTTCTTTAATCCTGTCCATGCTGGGATGATCTACAGTGTCATAATTCTGAGCTTTTCAAAACAGCCCTTGCCAAAAAGATTTGCTTTGTTTAATTACACAAACATGTTTAATGAAACCACATTGATGCTGCAGTCATTTGCTTACATTTACATCCCTCCACAAGGTTTACCTGTAAATCCTGTGCTCAGTGTTTTTCTGAATCAGCTCTCTTACAGTATTACCTGTTTATTATGAAATTCTGTTGCTTAGTTGAACTAATATGAATAGAATTGTATAAAATTTCATCTCATTTTATACAAGGAAAAAATCCATAGGTACTTTATAAATAATAATTTCATATTAAGATGAGTTTGAGATAAAGGTCACAACAGCTAATAAGTTCTTGATGAATCAGAAACGGGATATAAATATATAGTTGAGATTAGATTTCTAAAGCTGAGAGCTGTAAAAGTGGAAAAAAAATCAATAGCCCTTGCACATGAAAACTATATATTGATACTGAGCTTCATCTTTTGCAATGGAAAACTGTGAGGAAGCTGTATTACTAAAATTTCATAGCTGGAGTGTAAAAATTTTGGTCCAGCCAAATTAAAAGTTCACACTTCAGAGGGCACTAGTTCCAGTTAAAGAAATATTAAAAATAAAATTTTATTATGTTAAGAAACATTTATTAAAAAACATTATTTAAAAAATAAAATTTAATATTTCATAGATGCTTATAGCTATTTATTTGATTGAAATAAAATAGTCCAACAGAAAAACAAATCCATATTAAATGCCTAACTGATTTCCCTGGAGTTCATTCTAGCTGGCAGTTGTACACACTTGAATCCTTTAGTTAAGAATTATTTAGTCATAACAAGTTTTCTTGGTGTGGAAAAAAAAAAAAAGAAAATTAAATGTTTGACATGTAATTTCTAGAAAAACATTTCTCATATATTGTCTGCAGATGGCAGCAAATATTCACTAAACAGCAGAACTTCCTTTGCAATTCATTAAACTACATCTACTACATCATGCTTTTGGCAAGATCAAGTTAACAGTCATACATTTTTATCAAGGGAATTACAATACCATTAAATAATGTTTCAAATACACATCTAAAATTATTAATTTGTGCTATTTAATAGGTAATCCTATAATGATTAAAACAGAGTAAAGCAAGTAGACATCATATAAGGACCAAATGTGTGTAGCCATGAAGGGCTGTAGGAGTAAGGTAGGTAGGGCTTTACTGGAACAGAGAAACCGAAAGCACAGTATGCTGAAGTTATACATCAGTTGATTGAAATTCTTGTGCCACAGGTGCCAGTATTTCTTATCTCCATCACTTATATTATTCCCACAGTTAGAAATCCCCCTTGGTCACAAACCCGTTCTAAGAGCTATTATGTTAAAATACAAAAAAAACCAAAACAAACCTACTATTCTGGCTCATTCATATTTATGAATCAGTTGAGAGACTTCTTAATGCAGATTTTAACTTGAGTGGAGATTGAATTTTAGTACATCTTCCAAAAATTAGGTAACATATCTAAGGCAAAATCTGAAGAGTCTAAGAAAACACAACTCCAATGAGAGTTACCATTTTTGTCAGCTAATTAATAGAGTTAATTTCTATTGCTGATTTTTTTACTGCCACTGAGAAACTGCAGTTCACAAATGTGTCTTGGAAATAAAATGTTTAGTCTAGGTATAATATTAGCATCAGATTTTTGTGGCTGTTGAAAAAAAATAAGAGGATGTTGGATTTTCATATACATAGGAGTATTTATTCCTATGAAATAGAAATTAAATTAATGGATAAGGTGATTGGTGCTGCTTCAGTAACTATAGGGAATTTATAAATGATAATGGAAAGTGACACAGAACATCAACTGAAAACAATCGGTCACTGGAATAATCTTTCCAGGAACATGGTAAGGATCTTGAGGTTTCCCAACACAGCTGAAGAGGGTGCTAGATAATCTCACTGAGGCTCCTTTTCCCATGAAAGGCCAGATCAGTTGATCTTTCTAGGTCCCTTCCAATCTGTGCTATTCTGTGATTCCTATGAACATCAATATGTGCAATATGTGGAACTGGAAACTATTTTGATTTTTTTTTTTTTTTCTGTGCCTCCTACGTGCTTTAAATTCTTTCTTGTGTTATTAAATGTCTGTGATATTGAAATAACTGAGATCTTTGATCCAATTCTGTCACAAAAATGTCAAATGAATGTACATTAAAACTGGACTGGGAAAAATCTTCCCTAAACCCACAATTTCTTGACTTGTACTTGATACTTCCAGACCATCCCATGAATCAGCTGGTTTATATTAAAAAAAATTATTGAAAATCTCTTTGGTGGGTGAAAAACAGCTAAAACAATGAGTTCTGTTTTACTAAAATTCAAGATAAGTAATTCTGGTCTGTTGTGCACTAAAATTCCCCAAGAAATATTGCCTTTATGTAAATTATTATCAAAATCTTTATTTCAGTCACCTTTCTTCCCTTTTCTTTTAGAATACTTGCTTTCTTGTACAAGCGCTCTTCTATAAAATCTTGGATTATCTAATCAGATAAAATTAAAGACTTTAAGGAGTATTCAAGGAAGTGACATATCTTTAGATTGCATGCATTCCTTTCAGAACTATCCCTTCTTATTTATTGATACAAACAAAAAGTCACTTCAGCTTATGTGTCTTCATGGCTTTCTCTGATTTTTCTGTATTTGTTCCAGAATTTTTGAGTTCCTACTAAAAATTAAAAAGAAAAAAAACAAACCACACACCCCAAAACACAGAAAAAAATGAATCCAAATGATATGATATTAATCTACGTAATCTCTCTGCTTTCTCATTCCTTTGCATATTGTGTATGCTGAACCTTAGTTGATATTGCTGGTTCCATTGCAGTAGCAAGCAGTGAAAATTTTGTACAAGATTAATTCCCATGTGGCAGTCATTCTAATTTCAATTTTAATTTTCTTTTAAAAACTCTTTATGTATGGTATGATACTGTATATCTAATTAATAAATAGTGATATTTCCCAATATTTTTTTTTTCCAACATTGATTTATACTAAATTCAGGGGGGAAAAAAATGACTGGCAAATATCACTGTCTTATAATGATCATAATGAAACTAGTACAGACAACTAGAACATCATTGCCTGAACAGCTGTGGATACTAATACTGTAATTCTAAGCAAATAAAAATTCCTTGGGTTGCTGCCAGTTAATCCTGGAAATACTTATACTTCCTACATCTTCCCTTTTGAATTAAAAGTTCCCTTGTTGTTGAGGCAATTCCGCCTCTGACCATGCCTACGTTTTCCTAAGCCTGAGCATCTTGACACCTCTCTCAGCTAATTCTAATTTGAATCCAGCAGTAAGTATTCCTCTGCTTAGATGCTCTGACTTGATTTAAGTTACAGAGAGGGAGGCTGTCTTCAAGGAACTCCTTTCTGGAATGTTTACACTTGTCAATAAAACACCTTATGTAGCAGCTTAGTTTAGATCATTATTGTGGGGCTCCTAAAGAGGAGTGTGTGTGTGCAAGAGGGTAAAACAAACATATTAAGAAGACTTCATAATGGATCCCTTGGAGACCAACTTCTGACTAACGATATCTTTGTTTATAAGGAGACACTTCTCTAGAAGTCATTTAATCAGGATGATAAATTACCTGGTATGAATGATCCAAGGAGGGAGTCTTTGTTGATGGAAGGAGCTTAGCTTGATCAGGCTGGTTAGTTTTTGTGTTACTTGCTGTAACTGTTTCATTTCTCCATCACATTACATTTCAGGATGCACAGCCTCAATGGAAAGATCCTACGTCTTTTACTAATCTTGCCATTGGGTAATTAGGACTCCTTGCAAGGCAATAGGTTAGAGCATTCCAGGTCTCAAAATTAAAAAAAAAAAAAAAATTACCTACCTAAAAATGCATATATACGCATAAAAAAACACATTAAACAAAAAGCATACATAATTTTCAGTTTTTTGATATCTACATGCATATGAGCCTTCACACCAGTAAAACTTGACTCCTATACACATTCAATCAGTGATTTATTATATCCCAAATGAAACAAGAATACTTGAAAGAAAATATTGCCTCTCTTTGTAGGAGCCCTTAAAATTCAGCTTTTTAATTCTAACAGAAATGTCTGAAGCAAGTGAACTTTACTTATGGCAATTTTTTTTTCTCAATAACATAACAGAAATCATTAAAGCAAATGCATTTATTTGCTTGTCTATGAGTCTCCTTGAGGGTTTTTTTTCCCCACTTGGAGAACTTTCTTTTCAATTTGATTAGGTTTGCAGCTATGCTGTTTAGTAATTGCTGCACATATATCCAGAGAATGGGCACAGATATTAGAAAATGAAGTAGAATGACTCTATTGTAGGAGCTTCCTGTTACCCTGTGATGATCTGCGGAGCCTTTATGTGACACGGGTTGTTGTCAACAATGGATTCAAACCGCAATTCTGGAATAAGGGGAACAAAAATATTGACATTCAGTTTTCCCATGGGAATACAAGAATTTTTGTCACGTTTGTGTAGTGAAAATCTCCCAATGCAGATCAGTCTCTGTAATATTTGCTCATAGCATAGAAGTGCTTGTCTCATATTGACTTTTCCTATGGATTTTATTATTATTAAGCATGTTATGTTACAAGAGGGGTTTGGCATTAAATAAACACATCAGTAACCTGAACCTATTAAAATATAGTGATGGATAATAAATACTAAAACTTACAGTGATACAAAGATTATGCATAAAATGTGACTAAAATTGTCTAGCATGCTTTAAAGTTTGTGCAAAATAAGACAATAACATGCTGTTTGGAAAAAGAAGCATTACAATGAAGGTCCACCTTATTTTTTCATTTTCCATTGTGGGTTGGACTAGATGACCTTTAAAGGTCCCTTCTAACTCAAATTATTCTATGATTTTATGGCAATCATTATTACAGAAGAGTATAGCCCATCACTTGCCAAAAACTTGAAGACATTAAGGACTGATGGTTCAATTTGCTTATGGTAAAACAATCACAGACCTTTTTCATAAAAAAAGCCTCTATTTCACTGAATTTCACTGAATTTCACTGAATTTTTAGAGTTGGAAGGGGCCATAGAGATCATCTAGTCCAACTCTCCTGCCAAAGCAGGACCACCCAGAGCATGTCAGATCATGCCACTCAGGACTGCATCCAGGCGGGTCTTGAAAATCTCCAAAGAAGGGGACTCCACGACCTCCCTGGGCAGCCTGTTCCAGGGCTCCGTCACCCTCACTGGGAAAAAGTTTTTCCTCATATTCAAGTGGAACGTCTTATGTTCCAACTTGTGCCCATTACCCCTTGTCCTCTCACTGGCAACTACTGAAAAGAGTCTGGTTCCCTCCTCCTTCAGTCCGCCCTTGAGATACTTACAGGTATTAATAAGGTCTCCCCTCAGCCTTCTCTTCTCCAGACTAAAGAGTCCCAGCTCTCTCAGCCTCTCCTCATAAGGGAGATGCTCCAGTCCTCGAATCATCTTTGTAGCCCTACGCTGGACTCTTTCCAGTAGTTCCCTATCCCTCTTGAACTGGGGAGCCCAGAACTGGACACAGTACTCCAGTTGTGGCCTCACCAGCGCAGAGTAGAGGGGGAGAATGACCTCCCTTGACCTGCTGGCCACACTCTTCCCTATGCAGCCCAGGATTCCGTTGGCCCTCCTGGCTACAAGAGCACACTGTTTGCTCATTGTCATTTTGTTGTCCACCAGGACCCCCAGATCCTTTTCTTCGGAGCTTGTCCCCAGCAGGTCCATGCCTAACCTGTATTGATGCCTAACATTCTTCTTTCCCAGGTGCAGGACCCTACACTTTTCCCTGTTGAACCTCATGAGGTTCTTCCTTGCCCAGCTCTCCAGCCTGTCCAGATCCCGCTGGATGGCAGCACGGCCCTCTAGGGTGTCAGCCACCCCTCCCAGTTTGGTATCATCAGCAAACTTGCTGAGGATACACTCTGTCCCCTCATCCAGGTCACTGATGAATATATTGAACAGTACTGGACCAAGTATTGACCCCTAGGGGACACCACTGGTTACAGGCATCCAGCTTGAACCTACTCCATTAATCATTACCCTTTGGGTCCTGTCGCACAGCCAGTTTTCAATCCACCTCACTGTCCCCTCTTCCAGCCCACACTTCCTCAGTTTCCCAATGAGGATGTTATGGGAGACAGTGTCAAAAGCCTTGCTGAAGTCAAGGTAGATGACATCTGCTGCCCTCCCCTCATCCAACCAACCAGTTATAACGTCGTAGAAGGCTATCAGATTGGTCATACATGATTTACCCTTGGTAAACCCATGTTGCCCACTTCCAATAACCCCCCGTTCTTCAACTTGTTTGATCGTTCCCTGAATAAAAGGGTTTATTTATTTCTTTGTTTCTCAATGAAAAGGTGCTTACTTATTATATCTTACTGTAACAAAACAGGGTCATTTTAATAATTTACAGAATAAAAGGAAGGAACAGGCTAAATATTGGGGTTTTTTCCCTTTCTATCCCTGATTCTATTCAACACTAAAATTCTCAGTATTTCATTCATCCACTCTATTTGATAAAAACCTCAAACATCCTTGTATTCTGACTTCATTGTCTTCTTCTGTGTATGTGTGCTGTGTTTTTTTTCTTTATTCAATTTTATATCTGTTAGCAATGCTTCTATAGTTACACTTATAACGATTTTTGTTTTGACTTTTATTGATCTGGGGACTTCATAAACTGCTTCAGTTCAGTATAATATATATTTAGTAAGACACATGGTACATTATAGTAGATATTAAGGAGAACATATACCTGTTCTAAACTCATTTTACCATTTTCTCCAGAAAAAAAAAACAAATAAGCTTACCATGGTTGTCTGCCCTGTCACAGAAAATCTGTACGCATAACAGTATGTGTTTCTGTTCTTTTTTTATATGTTTCCTGTCATGTCGCTTTACAAGTTCATTGACCATGAAAACTTGCATGTCTGTGTAAGGATGTACATCCATTGTAAAGGTATAACTCTGCCCTGGGACCAGACCAGAGCAGATAGGACATTTTGAATACTATCAGTTTGTCCTTGATTTTCTCTTTGCTTCAGTAAATAAAGCAGGGAATGGTGATGGAAGAGATCAGTTCTTGCACTGGATCCACATGACACTGTGCTTTTCTGCAGTACTGGTAGGTGGTGTTGCATATCCATGTGTGTTCCCCGCACATCAGCTTTCCCTCTACCAGGATGTAACAAAGCTGGCTCATTAAGAGGATGCCTTCACAGTGTCCAATGTGGAAGTATAAACCTTCCCTTTACTGTCTGCTTATTCCTACTTCCCTGATGAACCACTGCTCTAACAGTATGTCTGAAGTGCAGAGAAAAACTTGGGTAAAGGGAAATAGATTCATTAGAAACATACAACCTAACAGTAAGAGAAATAACAAATGTTTCTACAGTACTTTCTTATAATCGGATTTATGTTTTGGTTCCTCATTTTCTCTAAGAAATTGAAATGTTAATTTTAAAATTGTCATTAATATAGCAACTGGAGTAATTTGAATATTATAGAATTTCATAGAATCATAGAATGGTCCAGGCCGGAAGGGACCTCCAAAGGTCATCTAGTCTGACCTTCCCGCAGTCAGCAGGGACAAGTAGACCAGATTACCCAGGGCCTCGTTGAGCCTTGCCTTGAATATCTCCAGGGGAGGGGCCTCAACCACCTCGCTGGGCAACCTGTTCCAGTGTTCCACCACCCTCATAGTAAAGAACTTTTTCCTAATATTCAATCTAAATCTGCTCTTTTCCAGCTTAAAGCCATTGCCCCTCATCCTGTCATTGCAGGCCTTTGTAAACAGACTCTTCCCAGCCTTCCTGTGGGCTCCCTTCAGGTACTGGAAGGCTGCTATTAGGTCTTGCTGGAGCCCACTCTTCTCCAGACTGAACAACCCTAGCTCCCTCAGCCTGTCATTGTAGCAGAGGTGCTCCAACTCCCTGATCATTTTCCTGGCCCTTATCTGGACCCTCTCCCTCAGGTCCATGTCCTTCCTATATTGAGGTCTCCAGACCTGTACACAGTACTCCAGGTGAGGTCTCACCAGAGCGGAGTAAGGCAGCAAAATCACCTCTTTGGATCTGCTAGCAACGCATCTTTTGATGCAGCCCAGGATGTGATTGGCCTTCTGGGCTGCAAGTGCACACTGCCTGCTCATGTCCAGCTTCTCATCCATCAGCACGCCAAGTCCCCTGCTTTCTAATAGTTCATCCCCTAGTCTGTATTGATACCAAGGATTGTTCCGGCCCAGGTACAGAACCCTGCACTTGTTTTTATTGAACCTCATGAGGTTCACCTGGGCCCACCTCTCCAGCCTGTCCAGGTCCCCCTGAATGACATCCCGTCCCTCTGGTGTATCGACAACACCACACAGCTTGGTGTCATCCGCAAACTCGCTGATGATGCTCTCAATCCCTCTGTCTGTATCATTGATAAAAATGTTAACCAGTACCGGTCCCAGCATGGACCCTTGAAGGACTCCACTTGTGACTGCTCTCCATCTGGACTTCAAGCCATTGAGTACCACCCTCTGGATGAGACCATCCAGACATTTCCTTATCCACTGAACAGTCCACCCTTCAAATCCATATCCCTCCAATTTGGCAAGCAGGATGTTGTGGGGAACTGTGTCAAAGGCCTTACTGAAGTCCAGATAGATCACATCCATAGGTCGTCCCTTATCTACTGACCTAGTCACTCTATCATAAAAGGCCACTAGGTTAGTCAGGCAGGACTTGCCCCTGGTAAAGCCATGCTGGCTGTCCTGAATCATCTCCCTGTCCTTCATGTGCCCAAGTATGGCATCTAGAAGGATCTGTTCCATGATCTTCCCAGGCACGGAGGGGAGGTTGACAGGTCGGTAGTTCCCAGGGTTCTTCTTTCTACCCTTTTTCAAAATGGGTGTGATGTTTCCTTTCTTCCAGTTTGGAGGGGCTTCATCTGACTGCCACAACTTTTCAAATATCATGGGAAGTGGCTTGGCAACTACCTCATCTAGTTCCTTCAGGACTCTGGGGTGTATTTCATCAGGTCCCATGGACTTGTATGTCTTCAGGTTCCTTAGTTGATCGCGTACCTTGTCTTCACTTAGAGTGGGAGGGATTTTGTCACCTTGGTCTCCAACTTGTGGGCCATCAGCATGAGAACCAGGAGGAAAGGGGTTGCCAGTGAAGACAGAGGCAAAAAAGTTGTTGAGAACTTCTACCTTCTCCTCGTCCATTGACACAAGTTCCCTACTGTTGCTCATCACGGGGGTACGTTTTCTTTAACCTTCCTTTTCTGGTTAATGTACCTGTAGAAACCTTGCTTGTTTTTCTTTACATCCCTTGCCAAATTCAGTTCTATCTGTGCCTTGGCCTTCCTGACCTCATCCCTACACAGCCGGGCAATGTCCATATACTCTTCCCAGGATGCCTGTCCCTTCTTCCATTTCCTGTGTAGCCCCATCTTGCCCTTTAGTTTGACTAGCAGGTCACGGCTCAACCATGGTGGTCTGTTGCCCTCCTTGCCCAATTTCTTACATGTAGGGATTGAGATCTTTTGTGCTCTAGAGGGAGCATCCTTTTGCCTGTTTATAAACAAATAATTCAGAATTAGTATTCTAAATGACTCTTTATGCTTATATTGACTACATTTTTAACATTTTTTAAGTAAATGTGTATTATACAATCAACTTACGCTGATTTGAAAACAAGCATTGCAATGACAGCAAACATCTTACTCATTTTTCACCAAGATAAGCTAAAAAACAATATATAGCAAATAATTTTTTGTGTGTTTTACATGCTAATTAACTAGTAGTAACATGAAAGTTAAATTGATTTAACTTGATTTCAAGTGAAGCATATCCTATAGTAACAGTTTAAATTGGGAAATAAAATATAAATATCTTATCTTGATACTCTCTAAATATACCCTGTCTGAATATTAAGGGGTTTTTATATATATTTTGTGATATATATAAATGTGATAATGTGATAAATTGTGATAAATGATTATCTTTTCACTGTAAAGGAATATTGTATTATGATGGCAAGTTGACAATCAGAACTTCACCAACAATTTGCAATCTGAAGGTTAATTAGATGCCTAGCTCATATGTAGTGACCATTGGAAGGTCTATCTGTTATTTAAATCCTTTCGATTACAAAATTCCAGACTCTGAGATGTAAATCTCTAAGTTCCATTGAGACAACTCCTTCAAACCCTTCATCATTTTGTGCTCATGAAGTACACCTATTTGGGTCATAATGCTAAATCCTGTTTTTAGTGCAAGTCTGGTCCTTGCTTTCTATGTATTCATCCGCTATCCGAGTCTAAAATACTTAAGCGATGTTGGTGCAGGACCAACAGTGCAAGATCTGAAATAACATAATAGCTCATGAAAGAAGAGATGAGATGTCTTATGAAACAGGTAGGGTTGGGCTGCTGTTTAATAGTACGGAGTCACCAGCTACGTGCAGCTAATGGAAACCATAGATAGGGATAATACTCCACTGTCAAATAATTCCAGATTCCATGGATCTGGAATTGATCCATGAACTTAAAGCCAAGTTTTATGGGTCAGTTTATGTACTAATTAGGGATAATTTTCCCTAGAGCAGGTCAGTCAAGTCACCCCATATTTGCCCTTCCTTTTCTTCTGAAGTCCACATAGTACCCTTCTGGTACTAGTGTGTGGTTTGTTTAGTTTTCCCCATTCAAAATATTGAAAATAATGGAAGGCAGTGTTTCAGTCTACCAGAGAAGTATATCTATACCAGGAAACTGAGGATATGTTGCATGGCCTGGACTGATGCGGCATATGAACAAATGGCCTCCCAGGAATTTCCAAGGGAGTACTGAACCGGAATAAATGTCAGTGCCATGGGAAAGTTTGGGGGGTTGAGCTTTTATTTTGTTTGGTTTTTTAGTGGTTTGTTATCACTTGTAAAAGTGATGATGTATTCAGATAGCCAAAAGCTCTTTTGTAACTGCATAAGCATTTATGACTTTATGTTATATGTCTCCTGAAACGCCACAAAGCAGTAAGTTAACAAATGCACTGATTTATTTTGCAAAAGACTAAGGATGGGATTCTTGCTCTTCCATCCTTTAGAAGAGGATACATAACAGTAGCAAGAGATCTGTACTCATATGTAGTCAGTTGTTCTCATGACAGAAGCTTTAAAAGAGCAGCGTACTCAGTAGATCCCAACAGCAAAGTGCTGAGATTGCAACAGGAACCATTAAACCAGATCCTTTCACACACTATCTGAATGAATGTAATTCTAGTTTTGGGGCTTCTGGCACTATTGCCATCTAGACACATCTAATCACAACTAGGTTTTGTAATCACAAATAGGAGATGACAAACTATAATTTAAGCATACAAGGAAGACTAAATTTCTGTCTTTTTAATTTTTTTTTCCAGAAAGATGCTTCTTAAAATGCTATACTAAGAATATTGAAATAGTAACATGCTCTCTGAGTAAGGATGATATGCAATATCTTCACCTACTTACAAAACTTGATCTACTCTGAGATTCTAATTTATTCATCAAAAAGGAAGAGTACATTTTAAATTTTTGCTTTAACAGAGGTTCATCATAAAGGGCTGAACCCAGATCATCAATATAAGCCTTTATATTTGCGCCAGAAGCATAAGTAAAGTCAATATAATGCTTTGTCCATGCAATGTAGGACAAAAAGAAGGTATTATATACATAACTCAATTCCCTTTAAGGAAAGTTTGCCCCATACATCTCAAAAATAAATGTATTAAAATCTCCATTTAATTTTTTTTTTAAGATAATATCCATTATAAATAACTAGTCACAATCAGTTTTTCAGATCAAAGTGCAGTCCTGTAATATTTAAGAAAGGCTTTGTTCATATTCCTCTGGCTGATTAGTTATTAATCACTGTGCGGGAACCTTTCAATGTTAATGTAATACCACAGATGGACAAAGCCTCAGACTAAAGGGAAAAGAGGAAGGATATCCACAGTCAGATATTCGTAATCACACTGAAAAATGTAGCAGGTGCTCACAGGAAAAGAGTTTCATATACCTAGAACTAGACAGTCTCAGTTGAGCAAACATAGGTGCCTGTGCCTATGCAAAATACATGGTACGTTTATACTGCTAAATAAAAAAGCGTGAGGGAATGAGCTCAAGCAATGTTCCCTGATGATCCACACTGCTTAATTGTAAGGTCACTCCATCACTCATTTACTAACTGCTCCTGCTAGCTCTCTCCAAAACAAATCTGTTACAAAAGGATCTACCCCTAAACAGAGAGTGAAAAAAACCCACAACAGACACCAAACCCCGTTGACTCTGGGGCACGGGAGTACTAGCTGCCCCTCTTTAGTACAGCAATGTAGACGTAACCAGTGCAGCTGATGCTTGAAGGGCACACTAGACCTTCCCCAGACAAAATGCTTAGACAGTGGAACATAGGCAGCAAATCAGTGTGTTCCTGGTGCCTTGGACCTCCTATTCAGTAGGTGTTACTGACCACAAAGACTATGCTTTGCAAAACATACAGATCTCAAGAAGACCAATAAAAGTGATCTCAGCAGACCAAATTGCTACCGGCATTCCAAAACCCTTCACAAGTATTCTGACCAAATATTGCTAGGACTTCTATCCTTGCCTAAAAAACTGCAGCTGCTTCTCTTGCAATTCTCTCTGAACAAGATGAGATCAGCTTTTCTGTTCCATCTCTAACTGATGCTTCCAACCAAATTTAACTTACATTAACTATTGTTTAGTCTATAAAAAATAGAAAGGCATCTCAAAAGCATTGGTGAGATAGCAGAAATAATATATGCATGAAGTTCTGAAAATGCTGCAGTAAAAAAGCACATAAAGGTTAATTGAATACAAACACAAGAAATGAAGATGCTGACAGAAAACAAACAAACAAACAAAAAACCTTCATGTTGAAAAGGAGAGTAGAAAGAGAAAGGATAACAAATGGACTGAATCTATTTGATATGGAAGAAAGAAGTCCACAAAGCTATTGAAGAATGCAAAGGTTGGGAAATATTATTCAAGATAGTTTAAAATAGAAATGTCATTCCTTTATGACAAGCTAATTGGTTGAAAGGCACAGAATAAATAAGTTATAATAAATAATACATAACTAATATTCGTATGTCCTACTCTGCAGTAATAGTGAGAGGTTTTCTGCTAGAATTCCAACATTATAATTTTTCTGAAAAATGTGTGCTGTCAACGTAAGTTCCTGTTTACATGTTTTAAGTTCTTCGGCGTATATATATATCAAACATTTCAACATATAATCTTACCTCATAAATAAGTGAACACCAAATGAAGGAGAACCCAAGAAAGTTTTTACTTTACTTTCATAATCTGCAGATTAAGTAATTGCAATGAAATCTTTATAAGGTTATGATCAGGGGTCCTTCCTTTAAAAGTTTCACAGTTACTTCTTTACTTATTGTAAACTAAGATTTAATAGGTTTTCAGCAAAGGATTGTCACTACTTTACCTGCTGAAAATTTCAAAATGTTACTTCTCTTCAACAAATGAACAAATGTTTATTTTACTGTGATAATTGTGGAAATTCAGATGAAAGTAATTATAGCTTTTAAAAAGCATGAAGCATTTAAGTCATGCATTTTCAAAGCCTGCTTTCTGGTTAATGAAGAAGTAGTGCTCATGAGGTTAAGTTAATTTTTTAAGACACGTGTTTTTGCTGCAGACTGTAAGGAGCATGGAATATATACTAGGTACCTAAGCATGGATTTCAAATATACGTACATTAAAAATGTATCTCAGGATGTGGTGTAGAGTAGCAGAGGCATGGGGTGGTGATAAGAGATGGGACACAGGCTTGGCACTGGAGACACCACAGCTGTAAACAATTCGCCCATCGTCAGTTAAGGAAGAGCAGACCTGGAGCTGGTCAAAATTGGTTTCAGGAGTGAAAAAGAGAACGAAGGGTTAGTATCTGACATATGTAAAAGACACTACAAATTGTTATTTTGGATTAACAAGGAGCTGCAGACCAATGAGGAAAAACAGAGGCACAGAAGCATATTAAAGAATAGAAAAATGATTCCAAGTGAATAACAGACTGAGAAAGAAGAAAACATCAACATGATCATCATATTTCTCCTGGTAAAGGACAGCAGTTGCTCAATGTTACCTGCTCCCATCCCTGTGCAGTGGGTATGGTATCAGTTTGCATAGTGTGTGTGTCACATGATTCTGTACACTGGAAATTGTTTTTCCCTATCATAGAAAAAAAAATAAAAGGAAAACAAAATATGCAGTCCCAATTTCATCCCTTTTTTTTGCTGATATGCAGCCAACAGACAAAAGCAGTCAAAGAGTTATTAAATAGATGTAATATTCTCAATAGCCAAAATCTAAAGTGAAAAGCAAGAGGTTGTGGATGAACAAATAGAGAGATAGTATTTGACCACATGACAATTGTAATGTATCTAATGGTAGGTATTTAGAGTTTAAAATAAAACCCTAAGAGGACTCTTGTAGTCTACATATGTCACAGAGACAGGATACCTGAATTAAATGCAATGAACAATTATTCTAAAATAAATTAAAAATGAAGGTGCGTTTCTTCCCTATATTAGATTAAGTAAATAAATTTTTTCAGCTTTTTAGTACCTTTTAATATTAACTAAGAAACTATAGTTACAGAGGGTGGATGCTTTCCTTTCTTTGCTTATTTTTTTTCCCTCCTTCTTTTTCCCATATCATTTAAATTCACAACTCCTGACACCCAAGAAAATGGCTCAGTGGCTGGCTGAATGATTAGAGGATTTAATTGTTCTAAATATGCAACTTTAGCCTCTGAGAATATCCAGATGTTTGAATTATTCTTACTCAGAATGTGACATCCCAATTTTCACTTGTTTTACAGGTAATATTGGCTGCCACTATGTTTGTATAGACCTAAAATCTCTAGTTGTTCTCTAAGCATGCCTATTAGATCAAGCTGTGCAAAACAATTAGGCAGAGGAATGCATCATTTTTCTAGATCATTCTCAGGCATATTTGGGAGATAGGTGCCAAAACGCTGCCAAAAAGTGCTTCTCAGCAGGTGTAAAGACAGCTTTTCAGTGATTTTGGAAGTCAAGCAAAAATTAAGATGTGTAGAGATTATGTGCTGCCTGGGTAGGTGTATTTGAAAATAAATTCTATATTACCCCTGTATTAGGCAGCCATGAATACATGTAAACATGGATCCAGACAACTGAGAGTGAACCCAGTGTATGACTAGGTATTGGAAAATCTGGGGACTCCAAGTGCATAATAACATGAATATGATTTAAGACAGGTCCAATAGGAGCATTATTAACTATGATCATAATGAGAGACCATTTGGACAGATCTCCCCCTCTGCTCCCTTGTCTCCCAAGTGAGTGCAGAGACTTAACCTGTATAGTGTTTCAGAAAAAGGAAAGAGGTGAGAAGAAGGAATTATTTCAATGTTAACAAAGCCAAGTCCTTACTTCACTCAAAAAGCACTAGACATAGGGACCACAAGTAATCTAGAGATTGATTTCTCACCTCTTTCTCACACTTCTTTTCAGTTATACTCAGATTATGTAGTGGCTGCATGAAGTGTATATCCCACCTTCAGAAAGCAAAGCTAATGCTATCCCTGAGTTTATCATGATCTCATGGTTTCCTACATAGATAGAAACAGATCCAGGGAGGAGAGAGAAAAAAACTTCTAGAATTCCGTGTGATTTCAACCAAAAAGCCAGATCCACAGGTCCTTCTATGTGGTATTTTTCATTGCTATTTACCAGACTAGCCCATTTTACATCATCTTTACATCACTGTTCCCTTCCCCTCCACCTCTCCACTCCCAGTTCCCTTGGACAGCAGGCTCAAGATTCTCTTTGCAGAAACAGTAACTCCAAAAACTTCAACATAAGGCCAGTGTGTTCCTACAGTACAGAGAATACCTGTGCCTTCGTGAAAATCCCTGTGGTTTTCAGAGAAAGATTTGGGGATAGAATGAAAGATTATACTTCTTGTGCACTGGTAACAACAGAACTTTCTCAAATGAGAACTAGGAGCAATACACTTACACACTTTACTGTGATGAAAAAGATTAACTAGGTGACCTCTAAGGTCATTTCCAAATCTATTTTCTATTATTTATTACTTCTTCTCATCTCACTCCCCCCAGGAAACAGTTTGCTTTTCCCCAGGACACATTAATAAAATGTATCAGACTCCCACAGCAAAAACAGGTCAGCTGCAACACATGCAATATAATCATATTCACCAAGCAGCGACTTCAGGGAAACCTGACTTGCAAACAGTATCCAAAACATATAAACCTGGCTGCAAATGGCAGGGTATGTCAAGCACCCAAGGTTACAGCTGAAAGGAAGCCATCTCTTTTTTTCTAGACGTGGTGAATGTACCATTTTACTCAATGTGCTCCTTTCTTAAAACTGCAGGTTATTTTCTGCTAGAGAATATAGTGACCATTTGATGTTAACTATTAATGATAGTTTTGGCAAGGGACAAAGATTAGAATGTGTAAATATGCATAACAATTCCCTCCATACACCCTGGTCAACAATGCTCTATGCATTATCAGACTTCACCTATGAGAAATATGCTTTATATTGTTTGGGTTTTTTTCCAATTTATTACCTTCTCCCTCCAGTAAAATGTATTCTTGGCAAATATAGAGCCTGAAAAACAAATGGCTCACAGTACTGGGTGAAAATTACATGGATGATTTACTGAGATGCTTGTCCCTTCAGTAGATTCTTCCCAATTTCAGAAAGTCCTTTAGTTGTAGGCACATTCTTACTAACCCAAATATATGTACCCACACCCACACAAATAAATCTCAATGAGAAAAATATGGAGAAACAAAACAGAGCATTAATACACCCACTATCATCTGCCCTCCAACACTTGGGAATTCCCAGTAAGAGGAAGTCCCAGTCCCACATTCCTTTTCAGCACTCAATGCCCTACATCCTGAAACCTCCAAATAGGACAAAATTTCTTCAGATACTAGCTCTTTCCAGTTGTATCATTCTCTGCTGCAGCTATGATGATTCAGAAAATGGGGCTACTGAAAGGTACATATTGCTGGATCTTTTATTTTAAAGGAAATAATAAACAAATATATAGGAAATTATTCACAAAATAAAAACAGTTGCATACTCTTAAAGCTGCAAATTTATAGAAAACTAGAAAATCAAATTTATGTTGGCTTGAAAAATTTTAGCACTTCCCTTGTGTATAGATACATGCTAAAACTCTAAATTGTATATTCATAGATTATTCTCATTAACCTACATTTATACAAGGACAATCTGTCATTGAGTGCTCAAGCAACCAGAAGTCTGCCATTTCCCTACATGCTAGAAATGTATTTTAGAGTTTAAATATCTTGTTTGTGTGTATCTGATCTCTGGATCTGGAAATGGAAGAGCTAATGATGAGCATTATTATGTTATAACTTGGTTCTTTGTCATGTGGTCTGCTGCCCATTTTAAAATAATATCTGTAAATCGTGAAATGCTATTAAAATGAAAATATGGCTTGATTTTGAAGGCAATATTCTCCCAGGATTTTTACTACTTGCCCCCATATGCTTGTGTCAGTAAACCTTTTACCTGCAAATTAGTATAAAGCACTTTCTTCCACTGCTACAGAATATTGCCTTTGACAGGATGGAGTCACGCAGCTGCGCAGTATTTGCCCTTCCTTTTCCATACAGCACCATTAAGGGTAGTGATGCAAAATACAGAAAGCATTTGCTTCTTTCTTTCACTCGTCTAGGTCTCTTCTTCTTTGTCACTTACTTACACAACATATTTGTGCTATTACTGAAATCCACTACAACTTCTGACGTTCACCACCACAATATCACTAATTTAATATGGGCTCAGCTCTAAATTCATGTCTTACTCATCCTCAAAACCCAGCAAACATGACATTATGATTCAGACTGATATTTAATACTGATTGGAGAAGAGCTTCTTACATGTTTGGAAGTGAAATCTATCTAAAATATCATTGACTAGCGTTAAAAATGACGATAGAATAAAGAAGTAAAGATATTCTTTTTTTTTTAGTTATTCAGAATTTCTATGGAATAAAATAAAAAAAAAAAAACAATTCTTTAGCAATCTCAAAATTACAGCATTCTAAACATGGCTATTCACCTTCCTAAATCATCAGGGGAAAGAAGTGAAGGAATATTCTATGCTAATTACAATAAATTCATTCTAAAATGCAAATAAACTGTCTCTGTATAGCAACTTGAGTTCCTAAGTGTGATTACCTATGGCCGACAGCAACCCCATAAAGCTTAAAGACTGCAATTTAAACAAGTGAGCGCTTGTGTTTCTGTTATTGCTTCATGAAAGTTTCACTAGGTGGAGCTCTAGGTCAAACAACCTTGCAGTTACCTTGAGTACTTCACCGTGTCAATTTTGGAGATTTGTTTTAATATCCTGAGTTCACCACATCTGTTGCTATAAAATGAAGTGCAGAAACTGCATTGGCTTTATTTTTTTGTCACTTTATATTCACTGTTTATGTAAAAGTGTAATTGTCATGAATGATGAGAGGATTAAATAGAAAATCACAGAAGCTGTCAACCTAACAAGACTGGTGCTGCAATTTAATGGCATATGCAGACATATCAGATTTGTCATGGCTCACATTTTTCTTAGCTGTGCTATAATGATTCTGCATTGATGGCTTATTAAGTAATAATTCAAAAAGTTCATAAAAATTCAGTTCTTCATGACAGATTCAAATTATTGATCTGCCTTAATTGTGAGTAACAGATGACCTGATAGACTATAAAAAGAATACAGATGCCAAGTGTCAAATGAAATTTTTTAGTTAGCATATGCATAGAAAAACATGGCATACAGTGCTTTTTCTGGAAATACCAAAAGAACCAACATGTTTTTAAATATATAAGTCCCCAGAATAATAGTCATAAATTAAGCAATATAAACAAGAGATACAAATTCACAGTGTTTCTTTCTTTTTTTTTTGTGTTGATTTGTTTGTTTTCTCCCCCCAGAGTAGTACTTGGTTTAATAACAACTTTCTATTAAAGTTTAGAAAGCTAATTTAGGAATGCAACTAATTTTTTTGGGGGGGTTGGTTTGGTTTGTTTCATGGAGAACCCCTAGAGCTAAAAAATAAAGAAGTTATGTTATCATTCAGTGTCTTTTTTATAGTGGTTAACACAATGATGAACTTGTTCTTCATTCAGAATTCCATTAAACATTACATTATTGGAAACTTTCTGTAGCAGCAATGCAAGGAAAAAATTATCAGGGATATTCAGCTATCATTCAAACAAAAATCTTCCAAACAAAGTCTCTGCTTCATAGGAGAGAAAGGGTAGGGAGGAGGCATGGAGGGGGAAGGAGAATTGAAGGGCAGTATTGCACTATCCATGGTGCATGAATATTAGCAAATGCTCACAACTATTAGCTCACATTTTCTCTTATAAGTGTTATCTTTTCATTAGTTGGTTCTTGAAATTTGGCTTCTTAAAACAATCTCCCTCCTTAACATTTTGGATCAGGCTATTAAGTAAATGCACTTGCTGGATCTTTTCTCTTTGCTTCTTTGGTTGTCTCTGAAAGATGAGGGAAATCAAAAGAGAACAAATAATCACTTTGATTTATAAAATAATCATTTCACTACTAAGTAAAATTGAGTCCTTGCTGAGTCCTTAGCCTAACTGTTACGGAGTGTGCTCCTGCCACACTAAGCCTTAGGAAAAAAAAAAAAAAGTAACTTATTACTGTATTCCTGGAACATGACCTCTTTGCAGAGTAATAAGAATCACTCTACCATACAGAAATTAGTTGTTTTTAATGTCTACTCCCAACTTTGCTCTCTTGTGCAAGAACACATTGTACTCAAAGACATACATGTCCATATGTGCGTGGCCATAGGAGGAAAAGGGCAACTGAATCAAGTCTCCATGGTTTCTATTATCTGCCTGTTCAGTCAGATGACATTTTTGGTGCATGATTGTAATAGTTGGGAGAAAAAAAAAAAAAAAGTCAGTTATACCTACAGATATTTTGAAGACAGGTGTGAATTTGCTCTGTTTACTCTAAGCTAGATGACCATAAACCATGCAACCTGTTAGTACAAACACAAAACTACGCTTGTGTGCTATACTGAGAGGTCAGATATATTAGATCAAACTCAGCCATGTGTTAATGTAATTATTTGGCTTCTAGTCTACTCACAACAAAGGTGGAATAAGTTTATATTTTTCTACAAGTAGCCTCATCTGTCATTATTTTCTTGTGGAGTTTTGTTTATGGAAAACCATGAACATCCCTAAAAAAGTACTTCATGCACAGTGATGACCCCTCTTGGCTTTTACCACATAATCTTGGCGGGGGGGGAACCTAAAAAAACCCAAACCATCAGCTGACCTTTATTTTTCCTTTGTTCATGAAGGTGTTTATATCAATACTAAAGATTAATGTGTGGAGATATTTTTAAGGAAGTAAAACTTTGCTAGTGCTGGCAGAATAAGTGAAAATTTTAATAAAATAATTTACCAATGACAAAGGTGGTTAGCCCTTCAGTGGACCAAGTAAAACAATAAAGGACAAGTAAATTTCATTTGCTGGCTATACATGGCAGTATGCATACAAAGAGATGAAACTATGTAAACAAGACACTGCTGACTGTTGTTGGAGAAAACAGCAGGATAGTCAGCACAGTACTTCTGCAGTACTGTATGGCATTGAGAGACAGATGACAGGAACAAGGTAATGAGAAACATGATCAAGGTCTGAATAAACCATGAGTGCTGAAGTTTGTAAGCACTTCATATCTTTATACTTCTTTAAAAAAAAAAAAAAAAAAGCAGATGGCAGATGGGGGAAAAGGAACACTCAAAGGCAACAGAAAAAACAGCTCCCCCCAAAAAAAGCAGGGGAGATGGGGTTCATTATTTTGTTCAGTTTGTTTTAAGCAGGTCAAGAGTAGGATAATGCAATGCCTCAATGCTCAGAGATAAGCACTCCAGAGCTCAGAATGGACCACCAGGTCCTGGCAGTGCCCGGACAAATTGACACAATGAGGAGTTATGCAGAAACTCCCAGTTCAGTATGGACAACAGTAACACAATGACTCCAAGTTGCAAAAGAATTACACAGGATGGCAAAATGCCCAAAATAGTAAACCTTACTAAAAGGCTTAAATATTTATCTATCACTTATTCTGTTTTGGATGGGAAGCTCTTTTTCCATATCTTCTATATTTCGCAAGACTAAGAGTATAAGAAGTAATATAAGCCAATAAATCCTAAATCTATACACAGTAAATGCAGAAAACATAGTGGGGGGCAGATTTATGAGCACAGGAGTTCTAATTCTCAGGTGAATGTCTTAATCACTAGGATATGAAGGCATGCTTGCCCTCTGCTCTTAGGAATCTTGACTTCTTCCATGCAGTATCACATCTTTACCGAGACCACTGGAAAGTAGCCCTATAAAGCATGAGTGCTATGAGCTGGCAGTTCAGCACTAAGTTAAAAGATGAGGATGTGAATTCTCTCAGGCACCAAAAACCATTGATCTCTCTTTCACTACTTTTTGTTTGAGACTTAATTTGGAAAGAATATACAAAATATGCAGGTTTAAATATGTATTGAAATTCTTGGTTTAAGCTACATGCACTCTACATGTAATCAGAGAATTGACAGCACACGGGAATTTTTCAATTCCCTTCTATTAATAAGAAGCCCATGTTCTAGAATAAATCATACTGTTTTGGAAGTGAAATCAAGTGCTGTTTGGCATTGTAAACCAAAAAAGGACCTAAGTAGTTAAGTCACCAGAGAAAGTAAGAATAGGTGAAGGAAATGAAAACACAGCTTGAAAAAATACATCTGTGATAGATAAAAACAAGAGCAGCTAAGATTTTTTTTTATCTCACCTCCTATAAATTGCTGAGTACTCAATATACAATTCTCTCACCTCTCTAATGAAACCCACAAAGCTCTGGTTGGAATTCAACTTGTCTTCTCAGGCACAAAAAACACACAAATTAAGTACATAGTAGCCAGCTGGGACACTACCTACAAAATTCAGTAAGTGTCTCCCATGTGAAGAAACACTTCAGAGGAACAATAAAAACAAAAACCAAGCATATGCTGTAAACCAGCAATAACCAGTACATTTACATCTTTCCTGTTCACAGATGAGGTTTTATTGCACTGAATTTATTGGGGTGAAAATTAAATGTGTGTGTTTGAAATGTGGCTTTTCAACTAGTTCAGAATTATTTTCTGTTTGATTTTTACCATCATTATAGAAGTTTGCATGGGTAGTGATTTGCAGATAGGTGTCCAATAGTACTGTGCTTCTCAAGCAAAATAAAACACAGGATAAAACACCAGATGTGTGTATTAAGGTGAAATTCTCCCTAATGTGCTCCTTCTAACCACTGGCCAGACAGATAGACTGAACGGTATCAGGATTAATGAAAATCTGTATGATATACAGAGAGAGAGAGAGACAATTTTCTAACTCATATTCTGAAGATTTACTTTCATATAATGACTAATAGCACATATGTATATTTGGTACAGAGGAACAAAAAAATGATCAGAATTTTTTAAATGCACCATTGGTCAGTTGCCTAAGTACAAAATTATAAGTCTAGGTTGATATGCCCCACCAAGGCTTGTGTTACTAAACATAGATTAGCATTCTGCTAGCATTTGTCTGACCCAAAGGACAGTGACAGCTATTAATTAGATACAGGGGGGGATTGCTATTTGCTCGTGACTGAGATACTAATTTTTGGATGGGCTATGAAATAGACAACTTCAAAATTAATCAGATTGAAATAAAATTAATATTCAAAAGTTAAGGATATAAATTTTCCAATCATTTTTTAAACTGAATGACAAACAGCATGTAAGAGGGTATGAGAGCATCAGTTTTAAACCTCTAATTCTGTGATCCTTTCTACTACATGTGAGAGGTCAGGTACTAAGTACATAATAAGGCAACAGAATTATTCACATTTTCTTATATACAGGTTTATCTTAAACTATCCTGTTTATTCAGTTACACTTTTACATCTGTACATTATCTTTCCGAATAGAAGCTACTATGAAGAAACAACAGTCTAAGCATTGTTTATAATTTCTCAGTATTCATATTGAATATTCAAATGTGTAAGTAAATATGTATTCTTATTAAGACAAAAAAGTTTTTATAATACTGCTTATGTAGTGGATTTTATTTTTTCTTTCTCCTCCCCCTTTTATAAAGCATGTTTCACAGGAGTAGCATTTGCATTAGTACTTCAGTATCTATACTTAATCAACACTGCATTTCTTTGGATTGTCTGACATTATATATTTGAACAAAATGAAATCAAGCAACCAGAAAAACAGGCCACAAAACCCTAAAGCAACTATAAGTGGTAATTTAGTTAACATTCTATGATTCACAGCAGTTCAAGATATTTGTCCTTCCTAAAAGACAGTTCAAAATCCTGATGAGGTTTAGCAAACTACATAGTTCATTTCTGCTAAAACAGTGTACTGTTCTCAATCACAGAACAGTTGAGGTCCAAAGGGGTCTCTGGAGGTCATCTACTCCAATCCTCCTGCTCAGAGCAAGGTCACCTAGAGCAGGTTTCTCCGGGCCAGTTGGGTTTTGAATATTTCTAAGAATGGAAACTTCATAACCTGTCTGTGCAACCTATTCCAGGTTTCAATTACTCTCACAGTAAAGATGTTTTTTCTTCTGTTTAGTGGAATTCCCTTTCTTTATATTTGAGCCTATTGCCTCTCATCCTGTCATTGGCTACTGCTGAGAAGAGCCTGGCTTCATCTTTATTCCACCCATCCGGTATTTATACACATAAATAAGATCTTCCCTGAGCCTTTTCTTCTCCAGCTTTAACACTCCCAATTCTCTTAGCCTCTCCTCATATGACAGATGTTCCATTGCCTATTTCAGGACTTGTTCCAGTATCTCCATGTCAGTCTTGTACAAGGGAGCCCAGAACTGGGTAAGTCTCACCAGTGCTGAGTAGAAAAGTGTTACCGTCCTTCACTGGCAGGCATTGTTCTTCCTGATGCAGCCCAAGAGGCTAATCGCCTTCATTGCTGTAAGGTGGCTTTTGTCCAACTTGTTGTCCATTAGTGCACCCAGGTCCTTTTCTGCAAAAGTACTTTCTAGGCAGTCAGTCCCCAGTCCCCAGTACTAGGTCATGGGATTATTCCTCCCCAGGTGCAAGTCTTTATATTTGCTTTTGTTGAACTTTATGAGGTGCCTGTCAACTTATTTTGCCAGTCTGTTGAGGTCCTTCTGAATAGGAACATACTCTCTCCTCAAGTCCAGGACTGGGATTCTGCTATTTTTCCTTGTCCTCACTCTTCAGAATCCTGAACTCCACCGTATCCTCATTACTGCTAAGGCTGCCCCTCACTTTCAACTCCACATTCAGTACTTCCTTGTAGATAAGAATTAATCAGCTCTAGCAGAGCCATTCAATTTGTTGGTCTCTCCATCACATGCCAGGAAGTTATCACAAATACATCCCAGAAAATCCCTGGATTCCTTGTGATTTTCTGTGTTGCCCTTCCAGCAGATAATAGGTTGACTAAAGTCCCAGTTTTCTGAAAAATTACCTCCTCTACTTCTTCCAAATCAAGCAGTCCATTGGAACATCACCCACATCGGTCTGCCTGTTAATCCTGACCCATAAAGTCTCCACTGGCTCATCACTTGTCTCCAGGCAAAGCTTCATGAATTTCCACTGCTGTCCCACATAAATCACTGTTGTTGCCTTACCAGCCTTTTTCCATCCATCACAACACTGCAGTCACATGAGCTTTCCCACCACATCTCTGTGATCCCAATGAGATCATATGACGGCAACTGCACACAAGCGACTTTGATTTTCTCTGTTTATTTCCCGTTGTGTGCATTAGTATCTGGTCATTTCATAGGGACATCAAGCCACACTTATCTCCCAGAAAAGGTGCTAGAACTTTCCCCAAAATGTAAGATAAACAGGCACTGAATGGCCTGAGGGCAGCGAAACATGCTCATTTCAGTATAGTTAAAGCAACAAGGAGAACAATTCAGTTCACATTAAGGCAAATATCAGGAAATTGATTCTGTTGCCAAGGCTGTGTATGTCTAAAAACTGGTTTCTTGGCTATTATCATTTTTAGTGTTTTAAATTATTACAATTTGAATGAAAGGCAATCTAATTATCTCTTTTTGTTGTTATCTCAATCTTTGCTTGGGTTCTAGAATCCCAGTTCAATTGAGTTAAAGACATCAGTTGACTAAACTGGAGTGGCCAAAATGCTATCACAAAACAAAACACAACTGGCAGGGAAAATTTAGATATTCATTAATAGGATGCATGAATTTTTTTGTTGTTTTTTCGCTGCAATGCACGGCATAAATTTGTTTCCAAATTATCAATCAAAATAGAAGTTTGTCATTGATAAGTTTCTTCTAGAGCGTAAGCGTGCAACATATAATGACTGATAAACCAGACACACGTGATCAGTCTTCTTGGAAATATATAGCATTTTGTTAAAGGTTAGCTTTGAATACATTTAGTGCATGTGACTTTTTCACCACAAAACTTGTTCTTGTAGGATGGCAAGTAGTCATATGAAATTCTGAGTTACCTCACTTTCAGTAATTTCAGCCAAGAATAGTATCTCTTGGCATTTACTCTTTCTTTTTCAACATCAAGTAAAGCAACTAAGTTCAGAATTAATGTTGGTCATTTTAATTATCACAGTAATAACTTCTTTTACATCACCAAAGCACAGAGACATAAGACACAGTCTTCTATGCTGTACTCAATATGTTAGAAACAATAATTACATTTAGCAAATTTTCAAGAGGTGCTTGCTCTCCTTTTTATTGCTAAACTAACTTGAGAAGTTGCCTTATAGTTGGGAGATTTTCATAACTTCATTCTTCATATTGGCATTGGATATCTTTACAGAAAAGTTCCATTAGTTTCAGAAATTAGAATTGATTATAAATCTTACTTGTTCACATTGAAAAATGCAATGTAGTAAAATTCACAAGTTTGTAAACAACTACATTATATCTGTTTCTTTCTGAGTAGACCTTATTTGCACTGTTTTAGCATTTTCTGGTACTTCATCTCCTTTTAATGTTACAATGACAACCTTTTTTGTCCTTAGTTTTACTTTTTGCTGCAATAGAATCATAGAATCATATGGGGTTGGAAGGGACCTCTGGCCATCATCTAGTCCAACCCCCATGCAAGAGCAGGTCTACCTATAGCACGTTACACAGGAACTTGTCCAGGAGGGTTTTGAATGTCTCCAGAGAAGGAGACTCCACCACCTCTCTGGGCAGCCTGTTCCAGTGCTCTACCACTCTCACAGTAAAGAAGTTCTTCCTCATGTTTAGGTGAAAGTTCTTATACTCAAGTTTGTGCCCATTTCCTCTTGTCCTGTCACTGGGCACCACTGAGAAAAGACCACCCCCATCCCCCTGACACCCTCCCTTTAAGTATTTGTACGCATTAATTAGATCTCCCCTAAGCCTTCTCTTCTCAAGACTAAGAAGACCCAAGTCCCTCAACCTCTCCTCGCAGGAGAGATGCTCTAGGCCATTAATCATTGTGGCCCTTTGCTGTACCCTCTCCAGCAGTTCCCTGTCCTTCTTGAACTGGGGAGCCCAGAACTGGACACAGTACTCCAGATGGGGCCTCACCAGGGCAGAGTAGGGGGGGTGGATGACCTCCCTTGACCTGCTGGCCACATTCTTCTTGATGCACCCCGGGATGCTATTTACCATCTTGGCCACAAGGGCACATTGCTGGCTCATGGTCATCCTGTTGTCCACAAGAACTCCCAGGTCTTTCTCCTCAGAACTGCTCTCCAGCAGGTCAGCCCCCAACCTGTACTGGTGCTTGGGGTTACTTCTCCCCAGGTGCAGCACCCTACACTTGCCCTTGTTAATTTCATTAGGTTTCTCTCGACCCAAGTCTCCAGCCTGTCCAGGTCTCTCTGTATGGTGGCACAGCCTTCTGGGGTGTCAGCCACCCCTTCTATTTTTGTGTCATCAGCAAACTTGCTGAGGGTACATTCCATCCCTTCGTCCAGGTCATTGATGAATATATTGCAGAGGACTGGACCCAGTACTGACCCCTAGGGAACACCACTTGTTACAGACTTCCAGCTGGATTCTGTGCCCCTAATCCCAACCCTCTGGACTCTGTCTTTCAGCCAGTTTTCAATCCACTTAACTGTCCATTTATCTAACCCATACTTCCTAAGTTTAGCTATGAGGATGCTGTAGGAGACGGTGTCAAAAGCCTTGCTGAAGTCAAGGTAGGCAACATCCACTGCCCTCCCCTCATCTATCCAACCAGTGATGCCATCATAGAAAGCTATCAGGTTAGTCTGACATGACCTCCACTTGGTAAATCCATGTTGACTACTTCTGATAGCTTTCTTTTCCTCCATATGCTCTGAGATGACACCCAGGATGAGGCGTTCCATCACCTTTCCAGGGATGGAGGTGAGGCTGACCAGTCTGTAATTTCCTGGGTCCTCCTTCTTACCCTTTTGGAGACTGGGATGACGTTGGCTTTCCTCCAGTCCTCGGGCACCTCACCTGTTCTCCAGGACCTTCCAAAGATGATGGAGAGTGGCCCTGCAATGACTTCTGCCAGCTCCCTCAGCACTCTTGGGTGTATCCTATCTGGACCCATGGACTTTATAATATTGGATATTATAAAGTACCATAGGTAGATAATTGGATATTATAATTGGATATTATAAAGACCATAGGTAGAAATCTAGTCTACTAACTAAACTCTAACTTTATGGACAATATTGTATTTGTTTTGTTTCCTTTCCTTCATAGTTAGGGTAACAAACAAAAGCATAACATGTTTTACTCAAGTCTTCCCTATGTCATGCCGCCTTCATACTCTTCTCTTGCCTGCTGCAGTCTGAACTACTTGTATTTCTTATAGAGGTTTCTCCAGCAAGATTTGCTACAGACAGGCAAACAGATATATAGACTAATCACTGAAGTCTTGTATTCTAAACATTTCTTGACACAAACTACTTGTTCTCAGCTATGTACAAACATGACACTATAGATGATAACTATGGCTAGATAAATAATCATATTAGTAAGCACTGGGAGTGAGTATGATAAAGGAAGTATGAATTTCTGTCAACAAGGACTTGATTTTTCTGCATTTAAGGGTAAATGTCACAACTTCTCCTCCAGTCCTATGTTTTCAAACTGTGAGTTATGATACCCAAGAGGGTGACAGGATTCAAAGAAGATTACAAAGTGTTTATACTACCTGGGTAGCATTAATTACCCAGCTGTTTCCAGCAGTTAAAGGCCGTTAGCTGTTCCCAGGCTAATGGTACACTTGTAGACAATTAGAGCAGCTTCTTGGAGCACCTAAGCAGCAACCTTGTGTTTTGAAAGGAAAAGGAAGAAGAGGTTTTGTCTTAAGGATTTGTCCTCAAAAACAGAAGAAACTTAAAGGAACTCATATTAGCAAAAAACATTTAGGGAATGCTGATCCACTGCTGTAAAAAAAGTAATAATAGTGAAGTTACCTTTTCAAAAAATACATATTTCAATGTGAAATCCTGGTCTAGCTTAGGTCACACAACTAATTTAAAAGAGTTTGCGACACCAATTTTCTTGCTGCAAACACATTCATGACCAGGTCACAAAAGCCTTCTCTTTTTGTTTCTCATTTTAGGAAATACTTTATTTTAAGTTTATCCCAAAGTTTATTACAACTTCTGTAACATAAAATCCAAACAGCAAGTCTTACCAAAAAGTGAAGTCAGCTGCAGCTATCTATAAAGTATCATTAACTCATCAACATGAGAGAAACATTTAGATATCATTTTATTTGCTATTTCATTTTGGTAATGCAATGTATTGTGCCATTTAAATTGGAGTTTACTTCTTACAGGACCTTCTATTATATAAAAATCTGATATCTAATCTCCTATTTCATGTTGGATCTTAAAATGATATTAAGTTTCAGTATCTAGTAATTTTCTTTCCAGTGTCAATTACTGTAATAGTCAATAAATGCCCAGTACAGTGGCTTATGCTGAGATGTAGCAAAGGGTTTAAGTGGTGTTTGTGTTATTCTCCTGTCCTGAAAAATATTATTCTCAAATCCCATTACATATTTAGGCATCTGAAGACTAATATGCTGGATTGACTCTCTAGGATTCTGGTTCTCAGCATGCACAGAATCACAGTATTTAATTCAATATATTCAGGTCTAAATAAATGCTTTTTCAACCTTTTCACACAGTAATTAGAAGAATGTTTAATACCTGCTAGTAACAGGCAATAGCAATTTCACTTAAAATGGTGTTAATGCTGCACAGATTTTACACAATAAGATACACATGTGGTATCTAGGATGAGTTGTCTCTTCAACTGCATCAACCACATACATGTCCTAACTACTTGGTTGGAAGGATTCTCTATTCTCTCTTGGCTACTTAGACTGAACTGTTGAACTGAAAGTTTATAGATCTGCTAATATTAACAACATTTCCCAGCCCAAATCCTGCTCCCTGCCCACTGTTTCTTTCAGTTTCTGAATGAGTATCTCAACTCCAGTGTGATAAAACAAATCATTATGTAAAAGATACACAGTACAACATTTCTGGTGAAACATACAAAAACAAAACAAAAATGTTTTAAGATAAAAGACGGTATCTGTCATTTGTAAAACGAGTGATATAGTTAATTTAAATCCAGGAGAGATTTGGGATGGTAATCTCAGTATCTAACAGTGATATGTCCCATGTTCGCAATTATAAATCCCTAAGAAATTACAGATATCATCTGCTATCTACTAGTTATGTGAAGCACTGTTTTTTTCCTCAGCAAGCCTGCCATTAAAAAGGTGATAGGAAGACCTTTTTACAGTTAGTGCCAAGGAAGAGTATGCAGAGAGGCTCTTGTTTATACTTATTGTTATAACAACCAAGGTCATCATTTGTCCTATTGGAAGGTCAGAAATAGAAAAGCATAGAGGGGTCCCACCTGTGGGGAGAAGCAGACAGGACAGGTGACCCAAAACGACCAACAGGGTATTCTGTCCCATCTGCCTCATGCTCAGTCTAAAAGCTGATGTATCAAAAGGGTCAGGTCCTCTTTTCTTCAATGGTCAGCATCCAAGGAGGACTCTGCCTTTGATCCCGAGCCGAGCATTCCTGACTCCTGATCCAGAATCCAGTTCCTGTCCATTGATGAGTCCAGTCTGGGACTTTCCCAGTGCCTGCAAGTGACGTGATCATCATCCTGAGACCTTAATATGGTTTTGTATATATTGTATCTATTTCATTATTTCCTTTTCATTATTTTATTAATATTTCACTAAATTAGTTTAATTCCTTCTAAACCCATAAATTTCTTTATCTCTCTCCCTCCTCTCCTTAGAGAGAGAGCTGGGGGAGAGCATCTGTTGTTTTTCTCATTTGCCACTCTTACCCAAACCACGACCACAGATACGGAGCTGCAAGTGATGTCAGCTTTATTAAAAACAGGAAAGGTTGACCTATTATATTGAACTACCAAAGCCTGCAGTTTCTGAGCCTTGGAATTCAATTTTCCCTAAAAATATAAAGAGTAATATAATAGCAGTTAGTGAAAAATAAATCCTAGGTAGAATACTGATTCAAAAGGGTTGAATGAATTTATATGGTCAGATTTTACTCAGGTAAAGGCTTGAGATAGAAGCTTGAACAACATAGAAAGCAAAATGCATACTAATTACAGCCAAAGCAAAAGGAGTCTTCCAGAGGAGCTTGATGGGAATTTAATCAAGAGAATGAACAGCACATAGGAAAAAAAATCTAGAAGAAAAGACTGTTTTAGTTGAGGAAGCTGCTTATCCTTTAGTCATTTATTTTTACTGCAGTGCTCAGATCTACCCAAAGGCCATTCCAGGGTTTCGTCATTCCTAATGCCAGCAAGACTAATATTGCCTCTATCCATTCCCAATGTAATGCTCAAACCATATCTGTCAATTTTATTCAAGAAAAGCCATTTCAGCTACATGATACTTGCACCACACCTCTTCCTCAGGAAGCAGGAGTCTCTGTGGATTTCATAGCATGTTAGCATTAGTCTGTTGGACAGGTTCTCTTTCTGTCTTTATAAGTAGCAGTAAGGTTTCAGTTTACCCTGGGGCTACTAAATGAAATGAAAATAAGCTTACATCAGATGTTTAAAATCAGTAAGTAGAAGTAGTGTAAAGTCAGAAAATATTAATGCATATTTGCTATGTGAGGCATCACTCAGGAAAAAAAAAAAAAAAAAAGAAAGACTCTAGATCCAGATTTCCAATTATATTCCAAACACATTTCCATTATGGCTGGTTTTATGTCCTCTAGAGTACCTTGTCATTGGACTATGTCCTCTAAAGTATCTTGTCTTTGAAATAATAAAACTAATAATTATAATAATAAAAATAATATTAATACCTCTCACACTGTTTGCTAATACACAAAACCAGACTCAAATACCGTTTTCTAGCTCTTACAGCACTCTAACTTAAATAAATGGACCAACATGCCATAGTTTTGAGTTAAATGTATTACAATCAGATGCAAACTTTATACCAAGGATATCACATTATTGATGAGATTAAAAATGCAACTTGAGAATGACTTTCTGAATATAAAATATACAATCAATAAATCTCTGAAAATAGAAATAAGTTGTTTTAAGCCACCCTCTCACCATTGTTGAGGCCAACCATCAGCAGAGACACTTCAAGTAGTATTTTTGAGATATTTTGTTTTAAAGCAATCATTTGTTATATAGTTTTGATTCACTGTATTTATCCATTTCTACCATGATAATCGTGGATGAAGGAATTTCGTGGCAATTTTACTTTTTTTGCTTGAGCATATCTTCTATTCATGGTACAGGAAAGAAGAGGTAAAGTGTAACATCTATGTTAGGCCTTTGATCTTTGAGGTTTTACAATCATAGAATCATAGAATGGTTAGAATTGGAAGGAACCTTAAAGATCATTGAGTTCCAACCCCCTTGCCATGGGCAGGGACACCTCCCACTAGAGCAGGTTGCTCAAAGCCCCATCCAGCCTGGCCTTGAACACTTCCAGGGATGGGGCCTCCACAACTTCCCTGGGAAATCTCTTCCAGTGCCTCACCACCCTCACTGTAAAGAATTTCTTTCTGGTATCTAGTCTAGATCTCTTCTTTTCCAATTTAAAACCATTGCCCCTTGTCCTGTCACTGCTCTTGCTGGCAAAGAGTCCCTCTCCGGCTCTCGTGTAGGCTCCCTTCAGATATTGGTAGGCTGTTATAAGGTCTCCCTGGAGCCTTCTCTTCTCCAGGCTGAACAACCCCCAGCTCTCTCAGACTGTCTTCATAGGAGTGGTGCTCCATCCCACTGATCATCTTCGTGGCCCTCCGCTGGACCCATTCCAACAGGTCCATGTCCTTCCTGTGTTGAGGACTCCACAGCTGGACACAGTACTCCAGGTGGGGTCTCATGAGTGCAGAGTAGAGGGGTAGAATCACCTCCCGAGACCTGCTGGCCACACTTCTCTTGATGCAGCCCAGGACACGGTTGGCTCTCTGGGCTGCCAGCGCGCACTGCCGGCTCATGTTGAGCTTCTCATCCATAAGCACTCCCAAGTCCTTCTCCTTGGGGTTGCTTTCCAGCCATTCTGTGCCCAACCTGTATTTGTGCCTGGGATTGCCACGTCCCAGGTGCAGGACCCTGCACTTAGCTTGGTTGAACTTCATGCAATTTGCATGAGCCCACCTCTCCAGCCTGTCCAGGTCCCTCTGGATGGCATCCCTTCCCTCCAGTGTGTCAACCACGCCACCGAGCTTGATGTCATCAGCAAACTTGCTGAGGGTGCACTCTATCCCACTGTTCACATCACCGACAAAGATGTTAAATCAAAGGGGACATCCCACAGACTTACCTACAGTCAGGGTCATTAGATCAAAATGACATAATTTAACATGTTATTCATAAACACGCTCAATTAAATGTCTTTATTATGTCAAAAAGGGAAATTTAAAAGTAGGCTCTTCAGTAATAGAATCCTCTAAAAGTGAAATTTTCCAAATAACTAAATAGGTTTGGAACAACATTTCTATTGACAAATAATAGAAAAATTGCATAGGAAGAACCAGAGTGATTAAGTTATGACCAGTTCATCTGTTCATTGTATGAACAGGGTATTTCTGTCCTACCACAATGGAACATTTTGTGATTATTAGAAAAACTGCAACAGAAACTGACCAGTAGTTTGTATCCTTCCTACTTTTATATCTCACTTTTGTACACCACGGTTAACACTATTGCAGTGCAATTTAACGTATAAACTGTTTGTGTTACAAACCAGTCTGGGGTAATGTTTACACTATAAAGTAATATATGCATATAGTGGGTGAGGAAACGTTGGTTTACCTACAATGATTTAAAAACTCAGGACAATCACCTTTTTGTCACTCACTGGCAGTGTCTAAGAAACATTTTGGAGAAGGTAGATCCTTAGAGAAATTAAATATAATAAAGACAGCTGTCATCTCCCAAATAGTTAACAGGTACCTATGTCAGACAAAATTGTGGAATAGTGTATTAAACATGATTTAAAGAAGCTTGTTTTTTCCCCTTTTCTTGATCAGCAAATTATTCGAACACAAGTATCGGCATCAGGATCTCTTTGCACTTTCTACTAATCAGGGACAAAATCAAAATATTAATCAGAGTGGATCAATGACCTAAATTTCTCAATAAACCAATTTGTCTCAAGGAAAATAAAATAGACACAGTCAGGTTTTTTTTTATACTTATCCTAAACTTTGTCAGCTCAGAAGATTTTAACTGTATCATAATATGTAGAGATAGATAGATAGATAGATAGATAGATAGATAGATAGATAGATAATGGTTCTCTGAAGTCCTAGAAGGCTCTGCTATTGCAACTATACTAAAAATAGTGAAAATTAAATATTATGCTTCATCTGAAAAAGGAATATTCATTGTGTAAAAGCAATCGCTGAAAATCAAAACTTTAGCATTTATTCTGCTACTAGAAAATAGAATAAAGAAATATTCAGAAAGACAAAGCACATTTCTTATATGTAGTAACATTTTAATTTTATTATCGTGTACTTTTTTTTTCCCCTGGATAGATCATAATTACTTATAATTGCAAGACTACAGAGACTTAATTATTCTATAATTTGTAACTGTTTTTTCAACTAAATAAGATAAGATAAAAGCACTTCAAGGGGAAAATAAAAAGCCAAAAATCTTCTTTGAATGTTGCATGCTGACAGGATTCTGTTCCCATTGTAAGGAAATGTAAAATAATTCTGTAAACTCTAAGTGTGGCAGTTTAGACCAAGACTTACCAATACTTTGGGCAGTGGCATGTCCGTCTTGGACCAGCTGCACTGGCTCTGTCAGACATGGGAGAAACTTCCTATTTCTTCTCAGAGAAGTCACCCCTGTAGCCCCTCTGCTACCAAAACTTTGCCATGTAAAACCAATATATTGTTTGATCTTCAGTGAACAGCTTAACTGTCACTTTTTTTTCTTTTGGAACAATCAGCACAAAAAAGCCCAGTGCATCACCTTTGTACACTAGCTGAAGTCATAAACTGAGCACGATGTAGCTTGAATTGGAGCTACTGAAGTACAAACAACCTGAAACATAACATAAAAGGTATGAGTCATAAGTCTAATCGTGCTTAAGGCCATTTTAAACTTCATTGTGTAGATAAAGTTAAGGTGGTCATTAAGGACCTTTCATGATATTAATACAGTAGCAGGCCTATGCCTGAGCTTTACTTTTCCTGTAAGTCCCACAAGTCACTGTGCTGTACTCTACCAGTTCAGCACAGAATGCATACACAACAGCAGAAGAGTAAGAATACTAGAAGCATGACGAAAAATTATTATACAAACTATTCTATATGGAAAATTAAGTCCATTATCTAGTTTTTACTGCTTGGTTTCTAGACAGTAGTTGTAACTTTGAGGTTTAGCAAATGTGATATTTTTTCAATGTTTTGTCAGCTTGAATTACCTTTGCACAGTTTATTTTTTTCTTCATGAAGTTGCTACAAACATTCATTGTGTCAAACTATCTTGAAATAGTATCTTGTTAGTACTTTCCAAAATGATATTTATAATTTGACAGAAGAACATAAAGATGATATCAAAAAGCTGTCACACCCAGACTGAAATGCACTGTTTCTCTTCAAATCCGCTAATAGTTTTTTTGTGTTTCTCCGTTTTATACTGTAGGCTATAGAATTGTTGTACTTCCTTTGACTGCCACATGATTTATGATCCAGATCTTTCAAGATTATAAGAAGAACCTGTCTCACAGGTGATTTTAGTTTTAACAAAATCTGAGTGGGAACAAGGTTTGGGTCAACCCCTGCACAGACTGTCAAAGAAGCTATAAAAGCTGACACAGACAGATCAATATGTGATACTTTGCAAGGAAGTTGTAAAGTTACTTTGAAGACCTGACGGAAAATCAGAAAGATTTTCTTTTTTTTTTTTTTTTCCCCCATATCTCAGTTGGGTTTTTTCATCCATATACAGCTACAGATACCTGTATAAAAAAGTTATAGAAAAAGGTCCTTTAAAATGCTAACCCAGAAGTCTGATGCCAATACTAAAATGTTGTATCAACCTTCGAAGTATGAAGGTATGAAACATTATGTTAAACCAATCCAAAACACTTGTGGAATTTAGATGTAAACTGAAAATGGAAAGCTTGCTTTATCACATGAAGAAAATCCATTAATATGAAGAAAGTATTTCTACTGCTATTGTAATCAGTAGTAGCAGTGACATTGAAAGGCTTCTAAAAGCAGAATCTGTTTGCTTTTTTTCTTTTTAGTTTTTGGGTTTTTTTAATCAAAGTATTCCATGGAAGGAAGCAAGGAAGAGAAGGAAGTCAGCAATTTAAATATTAAATCATACTAAAAATGGAGAATTTATGCTGCAAGGAAGCTTTATTGAAAGCTGTGAGCAAGTGAAAATGCTGCACCTTAAAGAAAGATCTGGTCACATTTAAAAATTGTTGTCTGACTATGTTTGACTTCTGAAAGGATTATATTTCCAAGTTTTCCGTAGTATGCTGAAGCCTCTGTTCCTTGGCTTACTTTGCAGTAGGACTTGAATATTAGGACTTTGCTCAGTTTTGACCTCACAGTCACACACTTAGAACATTCTTTGGAGAACTGCTACAGGGAAAATCTGGAAACACGCTCTCAATTTTGATCACAAAATGTGAAGCCCATTCATAAAGGAGTCTGGAGTAAGTATGCAGCCAGCTCTGAATTTGCAATTATCTCAGTTATCCATTAAAAATATATTTTGGTAGTATTGTTATGGCTATATTTAATTACTGTGATTTAATAATAAGCTGTCTACAATATCCACCAAAAAGATCTTTATCTTTTTTTTAAGAAAAATGGCATGATACAACACATGAAAAAGATAATGTAAAACGGTAGAACAATTAAATCTTGCTTGTTCAATGACATGCTGGGGTTTGGCGTTATAAAAGTTTGAATGATATGACAGCAGTAGATTTCTTAATGGGAGAATGGCATTTTCCTTATCTGTGGAGTTGCTTAGTACCAGCCATCTACGAAATAAGGATGCCAGCTGTTCCATGACATTTTGGTGCTACTTAGCTGAGATGTCACTTGAAACAGCTTTAAATGAAAAAGGTCTAAAAACTGTCATAAGAGCAATTAAAAAAAAAAAGGTCAAAATTACTTAAATTCTATACCTAAGTGAAATTAAACTGTGTGCTTAATCCAAAAAGACTTAGTAATTAGAAAAGAGTGAAAAAATCAAATTGTAAAATGTATATTCTGCAAAGAAAGAAAGAAACATCCCTGTTATCCCCTTAATCTCAGCAGCTTTCTTCTCACAGAATTAACTGTGGTAAAAACACCACAGTTTTCTTACTAGACCCAACTGTGCTGTTATAAGGAAGCATAGCTTCCTCATATAAGGTAAGCTGCATTTACCAGCTTCTTAGGGAGTTCAGAAACACTGTACCCATCTATGGGAGTGATGCTTAGATGAAACCTTAGTGTCATGGAAATGGGTCATGAAAATCTGTTTGACTCCAGTAGGACAAGGATTTGCACACCTCTGGGACTCCCTTTCATTTTAGGCAGCCTGGCTCCTGAGTCTACTGTCCTGAGTTTCGGACTGGGTTCTTTCGGTGGGGAACAATAAGGTTGCTTAAAACAAAAGTCTTAGGCTTCTAGATCTTTGCAAGGGTATGAATAGGGACCCTTGCAACATAGGAAGAGGAGTCTGAATATAAATGTGCACCTGAACTGGCTTTCTTGTTCTTGCCTGCAGTGTCCCAGTGCATGCACAGGTCATCTGGCTGTGTTAAAGCTATGCTTCATTACGGTTCTATTTCCAAAGTTGGCTTTCACAGTCAGTTTGATCTCCTTTATTTGCACAGTGTAAATAAAGTATGTGACATTCTCCTTTTACTTTGCATGTTGAAAAATCTGAGTACAGCTCTGTGTACTTTCTGGTTTGAAAGTTGTAGGGGCAGTTCATTCAGATAGCTCAGCACTTGCCATGAAGCCAGGCCATTAGTATTTGAGAAAGGAGGAAATTCAAGCATATTTTAATTGAAAATTCAATTCGATGATTTTGTGGATTTACTTTTGTAAATGCTAGTTCAGCTACTTAGTTCCCTTCTCTACAATTAAGAGTGAGATGGCCTAACTCAGGGCCATGTTTTGCATAAGACAGAAAAATACTTGAACTAAAGTTTGAGTCCTTTAATGAGATCTTGCTAAGGATTCAGCACTTAGGAATCTGTTGCTAAGAAAGAACAGAGAAGTACAAAGTGCCAAAATGGTATAACAGTATATGATACTTAATTTTTTATATCTGTGTAAAATGAACAAGTATTTTTGGCACATTCAGTTATTTAGAGGAATAAAAAAAATATGCATCTTATTTGTTACCTTTCTTCATTTTCAACTTCTATACTAACTAGTAATTACACAAATATTTTAACTTTTGCCTAATTTTAAGCCATAATATTTTTGAGGTTTTTGTAGGAACAAAACATATGATATCAATGCTGCATCTTCAAAAAATAACAGCAATATGTAAAACTTTGTATAATATAATGTGTTGCATAAACTCACAATTTTTTCAATACATTTAGAGGCACACAATCTCTTAAAGAAGCAAGATGAAATGCAGAAGTAAAATATAATTTTTTAAAGAAATATTTTTTCTAGTTCTCCTTACTTATTCAGTTAATGTCATAAGCCTTATACTAAAACCAGAACATCTTTTTAAGTTTATGACAGTAAAACAGATGGAACTATTTTGACACATCTGCTTCTTTTGAGTATCTATCTACAGCAGCAAAAGAAGAGGAAACAGTAGCTTTGCCTTCAGGAGAAGAAGTCACCTGTATATCTAAAATAGTGACAGCTGTCAGCTATACTGTATCTGCTTCTTATACAACTCTCATTTTCTTCTTGCTCCGCAGTCTCATAAAGTGAAGATTTCAGAATCAGGATGGTCCTCTGCAACAGTATTATCCAATGATAAACAATGCTATGTCCTTATCAGCTCCCTCCAGAACCTGAATAAGGTGTTGAAAGCCTAATAAATGGCCACCAAGAGGCTTTGGTACATATAAAAATAAGCTGTTACTCAGTCATTTTTATAATTCCAAACTGTTCAAGTGAAAGTAAAAAAGATCATGAGGGTTTTTTTTTTTTTTTTTTTGCTTGCTTGTTTGTTTTGGTGTTTTTTTTTTTTTTTTAATGCTCAAAGTCAGCACATCTTTTTCTTTTGTTTCTGGATATCACTCCTTGTCCTTGCTACCATGCCACAGCTTCACACAGCTGTTTTGGGTATTACTGGTCTTAGTTCGTAGAATGGCTGATGTTCAGGTGTCTTGCTTTTTATCTGTTCAATTATCCATTACAGATTACAGATAGAAATGGAGCTATATGGGCTAAGTGCACTTCCAGAAGAAAATGCATCAGAGGGAGCCAGACATGCAGAAGAAAATATTCTTACTTAGCCCTGCATGATAAGAGGCAGACAACAGAGTAAAGCTGTGTCAGCCAATAGTCAGATATTGTGGAGAGATACCAGTACCGTAATCTGAGCTGGCTGAAACTCTGCTTCATCCTTTACCCATTTACATTCAAATGTCAGAGCAAAGACAAAGATACAACGTGTTTCACCATATGGCAGCAAACTTTCCAGTGTACTTCTGAATTATTTTAAAAATTCTTCATCTGCTTCCTTTGAATTTTATTGTTGTTGATTTGGTTTTCCATTTTACTGCTTCTGTTTTCTTTTTCTCTTGTTTTTCTTCTGTAGCACGTTTTATTTTCCTTCCACATCTTTTGGAGAAGTCTATCTTGTTAAATAATAGAGTGAGACTGAGCAGTGCAGGCTTAATTGCCCATGCCACCCAAGTGGCTCCATTTTGAACTATCCAAAAATCCCTCTCTGAGAGAAATCTGATATAAAGTGGACTAACACTAAGCAGAGTGCATATGAGCCAGTTGGTGGAGTATGGCAAGTAGTGACAAGGAGTCTGTGCTTGGCCCTCTTATTTAGAATAAAAGCATATTTGGTCTTTCAGACCAAACTTACTGAGTTGAATTCTTTGGTTTCAGGAAATCTTCATTTAAATTCCTTTTCAAAATATTTATTTCTGCCCTTTAAAAATTCCTTTATGTTTTCCCTGTTTTACGTCACTGCCATCATAGTTCCATCTTTCTCATTAAATACATAAAGTCTATCAGCCTTTCTTTTGTCTTCTTTTTCTAACTTTATTTTTCTAGCTTTCTATCAGGTTCTTCTAACCATCTATTTCCCCCTGCTTATCTCCTTACCTGCAATCTCTCCTATACTATTATGTATTCTTTCCTCACAAACTATTCCCCCTTATTTGTTGACTTGATCCTGTGCATTGACAATAAGGAAAAAAAAATCTTGGTTATTTCACTGATGAAATATAAAATAATCTGTCCTCGCACTGCAGTTCCACTGGTGCATTAAAAGATGGTGATGAATAATGTCTTTGCTGGCCTGTCTCCAATTCAGAAAGATTACTGGGTAAGAACAGAAATGGCTGAATAGAGACAAGATGGCAGACAGGCTCAAACTAAGCGTTTAAAGATCTGACTCCCATATTCTTCCTGACAGTCCCAGAAGTGGAAATTGAGTTTGAATGCCTACAAGAGTTAATGTAATTAATGCTCTAGTCACTGATGCTTGTAAGAGTTCATTATGTGACAACAAGAGAATTTATTTATTTATAAGAGAGACAAGATGAGAAAATGTCCATCCTGAATGCTTGGGAATTTAACCCTGACTATCTTATTATTGTTTAAAGACCTGTCAAGTGTTTGACCTCACTTAGAAACTGCTCTCATTTCCTGATTCAAGTTCACTGTGAAAAATAAGCATTTATCAAAAAGAAATTATACTGATTTCAATCCAGTTTAATGATGACATCAATTAAATTAATTCTTGAGGAATTTTGGACAGAGAGTACATAGAAGTAATTATTAAAAAAAAAAGTCACTACCTGAGAGATGCATGAAATATATGTATATATGTGGGTTTGTGTTTGTAATAATAAATACATATATCTATATATATATAACAGACAGTATAAGTATGTATTATAAGACGGAGGTTTAGCACAAATCTTAACTTTTATGGAAAACAGGCATTCAAAATTTTATTGCCTTTGTTTGTTATGGTTTTAATGCCAATAGCCATCCCTTCTAGCATTTCATTATTTACATTTAAATAGATTTTGTGTGTCACTGAAGCATGAACAATCATTTAAATAGCTTTGAAAAGAAGGGGTTTCCCCATGGCATTATTTTGCTGATATGTTAAACAACATAGTATATGAAGGACAAGTTCAAATTTCTCTGAATAGTTATATGCTGACCTCTAAGTTGTCAGTATACTCATTCTGTTCCCTTCCTCTTTAGGATGGCACACCAAATAAAACACTAAGATTTTTGAAACATATTATGTACAAGAAATATGAGTTATAAAGATTGTTGTGCCATGTTTAGTTTATTTTTATTGTCCATAGACAATGCAGAGCAAAATGAATTTACTTTTCTAAGCCTTCAGTTAAAGCAGCAATATAGATTTTTCATGATTACTAAACACATAACACAGAAATTGCCGTATGCATTACTAGACCATGAAACAATTTTTTACCAGTTGCATAAGTGAATTGGTTACTCTTGGGCTATGCTGGAGAGTTAAGACACTCTTAAATACTGAGCTTTTCTCTGGGAGAAGAAGATTCCTAAAAACTTCAAAGCAAAAGAACAGATACTAGACATGACATACTTCCTTATTTTCCCTTTCTCTTCCAGCAGCACAGACATTCCTCACTCATGAAGCAATATGTATTGATAAAATGCACTGCAAAAGACCTGTTCATGCACACATGCACATTAAACTTGATGTGTGTGCAAGGATGCATGAGTAGATCCACAAGCTCTAAATCAATTTCATCAAATAGTATGTTTGTGGTGCACGCCCCTAATTATTTCTTTTGTGGTTATGCAGCTGTTCAATATCCCATCTAAGGGACATTGACATTGATCTCATAGTCTATCATAAGACAGTTTCATTCCCAAAACAGCTTGTTAGATTATTTTGCCACTAAATTAAATTCTGCAGTTTGCCACAAGCAAAGGATGACAAAATGGAATTTAAATATACAGTACAGCTGTTTAAAATCTGTATTCAGAAATACTCAAAATTTTCATAAAATTGTATCTTTAAGAACAGAGATCAATTCAGAAGCTGTATAAGAACAAGAAAAATAACAAAGGATTTCTTTTTGAAATCACTCCATCTAATTTAAACATTGAATTACTTTCTGTGTACTTACTTTTATGGAGAAAAAGCTGTAGCAAGAAAGTGCAT
The DNA here is from genome assembly GCA_033628505.1 of Tringa tobata. Lineage (NCBI taxonomy): Eukaryota > Metazoa > Chordata > Aves > Charadriiformes > Scolopacidae > Tringa > Tringa tobata. The sequence goes on along the minus strand of JAHREE010000279.1, from coordinate 19,229,571 downwards.
ATTATTAGCTGTAGTCCTGATGAAAGAGGGCCAGGAAGAGAAATTAATCTCTGAATGCCTGATGTTAGCTTAGGTCTGACTCTGCTTTGAACAGCTCCAACCAGCTTTCTCTAGAAAAATATTCAGGAAAAGTCCTGGTATTATTTCATTTCCAGAACCTCATGGCATTAGGCTAATATTGTAATAAATTACATTAAAACTCTAATTATTTTAAAAACCCCAAGCTGGAAAAAACTCACACAAAATGATAACTAGGGGCAAAGTAATACTACCTGACCAAATAAGATGTCAAGTGACGTAGCACTGCTAAAGACAACCTGCTCTATGGGGAAATAGGCAAAAGCAATTACAGCTTGTTTCTGTTCGTCTCCTGGACATGAATTAATACTTGTGCTATTTTAGTTAGTACCACATAATTTGTGGTTCCTGTTCAGGGTGTGAAGTGCAGCAGATGTCTGTTAAGGGCTACATCTAGCTTAGTTTGAGAGAATTTTCCTATGTCAGCCTGTCTTAATTGGCTATACAGAGAATAAAGTACTCCTGCAGGCATCTAATCTATTAGTCAAAAGAAGGATGCCTAAAGTTAGGCACAGAGACACTGCTTTTGGTTTCATTTGCCTTTCAGATAATTATGAAAGGGCTGGGCTTGCTGCTAAATAAATGACAGATGTTGTCTTTTAATGTCTCTCTCTCTTCTCAGAAGAGAATGAAGAGAGAATAATGGAGAAAATGGAAAATGGAAAAAAAAATCTACTTCAATGAAATATTACTAATAGAAAGAAAAAATAACAATATCAAAAAGAAAATAATGAAATATATACACTACATGCAAAACCAGTGTTGAGCACCCAGGATGATGATCGTGTAACCATCAGGCACTGGGAAAGTCCCAGACTGCATTCAGGCATGGGTGGGAATTAGATTCAGGAACTGCATTCAGGAAAGCACGGATCAGGATCAAAGGCAGACAAATAGACAGAGTCCTCCTCAGACACAGGCCATTGAAGAAAGAAGACTGACCCCTTTGATCCCTCAGCTTTTATACGAAGCGTGATGCAATGGGATAGAATACACTGTTGATCAATTTTGAGTCACCTGTCCTGTCTACTAGTTCCTGCAGGTGCAACCCCTCTATGCTCTTCCACTTCCAACCCTCTAACTTGGCACATAACAAAGCTAATTGACCCAGGTTGTTACAGCAATAAGTATAAGCAAGAGACACTCTGCAGTCATTCTTTGGTATTAACTATAAACAGTAATCAGAACGTAATGTGACGTAATCAGACGTAATCAGAAAATGTCTGAAAAATACGCTGTTAATTTCAGAGAGTGCAGTTAGTTAGAATACACTTAATTGAAAAGTAAAGTTACTGAAAAGAAAATTCATACAATCATAGAATCATAGAATGGTTTATATTGGAAGGGACCTTAGAGATCATTGAGGTCCAACCTCCCTGCCATGGGCAGGGACACCTTCCACTAGACCAGGTTGCTCAAATCCCCATCCAGCCTGGCCTTGAACACCTCCAGGGATGGGGCATCTACACCTTCTCTGGGAAAACCATTCCAGTGTCTCACCACCCTCATTGTGAAAAATTCCTTCTTGATATCTAATTTAAATCTGCCCTCTTCCAGTTTGAAGCTATTACCCCTCCTCCTATCACTACATGTCCTTGTAAGAAGTCCCTCTCCAGCTTCCTTATAGGCCCCCTTCAGATATTGGTAGGCTGCTATAAGGTCTCCTCGGAACTTTCTCTTCTCCAGGTCGAACAACCCCAACTCTCTCATAGGAGCGAGTGTCTTCATAGGAGAGGTGTTCCAGCCATCTGATCACCTTTGTGGCCCTGAGGTAGGCTCATGCGAACCTCATGAAGTTCAACCAGGCCAAATGCAAGGTTCTCCACCGGCATTGTGGCAATCCCAAGCATAAATACAGGTTGGGTGGAGAATGGCTGGAAAGCAGCCCTGAGGAGAAGGACTTGGAGGTGTCAAGAAGCCAACTGCATCCTGGACTGCATCAAAAGTGTGGCCAGCAAGTTGAGGGAAGTGATTCTGCCCCTCTGCTCCACTCTGGTGAGACTCCATGTGAAGTACTGCATCCAGCTCTGGAGTCCTCAGCACAAGAAGGACATGGACCTGTTGGAACAGGTCCAGCAGAGGGCCAGGAAGATGATCAGAGGGCTGCAGCATGTCTCCTGTGAAGACAGGCTGAGAGAATTGGGGTTGTTCTGCCTGGAAAAGACAAGGTTCCAAAGAGACCTTATATCAGACTTCCAATATCTGAAGGGAGCCTACAGGAGAGATGGGGAGGGACTCTTTATGAGAGAGTGTAGCAATAGGATGAGGGGTAATGTTTTTAAACTGAGAGAGGGGAGACTTAGATTAGATACCAGGAAGAAATCCTTTACTGTGAGGGTGATGAGGTGCTGTAACAGAGAAGTCGTGGATGCCCAATCCCTGGAGGTGTTCAAGGCCAGGCTGGATGGGGCATTGAGTGACCTGGTCTAGTGGGAGGTGTCCCTACTCATGGCTCGGGCATTGAAATTCAACGATCTTTAAGGTCCCTTCCAACCCATATCATTCTATGATTGTATGAGCTGGCTGGGCATAGAAGTAAGACTGACCAGCCTGTAGTTCTGTGGGTCTTCCTTTTTTAAAAAAGGGGGTTATGTTACCCCATTTCCGGTCAGTGGGAAAACAGACTGCCACCACTTCTCAAATATGATAGAGAGTGGCTTGGCAACTTCATCTGCCAGTTCCCTCAGGACCTGCAGATGAACCTCACCAGGTCCCATGAACTTGTGCATCTTCAGGTTCCTCAGCTGGTCTTGAACCTCATCTTCTCCTAAAGTGGGCAGTTCCTCATTCTTCCAGTCCCTGCTTTTGCCTTTTGCAGCTTGGGGGGCATGGTTAGAGCTCTTACCAGTGAAGACTGAGGCAAGAAAGTCGTTGAGTACCTCAGCCTTCTCCATATCCTGGGTGACCAGGTCTCCTGTTTCCTTCCTGAGTGGGCCCACATTTTTCCTAGTCTTCCATTTGTGACTGGCACACCTACAGAAGCTTTTTTTTTTTGCCCTTGACATCTCTGGCCAGGTTTAACTCTGTCTGGGCTTTAGCTTTCCTAACCTGATCCCTGGTTGCTTGGACAATTTCTCTGGCTTCCTCTCAGGCTACTTCTCCTTCCTTCCACCCTCCATAGTCTTCCTTTTTCTGTTTTAGTTTCTCCAGGAACAACGTGTTCATCCAAGCAGGCCTCCTGGCATTATTGCCTGACTTCCTCTTTCTCACTATGCATCGCTCCTGAGCTTGGAGGAGGCGACCTTTGAATACTAGCCAGCTTTCTTGGGCCCCTCTTCCTTCCAAGGTTTTATCCCATGGCACTCCATGAAGCAGATCCCTGAAGGGCCAAATTCTGCTTTCCTGAAGTCCAGGGTAACAAGCTTACTGTACACCTTCCTCGCCGTCCTAAGGATCTCAAACTCCACCCTCTCATGGCCACTGCAACAAAGGCTTCCCTTGAGCATGAGGTTCATCACCAGCTCCTCCTTATTGGAACAAGGTCCAGCATGGAACCTCTCCTTATTGGCTCCTGCATCACTTGGAGAAGAAAGTTATCATTGATGCATTCCAGGAACCCCTTGGATTGCTTATGCCCCGCTGTGTTTTCCTTTCAGAAGATACCAAGGTGGTTAAAGTCCCCCATGAGAACCAGGGCTTGTGAACGTGAGGCTGCTGTTGTCTATAGAGGGCCTCATGTGCTCAGTCTTCCTGGTCAGGTGGCCTGTAGCAGACCCTCACTGTAATGTCACTGGTCCCTGCCCTCCCTTTAATCTTTATCTGTAAACTGTCAGTTGGCTCCTCATCCATCCCCAGGTAGAGCTCAATGTTCTCCAGCTGGTCATTGACATCAAAGACAATACCCCCTCCTCGTCTCCCCTACCTGTCCTTCCTGAAGAGTCTGTATTCTTCCATTCCAACACTCCAGTCACAGGAGTTCTGTTTCACCTCCAAACAAGACGCACCCAAAATGACGAAAATTGATTCATCTTGCAGCTATTGCTGTTGAAGCCAAGTCTCTCCATGGATAATTTTCCTTATGTTTTGTAGTTTTCTGTCAATTAGAGTAAATGATAAAATTATTTGTTATTCCCGGTAGAATTAGTGAAAGCTCTCACAGAATCTCTTCCACACCAGCCACCCAGTTCCAATACTGAATAGCATGTCTTCTGGAAATGGAGCACTCTACCAACATGCAATGATCTTAAACAGATCATCACTGAACCACCCATTTCTAAAATCCATTTGCTTACTGGTGAAAAGTAGTAAGACAAACAGGTGTTTTAAAAATGATATTACAGGAATTTACCAGTTTGCTGTATCTTTTATTTAGAAAACATTACTTCCTAAACACACTGCCTCTCAATTTTTATTTTTTTCATATTATGGCATACTTTTTCTGATATGCATGTTGCAGATTTTTCCAGCATAGTCACAAGAAAGATGGCTCATAAGCAATACCTTTTTCAGCCACTGGGACTATGGTTAATGCAGTTAACCCTCAGTTCAGGGGCACTTATCCAAGCCAAGCTCTTATGACTGGTGGATAAGGACAGCCGAGTCAAGCACACTGTGTTCACTTCTGGTCTAATGTAACCACTTAACAGCTTAGATTTCAGGCTGTATGATTTATTCGCCTTTTTATTTATACAAGATTTTATATCTCTTTTATTTGTTTGGAAACTCATACTACATGATTGATACATATCTAGTTATATTAGATACATATCTAATCTTAGAATTTATTTTATATTCCTAGCCATATATAAATGTCATGTGTATTCAAAGTTTTACTTTGAAGGAGAAGTGAACCCATGTGAGACCTCAAATTTCAGTTTCTGGCCACATTTCTATTTTATGGAAACTGATTAGCATGCCGAACAAGGAGGAAAAGAGAAAGTATACTTAGTGCTCCATGAATACAGATGATGAACTTGCATTGTCATTGAAAGCTAAATGTAGTAGGCATAAAATACTATATTTTATGATCTTGCAAAAACCAACCAATTTTTTTCAACTTTTTTTTTTCAAAAATAAGTCAAATTCTCTGAAAGTGTTTCCAATATCATGTTATTTCATCCTTCTACTTAGTTACCCAGGCATTTTACAGTTATTTATTATTCACATGAGAGTTTTATCTTAAATATTTCCTGTAAATTTATGAAGGGAATCACATGCAAATGTTAAACTATCAGTTCTTGAATATTTACCAAGGCTTTTCCTATTAATTTTGCAGTATGAACACATCAAAAGATTAATTTATATATAGCAAAATAATCTTCAACTTTCAAAGAGATAATTCAATATTCATAAGCTGTTCCTGCCTATCAATAACAGAAGACAAAAGACATACAACTATGTGTTGACATATATGTACATTCATACAAATACTTATTCACAAAATGTCTATGTAAAAACATATCCATATATGTGCACGTTGTAAAAATATGTGTATATGTGTAAAAATACTGCACACATATACCCACTCATATGCCAGAAGGATGCAGAAAAAACTAATATATTTATATTTCAATTGTAGTCTTTGCTATCTTAAGTAATTTCTCTTTATATTTGTTGATATGTGATTTTACTCTATTTTTTTCCTTAAAAATTTTGAAACACAAATGTAAACAATGCTCTGAATTCAACATTATGCTCAGAAAAAAAATATAGTAAGTGAATAAAAACAGCAGTACTCAGTTTGTACATTCCAGGAACATCAGCCTCTGTTATCATGACTTGGGCATTCTCAATTTTCATTAGACTTGTTCTTGCAGACATATAAGAATACTATTACTAATTTCATGACTATAGAAATGTACATCACTTCAGAATTTGTCTCTAAACAATATTGCTGTTGTCAGTGGAACAACTTCCTGGAATTTACTCAGGAGCAATATTTAGATTTTTTTTTTTTTTTCATACCATAAATTTCCTTATAAGTTTAATATGACACCAAAATGTCCCAGCTCCTTCAGCCTCTCTTCTTATGATTTGTTTTCCAGGCCCTTCACCAGTTTCGTTGCCTTCCTCTGCACTCGCTCCAGCACCTCGATATCTCTCTTGTGTTGAGGTGCCCAAAACTGGACACAATACTCCAGGTGTGGCCTCACCAGTGCTGAGTACAGGGGCACAATCACCTCCCTACTTCTGCTGGTCACACTATTTCTAATACAAGCCAGAATGCTGTTGGCTTTCTTGGCTACCTGGGCACACTGCCGGCTCATATTCAGCTGCTTGTGAATTAGAACCCCCAGGTCTCTTTCTTCCAGGCAGCTTTCCAGCCACACTTCCCCAAGCCTGTAGTGCTGCATGGGGTTGTTGAGGCCCAAGTGCAGAACCTGGCACTTGCCCTTGTTGAAACTCATACCATTGGTGCTGGCCCAATGATCCAATCTATCTAGGTCTCTCTGTAGTGCTTCCCTGTCCTCCTGGGAATCAACACTCCTGCTTAACTTGGTGTCATCTGTGAACTTGCTGATGATACACCCTATGTCCTTGTCGAGATCATCAATAAAGACGTTAAACAGAAATGGTCCTAACACTGAGCCCTGAGGGACACCACTTGTGACCGGCCGCCAGTTGGATTTAAATCCATTGAGCACTACTCTTTGGGACCTTCCAGTCAGCCAGTGCTTGATCCAGCAGATCGTATGCTCATCCAGGCCGTGTGAAGCGAGTTTTTCCACAAGAATTCTATGGGGGACAGTATCGAATGCTTTTCGAAAGTCCAGGTATACAATATCCACAGCCTTTCCCTCATCCAATCATCGGGTCATCTTGTCATAGAAGGAGATCAGGTTCATTTGGCAGGACCTGGCTTCCATAAACCCATGCTGACTAGGCCTGATCCCCTGGTTGCCCATTATGTGGGTTTTCATGGCATTCAAGATGACCTTCTCCATGACCTTCCCTGGTATCAAGGTCAGGCTGACAGGTCTATAGTTTCCTGGATCCTCCTTTTTGCCTTTCTTGTAGATGGGTGTTACATTTGCCACCCTCCAGTCCATTGGGACCTCCCCAATTAGCCATGACTTCCTGTAAATGATCGAAAGTGGTTTGGCGAGCACGTCTGCCAACTCTTTAGGCACTTTTGGGTGTAGCCCATCCGGTCCCATAGACTTGTGTGCATCCAAGCACCATAGCAGGTCACATCCTCTTTAATTGTGATGCCCTCATTCTGCTTCCCCTCCCTGTCTCCTAGCTCACGAGGCTGGGTGTCCAGGGAACAGCTAGTTCCACTGCTAAAGACTGACGCGAAGCAGGCATTGAGAACCTCAGCCTTGTCCTCATCCTTTGTGACTATGTTTCCCTCTGCATCCAATAACGGAGGGAGTTTTTCCCTAATCCTCCTTTTGTTGTTAATTTATAGAAACATTTTTTATTATCCTTAACAACTGCAGCTAGGTTGAGCTCTAGCTGTGCTTTGGCCCTCCTTATTTTCTCCCTGCATAGCTTCGCTACATCTTTATAGTCTTCATGAGAGACTTGCCCCTTCTTCCAAAGGTCGTAGACTATCTTTTGGTTTTTGAGATCCAGCAAGAGATCCCTATTTAGCCAGGCTGGTCTCCTACCTCACCTACTTGTTTTTCAGCACATGGGAACAGCCTGCTCCTGTGCCTTTAAGACTTCTTTCTTGAAGTACGTCCATCCTTCCTGGACTCCTGTATCCTTAAGGGCATCCTCCCAAGGGATTTTCACCATTTTGTTGCTAATAATGTCACAAATCATTTAAAGAGGACACTTAGAACTAAGATGTGCAGATATTTTACAGTTGTTGCGATTTAATCCAGGTAGACAGCTCAGCACTGCACAGCCGCTCAGACACTCCCCCACAGCCAGATAGGAGAGCAAATTAGAAGGGTAAAAGTGAGAAAACTTGTGAGTTGTGGTAAGGACAGTTTCACAGGTCAAGCAAAAGCTGTGTGAGTAAGCAAGGAAAAATAAGGATTTAATTCATTACTTCTCATCAACAGGCAGGTGTTCAGCCATTTCGAGGAAAGCAGGACTCCATCATGAATAATGGTTACTTGGGAAGACAAATGCCATAACTCTGAATGCCCCCCTTCCTCCTTCTTCCCCCAAGTTTTTATCACTGACTGTGGCACCATATGGTATGGGATATTCCTTTGGTCAGCTGAGGTCAGCTGCCCCAGCTGTGTCCCTTCTTAACTTCTTCTGAACTCCTAGCCACTCGCTAGTGGGGCAGTGTGAGAAGCAGAAAAGTTCTTGACCCTACATAAGAACTGCTCAGCAACACCTAAAACATCCTTGTATTATCAACATTGTTTTAAACACAAATCCAAAACGTACCACCATGCAAGCTACTGTGAAGAGTAACCCTACCCCAGCCAAAACCCATACAACAGTATACAACATTGATATGTTGTTGGAGTTTATAAAGAGCTTCCACAGCTTCCACAGAACTGCCAGAGCCAAGCCTGTGGACGTGAACCTTCTAAACTCTACAAGCATTTCGAAAAATCTATCTGTAGATGTGTTTAAAATTAAATAATCTGCACCTCTGCTCCAAAAGGAAGACCATGTCTGCATGTCTAGAACAACAGAGGGATTTGAGAAAAGTTATGAGCAGATGTCAGATGAAATTTTCATACTAGCTGAAGTTGTAAGAAGGGGAAAGGTAACTGAGGTAACTGTGTACCATGTAATAGACAATGATCTATTATGAAGCATTTGAAGGAACATTTTACTCTGAAGAATTTCAAAAAGTCAGTCCTGATGAGGGCTGAATTTACAAAATTGAGTTGATCATAACTGCAAAATGGAAATGAAGAAAGAAACAGCTGCTACTGAAATGGTGTAGCTGGCCTCAGAATTTCAAGAACTGGAGAGAAGCCTCCCATGCTCAGGCTAACTAGTGCCTGGCAGCAGAGCAGGGGGAAAAAGAAGGATGGTGGACAAAGGTTTCTACATCTTGCTACTCAGAAATGCCAGTGTGGAATCTGCCAACAAAGCGCCAGCTCAAAATTTACAGCACAGGTTGTGAGGTCCCTGGAGCTCTTCAGTTAGTAGAAGGTGGGGCTGGTGGAAATATGGTACCTGCACAGCCGGACTAGCATCAGCAAATATACTATCTCTGAAACAGCACTGTGGGGCAAGTTATGGCAGTACACTTTGTGGAAAAGCTATTACCCATCCCTCGCCAAGTTAAGGGAATGTATGAACCATCTTCTTAACCCTCAATACAAAGCTTCAGCTATTGACACTGACAGTGGGCCTGGTCTGTGACCTAATTGTAAGATAAAGCTCAAAATGTACATAAAACCTTAAACTTTTTCTACCATCTGGCATGTATTCTGGGAGCTTCTCTGAGTGTTGCTGCTGAGGAATTTCCCTTTGTGGCAGACATCGCCAAAAGGTTTAACTCACTCTGCCTTTATGTGGATCTTGTAGAGCACCAGCTTGTCAGAGACTTTAAAGTTCATTTATTGTGCTGTGTTCCAGACAGTGGAAATATCAATGAAATCATAACAGTGACATGATAAGCTACATGATGTTCTGGTATACTGCCAGCACATTGACACAATCAGCATTGAAATAAGCACGGTCCAGAACAATCATCTCTCATTTTGCTTTGGGAAGGTAATTCTGAAGCTGCATCTTTGGCCCTGGAAGCCTCTGTTATTTTAAGAAACCATGCCAAAATGGTAGTAGTAAAAAAATATGGACACTGTACTTTTATGTAAATTATTACAGGGCCCGGGCCAGCTATGTTATCTGGATATCAAGACAGTGCAATGTTGGAGGTATAGTCTGTAGCCTGCATAGAAAAGCCATCCAACTTTTGAGAAGGTATTTGGGAATTGTTTAACCGCACAATAGAAATGAGTTCAGCATACCAGCCGGCATAAATGTCAGCAACCAGGGAAATTTGTTTCTAGAACATCTGCCCAAGCTTCTTGTTATTTGGTTTGTAGGTACCACCTTTTGTGGAAATTAAGCTAAGAACCCGTTCAGCTTTAATCATTGTGACATAAATCTTGTGGCCCCATGTGTAGATGATGAACCTCATAGATTTCATCAGCCCTGTAACCCTTTCCCAGAGCCTTTTTTATTTCCCAGGGACACCAGGTACCGTGAGGACTCTGTCTTCATCATTGTGGGTGCAGAGGACCTGGTAGGCCTCAGCGCAAGAGCAGCACAAGAGAAACAATAGCTTGCCATTTACTATCACAGGAAGCACAGGGGAAAGGGCCCATGGGGTAGGTATACCTTTGCTTTGACTATCCCAGAGCAGGCTGTCAGGGTACCAAAATTCTCAAAAAACTACTCTGGAGTGTCCAAAAGGATGTTGTTTTCTTGATAAAGTTCTGACCATGGTTATATACAGTATATAACAAAAGTTTCTCATCTTAAAAACATTGCTGACATCCTTAACATCCTAATAATGTTCATCATGTAAAAGAAGGAAAAAAAGTTTTAGGGTATCTAAAACTGTGGTTTGACTTAATCCCCCATACCCTTTTCCCTTCAGATAGGAGGAAAACATATATATTAACATGTAGAAGATCCTCAAACAAGAGTCTGCCACTCAATGTGACCTTACCATAAACAGACCATCCCAGTTTGTCATGTAGCATTTCTGCTCTGCTTACCAATCCTACATTTGTCAGATCCCTCTCCGCTGTAAATTCTGTAACTGCCAGCAAAATATAGGTTGTTGCTGCTATTTAGATCAACTGAATAACCTCACTTTTTGTCTGTGATTTTGGAATGGGCATAGACCACACCACACCCAAAATGTCTTTTACAATATTGATAGTAAGTAAGAAAGCCTGAACAAAACACAGCTCTCTTACTTCGTAGGAGAGTCTAAAAATTTTGCAGTGTTCATTTTGTTTCAATATGAACAATAGTGAAGGAATACAAAGACTCACACATGCTGACAGCTTCAAGATGGAGCTAGGCATAACCATGAGGTTCAAACAGCTGGTGTAAATGATTATAAATTTGCTCTACACCCTGAACAAATGTTTCGTAAGCTTCACACAGGGCTACTGGATCTCAACTAACAGATCTATACTCTTCTACATATCATCTAGACCCAAATATCTGGACTGGCCATTGCTGAATATGTTCCATGGAAGATACAAGGCAGTCTCCTTCACCACCTCTTACATTTGAGAGTGGGGAGTAAAGCTGGGCTTTCAAATTAGTCATCAGGACTTAGAAGTGCAGCTAGTTGACACCCCTTGGGAAACATCCTCATTGTGTTCAACAGTCTTTTGCTCTGCAGAGAGCTGCAGTAACGGGGAAGTCCCTTTCAATGTTTTTCAAGCAATATTGTTCAGGGAGTCAGGGATGTAGCGGATTCCTTGCATACCAGCCACCACTGTGTTTTACTCTGGAAACGCTTTGATTTCACATCTTTTCCTTAATTGTGAACAATGCTATATATTTTTAATAAAAGTTATATTTTAGGAATTATTCCGCAGACTGAAGCTGCTGAAAGCTGAGAGCAAGTCCAAGCACTTGTCTTGCCCAGTTGAATAAAGAGGTAAAATGAAGTGGTTCTCCCTTAAACAGCTCTAGGCGCAAATATTTAGGGAACTGAGTAATTAATAATTCAATTGACTGTCCAGATTTCACTTCATTAACTAGATGTTGATAAACTATATGAGGGTCATAGATACCGAATAAACCCATAGACACCTAAACATAATTGTTTTACTCTCAGACTTATTCTGCCCTCAGATGTATACATTTCTTTCTCTCAGTTAATTCTTCATTTTATGCATTCATTTCATAGTAATCACTATCTTCTCCCTTCAGAGTAAACTGGGATGTAATTTACCAATCAGATGTAGACAGCTACATGGCAAACATCTTTACTTGAGCACATCTCCACAAACTTCCTTTACAGTCCCTAAGAAGAAATGTTATTGTAAGATTTAGTTAATCTCATCCTCATATAGACACCTCAAGACAATTCAATTACTTCTGTATAGGTGTCTAATGATATTAAATGCACTCTATGATATTCTACATGAACTTTAGCTGCCAGTTTAGAAAGTCATTTGTCTTGTTTTTTGACCTGCAACGCCTATGTGGATGTCAAAAATATCATAGGGGATCTCAGATGGTACCTGACATTAGTGTGAAATAACAGAATTAAGTTGCAAACAGAAGTCATGTTTGTCATAGAAATGTTGACTACTTTCCATTGACTGGGATGGGCACATAGGCTGATTTTCCACTTGTCAATGTCTACACAGCAGGCATTTGAATTTAACATTTAAATTTAAAGTTCAGAATTTTTGATTATGGTACTGTCTATAGCCAAAAAACTTTCCTGGTTTCAAGTAATGGACTCTAGAATCTTAACCTGGGACTCTGACTCAGGTCTTTATTCCAAGCTCTTTAACTTACTAAGCAAGTTATGCATGTTCTTCCTTTAGTACTACCTATAGGACTTTTGCCTGTTCGTTTTGGCTGCTATCATGATGTATGGGGCTGTATCAAAAGCAGATGTGCCATTTGATGAGAATATGTCACTCCTAAACCATAAGAGTTCCTCTAACTCAGTTTTGATTTTTGGCACTTATTGTTTGTACAAACCTTATGTCCTGAGGTTTAGAGGTAGCTCTACATTCTCATATGTCAATGAAAGTTTGGAGGGAGAATAGAAAAATAAAATTTCTTAAATGCAGGTCTTATTTATCCAGGATCCAGAAAGGCAAAATTTCCAGAAAAGGAGGGATCTTTTATTCTGTTGTTGCTTTTCTTATGTTGTTGCTGTAGGGATATAATTTCAAAGAGATCTTCTGCTTAAATTTTCAGCCCATAATTTGTCTGCTGAGTTTATGATACCAGTACAGACACTAACTACTACTCATCTTGTTAAAAATGGCAGAACTTATCTGACAAACTGGGAGAAAAAGCTTGTAAGTGGATCATAGAAAATAATGGCTTCTCTATTTCTGAGAAGAAAGTTCTTTTGCTATGAAAATGACTCTTTTGTAAGAAACAACTAATTCCAATAGAAACATGTACTAAAGAGTTGTATTAAACTAAAAGACAAGAAATTAAATCAATAAATTCACTACCTGCCCTAATAAAAATTAAATGAAATTGAAATCACTAGATCTTCATGAGATGGTGAAGCTTTACCACTCAGTTGATTCTGCATAATGATTCAGAGGAAGACTTACTAGAGAAAGTAAGAATCTTGCTTAGCAAAAACTAAGATTATGCTAGCCATTAGCACCAAACCAATGAGGTTTGACAGATATGGATGGTAACAATGATGTAATAAAGATGTCTGCTGGAAATTTACATCAGCATATAAACAGTTAAATTCAGAGACTATTGTCAAAACATGGAAGGTATATATGCAAGAATAGATATATATTCATATATGCACATATATATGTTATTAAAAATTGTACATAATAATACTTTTCTTTGAATTCACATTGCAGATTTCTTTCCTAATATATTATTTACTGTTCTATACACAGATTCTCTTTTTCAAAATGTAAAAAAATACTATAAAATTAGTTAGTGAAGCCTAAAATTCTAACCTGAGCTTCCAGCTGCTTCAGTGTTGAGACCCAAAAATGTCCCTTGCTGCCCAGTGCTTCCTGATAATGGGTTAGATTTGCAGGATTTAATAATACCATTAAGACAGCAACTGAATTCTCTCAGTTGAATCTAAAGGAATGAGAAAATAAATTTGAAATATTTAGCTTTAAAAAAATAATCTAAACCAACACAAGGCTTATAGTAATTTCTTCTTGCAATTTTTTCTGCTGTTCATCTTCTCTACTTCCACCCAGAACTGTCTGTGCTCTTTTCACTTCTACTTATGGCTGATATTATGTTAATAGAGACACAATAGCCAGTTGTCGCCTTTTCCTTGCTTTTTTCACATATGATTTTCTTAAAGAGATTCACAATAAGATGCAAGTGTTTCAAAGGAACTAAAACCAACATGCTTTGCAATGCTTTCTTTTGTACTGCTGAACTTGCGCTTGCTGATAAGAAAGGCAAGAAGTAGCTTTAGTATTTCTCATTTGTAGCATTCATGAAGAATCACATCTGACTGTGCTATGAATGTTTTGGTAGAATCTTCAGTAGAAAATGCCACTACTAAATGAATAGGCAAAATTTAAGGGTGAAATCAAAAAAAGTCATAAGGGATTTTGACAGAAGAGAACTTGATTTTTCCATTTTCATTCAGGGTGAATACTGTATTATTTATGAGTGACTTTACTGATTTATTTGGGCTTCTCTTAGGCTTCAGCTCTGTGGGAAGAAAAGTGGTGGAACCAGGCCCAGAACGAATTATGATATCATTGCCATTTCCAGAAATAATTAACCTTCAGAAAACATTGATATAAATAATATTGCTGCTGAAAAGATATCCTCTAATCCTTGGACAATCAGTGATACAAATAAGCTTGTAGTGAACCTCCAAACCGTGGTGCATGATAGGTAAGAGCTGCATTAAACAGGAGAATAACACACATCTTACTAGTTTATTTTAACAGTTCAATTATAACTAAGTTTGTTAGACAATTTGGAAATTTGTCAAATATATTCACCTTTTCTCCCACCCACTAGAATCATAGACTCATAGTATCACTTAGGTTGGAAAAGACACTTAAGATCATCAAGTCCCACCATTAACCTGCCACTGCCAAGTCTACCAATAAACTATGTCCCTAAGCAGCACGCCTAAATGTTGTTGAAATATTTCCAGGGATGGTGACTCAGTCACTGCCTTGGCAGCCTGTTCCGATGCTTCATAACTTTTTCAGCAAAGAATTTTTTTTCCTAATATCCAATCTGAACCACCCCTGGCACAACTTGAGGCCATTTCCTCTTGTCCTATTGCTTGTTACTTGGGAAAAGAGACCGACCTCTACCTACAACGTCCTTTCTGTTAGTTCTAGGGAGTGATAAGGTCTCCCCTCAGCCTCCTTTTCTCCAAACAACTCCAGTTCCCTCAGCTTCACCTCATAAGACTTGTTCTCTGGACCCTTCAACAGATTCCTTGCCCTTCTTTGGACATGCCTCAGCACCTCAATGTCTTTCTTGTAGTGAGGGGTCCAAAACTGGACACAGTATTTGAAGTGCTCCCTCACCAGTGTCAAGTACAGGGGGACAATCACTTCCTTAGTCCTTCTGGCCACGTTATTTCCTATACAAGCCAGGATGCTGTTGTCCTTCTTGACCACCTCGGCACACTGCTGACTCATATTCATCCAGCTGTCAATCAATAGCCCCAGATCCTTTTTTCCTTGGGCAGCTTTCCAGCCACTCTTCCCTGTAGCGCTGGGTTGTTGTGACCCTAATGCAAGGCCCGGCACTTGGTCTTGTTGAATCTCATACAGTTGGCTTTGGACCACTGATTCAGCCTGTCCAGATCCAAGGCTCTGTAGAGCCTTTCTACTGTCAAGCAGATCAATACTCTAACCCAACTTGGTGTCATCTGCAAATTAGCTAACTAGTATGCGATTAGAGAAAATTCTTCACATGTAATATTGACTGAAAAACAACCCAACCTTATTAATGGTACTGCAACACTACATTACTGGCTAGACATAATTGCTTCTTTTTAAGCAGATATCATCAGTGGTACCACCTACCATTCTCCAGAGACCAAAAGGCCTAACTCCTTCCACAAAACAGTGATATCAATGGAATTTCTTGTCATTATAGTTTTTCTTTTAAAGAAATACTGCTACAGCTACCTGTTACAGGACTTGGTGATGACATGTGCCAAAAGAGAAAAACACAGGAAAATACTTCTTCTTTTCAAGATTTCCCTGTTGTAGTCTTTCCTTTTCAGAAGGCAAACAGTGGCCATGCAGTCTTTTTAACTTTACTTGCATAATTTAATAGCCTTACATTTCCATTTGAGGAAAAGACATTGCAGATTTCAGACATAAACACATTCTTAAGCAAAAGTGTTCTGAAAAGCCCTTTGACTCAGAGTTTACAGAAAATAGAATATTGGCTTACATTGAGCATAAGTATATCATTGAGAATCTGAATGTCATTGTTAGCATACTAACAGTGTCCTTAACTATACCATATTACTCCTATTTGGCAGGAAGTTATTCGCAACTGCACTCTCCCATTCACATTTTTTACTCTACAATTATACGCACAAGGCCTTGTATTATGCCATGTACACCCCAACCCTCCTCTTTCCTTATTGTTATTTTTCTTGTCTCAGGGGCAAGCTGAGATAATAAAAGAAAACATAAAAAGGAAACCTTCATTCCAATACAATTTCAATATGGTTAACTACTGAATAATGAATTACAGTTAAGCTGAATTTTTAAGGCTTTCCATACCTGTAAGGGCATTCAAACACGATGAGACAATAATGTATAAAGTCCAGGTTCATCCTTGTTTATGCCTGCCAGTGTGGGAGCTGTGAGCCTGAGAATTGGGTCTGGCAACCAGAAGCATCCTTCAAAAGTGCAGCTGGCATCTTTGAAGTAGAGCTGGATATTAAGAAACTGAACACATCTGAACTGCAAAATCAAGGAACAGTAATGACAATTTATTGTTTGAAAAGGTGAAAAGATAGTCTGCAAAAGGCATAAAACATCCTGAGAAAGTAAGAATCACTACCTACCTTTGCTATTCTAACTTCAAGAACAAGAAAACAGCCTGGAAAAAAAAATGGTCTGAAAGAACAGAAAACCTCATCACCTATTGGCTACCCCAGGTGAAAAGTAGAAATTAACAGAATCTATTGGCTACTTGAAGTGGTGATGTTGTATGACCTCTTACATTTCTAGGATATAAAAAGGACTTAATTTTTATCCAAAATGTAGCTTCTCTCTCTGAGAGCTTCCTGCGCTGCACATACTTTTCCTTTCCTAAACACCTGAACTCTCTGCCCAAACTTTCTACAAGATCTTGGACCCTTGCAAAGCACACCTGGCAGACTCCAGACTCCCTGACTTGGATCATCTTTGACATAAGACTACCAGTTGTTTTACTAGACCGCCTATGCGCACTTCTGGGGTCAGTTTGGTTTGTCCTCCCATTGTGGGATGGTTGGGTCCCTTATAGAGGATAAAGCCTCTACGCCGCTGGGCATTACAGAATCCTATGAATCCACCACAGCTGTGATTTCTACATGTCTGCAGGCTGGATAATCCTTCATGTCATAACATCCTTTAACACAGTAAATGCTTCTTGTGAAGTAGATTTGCTTATTGGCTTCTGAACACCCTGCTCATGATGACTGAAGTGGTGTAATGGTGGAAATCCATAATGGTAGAAATTCCATAATAATGGAAAACCCACCACGGTTCTCACTCTGTTCCTTTCAATTCATTCTCTGCAGGGTCAGAACAGTATTATTCCACCACCAGAAGCCAAAACTAAAAAACAGAGGAAACATTTTTGGCACTGCATTCGTTAATACAGGCTTTTAATGGTATTTTGTGCCTAATATTCACTGCATGTGCTTTATATCTTATTTATTAGAGCTAAACATTTTGAATTACAATAGCATTCTGTAGTAGAATGGAAATCTGTATTTATGCATTGCTTGTCATTTTTAACACATTTGCATTAGTGCCCCCAAGATAAAAATAAGTATGTAAGACTAATAAGATAAATTGAAAAGCCAAGTATACAAATTCCATCTTTATTCAGGTTACACATTGCTATGACTAGATGTTTTAGCATTCATCTTCAGTCTTTAAAAATGCTACATTACTGTTTCCTTAGAAAAGTATGTGACTCATTATATATCTCTGTGTTTACATGTATCTATGTATACAGAAAGAGAATATAATCCATTTACAAACGTTACCGCTGTGAAAAGAGATACAGATAAGATAGTAGCATATCTGCAAACTCAATGAACTCCATGCATCAAGGTTTACTCTCTGCAGTCTTCTTCATATCTGTTGTGAAGTCTGAGAACTATATATGCAATCTATATTACAGTCTTTTAATTTATTTTGTCTTAGTGAAGTGAAGCAAAGGGAAGCCTTCGGCATAACTAATTATTTTTGTGTGGCTCTGTCAGAGACTTCACTTTGTAATCTCCATTTTAGCATGTCTGTCAAAATGTTATATGGCAGAATTGTTCAAATGTCAAAACAAACATTAGTACCAATACACATACAAAAAAACCACTACTACTTAAAGAACAAAATGACCCTTACATCTGAAAAACTACACTGGTACCTTGTATTGGGAAACAACAAAAAAAAATATCTCTACAGTACTATTGATGTTTACTTTGGTCAACTCTGTAATATCTGAAAATTTGAAAAATTTGAAAATTTGAAAATTTGAAATCTGAAAATTTGATTTTTTTCTGACTGAAAGCAGGAATTATGTGCTTTAGAAATTAAATAAAATAAAAAAGGATACTTTTCTTAGTAAAAAGTACCAGTTCAGTGACACATGCATCACTACCAAAATTGAGACTGTAGAATGGGCTTCTAGACCTGAGGCCATCATTAACTCACAGAACAAAATGCAGGATAAATTTATACTTGGATTGCTATTGTCTTGTATTTTGCTGGTTTTTATAAGAATGTAACTATGCAGACTGCTTCTCTAATACCAAAGGATTATTGTTGTTGTTGACTTGTTTTGTTTTGTCTTTTTGTGGTTAAGATGACCCTTTGTTAATCACAAAATTCTTGATTTCCCGTCACACTGTCCCTGAAGTTCTTAAATAGAAACAAGAGCTCTATTTGCTGTGTAGCTGCTGAGAAAATAATGTCAAAGCAACTGTTGGGTTGGGAAGATTCTGAAGAGCTTCTGAAGCCTAAAACTAATGAGACTGTGGAATGCCACTACCCTAGAAGGTGTTAGACATAAGCTCTGTATTAAATCTGACTCAATAATAGGGTTTGAATTTCATGGGAAGCTTTTTAAATTTTGGGTTTATTCCAAAAAAAAAAGGCTGAAGTCAAATAGCAAGCAAACAAAAAACCCCAGCATTTCTCGTGGACTGATCTGCAGCTGTCCCATGAAACTGGCATTCCCAGACCAGCATAGAGCAGATCAAAGGTAAATGACACAGTATTACATAGTCCAGCTGGAAAAGAATCGTAAAGTGTCCACTTCTGCTTCGTAGCATGATCAGACTTATTTATTTCGTGCCTGTCAAGTATATTTTTAGGTTGCCTTCAAAGGCCTCAATTTTCGAGACTTATAATATCCTTTGGGCAATTTGTTCCAGTTTTCCTAATGTCCAACAGAAATCTCTATTGCTGCACTTAACCCCTTTATTTCTTCTCCTATTCATCCTGGACGTGGAGATTGACATATCTGTATAAAAACAAGAAAATCAGGGAAATTACTGTTTGGATGGTACGCAATTATTGTTTTTATGTATCTGCTACAATCCCCATTTATCTAGACGTTAATATTTAAATATATATATTTATATATAGTATTTATATAGTGTTGTGATTTTTTTTTTTTTTTGTTCATTGAAATATAACCAGTTTAATCTTTTTCTTATTCAGTGAAAAGTAAAAGGCATACTAACTAAAGTAAGCATTCTATGGGTTTAGGAAAGATGTTGATAAATCTGACTATCTATTAGGAAGCGTATTGAAAAAATGATGAGTTGTAAAAAATTAAGAATATATGTAGCCATGTTTACATCAAAAATAAACAACTGCTATGTTTTAAACTTCTCTTTGCTTTTCTAAAGTAAGTCTAAGGGAATTGGTGCTTATAACTTACTGAAGATTAAGAACTTAGGAACTTTTTGTCTTTTTTTTTTAATATCTCTTTATAAATCTCATACTGTAAATAATTACATATATAAGATGCAACCATTATTTTTAGTGAAGATGAGTTTATCATCTTTACAATTAGTGCTGTTCACTCTTATACAAGGGAACTTAATTGTACCTCCTGGAGTGTTCATAGTAACTCTCGATGCCTTGCATGAAACACAGGGCATTATTTGGTTCATAACAGACAAAGTTTTCTGCCACACCAAAAAATAAACATAAAAGGAAGAGTGTGAACTATTCTTCAATATTCTTAGATTTCTATAGGAGCAATACCGCCATTTATAAAATATTTTAATGCAACGAAAATAAAAAAATACTATCTTGCTATCATTTAGTAAATGGCATGTTGAAGTACCCAAAACTGTCTGACAGAGTCATAGAATAGTTTGGGTTGGAAGGAACTTTGAAGGTCATCTAATCCAAATCCCACCCTGACTTTGAATGTTTCCAGGGCTGAGGAATCTACCACCTCTTTGGGAAACCTGTTCTAATGCTTCACCACTTTCATCATAAATAATTTCTTCATGTCCAACCTAAATCTACCCTGTTTTACTTTAAAATCATTACTACTTGTCCTAACACAACAGGGTCTACTAAAAAATCTGTCCCCGCCTTTCTTATTAACCTCCATAAAGCATTGAAAGGCTGGAATAAGGTCCCCCCAGAGACCCTTCTCCAGGCTGAACACCCCCAACTCTTTCAGCGTGTCCTCACAGAAGAGCTGTTCAAACACTCTGCTCATTTTTGTGGCCCTGCTCTGAACCTGTTTTAACAGGGCCATGTCTTTCCTGTGCTTGGGACCGCAGAGTTGGACACAATACTCCAGGTGGGGTCTCATGACAGTAGAGTAGAATCACCTTCTTTGACCTTCTGGCCACGCTTCTTTTGATGTGGCCCAGGATGCAGTTGGCTTTCTGGCCTGCAAGCACACATTGCCAGGTCATGTCCAGCCTTTCATCCACCAGTACCCACAGCTCCTTACCAGCACAGCTACTCTCAATCCCTTCATCTACCAGCCTGCATTAATACCAGGGGTTGCCCTGACCCACGTGAGGACCTTATACGTGGCCTTGTTAAACCTGCTGAGCTCCACATGGGGACACTTCTTGAGTGTTTGCAGGTCCCTCTGGATGGGATGGCATCCCATCCCTCAGGCATGTCAGCCACACCGCTTGGCTTGGTGTCATCCACAAACTGGCTGAGAGTGCATTCATTCCCACTCTCTATGTCATTGATGAAGATATCAAACAGTCCCAATACATATCCCCAATGGACACCATTTATTACTGATCTACGTCTCACCATTGAGCCGTTGACCACTATCCTCTGGATGCGATCAACTAACTAATTAGTCATCCACCAAATCAATCACACATCAAATCCATATCTGTCCCATTTAGAGTGAAGAATGTTGCAGGGGACTATATCAAAGGCCTTACAGAAGTCCAGATAGATGACATCCATAGCTCTTCCCTTGTCCACAAATGTAGCCATTCCTTCACAGAAGATCACTAGGTTGGTCAGGCAGGACTTGCCCTTGGGGAAGCTGTGCTGGCTGTTACAAATCACCTCCCTGTGCTTCGAGGGCCTTAGCATAGCTTCTAGGACTTTCTGTTCCATGATGCAGGCACAGAGGTGAGGCTGACAGGTTGGTAATTCCCAGAATCCTCCTTTCTACCCTTTTTAAAAAATGTGTACAATGTTTCCCTTTTTCCAGTCACCAAACACCTGGTTTCCATGACTTTTCAAATATGATGGAGAGTGGCTTAGCAACTACCTCAGCCGGTTCCCAGGACTCTGGTTTGTATGTCATCAGGTCCCATAGACTTCTGTATGTTCATGCTCCTCAGGTGATCATGAACCTGATCTTCTCTTACAGTGGGAAGGACTTTGCTCCCCCAGTCCCTGTCTTGTGGTCCATCCACTTTAGAAGTGTGGAAAGCAAGGCTGCCAGTGAAGACTGAAGTAAAAATGTTATTGAGTACCTCAGCCTTCTCCTTGTCCATTGTTACCAGTTTGCCACTCTCGCTTATCAGTGGGAGTATGCTTTCTTTGACCTTCCTTTTCTGACATACCTGTAGAAACTCTTCTTATTCTTTGTGTCCCTTGACAAGTTCAGCTCCAGCTGTGCCTTGGCCTTCCTGACCCCATCCCTACACATCCAGGCAGCATCTCTATACTCTTCCCAGGATATCTGTCCCAAAGCACACTGCTTGCCCATTTCTTTCTTGCCCTTTAATTTGACCAGGCAGTCTCAATTCAGCCTTGCCAGTCGCTTGCTTTTCTTTCCTAATTTCTTGCATCTGGTGATCGCAAGCTCTTGTGCTCTGTGGAAAGCATCCTTAAAGTTCTGCCAGCTCTTTTCTGCTCCCTTGTCCCTGAGGGAAATTTCCCAAGGGGTCCTATTTACTCACTCCTTGAACATGTTTAATTTAATCCAAACATTTTCCCTTCAAAATATGTTTTCCTCAAAATCCCTTAAAAAATATTTGTGGCTCCCTTGCCTCTTGTGGTGCCTGTAGCACATTCATAGTTACATTGATCGTGATTGTACTAAATGCAGAAGAGTTTTTAAAAACCCAATCTCTACATATTTCAGTGGCAATAATAACCTTGCTCTTCATGAATGTAATGCATCAACTAATTCCATTAACTTGTGTTACAAGTTCTACTGAACAACATGGTTTTTTATTTGGTTTTGGTTTTATTTTATTTTTTTTTACTGTCTGATTTCAGGTAGTGTCTATGTAGATCCAAGAATAAAACTTCATGCAGAACATTTCTTGAAGGTGATGATTGATTGAACTATTTTTAAGCTCAACCTTTTTTTTTTCACAAAACACATAAAGTAACTCAACTCAAATTCTTTAAAATTCTGTACAATGCACATTTTACTGCTAAAATGACTTGATAGCACAATGGTTGTCAAATAATGTGAAGTCATTACAGAATACTTAAACTTGCTGCACTCAAAATCTTGCTGAAGGCCAAAAAGTAAGAGCATCTTACCTATACGTAAAGCCAAGAATTCATTATTAGTATAAATTAAATATGAAGAGTCTAATGACTATTAGTGCAAATCTAATTGCTAGCAAAAAAGAGAGGATGCAGATATCATTGTGCACATGCTTCTCAGATGCAGCCCCTATTCCCACTGTTATGCTCACTCTCTGAATGCTCCTCTGGGCCTTAAGGTTGTTGGTTTCATTCTGGTATGTGTGTACGAATTGAGGGTGAGGGGGTTGACAGTGAGTTGCAAGCTTCTGGAGTCCTTTACAGGGAGGACTATGATGTTCATGTTGATGGGTCTTCCTTCGTCTCTGTAAGGGTCTAGTTGGGGTCATTTTGACATATTCACTTACATGCTTTTATACCCTTGCTCTTTCTTCATTCGTCTGAATGTCCATGTTACATCCAAATTCACTACATATCTTGCCCTTTACATATGTTGGATATTTTGTCTTTCTTTGTAACCCCTAAAACCAACACTGTTCAGCTCCGGGTCTGACGAGTGAATTGTTTGCAGCTGTGGTGTTTCTGACGTGCAGAGAGAGACTCCACAACTTAGAAGAGTTGTAAAGTAGGTATGTTTATTCAGTGCTGGGCAGAACAGGGCGGTAGTCCCACCAAACTGTGTGCACCCTCTAAGGCCAAAAGTTCTACATTTATGCTACTAACTTATACATATTCAGTATATGTTACAAGACGCCTATACATATGTATGTCCTGTCCCGCTTCGTATTAAAATTAGTTTCTTGAGTCCATTTCCTTACTCTCCGCCCCTTTGCGTCTGCGCAGTGCCTCCTGCTGGTGTTAGCTGGGGGTCCCAATGATGAAGTAAGGAGACTCCTCTTCGTCACCGCTAGTAACCTTTCTTGTTCGCACAGGCTCAGATCCTCATTGGGAATTGGCCAAATCGAAAAGCTAGTTTCAACCAGTTTGGGACTCCTCTCAACCCATAGTTTCCACATCTGTTCCTTACCTTGCCCAACATTCGCTTTGTTCTACCTTTAACATATTACTACTAACACTGACTTACTGACCTACCAGCCTACTGAACCAAGGAAACAAGCTAGCAGGCCAGTGAGAGCAATATATTACTACTCTCGCTGATCCACCAGCCTGCCCCCCCCGCCAGCTCATTTCTAGTGCCAAGTCTGTCCCCTATCTCTTACCAACTATGCCTGTGCTCCTCTGCACCACATCCTGTGTCTTAATTCTCCAGGTCTCTGCTGTCCTACCATACCTGGATTTCTCTACACGATGTCACTGTGTTAGAGCCATATATGTCTTATTCTATGCAGAATAA
This sequence comes from Tringa tobata, assembly GCA_033628505.1. Classification (NCBI taxonomy): domain Eukaryota; kingdom Metazoa; phylum Chordata; class Aves; order Charadriiformes; family Scolopacidae; genus Tringa; species Tringa tobata. The sequence goes on along the minus strand of JAHREE010000279.1, from coordinate 19,205,439 downwards.
CTACTTATCTCAACTATGGTTATACTGCTCTAAAAGAAGAGCAAATTGGTCATAGGTACCTGATCAATTAGGGGAATTGCTGTTACAGCTAGATAAAGCAAAACAAACCTGCAGGCAGGTCAATAAATGTTCAAACAAAGCAGGCCTGACAAGCTTCATCACTGAGGCCTTGCAGACTCAATACAAAGCTCATGGTCTGTTACTACTAATGGTGATGCTGTATCACAGTGCTACATCACTGCAAACTGTTTTGCTCATATATTCCTTCTTTTTATTTTTTTTTTCTTTAGTAGAAAGTCACAAAGCAGAGGTGCCATGGAGAAATTTAGGGTTGAGATAGACACAGGGACAGAGCCACAATACTCAATTGCATAAGATTTTAGATTAAATAGTAGGAAAAAATTCTTCACCGAAACGTTGGGCAAGGATCGGAACAGGCTGCCCAGGGAAGCAGTTGAGTCACAATCTATGGAAATGTTGAAAAAAACACATAGATGTGGTGGTTAGAGGCATGATTTGGTGGTGGACTTGACACTGTTAGGTTAACGATTGGAGTTGATGACCTTAAGTTCCTTTCCAACCTAAATGTGTTCTATAATTTTATGATTTAAATTTTGTTTATGATGGAACATGGGTATAGTAGGTAAATGATTTTTTTTTTTTTTGCAAGGTCTCTATCTTACAACACACACTTTCTGTGCAGAATACAAACACACAAAATACTGTGGTCCAGATGTAACAGGCAAGCTCCAAAGATTTAAGGAAAAAGGACACTCCCTTGTCTGATTTGGCTGGAGATCTGGCCATCATGCACAGCAGCTCAACTCCAGACTCAGCCTTCCTCAAGATGTTGGTTGTCAGTAGATTTATTCCTAACAATGGGGTGTTGTTTTCATATTTTTTTGCTTTTCAACTCAGATGGTAGCCATATGCTGACAGTCCCATGTATGTGTACATACATGCATCATTTTCATACAGTTATTTCACAAATTAGTTATGGCACCTTAGTAGATTCAGAGTAACTACCACTCATTCATTTTACATCTGAAAAATGAATAATTCCTCAGAAAGCAACGTTTTTTCCTTTCTGCTCAGTGAAAGCATTTTTCCTTGTTCAAGTAAATTAAAACAAGTATGTTTTAACTGTGTAAATCCTGCTGTGAAGCCCAACATCTCTAGAGCTAGTGAATTTTCATAATAATCCTTTTCTGAATTGCAGGCTGGAATTTAAAATCTGTATCTGTTCAGACATCATAGAAACTGGGCCACACAGTAAACAGGATTGTATTTATCAAGAGGTGTCATAAAAAGCCAGGGTTTAGTATCAAGGCAGAAAAATAGATTTGGTGAGTCACTGATAAGATCAAATCAGCCAGATGGAGACAGGATTTGACTAAAAGCAAGGCATTTCATCAGCCCACCAGAACATAAGTTCTATTTCAAAACAGTGCTGGGATACTTGAAGTTTTGAAGAAATAAACATAAAATATAACTTATTCTTAAATATCTGTTCTTCAAACTAGAAGAATGATTTGAAAAAGAACAATGTGTCAGCAGCCTCTAAAGGCTAAATTGTACTGATGATCAATTTTATCTTCTGTATTGTAATTTTTTTTTAACTTGACCCTCTTCATGATTTGAAAATATTATCAATCTTTACTTAATTACTCCAAGAAATTTAAAGGTAATTATATCTTTGTTACTCTTTGATTATATATATTCCCAAATAGGAGACAGAACATAACTTTGTACATCTTTTATAGGCATAGTCTTTTTAAAAGGGAGACTTTTTTCGACTGAACACTGTTGTTATGGAATCAAAGATATTGTGAACGGAGAAAAGAACTTGTTTCCTAAGTCTTGCAACAATGAAAAAAAGCAAAAAACTTAAATTAAAAAAAAAAAAAAACACAACTAACCAAACACGTCAAGGATAATTGGCAAGGTAAAAGATTAGGATAGTAGTGGGGCAGAGGGGCTTGTTTTATCTCTAAAGTATTGGCACAAAATGCAGAAGAGACACACATTTTTCACACAACTTTGCAAACGGGGGAGGAAGTAAATGAGGTGCCTGAAGCTGGAATATTCTATCAAACAGAAAAATACTGTAAAACAAAAAAAAGAAAAGCCAGCCCAGAGGGACAACATTGAAAACTTACACAGAGGGGAGTTATAAATTAAAGAATAAAGAAAAAATTCAGAAAAGATAATCCCAGTGAATTTATTCAGAAAGTGTTTGGAGATTTACTTCATCACAAAAATGCAGAGGAAATCATAATTGACAGGCACTGTACCTTTCCTCCAGTTCTGGCAGCAGGCCAACGTATGTTATAGTGAGGTGCTGACATGATTGCCAAATGCAGGTCATTTTGAGAAAGAGGAGCACTGAATATAAGACATTTTCAAGGTCATATAATATAATATATAGAGAATCCTCTATCTTGATGTTCAAAATGGGCAAGGCACCAAATGTAATAAAAGCAGGCTTCAAAGAAGCAGGCTTATGAACACCATGAATTTGAGATGGAGATCTTCTTCATACACTAAGAAATAGTCTGGCATACTAGCAGGAAAAAAGGAGAAACTGCCTGAAACTTCTGATATCAATTTTTAAAAGTAAAAGCACACAAAAAAAAGCAGAGAAAACCATCCAGAAGTGGGACAGGCAGGGGGTGAGAGGTAGGTAGGGGTGGAAGCAGCTAAAAGAACCACGTATGACTGCTGTGCATCCGGAGAACTGAATGGTCTTAATGAACAGACCCCCTTCCATTTCTCCCAGATCTCTTGATCCTGTGAGTAGGAAGTGTTCCCTTGTAAAAGAGTTTTATTTTTCTCTTTATGTTCAGAAACATGAACACTTATTATAATTTTTAAAAGTATGCATATTTTAACTCATCATTTTATCATCCACATAAGATGTCCAGTGGTTCTTATTATTTCTAATTTTTTTGATGTCAGATACTTTCAGGTAAGTATACTTATTCTGAGTGTTTTTTATGATTCAAAAAGTTCAAGGAGATACAAAGACAAACACTATGAGAAAGTGTAATTCCTCTGCTTATAAGACAGTTTTGACACTTAATTCCCCGTTATGCAAAGAAAAAAAAAAGAGGAAAAAAAATGCTAGTAAAGAAATGATGAGTTATGTCATAAAAAGAATCCCAAAAAATAAAATAAGTCAAAGGTTAATTTTAAAATGAGAATAAGAAGTTCTGAGAATAAGAAATGAATGAACTCTGAAAGTCCTGCGATGCTTGTTTATATTCTGGCTTCCTTCTGGGTAGCCAAAAAAGACAGTTCAAATTTTACATAACAACCTAAATTCATCTAGCATTTTCAAGATGCCACATAGTTAGTTGCCATAAATATTTATGACTACTTAGTCTTAGTATATGTGAAAATTATCTGCCAGTGACACATGAATAAGAATTGCAAAAAGAAAACAATAGGCATCCAAATCATCTTGTTCTTTACCAATGTACCTTTTTTTTTTTTTTTTAATATGTACTTGTGATATGAATTTACCACTTAAAAGCAACTAAAAACAATCTCCCAAGACTAGGCTTGTATACCATTTAAGATTTTCAAAGTGTTATTTTCTCTTGACCAAAACATTCTACCATTCCAGTGAATTAGTTAGATAGAACTACATGATGCATCCAACAATGATAAAAATTGTTTCGCAGTCCACAAGCTTTTGAGTAAAGGGAAAAATAAAATTTAAAATAATTTATTGTTATTGCTGTGAAATGGTTCCTCAGTGATCTGAAACTGTCTCAGTCTCAAAGAATTTAATAAAATAATCTGACAAGGACAGATATGGTCCAGTTTGTGGTAATATGTGATATAATCCTTCTCTATAAGCAATATTTAAGAAAGGCTTTTCAGAAAAGGCAGAAGAGCTAGTGCAATGTAATTAATTTCTAAATAAATGTATTTGTCAAAATAGAAAAATATATTTTGTGCTCTGTAATTCAACAGAACCACTTTAAATACAGGAAACTCACCCTTTTGTTTCATTACTCAGAGGAATATAACATGGCACATTAAATGCTAGGATAATTCTTACTAATTCCATTATTGGTTTTATTAACTTTTTAAAATACTCATTAGTCCACAGTTGATAAAAATATGAGCTCATATTGTTTTTTTCAAAAAAACCCACAAAACTATATAAATGTAGAAATTATTTTATACGTTCTGGTTTTGCTGAGATTTTAACTGCTAGTATAACTCAGCAATACATGTCCCTAGGGAACACTTGGATAGTCAAAACGACTACTATATTTTGCTATATTGTAATTACAGAATATCTGTACAATTCATGCCTATTGTCAATGTGTACCATAACAAAAAGCAGTACATGGCTGTAAGACATTTACTGGAGCAGCCTTCCAGACCTTGAACTTTTCAATTATTTTTTTAAGTGACTTTGAAGCAAGTAAGGAAAGTCAACCAAGAAAGTAAAGTGCCTAAGATATCAGAGAATAAAAAGGGTTCATTTTGCTGATTTAAGCAACCAGTTAGTACATGTTTAACATTCTGCAGCTATTTAGTCTGGGAATATCTCATTAAATGAAAAAAAAAAAAAAGGTATCTCTAATTTATCAGCAAAATATATCAAATGTTACAATAGAATAAGCTGTGCATTATATCTATACTGTTCACTTTATTCTGCTTTTGTTTCCAACCAGTAATTGCAAATTAGAGGTAATACCTACGTGCAGGGTTGTTTTTTGTTTTTTTTTATTATATGATCAATTTTAAACTTTGAATTAGTCGTGTTGTAAGAATTTTCATAATTTTGTTATGTACAAGCTTACTAGAAATCAGATCATTATTATAATAATGTTTGGTGCTCCTTCTTGAAGTAAATTCAGTATTCCAATAGTAGCTTCTGCATTATTGCATGCAGAGTTCCTCCTACCTTCCAAAACTCTTTCACTTAGTTTGGAAATCATTCTGCTTCCATCAATCATTAGGTGATTGCAGCATAGCCCGCTTCATTATTTGACAATCCAAGGAGCTTCTAAAAGTCAACTGCCATTTTGCAGGAACTGGGGATACCAGCAGCACCAGATCAAATTAGCTGCTAGCAACTCAGCACATGATTTCAGCTTTCATAAAGAACTCTCCTGGTTAGTCCATGACTAAAATTAAACTGTATGACTGTAACTCAGACAGAAATAATGCATTCATTGTAGTCTTAATTTCTTCTTACTTAAGTAATATGGAGGCAACTAATCAAAACCCTCTATTTTTACACCAAAATCTTGTTATTGTCAAAAATGGAACACACATTTTACCTGCAAACCAGAATATCTTGTTAGCCCAGTTAAAATCTTCACCACCACCCCAAAATATAGAGCCAACATTAGTATTGTTACAATAATACTAATATTCACCCAACAATACTAATAATCACATTCCAAATTCATACAGAATGGCTCATTTTTACTAACATTAAAATCATTATACAAGAAAAGTGTCTAACACCAGCCCCTCCTTTCTGGTATTACTTGTCCCTGCCCATGTACCTGAGGTCTCCAGGCTGCCAATGCCAGTCTACTTCAGCCTGGAGGTATGGGTGCCACTGCGAGCATCCCATAGTCCCTGCTCTGACAAGTGAGGTGTCTATGGAAGATGTGGCCCTCTCAGCCCAGGGCCCTCCTCAGAGCTCTGGGGGTGTATAACTGGACATACAGAATGCTGTATGGTAGTCACAGAATACTGTCAATTGGAAAGGGCCTCTGGAGGTCTCTAGTCCAAACCTGCTCAAAGTAGGTCTAGTCAGATCAAGTTGCTCAGGGCTGTGTCCAGTCCAGTCTTGAACATCTCCAAAGATATCCCAGAAGTTCACTGAGCAACATGTTCCAGTATTTGATTACCCTTATAGCAATAGATGTTTCATCATATTTAATTGGAAATTTCCACATTCCAAACAGTGTCCATCACTTCTCATTGAACTTCAGTTAAGAGTCTGGCTCTGTCTTCTCTATATCTTCTGGTCAGGTACTTGTAGACAGCAATAACATCTATCTGTAGCCTTTTCTTCTCTAGACTGAACAGTCCCAGGTCTCACAGCTTCCCCTCATATGACAGATGCTCCAGTACCTTAATTATTTTCATGGCCTCCTCCATTATATCATGTCTCTTTTTTACTGGGGAACTCATAGTGGGTCACAAAGCTCCAGATGTGCCCTCACAAGGACTGAGGAGAAGGAAAGGATCACTTCCCTCATTATTCTGGTAAGATAATGCAGTTGGGGTGCTGTTGGCCATCTTTGGCCCAAGGGTACATCACTGGTTAATGATAAACTTACTGTCCACCGGGATTCTCAGATTGTTCTCTACAGAGCTGCTTCCCCATCCGTTAGCCCCCAGATGCATGGGGTATCCCTCTCCAAGTGCAGGACTTTACATTCATTGTTGCCAAACTTCATGAGGTTGCCGTCAGCACATTTTTCCAGCCTGTCCGGTTCCTTCTGAATAACACCCCTGTCCTCCAGCATACTGACCACTTCTCCCAGTTTGGTGTTGTCCACAAACTTGATGAGAATGCACTCCATCCCATTGTTTAGATTGTTGATGAAGACAATAGATGATACTGATCCCAGCACTCATCCCTGAAGGGCTGGTTACTCATCATCTTCTGGACTTTGCACCTTTGACCACAACTCTTTGAACCCAGCAGTCCAGCTAGTTTTCCACATCAAACACTTAACCAGCTCATATTTCACCAATTTGGTGATAAGGAGACCATTGGAGACTGTACCAAAGGTTTTGTTAAAGTGAGGGTATAGAGCATGAATAGAAAGGAGCATATGGAAGCTACATGTTTCTATGAGGAGTATTTTCATGCAGCAATTCAATACACTTACTATAATTAAGCATACATTCATATTTGAATCTCAGCTTACTATTGTATTCAAATAACTGTGCTTAACAAGTGTTTTAAAGAAAATAGTTTCGCATAGTTTTGAACTGAAAAGATTTCAAACAAAAGTGCTGCTATAATTCTGAATACTGTTTATACATAGTAAACAATAACCATTGTGGGAGATGTCTCATGGGTTTGAAAGCTCATTTGTGTCCTATTCAGCGAGGCAGCAAAGATAAACAGAGCATTACACTTGAGTCTGTCATAAAAAAAATACCTCAGAGTATAGATCCTAGCCTGTCCTATTCCTAATAGGCAGTACGCTTCAGGACTAATTATTTCACTCTTTTGCATTGCTATAACAGTACAGAAGGCAGAAAATTCATATGAATCATCAGTTTGACCGTATATTTCTTTCCTTGACATAGACAGGGATTTCCTAGATTTAAGTTAGAAACACTTAAAAGATATACAGAAAACAGAATCACTGGAGAGATCGTGAGTTTTTCAGAAAACTGAAATGATGCTGACTGTTTAAATTAAAATTTGTGTGTCATTGAGGCTATAAGAAAGTCTTGGTGTGAAAATCCGATAGTTTTTTGATGATTGCTTAAAGGAAGGATATTGCATGGCTATTTTTTATTATATGTGACATAAAATTCATGATTCTTGAGAACAGGTTCATGACTCACGCTTGACCATAGTCTGACATAAACTTCAACCTATAATTTCCTTTCATTTTCCTGTGGAAGGAAGCTGGGCTTATGTCTAACAAGAGCAGCAGACCCACTGGATCTAGTTCCCCATTCAACTTGGGGTCTTCTTTAACACTCAGTGAAATACTTGATGGTGTAGGTCCACTCTGTCACCGAGTTTCAAGATAGACCCTCTCTCAAGCCAGTCCACTAGGTCATATCTGCAGATGACTGGTTAGAGAGGTCCTGGACCACCCAGAGGACTAATCACTGAAATACTTGGGATGCTCACACAGACACAGCCCTGATACTCAGACACAGCCCAACTATAACTATAGGAGAAACTTGATTTTCATACTTACAACTCATGTATTGCTTAAATTACATAGAGTCACTGTGTTGTTGAATCTTTACAGTGTTATAACACTGAAAGATAATGATCTCATTTAATTTTATATTCCAAGAAAGACTAGTTGGAAAAAAAATATAAACAGAAAATACTGAATGAGTTAAATTTTTTCCTTTATTTATGTGCTTTATACAATTCAGTGAACATACATAGGTGTGCATATAGATATATGTATCGCTATATCACAGGATCATACAATCATTGAATGGTTTGGGTTGGAAGGAACCTTTAAAGACCATCTAGTTTCGATGCCCACCATCAGGGCCCATGGGCAGGGACATCTTTCACTAGATCAGGTTGCTCAAAGCCTCATCCAACCTGACATTGAACACTTTCAATAATGTGGCATCCACAAATTCTCTGGGAAACCTGTTCCAGTGTCTCAGCATCCTCATCCAAAAATATTTCTTCTTTATATCCAATCTTATATATCTTATAACCAATCTAAACCTACCCTTCACATTCCTGTGCTTAGAGCCACAGAGCTGTCTGCAGTACTCCAAGCGGGGTCTCACAAAAATGGAGTAGTGAGGGAGAATCACCTTCCTTGACCTGCTGGCCATGCTTCTTTTAGTGCAGCCCACGATGTGATTGGCTTTCTGAGCTGCAAGTGCTCATATTCAATTTTTTTTTCCACCAGTGTCCACAAGTCCTTCTTTGCAGAGCTGCTCTCAATGAATTAATCATCTAGTCTGTGTTGATACTGAGGAATGTCCAACCCAGGTGAAGGACCCTGCACCTGATCTTGTTGAACTTCTCAATATTCAGCTGGGCACAAACATCAAGAGCCTATCTAAGTCCCTCTCTCCAACAAATCAACTGCACCATTAGGCTTGGTGTCATCCTTGAACCCTTTCAATCCTTGAAAACAATGGGTAAGCCTTTTAAGTGCCATAAATACAGAATAATTATTAAGTTCTCTGGCATTGTGACATAGATAAAGCGATACAGTGGTCATTCATGCTCACATGGGGGTTATGAGGCCTAATACAGGTGACATGGCTTGCCTGAGATCATTAATTCCTCAAATACAGTATCTTCCACAATTACCACCAATACAATATCATTTGTGGAATAAATCAATATACTGCAGAAAGATGCAAAAACTTTAAAAATATATATATTACAAGTGTTTAGTAGCAGTAATAATCTGTAACATCTACAGAAATAAACATTTATATAGCTAACCTCTATTTTTTTCTTTAGAATGAAATTTTACCATACAAAGCTGCAAACTGACAGAATACATATATACACACATGTACATATCAATATGTCTATCCATATTTAACAGCTTCCTTCAAAATCCCTTTCTTAAGTTTCGAATCCCTGAAGGATATCATTATTGACTGTTTTATTTACACATAGTTCTGTTTGAGAAAACGAATTTCTCATTGTGTTAACCTCCTTGATTTTTAATATGAAACAAAGGTCGGCATATTATTCCTAACTAAGAATTTCAAAAGTTTATTATGGTCAAATACTTCTCTGATGAAGATGCTTCAATCATATTGTATTGCTTGCAATAATATACATACACATGTACATGTACAAATACATATGGAAACACAAATATAACCCACTGCCTGTCTAGCTGAGAAATTTTTTTTTAGTTTACAGATGTTGCCATGGTAAACTGAAGATTGTCAGAGTTCAGTTTTCAGCCAGGTGCTTGAGAGAGGCTATTTTTATAATTACTTTGCCCATATGTTTTTATACAGATACTTACTTTTGATCTCAAAGGAATTGATCTTTCTCCCTTTTTGTTTTTTTTTTGGTTTTTTTTTTTTTGCAGTCTTTATGAAAACACTTCTCCTGTCCTTTGAGAGTCTTAAAATCTTAAAATTGGTATATAAAAATATAGTGCTAATAATACTTTTAGATCACTGAGTCAGTTCCATGCTCTTGAAGATGATGACAGTATGTAATTCTTTTCATGATATATCAAATGTTTGCTTAAATGTAGCTACTTTTTTTTTTTTTTTTTCTCATACTTCATTGAGAGTGAAGCTGCTATAGAGTATCACTATGTGATGGATGGAAAATGTCCTTTCCAGTCTAAATGTATTCATGGGCAGTTTATATCAATATACTCTTTTATCAAGATTGTTCTTAGCTTGGATAGTTATCTTCCATCATTTGTAGATGTATAGATTGCAGTTATATCTCATAAACAGTCAAAGATCTATTAGCCTCTCATCTCATTATTGCAGTAGCTCTTGCATGCATTTATTATAGCATAAATTCATTTTTCTTGAAGTGAACTACCAAAAACATCTGCTGTATTTTAGACAATGTCATATGAGCAACATGTACAATGCCATTCTAACTATGGCATTTTCTACATTACCTATAATTATTCATTTTCTTAATATATAACTTTATTTCTGCTCTGGGGATAATAATTCTAATTCGCATTTTACTATAACACAACTGTTAATTTTAAGTATCTCTGTTCCAGCCAATGAAACTGTGTTGGTATGAGAGAAGCCCTGGCACTGATGACTTTGGGAGATTCCTGTGTGCTCCAGGCTGAGATGATTACTGAGCGGTCTGTCTATTGTGACTTAGTATTCTGCTAGCACAAGTTAAAATCTCGTGTAATAGTGTAATATTTAACTTGCAGGTAGAAAATGACCAGAAAAACCAGACGAATAAATGCCTTAAAGAAGAATGAAGTACTGGTGAAGAATTGTCAAAATAGCTCTTCTTGTGAGAAAAAAATTTCACCTGTAGTTCAAGTGATGAAGACACCAAATAGACAAATTAAGACACATTTTTCTGTTGTCATAGGCTTCCCTGCAACTCCTGTAATCATTTATAAAATACATATGAAAGAACCTCCAAGAGAAATTCTTCTGTCACTTTAAAAGGGAAGAAGGACAGAGAACAATATTTCCTAGCCACTTCTCTTGCAACTTTATGTCCAAAAGGGAACAGAAGCAATGACAAAGAGGCTTATGGTCTGCCTACACCATGAATGAACACAAGAATGCAGCTCAGACCGTGATCCCACAATATTTATGCCATATGTGTCCATCACAAGACTACTCAACTGGACAAATTCAACCCTGATTCTGCATGTACAGAAATGTGCTACTGTTAAGATAACTAGGGCAAAAAATGTAAGCCTACTCTTGCTGACTCTGTGGCTATACTGGATTTATCCTGTCTCTAGAAGACAGATGACACATTACTCTTTATAACAAAAACGCTGGCAAAAAGTTCAGCTGCTAACAGTAATTACCCCCAAGAAAACACATGTGCACTTTCCAACCCTCTCACATCTATTAGCAAACCATACTATTGTGTGGGACTTCTATTACCCTAAAGCTGGTATGTTGGTGGTGCCTTGCATCACACCTGCCTATCCACCACTTTTTCTTCCTTTCCATCATTTTCCCCCCCTTGATTTTTTTTCTTTTTTCATTCATTTTTTTTTGTCCCTCTTGAATCCACAAACAAATCACTCCTGAGGGAAAGATGTTCACTTAACCCAGGTGCCCTAAAATTGCAATGTTATGGGGTGACAGCATGGACTGTTTATAATTGTGAGTGATTGCATTAATTTGCCGCTCTCCACACATACGTAAAAGTTTTACTTATTTATTTATGTACTTACTTATGTAGCATGATAAATTAAAGGTAGTCAGAATATATTTGAGTGGATACATTTAAAGATGTGCTAAGAGGATGTTTCATGCTTGCAGATCTGCATGCCAAGGGTGTCTTAATGATAGCAGGAAACATAAACTGCTTCATGGATCAATACATCTTCAGCCAAAATGGAAGAGGAAGAAGGATGCATAGCAGTCACCACATCTATTGTTCCAGATCTCATGCCTTACTGCAGCATTCATGGTAGCACCGCAGTACAGCCCTAACTGCTAAATCCACAGCTAACTAGTCTCCTCATGTTCATGAGAATAAAACAGGACTTTCAGATATTATATCCTAACAGCCACTCTTGACTGATAACACATGTAAAGTCATTCCCCTAGAAGCACTTCATTGATATTCCTCCTTTATCTACATTTGGTAAGTTTCTCTGCCACTTCCATTCCATCTTATGCATATGATAAATGCTCAGAGAGACTACTCAAGTTAACTTTTCTCTTTTAAAATTTTGTCCATTGTGGCATGGATATGCCAGAAGAAAAATTACAATCCTTTGCAAATATTCTTCATATACATGACTAAGTAAGTTACAAAATTGTTTAGGATGAATTTGAAATACATTGCAAAAAAACCAGATATGTCATAATTTGGATTCTATACTAGTTTCTTTGACAGCTTTATACAATGAAATAATAGCAGTGATGTGTCTTCACATTTTCAAAGCCCATTTTTTAAATTGTTATAACCGATATGCTGCTGCTCCCCACATTTTATTTCATTTTAATTTGATTTCATTGAAATAATGAGATCTTTTCACTGAGAACTTGTGCCCATTAAACTTGTAAGTATTCATTCAGCTGTTATCTTCCTGATGCCTGCCAAAACCCATGGACAATAATAGGAATAAGTAATGTCCCAGATAAACTCTTATTTTAATGGCTGTCATTTAGAAAAAAAAAAAAATAAATCCAAAATTTTAAGACCAGTGAAGAGTGTATTTTCCAGTTGGCTTCCGAAGAATTTTCTCTATAGACCCTGGCTGGATGGTGTTTAATGAACAGTACGTTTTTACTTACCTACATTGAAAACAATAACTGCATGACATAAAACTATACTAACTTTTGCAGTATTAATATAGTTCACTATGCAAAGAATGAGCAGAAGTGAAATGCTGTATGTAATCTTTATAGTGAATATAAATAAAAATGAAAAATAACTTAGAAAAAATATTAGTTATTACTGAAATCTGTATAAAACACAGCTGATTTCTGACAAGAAATCATTAGGCACAAATTCTGTCCTTTACTGTTTGTAAAATGTTTTTTTCAATGTTGGTGAGAGTCCTGTATCACATATTAGTGTGACAAGGGATTTAAGAAAAAAAAATAACTTTGAATTTCTAGTTCTTGTTTCTCTGTAACTGTTTCCACTTCTGCATTTTGTCTGAACCTATTAGGAGTTTCCATGCTATTAATAGTGTTTCAATATTAATAGCATGGGGTACATATATATATATAATCAGAGGGTATATATAGTAAATGAATATTAATTAAGTAGATTAACTATTTATTTTTTTTAAATAATATTAATGCATAAATGCGAATTGACTGGTAAACTCGTAACATCTGACAGAGAGAAGGCTGAGCTACTCAATAACATTTTTGCTTCAGTCTTCACTGGCAACCATTCTTTCCACACTTCCCAAGTGGACGGATCACAAGACAGGGACTGGGGGAGCAAAGTCCTTCCCACCGTAAGAGAAGATCAGGTTCATGATCACCTCAGCAACATGAACAAGCAGAGGTCTACTGGACCTGAGGCGATACAAACCAGAGTCGAGAGCGAATTGGCTGAGGTAGTTGCCAAGCCACTCTCTACCATATTTGAAAGGTCATGGAAGTCAGGTAAAGTCCCTGGAGACTGGAAAAAGGGAAATATTGCACCCATTTTTAAAAAGGGTAGAAAGGAGGACCCTGGAAACTACTGACCTGTCAGTGCCAGTCTCACTTCTGTGCCTGGAAAGATCATGGAACAGGAAGTCCTAGAAGATATGCTAGGGCCCTTGAAGCACAGGGAGGTGATCTGTAACAGCCAGCACAGCTTCCCCAAGGGCAAGTCTTGCCTGACCAACCTAAGTGGTTTTCTGTGATGGAATGGCTACATTAGTGGACAGGGGAAGAGCTATGGATGTAGTCTATCTGGACTTGTATAAGTCAGACATGGTCCCCCACAACATCCTTCTCTCTAAATTGGAGAGGTATGGATTTGATGGGTGATTAATTCAGTGGATGACTAATTAGTTGGTTGATTGCATAGGATAGTGGAGGATAGTGGTCAGTGGCTCAATGTTGAGACGGAAATCAGTAACAAGCGGTGTCCCTCAGGGGTCCGTACTGGGACCAGTACTGTTTAATATCTGCATCATTATCCTAGAGAATGGTATCAAACGCACCCTCAGCAAGTTTGTGGACGACACCAAGCTGAGTGTTGTGGTTGACATGCCTGCGGGATGGGATGCCATCCAGAGGGACTTGGACAGCTCAAGAAGTCACCCAATGTGAATTACATGAAATTACATAAACTAACACAGTACCTGAAATTATATCAGTAATCTTATATATTCCTCCTCACAATAATCTAACCTGTTCCAGCAAGTACTGAAAATATTTTGTACACATCAGTAGATTCAGAATCTGGTTAAGATGAACTACATTGCTAACTGAGAACTTCAGAGACCTTGACTTTGCTCTGGGACTCTGCAGTGTTCCTATGAGATTATGAGCTTGAGATGCTCAGTGTTAGGGACATATATCAAACCAGGACTAGCATCTCAGAATAGTCTTAAGACTATTGATCATTCATTAAAGAAAAATTAATTTAAGGCAAATATTTTCTTTCAGAATCACTGGAGGATTCGTATTTTCTTAAAAATACCAACCAACCATTCAGTTACAAGTGTATTTCTCAGATAAATACTTTCATTTACACCCTTTTTCTAAAAAAAGGGGCTTTAAATTATAATTATAGGCTGCTTTCAAATAGGGTATTATTGAAAAGAAAACAAATATGGAGGGACAGAGTAATAGAGGGAAAATAAACAGAACTCTATCATTGACCTGCCATTATTCATACCATTTATTTGTAGTAAGATTCCTATCACAGATTTTGGCCTGTATCACATATTGTCAAAGCACAAGACCAGGTAGGCTAATGTCCAGAGGCTTTTACCGGTGGCTTGTATAGATTAGAAAATTCTGCCCTTGAGGGAGGGAAGATTTTAATATTACAAATACAATCAGTGTTGAATATTTACTTGCTCTCCAGTCCAGAGAATGGACATAATTTTGTTTAAATTACCATCCAGTGAAAGCTTCATGCAGTTTGATGGCTGGGACTACTGATCTAGAAGGGAAAATACGTGCTTTCTATGTTCTTAAAGTTGTTTATCAATTGTATGTTAAGCGGTCATTCCATTTAATGCATGGACTATCCCAGGAGCGTGGAGTAGAAGTCAGATCTTTTACTTTATCAAGAGAAAGATCTTTTTTGTTAAGTGGCATGGTCTCACTTCAGAAGAGCCTTTCCCATAGTCAGCTCATTCCCCATGGTTTTTAGAGGTGGGTGTGAATTTGTCTTCTCACTTTTATGCTTCCTCTTCACTGTTTATTTCATATAACTTTCTATACTAGCCCTCCTGCCTCAAGTAATCTGACTTTTATTTGGAGGATTTCTTACACTGATACCAACACAGTCACCCTCAGATTTCTAAAAGCCTCCTTTCACAAATTGCAGCATATGAGAAATACCTGATTATCATAAACATCTGAAATTCACTTGAGCTAACTTGATTAATCAAGCAGTAATGAAGCTGTTAATCTAAACAGATAATACAAAGTTTTATTCGAGTATTTGTACCAGAATAATTTTTCCTTTCACTGCTACTTACAACAAGAAGTAATTAAATATTGTATGTATTTGTAACTGTATGTATTTCTCTGTAGCAAATGTAAACTTAACAGCTGTTATGGTTCTTTCACTGTTCTTAGAGTTCCAGCAACAATTTTCATTTGTAGGGACTGTCAAATAAAATTACACAGGGATATGAAAGGTAGTTTGTGAAATGACATTGTAATTTTACACCTGCAATAGCCAAGGTACTGACAGTGGTTATATCAGAAACTTATTTTTAATTATTTTTCATCAGATATAAGAAACCAGTCCAGATTTAAATTTTTTGTATAACTTGCTAAGGGATGCAAAGTTATGTTTGGTTGGTTTTTTTTTAATTTTTTTATTAATTTTAGGCATATACTGTTAATTATGTATACAAGTAGAAATCTATTACTATTCAAATTTTAAATCTGCAGCTTTCTGAAGTACTGTACACCATACCTATCTCCAACTGAAAAAAAAAAAAAAACAAAACCCAAAACCAAAACAATCCAACAACCAAAACCCCACAAAACATAAATATATTTCTAAATCTACCTCTACACAATTAAGAATTTGTGTTCATAGTTATTATATAAGCATAGCTTAAGGGAACAATGCAATATACATTTGGGACTAGAGAGTAAACATGGGAGCATAACTAAGGAAATGTTTTACATAGTGGAAGAGACTGAATATGCATACTGTGTTTCCTTATCTGGTAGAAGCAGACTTAAGTTGCTATTGAAATTTCAATGTCAGGGAAACTGTGGTCTGTGGGTATAAAAGTACCCTATAAATGATCTTCAATTTGTCTGTTTCTTGGATTTAAATTATGACAGAATAAATGCCACTTCTACAAAGCAATCCCCTTCAAATAAGGATTTTGTCTTCTTAGTTTTCTGGAGTAGCTCAATCTATTCCCCGCACTGCTATGTGAATGGCAACCTCTATATAGAACACATATCCTTTCAGTACATGTTCTTTTAAAACTTGATTAAATAAGACCCAAACAGTTTATTACTGGTTATTGTTTTGTTGTTCCTCTGTACCAGAACGCAATAAGTTCTACTCCATGAAGGTAGAGGTAAACTGAGTTAAAAACTGGCTGGAGGGCCGGCTCCAGAGAGTGGTGTTGAATGGAGTTAAATCCAGTTGGTGGACAGTCACGAGTGGTGTCCCACAGGGCTCGGTACTGGGGCTAGTTCTCCTTAGTATCTTTATCAATGATCTGGATGAGGGTATCAAGTACACCCCCAGTAAGTCTGCAGATGACACCAACCTGGGTGGGAGTGTCAACCTGCTGGAGGGTAGAAAGGCTTTGCAGAGGGATCCGAACAGGTTGGATCCATGGACCAAGGCCATTGGGATGACTTTCAACAAGGCCAAGTGCCGGGTCCTGCACTTGGGTCACAACAACCCCATGTAATGCTACAAGCTTGGAGACGAGTGGCTGGAAAACTGTCTGGCAGAAAGGGACCCGGGGATGTTGGTCAATTGTTGGCTGAACATGAGCCAGCAATGTGCCCAGGTGGCCAAGGTGGCCAACAGCATGGTGAGTAAGACTCAGGAGGTGATCATCCCCCTATACTCGGTGCTAGTGAATCCCCACCTCGAGTACTGTGTCCAGTTTTCGGCCCCTTACCACAAAAAAGACATTGAGGTGCTGGAGCGGGTCCAGAGAAGGACAATGAAGCTCATGAGGGGTCTCTAAAACAGATCTTATGAGCTGAGGCTGAAGGAGCTAGGGTTGTTCAGCCTAGAGAAAAGGAGATTGAAGGGAGACCTTATTGCTGTCTACAACTACCTGAAAGGAAGCTGTAGAGAGGCAGGGGTTGGTCTCTTCTTCCAAGTCACAGGTGATAGGACAAGAGGAAATGGCCTCAAGATACGCCAAGGGAGGTTCAGATTGGATATTAGGAAAAATTTTTACACTGGAAAGGTTATTAAGCATTGGAAGGGGCTGCCCAGGTAAGTAGTTGAGGCACGATCCGTGGAGGTGTTTAAAGATGGGTAGACATAGTGCTTGATGACATGGTTTAGTGATGTTTTTTTGTCAGAGTTAGGTTGATGGTTGGATGTCGTTGTTGAGACGGACACGACATACACGAAATTGTGAACAAAAAACCCCACTTTATTATTTTAACAAACTCTTTTATATGTTTCTCTAGGAATGTGTGTCCATATATAATTGGCTCACTCAAAGTCCAGCAGTTCATGATTGGATCCTTTGTTCTCTGCTGTAACTTTCCTCTGCTGGCAGTCTGTCAGGTCCTTAATCTTGTTTACTCCCTTCTCACGACTCTCGGGCCTCTTCAAGGATACACAGGTGTCTGCTCAAGGCCAACGCTCAATTCACACTCTGGTCCCTCGGACCAGCCGAGGTTTCCCACAGTTGGACTTGATGACCTTTAAGGTCCCTTCCAACTTAGACAATTCCACAATCCTATTCTATTCTAAGCTTGAGTGGGAGCCAGTTTAATGTTATTTCAATAGTGCACTGAAACAAAGTATCACACATTTAGGCCTTGTGGTACCCCTGTATGCCCATGACCAAAAAGCTAAAGTATTCTTTGCCTAATTTCAGCATAGGGTGTCAACCTGAAATACACCCTATTTTTGCTGCAAACCTGTTGCACTCATACCATAACAGTAGTAATGCACAGACAATGCAATTCTTCCTTTACTGAAGCTCTTTAGATCATCTTTTTTTTTTTTCCTGTGCCAGTAATGACTCATAAGGCTAAGAAATTAAAAATATAGAATTATTCATAAATAGGACGTGTAATTAGTCCTATTTTGTGTAAGAATAGTCTGAATATATTGTGTCACTATTGATGTTGAAAAATGAGCCTGAAATTGGGTATGTGATCTTTAGTATATAAAGAAATAGTTTTTCCCTTTGATAAATTAAAACTCTTTGAAGGAATAAAACCTGAAGAATTGTTATAAAAGGTGTAATACTTTGTGGTGGGTTTGACTTTAGTTGGCTGCCAAATCCCCTATCTTGCCACTCTGCCACTCCCCCTCCTCAAGAGGACAGGAAGAGAAAATGAGATGGAAAAGCCTATGAGTCGAAACAAAAACAGGGAGATCACTCACCAGCTACTGTCATAGGAAAAAAACGGACTCCACTTGCATAAAATTAATTTCATTTATTGTCCATTAAAAATAGAGTAGGATGATGAGAAACAGCAACAAAAATTAACCCAAACAACACCTTCCCCTCATCCCTCCCTTCTTTCCAGACTGAACTTTGTTCCTAATTTTTCTACCCACTCGTTCCAAACAGTGCAGGGGGACAGGGAATGGGGCTTGTGGTCAGTTTATAACACTGTTGCTCCTTCCTCCTCACGCTCTTTCCCTGCTCCAGTCTGGCATTCCTCCCACAGGTGATAGTCCTACATGAACTTTTCCAATATGGGTCCTTTCCACAGACTGCAGTTCTTCCAGAACTGCTTTAGCATGGGCCCCTTCCAATGGGCGCAGTCCTTTTGGAACTGACTGCTCCAGCGTGGATCCCCCATGCGTCCACAGGTCCTGTCAGAAAACCTGCTCCTGTCAGGGCTCCCCTCTGTGGGCCACAGTTCCTGCTTACTCCAGCATGAGCTCTCCAGGGGCTGCAGCTTCCTTCAGGGCATATGCACCTACTTTAGCATGGAGCATTCAACAGGCTACAAGGCGGATATCACCTATTAACTATGACAAAAATTTCCTTAATTTATATATAAAAAGATAGTTGTCCAAACTCCTCCAATATTTCCATGATATTTGAATACCTTAGTGTGTTCTGTAGTTATAGTAAACCATGTGAAACTTAGCAATATCAGCAAGCATCTTTTATTTCAACCTGCATCTCAAGGTGAAGCCCAAAGGTGCAAACTATATTCAATGAGCATAAGGAAAAAAAATTTCTTCTTAAATTTGGTTAAACAGTTTAACATACCAATGGGAAATTCTAAGTACACTTATTACATCCATTTCTTAAGTACTGCATCAAATACTCAAATATTCTTCTGACTCTCTGAGTAAGAAGATATGTTTAATGATTCTTGCATATAACATATACTCCCAAACATCAGCTGTTAGTTGAAATGAATGCACAGAATACATCAATAGAGACAATGGAAAGTGCCCTAGAACATCTGGCATGTAGTTCCACACACAAAAATGCCTAAGAAATGTGATATACCATATGTGAAGCAAAGATTTGAAGAGATAAGAATGGCTTGAAATAAACATGGCTTTAAAAGTAAAAAGCACATGAGCAGAAGAAAGATGTGAAAGAAATCAGTGAACGGTAAAGGCTTGACTGTTCAAAGCCTTGTATATATAAATATTATGCACTGGTGGCATATCTTTTACTCTTTTACAGAATCAAGTGAAAACTCCCAAAAGTAGTAGTTCATATATTTATATTGTCACATTTATTATACATATCCAAGTTATTTATTAGTGTTTTTTTTTTTCCTTCCCATGGAAGTAAAGGTTTCTCCACAATTTACTTCACAGTAAAATATAGTAAAATTCTGCCCTGGGGTTGTCAGCTTTGAAACATAGTTTATTTTTTTTTCAATATTCTTTTTGTTCTTAGTTTTCCAAAATGCTCCTTTTGTTGTTGTTTTGGCTTGCCCTCCTTGCTCCCCTTAAATTGGTATTTTAATTGGGTTTTTAGATCATTGTAGGCCAAGGTTGGGTGATACAATGAAACATATATATATTAAGTATATGAAAAATATATATTTTTTATATATATGAAATATGAGGAAAAGTGTAAAGGGACTTCACCTTCTCTGTGTGTATCCCTATTCTTTTTAACTGCCCAACAGTGTCTTTTAGAAGGAAATTACAGAAAGCACTATGCAAAGCTTGATTTTATTTGAAGTGTCTTCATCAACTTAACACTGTTGTAGCTCAAAATATTTGACATTTTTTTCTATCTAAAAGGTATTGGTGTGAAACATAATAACCTGATGAGCTTTTCAATCTCTAGCTTATCTTCAGTGGGGAGCTTTCCCTAAGTATGCAAAATGCTAATTCATGTCAATACCTCAAAGTCTTGCCCATTTAAGCTGACACTGATAAAATTGTAAAAGTGGAAACAGTATCTTGTCCAGAGTTTGTTTCTTGAATTCCCTCTGACTTACAAATTACCCTGAATCTGAAACAGGTTGTCTTGGCTGTCAGAGTGAAGCAGAATTAACATGTAACAGAGAAGGAATCAGTAGTGCCATGAATAAAATATATGAAACTTACATATAAATAATGACACTTAAGCATGCACAAAGACATTAAATATCATTTTGGATTGTCCTATTTTTTTCTATAAAATACCATTCTTTTTCTCTATGGAAGAGCTCCTAAAAATACATTTTCAAGTAAGCTTGAAAGCTGTTTATATGGTTGGATAGAATAAGTCACTGAAAGCAGAAAACAAGTGGCAGAGTATGTATTCCAGAGGGGATTTTAGTAGTATGGTTTAATCTTAGTAGTAGTAATTTTAGTCATACATAGCAAAGTGTAGCTGACAGAAAATGTGAGTTTCATTAAACAAAAAAATCAAATCACTCCACAGTCACTCATATTTGTATTAATTTATTAATTTCATGTAATATATAGGAAAATATAAAAATATAATTCATAGATTTAATTATTTTATCCAGGTTCTTATATCGTTAATGATTATGTACATGTAAATAAGTGAAAGAAAAAGCTATTTTTCAAGATACTAAGAGTATAAGCTATTGACTTTTCCCCATTCTTTGAAACACTAAAAACTTCTCTTTCTGGAACTGTGAAACTGTGTCAGTAATTTTTAATTCTAACAAAGTGAAGAGAAAAATAAATAATAAGGAAAATCTGTTGCAAATTTAAATGAAAATGAAAATGACTATTTTATCTGTTGTTGTAAATAGATGGAAAAGAGATAATTAAAACAAAAAGTCAACACAGATTGTAACTTTAAAAAATAAAAAATAAAAAAAAGGTTTAGTCTTGAAATTGCTGGGATATCTTTGCAATCATTTTATCTTCTTTGCAATTGGTAAAGGAAAGACTTCTAGTTCTAGAAGGGACATGAATTTTATTGCATGATAATGTAGGTTGAAGATAACCATCTATTAGGTTATAATCTTGTGAATATTTTTTACTCGTACTGTTAATTGATCAATAACAACATTGCTACAGTACACAAAGTACTGCAAATAGTAAAATAAAACAATGTTGGTCCTGCTCTGAAATATTTCAACTTTTTCCTCATTTGCTTTCCGCTATCAGTATTTCTTTTCAATTCATAAATTACACTATACTGTTACTCAGTTAAACCTTATTAATTTGTTCTTTACTGGTTCACTGCTTTTAATTCAGCATTTATGTTTTGCTATCTGGGCTCTTGCCTCACTGTAGAAAATAATTTCAGAAACATTCTGTTACAGCTGCTGTTGTGGTCTTAAATAATAACTGGGAAACAATTTTGAAGAGATAATTGAAATGACACATTGCTCAACTCATGCCAACATTATAAACATCTATTTATCATAACAGCCCGGCTCCGAAGCTTCAAAAGAATTTTCTCTGCTTTCAGTGAGATCTCACTGACTTCTTCATAAATGAAACAATAAAAACTAATACTCATAGAAAGTAAAAATTTAAAAAATGTATCTGTGGCTACAGATAGCACCAACAATATGAAGATGAGATTCTTCAAGCAGTATTTCCGTTTACACATAATATAGACATGCTTGTTACTTGGCAAAAAATGTTGATCTCTCAGACCTTTCAGTCTTTTCATATAACACTGGAATGACGTTGAAAGAAGGGCATGTCATGGTATATTGCTAGTTCAATTCCAAGAGGAAACATAGTTCAATTTCATGCTTGCCTGGTTGTATTGGTTAACATTATAAACGGTATTTCAAAGAAACACTCTACCAGCTACCAACTATGATAAGCAAGATGTCTCAGTAGACGTACTGAGTAGCTTAACTGGCTTTTTTTTTTTTTTTTGGTACTTTTCTTTTTCCCCAATTTCATAAAATATGCAGCATATTCTTTCATTAAATCTATTGTTTTCAGTTCTTTTGTTTAAAAATTATTTCCAAATTTACTTCTGAATGATTTAATTTAGTTACAAAGTATTTCTTTAAATATTTTTTTTAAGTAGAAGTTAGTTCTGTTAACTTAATGGCTGTAGCTCTTAAGTACTAGAAACTTGCTGATATTCAAAGTACATGATAGATATTAAATGTTATGCATGTATCTTTCAAAGTCATAATAAAAAAAACCCTCAAACTTGTTTTCAAATAGCTTGCCAAATTACAGGTCAAGCTTTTCATTCCATGTCCACACTGACAAGTACAGTAACTCATTTCAATAAGAGCTCTTTAATTTTGCTTCTTAAATCAACTGCAGTGCTAGATAGTGACTCTAATTTTCCTTTATTTTTAATGAAGTTATTGAGGTGTAATGGATACTTCCTCTCTTTTGAGCCTCACAAGTTAGTAAGCTTGATAGCATTCCACTGAGGACTCCCCACATGCATATAGCATCACTAGATTTACTGCAATGTCTGTTGCCAAAGTAAAGACAACATCCTCTTAGAGTTATGGAATCATAGAATCGCCTAAGTTGGAAGGGACCTTTCAGATCATCGAGTCCAACCATCAACCTAACACTGATAAAAAACATCACTAAACCATGTCGCTAAGCACCACATCTACCTGTCTTTTACGTGCTTCCAGTGATGCCAATTCCACCACTTCCCTGGGCATCCTGTTACAGTGTTTGATAACTCTTTCTGTGTAGAATTTTTTTTAATACTCAATCTAAACCTCCCCTGGCACATTTTCTCTTGTACAATCACTTGTTACTTGGGAAAAGAGACTAATACCCACCCTGCTACAACCTCCTGTCAGGTGGTTATAGACAGTGATAAGGTCTCCCCTCAACCTCATTTTCTCCAGGCTAAACAACCCCAGCTCCCTCAGCCTGTCCTCATAAGACTTGCTCTCTAACCCCCTCACCAGCTTTGTTGTCCTTCTCTGGACTACCAGCAGAATCTCAATGTCTTCTTTGTAGTGAGGGGCCCAAAACTGGACACAATATTCAAGGTGGGGCCTCACCAGTGCTGAGGGGAAGTAGAGAGTCCTTGCTCTGAGCTCAGTCTTTTACTGCAAAAATAGTGAGATGTAATGCAGCTTAGGGTCTGTCTTCCTGCAGAAGAACCAAGAGAACCAAATGTAGCCTTTACATTGTGACATTAAACTTTGAGGGAAACACTCACTAACAGGAGCAGAGCCCATGCTCCAAAACCAGGGGCAGGTACCAATCAGGTAGAATTCTTCAGAAAATCATATAGCTTGAAAAAGGATGGAAGTGCAACTTTTGAAACACTGAGCAAGAGAGACTCTGTGAAGACAGTAACCACAAGAAAGGCTGGTGATCTGGGAAATTCTGTCTGAAGTCCCTGTGTGGGTCTATACTAGAAAAGTCAAGAGAACAAGAACAAAACTCAGCTAAGTTATGAGCACAAGCACAGTTCTCTTTTTATTCAGCCAGTCTTAACTGTTAGGAGGTTTCCAGACATGGCTTTGTCATATACCATCTGCTCTTCCACAGCAACATAGCAGCATGGATTAAGGATGGTTCGAGTTTGGCAATATATATATAGGTACAGAGTGAGGCAAAATAAGAATTTAGCACTCTTGGCACTAAATATGCTCTGCCACTTGCCTCAGGACCAGAAAATGATCCCTGGTTCATTTTAATTACTAATATAGACATAGCTTGTGAGTTAAAGGACTAAAATGGAAGGAAAGCTGTGGGAAAAAAAGTTGCTATTGAATTAATGAGCTTCTTTGAGATTGGAAGAAATTTCAGGGGTCAAGGAGGAACTGGAGAAGCTGTAAACTGAAATCTTGGAACAAAAGTGGTATGAAAACCCCAGGAGAGAAAGATTTGGATGTGAGAAAGGAAAGAAGATTAATTAGATTTCCAAGAATAAGATGTTTCTCTTAGTCTTCTGTATTGTGAACATGCAAGAAAATACTGAAAGTCATAAAGGACAGCCAGAATATTTTGTGTGGCAGAGGAGTTTGTCAGAAATGATCTAATTTCAACAAGTCAGAGTCTGTTCCAAAGTTTGATGAAGGGAAACTTCCCATATATTCTAGAAGGTCTTAATTTATCCCTTAAACAAACAAGGCTTTACACAAAGTTTCATACTGACCAAGAATTTAAATTTGTTAACTGTAAGATTACTTTTATTATCCATGGTATAATATCTGTTCTATTTCTGATTTTGAAGTGACTGTTACTGGAGGTGTCACATTTTGAGAAATAATTTGGTTTGGGGAAAAAATTCTGCATTTAATTTGGGGACATAATGTGGAAAGGACAATTATCTATTACAGGGAAAAGAAACTGACACATTCATGAATTTACATTTGTGAAAGACTTGGAATAACAGACATTATTTATATATTTACAACATTGCACTTGCTACTGGCTGCAGCGGCCCTACTGATAAACTATGTTAAATCTGTGAGAAATATGATTTGGTTCATTCCAAGCCTCTACAGTCAGGCTATTTAGTGTCTCCCCCTTCCCACACAACTTTAAAATCTGTTGCAAGCACATGCTCAGACAAGTTGGACATTATGATGCACACAGTTAATATCTTAAGCTACCTTCATATCACATTTCAGTATTACACCTGGGCACTTACAGGTATTTTGCTAAGAGTTCCCTCAGGAACTAAACTCTTGTTTGTACATTATTCAGAAACTTGTAATTCAGAGTTTTATATATTTTATATACATTAATGATGAGGCCCAAGATGAACCCACTAAATCATACTGAGATTTCCCTAAAAAGTTCTCTGAAGACCACTCTTTACTGAATTTCACTGAATTTCACTGAATTTTAGAGTTGGAAGGGACCATAGAGATCATCTAGTCCAACTCTCCTGCCAAAGCAGGACCACCCAGAGCATGTCAGATCATGCTACTCAGGACGGCATCCAGGCGGGTCTTGAAAATCTCCAAAGAAGGGGACTCCACGACCTCCCTGGGCAGCCTGTTCCAGTGCTCCGTCACCCTCACTGTGAAAAAGTTCCTCCTCATATTCAAGTGGAACGTCTTATGTTCCAACTTGTGCCCATTACCCCTTGTCCTCTCACTGGCAACTACTGAAAAGATTCTGGTTCCCTCCTCCTTCAGTCCGCCCTTGAGATACTTATAGGTATTAATAAGGTCTCCCCTCAGCCTTCTCTTCTCCAGACTAAAGAGTCCCAGCTCTCTCAGCCTGTCCTCATAAGGGAGATTCTCCAGTCCTCGAATCATCTTTGTGGCCCTACGCTGGACTCTTTCCAGTAGTTCCCTATCCCTCTCGAACTGGGGAGCCCAGAACTGGACACAGTACTCCAGTTGTGGCCTCACCAGCGCAGAGTAGAGAGGGAGAATGACCTCCCTCGACCTGCTGGCCACACTCTTCCCTATGCAGCCCAGGATTCCGTTGGCCCTCCTGGCTACAAGAGCACACTGTTTGCTCATTGTCATTTTATTGTCCACCAGGACCCCCAAATCCTTTTCTTCGGAGCTTGTCGCCAGCAGGTCCATGCCTAACCTGTATTGATGCCTAAAATCTTTAATCTATTTGTACTTCATAAAAAGCACAGGCTGTGTTATTTTAGCCTGCTGCAGAGTAGTTCCTCTTTATCTACAGTTAACTGAAATCTTTACTCACTGCATGCTTGCACAGTGCAATCGATGGTATAACTTCCATTTGTTTTGACACTGTCTACTATATCTGTAATGAATATTACTTTTTTTTTTTTTTTTTTAATAAGTTTGGGAAGCAGAAAGGAAAATCACCTGTTTATCTTGCCTTACAATACAGTTGTGACTAAGTAAGGTCAAGTGTAAGTTTGGGTTTTTTTTTTAGAGTAACTAAAGATAACCCTGTTGGTAGTGTATCCTGGAGAGCAAAGTGGGGCAGGTAAACAGCAAAACCTCAAAAATAGGGAGTAGGTGAAAACAGGAAGACTCCTTGGTAGTGAGAAATATGGAACAAACCTTGAAGATGGGAAGAAGCAGGGTCCATGAGGAGACCATATATATTTGTTACAACCAAGAAATCCATTGATAATTGTTGAACCCCCACTTGTGCAACAAAAGATTTACTTTCGAATCTTTCTGACTCAGCTGATGTGCTTCCCATTTAAAAAAAAAAAAAAAAAGTATCAAATTATTTGTAGGAATGGATGTATTTCAGAAAATAGGAATGGATGTGGAAAACTACTCTGCAGTTTTAAACAATCTCCTTTCAATTAATTTTCTCACTAAGCTTGTTCTAGTCCTAGACAAATACCATGTCCCATCAGGAAGGACAGTTTGAAAAAAGGCATCCTGACGACTGTGAGACTTCCTTTTTCCCCGTCTCATCTCTAGATAGAACATCATTAGGCTCATGAAGGGTCCTCTGTTCAGTGTCCACCTCATGTTCCTCCTTTTTACATTTTTAACCTTTTAACAATTTCCCACCTTCCTTTCCCTCCACCTTTCTTTTTCATTTTCATCTGTTGTCTCCCATAATAATTTGGTTTCTCTCCAGATTCCTGTTCCCCCTTAGACACATTTCTAAGGGGAAAACCAACAGGAATTATGACCAGAGAAAAGATGTCAACCCACCCATTTCCTACTCTACAATGAAGAACTGCTGTCCTCGGCAGTAGCAAACACATCTATTAATTCTCTTAAAGCCATTTCTGAACCCTCTACCATCAAAGGAGAAGGCAGATACCACCATGGCAGGGACTGACACCACCATGATGCCACAATTGACAAACGTGGCTATGCGTATCATCACGATACTATCCTCACTAGTGTTTCTGAAGACTATATAGAGCAGATAGTGGAATGGGCAGCACTTCTATGTTCATCATGATCAGCCTATAAAGATGTTTAGGAAAAAAAAATAAGGGTGAATATTTTCAAATGATAGTCCTGTCATCCAGTGTTTTACCATTGTAAGAATAAAGAAGACCGGAAAAGGAATGAGTTGGGATTCAATCTGACCCTCACTACATATTCAGCATGGGATGCATTGCTAGTTCTGGAATGGTTACATATAGGGATTTTTTAGAAAATAAGATCTTAATGAAACGAGTTGATAGTTGATTCTTCACTTCTTTTCTGTTAGAATCACAGAATCATAGAATAGACTGGGTTGGAAGGGACCTTTAAAGGTCATCTAGTCCAAACCCCCTGCAATGAACAGGGACATTTTCAACCAGACCAGGTTGCTCAGAGTCTTGTCAAAACAGACCTTAAATGTTTCCAGGCATGGGATAACTATCACCTCTCTGGGCAACCTGTTCCAGTGTTTCACCACCCTCATCATAAAAAATTTCTTCCTTGTATCTAATATATATCTACCCTCTTTTAGTTTAAAACCATTACCCCTCTAGTATGACTGCTAACTACCTGGCTTAAGAAGTTGTCCTCAATGCACTTCAGGAGTCTCCTGGATTTCCTACAGCTTGTCATGCTACTTTTCCAGCAGATGTTGGGGTGGCTGGAGTCCCCCAGCAAGACAAGAGACTGCAAGTATGATGCCTTCTGTAGCTGGAGTAAGAAGGCTTCATCAATATGTGCCCCTTGATTAGGTCGCTGGTAGTAGACACCAATCACAAGGTTCCTTTTGTTGCAGCAGTCTCTAATTATTACCCATAAACTTTCAACCTGCTCATAGCTATTCTTCACACTCTATCCATTTCTTGACGTAGAGGACAATGATTCTGCCCCTCCTTAACCACCTGTCCCTTTTGAACAGCCTGTAGCCATTAGTGTTACTTCTCTCTCGGGATTCATCCCATCAAGTTTCAGTAATGACAACTGGGTTGTAGCTTTCTAGCAGCACAGTGGCTTCCAACTCTTCCTGTTTGTTATCCATACTGCGTGCATTGGTGTAGAGACGCTTCAGCTGGGCTGTCTGCTCCTTCTACAAGGTAGCATGGTTTAACAGTAAAGCAATGAAATAGGACTTAGAAATCTTGATTCTCACCTTTGCCAATAAGTATCTTGTGACCTTAAGCATTTCACTTCCCCTTTGTTACTCTTATATATTAAATAAGATGAAGTTTTCTCACCAAAAAAGGCAAAATATTGAATAGAAACCATAATTTTAAGGTGCAAGTTGTATTTTTAAAAACCCTTTAAGATTAAAGCACTAAAAAAATTCTGTTAGTATTTTGCCACTGTATTTGACTTAAAAAAAAATTAAAACATTGAAATGAATATGTAGTAATTCAAACATGTCTAGTGGGAGGATAAACAGTTTAGATTTAGCTAAATCTAAAAAAGTTCTCATTGTTAATATGACTTACTATCCCACCATTATAAACCAAATCCAGATGATTCTTATCTCTTTGCTACCACAAACATATTTTTTCTATAAGAATACAGACCACAGAACTGTCTGGGAATACTTTAATTATCATAAACATAAAGCTATTTTTATAGCAGAGATACTTTAATCTGAATGTATATTTGGATAGAAGACAAGAATCTTCAAA
Organism: Tringa tobata; assembly: GCA_033628505.1. NCBI lineage: Eukaryota > Metazoa > Chordata > Aves > Charadriiformes > Scolopacidae > Tringa > Tringa tobata. The sequence goes on along the minus strand of JAHREE010000279.1, from coordinate 19,176,334 downwards.
TGAACTGGTTTTTTTTAGAGATAATGTTGGCACTTTCCTCCCTTTTTCCCAATAACAATCTTTAGCCAAGGCAAGTTTACAAAATGTATAATTAAATGGACAGAAAACTACAGAATGTCTTCTAACATGATCTGTAAGTACAGTTTCAAGCTTCTACTCTGTTTGCAGTATTTGTGATAATTTCTTTGAAATTTGCTTTAAATTCACATTGCAAAAATTGCTCAAGGCATATCAAAGTATATAGTATGATGATCAAATAGAATTGAAGGCTTTCAGACAGAATAAAATATTTCCATAGGAAATACTATTTCTGTGCTGAATTGACATTACTATAAATCTCAAACTTTTGCATTATGGACTGTAGAGTAGCTGTTGTAACACTTTGGATTGAAATCTGCAAACACTTAAGTAATGTATAATTTCACGTGTTCGGACCCAAATACAATGATGTTACTAAGTAAGAACTGTACTTTGAGGCTTACTGAAGTCAATGGAAAGCAATTCCAAATTTCACTTGGCTTTAGATCAGGCCATATATGAAAATATGAATGAAATGTATCTCTAGGTTTCTATATATATTTGAGTTTGGAGTTTCTCCAGTCATTCTACATGTAGTACATGGTTGTTTTGTCTTCAGTCTTATAAAGAAGTATAACTCTTTTGTTTGTGTCAAATTACAGCAGGGATTTTTTTATATATTTTTTTTGGTCAACAAACATAATCAGAGAAACATTATCTGAAATAAAAATCTGAATTTTAATTTTAATTTGTCATTCTGTCTTGGATTCTTAGTGATGCCACCCTAAGTGATACCACCCACTACACACCTAGATACAGTGTTCTACTTAATGGATAAGTACAATTATAGTTTTATTTACTGTAGTAAACTTACTGATAAATAACTCAAATTAAATAAAAGGAAGACTAGTTCTACAGCAGCTAGCAGGTCTTGCAAACTACAAGATTAAGACCAGTTTAGGGGTGAGCTAAATATCTCATTTCTTTCTCTAAACTTCTGAGTGAAAGTATTAATACAACCTTTTACCTGCTTTCGTTTTCCATGAGCTGTATGGAATTTGGGAAAAGATCCAAAGAGGATGTAGGTGACACACTGCTAAGCGCTACAATGACTAGTATTTAGGAACCTGGATTCCAGACCCCTGGGCCATACACCTGCTCTTCATGTACACATAGATCCCAAACAACTTGTATGCACAGTGTGAGAAGTTACTTGATGTTAACTACACAGGAAGCACTTGGAGAGAACAATAGAAGAACAGTATAATCTGCTTCTTTGTCAGATACTTTGAAACACCACTGTGCTTTTCAGACTTATCCTGAAGACATTCTCTGCTCTCTTTCTTTCATAAACAACAACAAAAAAATATTCTTCCACCTGTGTGATTCTGCTTCCATATCAAACAGTAATTATGAGATAAAGCACTTTCTTGAATTCATTTTTCTCTCAGTGGCAAGATACACCTGCCCAAGAATAAAATAAAAATCAAAAAGCTATAGGCAATAATACCAGTTTCTATTCTTATTTTGCTATTCCTTAGTCCTTTTTTTTCTTGTGAGAAAAGTGTGAGGCTTGACTAGATCAAACACTAGTCACGTGATTTGGCAGATAGGAGGTTTTTGCATTTGCTAGGAGTTGTAGTTAATATTCACTGAAGAATATTTCTGTACGTTTACATTAAATATGTATTGGTTAAAACATACAAGTAAGTCTTAGGTTGATGAACAAAACCTGCTATGTTCTACCAGACTCTAAGTGCCCTCAGTATGAAATACGAATTCTAGACAATAAGTGACTTAATTATTTTCTGTGTGTACCCCTGTAAACAAATATAGTATTGCCATTGTTATTGAAAAACCTAAAGGTCTTATCCAAAATCTCCAAGACCTCAGGACAGCAAGTCTGCAGGACTGCTGGGTCTGCACTTGTCTTGGCCTGCCTGAAGCTTTATTTACCTGGCTTAGCTGTAACAGCTGTAACTTCCAAGTGATTATTACTTAATTTGTTTTATGGTTAGCTAACATTTGTACAACAGTATGACATAAGACCTGTTCTTGTAATAATTTTGATATATATCTGCAACTAGTAAATGCTAAAACCAAATGAGTCTGCATAGAATAAACTGTGGCTAGAATAAAGCACACTGTAGGGCAGTGAAAGCATGATAACAGAGACTTTGAAAGTGTTTGCATGAGATGATGGCAGAGGCTCCAGCCCTGTGAACAACTCACCAATAATTGATTAGTCATTAGAGGAATGTAACACTGGGAACAGGTCAAAACTCTTTCTAGAGGTTACAAATTTGAACGTTATGTGGCAATGAAGGCCAGTGAAGAAAGAACAAAGTTTAAAAAAGTTTAGAAAATGTGTAAACTTAGACCCTAGAATGAGGAGGAATAAACATCCCTATCAAAATTATACTTCCCCTTGTGGAGGAATTGGGGTGCTGTTGAAAGCCCCTCTGAAACCCATACTCCCCACCTCCTTCTTAGTGAAGACTGATACCTTTGACCCAGAGAAGCATAGAAGGGTGAGTCTAACATTGCAGAAAAGGTGAGGATGTTAAGAAGAGTACGTGTCTATCTGTGTATATGTGTTTGTGTAAAAATTTAAAACCTCATTATAAGTGAAGTTTTGTTTTCTTTCTTTGAAGTAACTAGATAATTTAGACTTTAAAGGTTAATGACATTATGACTGCACTAATAACTGTTCTGCTGCACTATTAAGACTTTAATTAAAACCGCAAAAAATTCTTGGCTGTGCACAAACATGTCTTTCTCCAAGACCAGTTAACTTGCATTTGTGTTAATGCAACACCTCTGTCGTCCTGCCCCTCCACATCTACCTCAGTTATTAAATATATATATATATATAAAATAAAGACCTCTTGTGTCTTCTGTTAAGGTGAAAACTCCAGAAAGTCTGAAATGCTTTAAGACTAAAATAACCTCAGCTCACTTGACTGCACATTAGAAACTTAAATAAGGAAAACTCAAAGTCTGCGCTTGTTCTGAGCTGTTTATTACAAACCTGTTTTTTGCAGAATTTTGAGGAGGTTGATGATTCCAGGAATTGAAAAATTTTGAGAACATGGTTTAAGATGTATTAGACCCAGAGCTATACATCACCATCAAAAAAAGCAATCTTCCCATTGTATCTTTTTTGTTTTAACTTTCTTCTCATAAGAAGGCATCTGCATAGGGATGCTCTTGAGAAACAACTTTAAGGTCAACCCACACAACTTTCCTAATTCAACTACTGTAACTAGAAAAACATCTAATATGTAGTTCACTTAAAAATCAATTTGACAAATTAAAAGTTTCCAAAGCATAAGCAGCACAAAACAGAGGCCAATCTCATGCCTAGTGAAACTAATTGAAGTCATTACAGTGTTTCTAAAGACTGACTCTTGGAACAGCAGAGTTTTCCCACTTTATCCAAAACATTTTATCCAATCAAACTGAAAAGTAATGAAAAACTTAGAATCAGTCTATATAAACTTCTCTCCTTAGCCATGTATTTGAGAAGAAATAACTTACAAAAAAAACAAATTGTGAGGAGGTTTAAAGCAGCTACTTATAATTTTACAGTTAACTGCTATGTAGTCTTCTGCCATTTTTGCAATCTCAATGTGTACCCAATTCAGTAAATACTGAATCAGTCACCTACATGGAAAGCCTATGTTGTGCAGAATTTTTTTCCTTAGATCTGGGGTCTGATTTCAGTTTCATCTGCCTAATGTAAAAGCATAGTTCCATTTATCAAAAAAAGATGTGAAAGTAAATTTAGTGACAGCAAAAAAAAAAGAGAAATTAATGACTATATCACTGTAGAGAACATATGTGAAACAGACATGAAGCCATTTGACATTAATACTTCTATGGCTTGTCCCAGACTTTTTCTTCAAGAAATTGTGGTAAGAATATGTTTTTTGTAGCTAAGAATTTTTT
>JAHREE010000279.1:19086157-19164097 GCA_033628505.1 Tringa tobata | reverse complement strand
AGACCAGGAGGTCCAAACCATGTGTCCAGGGGTTGGCTACTTGTCAGATCATGAGTCTGTGTGGAGAATGAGGAAGTTAGAGACGTGCCACTCTGTGAGAGTTCTGCAGATATTCTTGCATTAGTTGGAAGGAAGCCGTGGGAACAGTAAGACAATGTCGTTATATGGTAATATGTGTGTGTGTGAAATGTAGCAAAGCAGTGTGAAATGCGGCAAAGCAGTGATAGCAATGTAGCAAAGCAGATAACAGTGTATCGAAGCAGATAGTAATGGTTGGTTAGCCTAGGCGCGTGACCACTTATATGTAGCCAATTGTGTTGCTCACAAGGGCACATGGACATACACCCACAACCTACCTGCATAAAGAGCACGGCACGTGATCAAAAGATGGAAACTATATATGCTGCAAAAACGGAACATTAAAGGTCTTCACTCCCCGGAGGAGTCCATGTCCTTTGTCGCCACAAGTCTGGATCAGCTGTCATGCCTTTTGCAAGTGTGGGGCTGTGCATGAGGCAATAGAGAGATGAGGGGATCCAGCTGCTGGGTGGGCTGAGTGTCTGAGGGCAGTTCCGAGAGATTTGTAGTGTGTGTGCACATGTGTTGGTGTGTGAAAGGGGGTGTGAATACCAGCAGCCGGAAAGGGGCTGTGAGACTGGGGCCCTGTATGTCCAGGTGCCTTCAACTGTCATTCTGATCAGTCAGAGAGGGGAACAGGGTAAGGCTCTTGGTGCTGTCTGTGTCCATGTGAGGGCTGAGTGTTTTCTGTCTGTGTTGACCCATGTGTCTGTCTGTGCCTTTATGTATAGATGTCGTCTGTACTTCGGTTTGCCTGCCTGCTGGCAATACATTCTCATTGCACCTAGGGACAGGGAGCTGTGGTTGGCTCACCTCTATTGGACAACTGAATTTGGCAACTGCTAACAGAAATGAGGTTAAAGAGATAAAAATCAAGAATTTTAGGGAGGGTGTAGAATTTGAAATGGAAAATTGGGAAGGAATAGAAGACAGAGAACAGTCTGTAAGTGACAGGATGGAGAGAGGGGGGAAGAGAGAAACTGCTGTTGGCAGCAGGAAACTCAGTAGCTTGAGACACAATAGTACTGTAGCTGAGCAATGCTGGAGAGGAAAAGATGTGTAAACATATAGATCCTTTAGCCCCAAGAGGACAAGATACAGGAGCTCCCATATTGTATCATTAGTAGATAATGAGAATTTAACTTAAAGAAACTCTTGTCACTGTTCAACTACATTAAAGACATAGTATTATCCAAAACTGCTTTGATATACTCTAGCTGAAAGCTTGGTGAAATAACTTGATAGGGAAAAACTGCCCATAATTTAAGCTTAGGAGCTATCTTCATAGTAGATGGTTAATTTTAAAATTTTATTTTTATATTTTACTGAGAATACCAGAGTTAACGAAGACTTCTATGGGGGCATTTTTAAATGGGTGTGTAGGATGTTGAAGTCCTTCCACGTTAAAGTTACTATTTTGCTATCACTGAGAAAGTCCATTATTTATAGTCTATTACATGAAACAATATTATTGATTTACTTCTTTTCTGTTTCAGCACCAAAACATAACAAGTTATTATATGTATGTTTGATTGTTTTTCATAACATAATTCTCCTGGAAATATGGCCATTTAACCTATTTCCTGGAAACAAAATAAAGCAACCTTCTTGCCCAACTTGCCAGCATAGCTGTCAGTAAAACGTGGAATGAATGTGCCATTTGTTTAAAGGGTGTTAGATATGTTTTGGCCTGTCTGTACAGAGATGAAATTATAGAAGTGGTCATTATCTGGGGGTCCTGGTGGACAATAAAATGACAATGAGCAAACAGTGTGCTCTTGTAGCCAGGAGGGCCAACGGAATCCTGGGCTGCATAGGGAAGAGTGTGGCCAGCAGGTCAAGGGAGGTCATTCTGCCCCTCTACTCTGCGCTGGTGAGGCCACAACTGGAATACTGTGTCCAGTTCTGGGCTCCCCAGTTCAAGAGGGATAGGGAACTACTGGAAAGAGTCCAGCATAGGGCTACAAAGATGATTCGACGACTGGAGCATCTCCCTTATGAGGAGAGGCTGAGAGAGCTGGGACTCTTTAGTCTGGAGAAGAGAAGGCTGAGGGGAGACCTTATTAATGCCTATAAGTATCTCAAGGGCGGACTGAAGGAGGAGGGAACCAGACTCTTTTCAGTAGTTGCCAGTGAGAGGACAAGGGGTAATGGGCACAAGTTGGAACATAAGACGTTCCACTTGAATATGAGGAGGAACTTTTTCACAGTGAGGGTGACGGAGCCCTGGAACAGGCTGCCCAGGGAGGTTGTGGAGGCCCCTTCTTTGGAGATTTTCAAGACCCGCCTGGATGCCGTCCTGAGTAGCATGATCTGACATGCTCTGGGTGGTCCTGCTTTGGCAGGGGAGTTGGACTAGATGATCTCTATGGTCCCTTCCAACTCTAAAAATCAGTGAAATTCAGTGAAATTATAAAGTGACCTAAGTATCAATGTACTGACAAGCACAGATATCAGAAGTGGGAATAAGGTGTAAGTTGCCAATTGTAGAGAAACAAATTAATACACACATTATAAACAATGATCTGGTTGTTAAACAGCAGTGCTTGTGAAGTTAGCTTGAGTCCTAATGTCTCTGATAAAAATATATTTAATTAGGAAAGCAAGAGTGGATAGAACAGGAACATGGCATAGTTTCTGTTGTATATTCAATGCAGTCTCAATACTATTTTCTCTTGCGAACAAATACAAAGTTAAAAATAAAAAACCCACTCTGCCTCCAACTGAGTATATATAAAACTCTCACTGAAATAAAATGATGTAAGCCTTATGGTCTTGAGAGCAGGCAACAGACCAGACAACTAGAACATTTTTACATAAACTCTATTTATACATTTTCTGTCCTATATTACTATGAATCTCTGTTGGGATTTTTTGAGTGCAGATCTGCAAACTCTTTATTATGGACAACAAATGTTTTACTAGGGTAGCTCCTGCATCTTCTTACTCTGCATCCTCATAAGAAGTGCTTCCCTAATGAAGTGAAGAAGGCCCTTCTCAACCTCAGGATGCCTGCTGTTAACTCATGTTTTCATTTTGCTTGCTTTACTGAGTTCACACCATTCTTGATGTGAGTGCTGACACACATCATCCAGCTCTCTCACACAACTTCCTTTCTTGACTATCATGCTACACGGTAAATGGGCGCCATATTTTGATTAGCTGAAATGATGGTGATAAAAAAGTATCTTATTGCAGTATTTTATGATCCTTCCCACTGTGTTAGTAATAATGAAGCATGTGTGCCCTATCTCTGAAATTCAAGCTACAGGGAACAGCATTTTACTCTAGGAATAGCTCTCTGTTCTTGGTTACCAGAGTAATTCAGTGCAGAATTTGGAGAGGCTGTATCTATCTCTAGTTCTATCTAGTCCTCTAGCACTTGTTTTTTTTCTATATCTCACATCTCACTTAGCTCTGAGCAAGGTCTTTGGGAAGGGAAATCCTTCCCTAATAGCAAGTCATAGTGGCCAGTGAGTTATTCGCTGAACAACATTGACACCCAAATATAGTTACCTTCACTAAATATTTTATATTTTTTAATGTGTTATGTAGAATTTAGAATTAAGTCTCTTTACACAATCATCTTTACACAATGTCTCTTGGCACACAATACCAAGATTCTCAGGGTAACATAATAAAATACTCTGTTCCGTAAGTATCTGAGAAAGAAAAATAGACAAAAAAACAAAAACCAAACCAAAAAACCATCAGACTGAATAATCAAATCATTCTTACTCCAATAATGTTTGTTGAACTGAACTTGCACCACCTAAAAAACTTTACACAAAAACCAGGTTATTGACATAGATCTTCTTTCTTGACCACTAAATGCAGAAGCTTTTCATTGTTTCAGTTGTTATTGTAGAACCTTTTCAGACCTTTTGAGTTCTAACATCAAGGAAAAAAAAAAAAAAAAAAAAAAGACTAAATCATAGTTAAAAATGACACTAAGGCTGAGAGACAAGAGTCTTTGTTGGGAATATTTCAGGTGGCATAATGTCACTAAGCATTAGTTTCATGAGGATGAGACCTACACGATCTTAACCATACTACAACCTTCTTTTATTTATTTATTTCCAAAAAAGAAAGATTAAACTAAAAATGCGTGCTGTAAAAAGATTAGAAGCATGAGTATTATACTTTTTTATAAGCCACTTTACCTCTTTTATCCCCTAAAACTGCATGCGTGTTAGTGGAAAAGTCCTATAATTCCTTTTATTTCAGTGTAACTAGTTATGTTTGAGCTCTATATTTTTTGGTAATCAGCTAAATAAGGAAGGCATAAGGGAAATATTTCAATTTTTAAGATTAATACAATTTCCTATTTTAGCAAAGCAACAAAACCCATAGGTTGTACATACATACATATACACATACACACACATCTTACTTTACTGATTCTCTCTTTGTGTGTATATATATGTATATATTTCAATATTTCAGATTGCTTCACGTAAGTAATACATTATGTTGAAAACTATTGGTTATGCCCAATTCATTATTACCCTGAATATTAAACTCCTGAATGCATTGTTTATGTTTGAGTCTTGATTTTGGTTGTAACAATAACTTGCAATGTTAATTCAAAGATGGTTTGATTCTTAACTATTTCCTTATTTTAATTTTCCTTTTAATTTTTTATTTGCTTTCTCTTTTTTCAAGAGTAACAAGAGAATAGGAAGTTTGTCATTATCATGTTTTCTTTTTGTTCATTTAGAAAACATATATGACAGTATTTCCGGACTAGAGCCTGTAAAACTCAGACACGAACTATATAATAGTTTTTCATGCTAAAATTCATATCCGTCTGTTAGTATGGCATTTTGCCTGTTCAGAAGATATAAGACCACTATTTACCAGACATTAGCCCCATCCAAAGATAGGACAGCCTGAATTATACTTTAACAATCAGCTCCTCTGCCAAAAAATCCTCCTGTTTGCAAATAATGCCAATATGAATCTGTCCCTATTTCTTCTCTCTCATTTTTGTTTGTTTGTTTGTTTGTTTGTTTGTTTTTTATTATTTTAAATCTGATTCAGTGTTTTGACTTTTTGTCAAAGTGACACAATGGTCTTATGGCTTCTTAACTGATACAAATGTAACATACTCAAGCAGTCCATTAATGCTTTTATTCCAGGAAAAAAATAAGAATAGAAGGAAATCTCTCTCAAACTCAGTTACTTTTGTGTTCTTTTAAATCCCTCTTTTCCATTTTACTGCCACATTTTCTTGATTTCTCACACATTCTTGTCAATTCCATTTTTTCTTTGGGAAAATAAATAGAGTATACTAAAAGTTTCTAAATTTTAATCTTTCTGTTAGATTATTTATCTTGGAGTATTTTATCAAGTGTTTTGACTACATCATCAAGATTTTAAAGCTTCCATTAATGCAAACTATGTATGTCTACAAAAACAACAGCAAAAACAACTTAAAAGAACAGAAATACAAAGAAAATATTTAATGGTATAGTGTCTCCTTGTATCACAAAGCTATATAGATCACGACATGACTACTTTTGCAAAAAGCTGCCATACCAGGTCAGCAGCAAAGTCAGCAATACTTGACAGCTGGACACCCCATCAGGCCTTTATGCAAATTTCAAATAAAAATTGTCAAAACCCAGATATAAAAAGTGCCACTCTATTTCTCTGAGCCAAACAGTTAGTTACTGTGATATAAGTATTATATCAAATAGAGCCATTTTTTTAGTGAGCATTAAAGCCAATGGAGGGGGCTATTACTTTATGGAAAAACTGCCAAATGCCTGTACCCTTAGTTGTTTCTGATGTATTACACAATTAATACTAAAAGCTCTTTCAGTCTTAGGAATGTCATGCTTTTCAGAGTTCCCAAGCTCTCTTGTAAGTTTTGTGCATATCTGCAATGTAAACTGAAATACCATGTCAGAGATTTTGGGTTTTTGGACCCAAACCACAAAAAAGACAACTTCATAAAAAAGAGACACCTATTTGCCAATGCTCCCATAAAATGTGTGAAGGCTCATACAGTCTGGCATATATTATGTATATAACTGGTTGGTTTCATCTTGTTTTCAGTAAACTTCTGTATTCAGTACTGAGTCTCAGATCTATGCAGAAAAATAAAATATATTTTAAAATGCAAGCTCTTTTTTCATCAGTGCAAAATATCTACTTGGACATAATAAAGTAAAACATAATGATTTAATGATAAAATAATGATTGGAGGTTTTGGACCTGCTATATTGTAGGTCTACATGTACTTATTACAATATATTCTATAAATATGAGTCTCAAACCAATTCTGTCAGAAGTCCAAAAGTCACTCAGCTTTGAAGTGAAAGAACAGAACATTCACTTGCACCAGATTTCAGCAGGAATTTATTATTTTAGCACATGTGCATAGAGTAAACAAGCAGTTTTACAAGCCAAAAGAGGAAAACGAAAAATCCACAGCCATCAGGAAATTGGTTTTATATTAAAAGGCAAGACCTATTTAAAGCTAATACATAATTAATGCCAACAATTTGTAACTCACTCAGAAGCCATAATATGACCTAAATTATAAGCACAATATAATTGCCTTTAAATTCTGTGTCTCTGAAGACTATAAAGATTAGAGATATAGATTTTCAGAAGTAGCTATAAGGTGATGGTTTTGTGAGAAACAGATCAATATTCCTTAGACAAATCTCTGTTACCAGAAAAAGCACTGTAGGTAGTTACCAAGACTTTTCAATAAGGTTAACAATAAAATGAAGAAAGAGAAAATTGATACTGTACACAAGTTATATTGCACATCATCTGAAAAGGTCTTATGTAATTCTTATTGTTCCTTGAATTATAACAGTATCAACAGTGTTTAGATTATGTTTTCAATATTTTGATTCTTGTATTTCTTCTCCTTTTTGAATTGAAACAAAATCATTTATTCATCGCTTTCGATGTACATATGTTTGAATTGTTACAGGGAGTTTTCCTACTCATCCTGGTGGTTTAAGTTGAATTTTTATCTTTTTTGATTATTCTTACCAACTGGCTTTGTTAAGTTGATTTGGGTTTTTGTTTAGTTGGCCATTTTTTCCTTTGGGGGGTGTGTGTGTGTAGTGGTTTTGTGGGTTTTTTTTTTTCTTTATATTTCCAACTAAAAATATCTATGTTGTTTTTTAAGATTTTTTTTTTTTAACTGTACACTGATTCCTGGTAGATTCTTCTGTCCTTGTTTAGAATAATTTTTGCTGTGGTAGTTCAGGAACAAGCAGTTGTTTCAGATGTTTCTGGCATTGTTAAAAAAAAACGACAAACCAACCAAAACTTTTCCAGACCTCAAGTAAAAAACATTTATAATGAGAAGTAAATTAGAGGGGAAAAAAAAAAAAAAAAAAAAAAGAAAAAAAGACATCAAATAAGCCCGTTAATGTTCCTGTGATTTTCTTATGATAGGTAATTAAATCAAGGGTGCAACATTGTCTGTACTAAGAAGAACATGCCAGACCTCCCAATTTCTTTGTCCCATAAGGAAATATGCCTTCTAGGCAGTCATTTAAGAGTCAAGTGGACTAGTGTTTTGCTGAGACCAGGGATCGTCTGAGTATGTGCTGTGGTCTCTAGGCACAGATGGTCTGCAGATTTCTGTCTGAATGCAATTGGCAGAAAACTTTTAATTCTATTTGGTTAAGTAAAAATACTTTGATTAAGCAAATTTAAATAAACCTTTATGAATAGACATTTTAGAGGAATGAATAGATGTTTAATAAAACAATGTGTGTTTAGAAGGTATGTATGAGCATGTAGCAAAGCTTGAATTGCAACTCTGGTACTAATTAACGAAGAATATGTGGCCAGTAACACTGTCTAAATGAGAAAATTCTTTAAGTTAGAAAAATTGAAACTCTGGAGAGAATAATTTTGTTTTTAGCTACCTCTCAACTAAAATGAAAATCCAGTTCAGATCTTATATTTGAGTCGTTATATCATCAATGAAAAACTGTAACCAAAGGAAGTGATGTTATCCAAATTGGCATATCAGCATTCGACTCTCAGAATCTATTCCTTGCCTGAGGAGTCAGCAGTTTGGAAAGGACTCTTAGTTATTATACAACACAGTTAATTTTTCCTTCGGTAAAATGTATTACCAGATGGTCAATTTCTAAACTTAGATATGCAAATATATCTGGCTAAACATGACAGGAAGAGAGGTGTATATAAATCTATATAAAACCTTCTTAGGGATAGTTGAAGTGCTCTTCAATTGTTACTTGTGAAGACATCTAATAATATTTGTGAATTTCAAATATAAATATGGTGCTAGCAGATATCCATGTCACCTGAGGGTGTTTGAAATGACATTAGAAACCTATATAAAGGACAGTTGAATCAAGACCCTGCTCACTGTATTGGCAGACTACAGAGAGCTTACTGGGATTAATCAGTTGACTGCATATAAACTGCTGTTGTCATCCTAGATGCCCTAATGTATTTGTCCTGCTGTCCAGCTGTCACTGCAAAAAGCCCATGTCTCTCCCACAAATTCTGTTACATCTGCAAGGCCACAGTGTTATATTAGATACCTCCAAACATTCGGTTTTCACACTTGATGACGTCTTTGCACAATTAGAACAAGCTTCGGATACCTAGTTTGAAGTAAGCTGAACCACACAGTCTATTGGCTTCATGACTAAGGCTAAAAGTTGGTGCTGTGAGGTATCACACTGGGCCATCAACTACTCCTCTGAGGCTCTGGTTCTCCTACATGTCGTCTGTTATAATTGAAAGCATGGTCTAAGTGGTTTGGATAACCATAGGTTATGCAATTTACCAAATTTTACTGAACACCTAATTGTGGGTAGTTAAGTCCCACATTAGGTATGACTTGATTGTAATGGGAGCTTAGATACCTATTGCAAATAGTGAGGCCTTGGCATTGCTTCAGCTACTTACACATAGTGGTTTAATGCCATTTGAGGTGCCCTACAGTACTCAAGACATCTAACTAGAGTTGGTACATAATGAATGCACAGGGTCTCTGGAAGAGATGCATTGAGGCCAGGTGGGATAGGACCATAAGGGACAGGAGTAGTTCTTTAACACAACCTCCTGTTCAAAGCAGAGTCAGATCTAATGTCAAACCACGTCCTTGAGGACTTTGTCCAGTCAGGTCTTGAAAACCTCTGGTGATGGAGCCTGAACAATCTCTCTGGGCAATCTGATCTGCTGTGTGGCTGACCTTATAGTTTAATTTTTTCTCCTGATATCCAGTTTGGACCTCCCTTGTTTCTATTTACACTCCTGTATCTTTTATCCTTCCATCACTCACCTTTGTGAAGGGCTTGGCTGCATCATCTCAGAAAAGTAAGTACATATATGTACATAGATACATACTTACATCCTGTAAGTATTGGGGGGCTGCTGTTAAGATCCACAGCTAAACAAACAAACCCTGCTGATCCAGTCCTTAATTTGTAGCCCTTTGTTGAACTCACTCCAGTATGTCCACCTCTCTCTTGTCCTGGGGAACTCAAACCTGGAAACAAGACTCCAGATGTAGCCTCCCCAGGGATAAGAAGAGGGGAAGGATCACCTCTCTCAGCCTGCTGGCAAGAGTTTTCATAATGCAGCTAAAATTCTGTTGACCATTCATACAACAACACATCGCTGATTCATGTTCAACTTCTTGTCCACCAGCACACCCAGGTACTTCTCTGCAAGCCACGTTCAATCCAATTGGTCCCCAGTGTGGGAATCAAGTACAACATCACATGAAAAAGTTCCAAAAAATCTTTTGCATGATGTCCTACTACATGATCATATATTTACTTAAGAAAGTGTTTCTTGCTGAAGGCTGTTTATAGGATTGAATAATAATAAATATTAAATTTGTGATAAATAAACTGACAATGAAGAAAGAGTTTAAAATATGCATGGGATAGCTGGATTGTTTAGTGAGTCATTATAGGAGGAAACACAGTCTCTTCCACCCATCTCAGGTATATTGTAGAAATCTACTGGTGACATAAAATGGCTGGTGTCATCCTTATAAAGAAAACAAAGAAAAATACCACTGTAATGATAATAGCGACCCTGTAGAGATGGATTGGCTACTGCAATGAAAAGTTTCCATTCTTTTTGTGTTCTTTGGATACTGTTTTCTGTCAAGTAATGAAATCTAGATTTCAAGATTCAAAGTAATTTTGTTGAATTGGGTATTTTACTTCATGGAAAAGGTGCAAATAAATTTGCCTCAAAGCTCTGAATAAGTCAGGGGTGCTGTCACAGTCACTTGTGCGAGATACCTAATGCTCTGCTGCACAAGGCAGAAAAAAGAAAGCTTAAAATAAATTCAGAAAAGAGCAAATGTTAAGTAAATCTGACACTTGTGTTAATATAGAAAAAAAAAAGTTTTCACCAAATTTAGACTGCATAGCCATATGAAAACTTATAGATGGTATCAATATGGAGAATAACTGTTTGGTCATCGTTACTAATAGCTTTATAGTAGTTGTATTTTTATAAGGATTTCATCTAGTTAACTTGCCACTCTGGATTATGGAAAAAAGTAGTTAGAAATAGAAATTAAATAGAAAATGAAAGAAACAACCAGCCCTCTCCCCCAATCAAATATGGAATGGTTATGATCTTTTCTTATATGGACCCTTGCTTCTGTTTAGTGTAGAAGTGGAACAAGCTCTTGTTTTGTTTAAAACTGTTGAATTCATGGTCTTACTGGGAAGTAAAATAAAACACTGAAATTATTAGTAATATGTACATCATAATAAAAAAGGAATCAGCATCAGAAGGGGTTATTGTATTGTGGGGTTTGTTTTTTTTAATACTTACCATTATAGGTAAGTATTTTTTAATTAAAAAATCAGAGTTAAAAAATATATAATGACAGCTAATTATAGGTCTTTGGTGATTAAGCAGTAGATAGGAGCAGAGTCCATGCTCTGATGTTATGATGGGCTGTGGTCATAACAAGAACAGCAAAATAATTGAAAGAGAAATGTATGTAGAGATATTATCTAGAAAGAAATACTGGACTTGCAGTTCTCCTGACTGTCTTTGAATGCCTCTAGTTTCACATCATGAGAAAGAACTAAACAGTTCTGAGGTTCATCTTTTGTCTTCTTTTGAATTTGATCAAGGCTTTTATGGGGTTGTCTTTTCCAACCATCAGTTGAGGAGGTTAAAACTACAATCAAGATGAGTGGTGAGAGTCCACAGATATTCTTGTGTTATCTTTTAGTACTTTAGCATAGCAAAAACAAGGTAGCAGAATGACTTAGGCTTTATTAACAGAGTTAAGAGTTCATTCCTTCATATGTTTACATAGCTTCCTATCATCACATATAGTTTGCTCTTAAAATCTAACTTTACTAACTTTAAAATATGATACGTGAACATAACTCCTCATCCTGTGAAGATCCTATCTTTCTAACTTTAGTCAACATTCATCTCTCTCTCTGGATGTATTCCAACACATTAATCTTTGCTTACTGTATAGAATACCTACTTTAAGAGGAATTTAACAGGCTGTTATTTCAAGAAACTGATTCACATAATACCCGACGTATTTGAGGTCTAATTTAATTTTCAAGCTTTCACAAACATGCAAACATTGTCTGTTCACATCATTAAAAACATGTTATAGAACACAGAGTGGATGAACATAGCCAATACTCTTCTTATAGTAATGGAAAAACCTTTCAATTTACCTCTAATATCTAATACTCTTAGCCTGGGGAGGTGGGGGGGGGAGGGAAGTGCAAACATAACATAACAATTAAGATTTGTAGCAAGACTGATTGATGTTATAGGCGGAAATTCCGCATTTCAGAGTGTTAAGCTGTTTTTTGTTCAGTGTGCCAAGCTTCAAGGACATATCCAGCATTATTTTAAAAAATCATGATTTTTTAAAAAAAGACAAATACAAAAAACACACCAAACAGCACAAATGAGACTTGTTAAGGTGCCCCTATAACTGACATTCAACTGTTTCATTGTGTGTGCAATTTTAAGAATGGTGTGGGTTAAAGAATTTAACAGTTTATCCTCATGACATTCCTTGCGTCATTTGACATTTAAATTGTACTTTTGAAAAAAACAGAACATCCTTCTGAAAACACATGCTCATATGAATGTTTAATGCAAACTTTATTAGTCATTTCTTGAAAGGAAACAGCTACTAATCAATGAGCAGCCTTATTCCTTGATGTCCTTTTTGTAACCATTGTTTTAGGTTCAACCTGTAGACTGCTTTTTATATTTGAAAGAAAATTAAAAAGAAAGATGTCATAAAAGAAAAGAGTAAAAAGTGAGCTTCACAAGAAATAGTGCAGATAGTTCTGACAGGAAAATTGCTTCAATGTGACAATACTATTACTCAACTTAGAATGCACGAGGGTGAATGAAAACTGGCATTTGGATCCTATTATTACAGAGCACAGAGTTTTCTAGATTTACAGTGATTTTATTCAGGTTTTTGACCAGTTCAAAATATTCAATGTAGAGTTTTGTACCTAAAAATGAAGCCCACTTCAATTTTATCTCCATGTAAATACAGAGTTGATGGTTCATTGTTACCAGAGGTTGGTGATGTTTTTTACATTACAAATAATTAATTTATGTTACATGTTTTTGTATAAGTACAAAAATATGATGGGTAATTGTTCTGTCTTTCCTTTTAATCTCTGTCCTATCTGTGCACAAAGCTACTGTGAAATTATAGATCTTGAAATTGAGGTTCTGTGAAATATTATTCTATAATAATTACAGAAAAATATTGGAAGTAATATACTAAATGTATGTTGGGTCTCTGACTGAGCTCTATTGTTCTCTACTGCTACACACAGAGTTGAGTTTTATATACTGAAGAAAGAGAATATTAAAGACCTTTTTAATCTTTCAAAAAAGGCGCAAAACCAACAGTGGTCAATACCGAAATCCTATGAAATTAAATGTAAAATAGGAAACAGATTTGATGTTGTGGGAATTAATCATTATTAAAAAAATCAGTAAGGGAAATCATGGAGCGTCTGTGATACCAGTAATATTTATGTAACTTTCTAGCAGATATGGGCTCAGTGCAAGGTAGCCTAGAAATATTGGAATGCATTTGTGAACAGTAACTCTGTTAAAAGATGTTCTCTGTTCTTGGACTGTATGCCTTCTCAGAAAGGCTGAAACACTATGCTTCAATTTGAAAATGTTGGGACTGGGAAAATCCTGTAAAACTAAGCTGCAAAAGATTTCAATGTTACCAGATGCTATAAAATGTCTAAGTTGCAGGAAAAATCTTAGAGCAACATTTTTCAGAATAACGACAAGTAACCACAAGATCTTGAGGGTCATTAAAACTTTATTCAGATTATAATTACATATATAAATTTCTATAAATTACAATAGTTTCTTATATCTGTCCATTACTGCCATAGGAGTCATGTAATTTGAAGAGTCATCTTCTCTTTTGTGTGTCATACAGATCAATTAGTGAGATTTGCCATAGTTTGTTTTTTTCTAAAAACATTAAAAAACAGAAAAAAAAATGCATTGAGTTAGCAGATTAGATTTAGAATTTTCTTTTGTCAAGTATTTCACTTCTGGTGGACAACAGGTTGACCATGAGCCAGCAATGTGGCCTTGTGGCCGAGAAGGCAAAGAGTCCTCTGGGGTACACTAAAAAAAGCATGGTAACAGGCCAAAGGAACTCATCCTCCCCCTCTACTCTGCCCTGGTGAGGCCATACCTGGAGTACTGTGTCTAGTCCTGGGCCCCCCAGTTCAAGAAAGTGAAGTACTGGAAAGAGTCCAGCAGAGGGCTACAAAGGTGATCAAAGGAATGAAGCACCTCTCTTATGAGGAAAGACTGAGAGACCTCGATCTGTTTAGGCTGGAGGAGGGCAGACTGAGAGGGAATCTCATCAATGCTTATAAATATCTAAAGGGCGGGTGCCAAGAAGATGGGGTCAGAATCTTCTCAGTGGTGCCCAGTGACAGGACAAGGGGCAACGGACATCAGCTGGAACACAGGAAGTTCCACCTGAACATGTGAAAAATCTTCTTTACTTTGAGGGTGACAGAGCACTGGAACAGGTTACACAGGGAGGTTGTGGAGTCTCCTTCTCTGGAGACATTCAAAACCTGCCAGCATGCGTTCCTGTCTAGTCTGCCCTGGGTGAACCTGTTTTGGCAGGGCGGTTGGGCTAGAAGATCTCCAAAGGTCCCTTTCAACACTTACAGTTCTGTGATTCTGTGATTCAATAACCAGTTATTTATAATTTGGGTATATGACTATATGTGGAATTATAATTGGTCATGAAGTAATACGTAGGTTCAGATGGAGGTGATTAAATTTATTATTTATTTAAAAATAAATTATTTATTTCCCATTTTCTTTTGGTTTGGATAACTCAGAGAAAATTGAAAGAAAAGTTGAGAAATTTCACCCTGTGATTCATCTATGCAATAAAAAGTATTTGAGAATAAATTGTTTATTTTTATATTGTTATAAATTACATTGACTAGAATTATAAATTATTTTATACACATGGTTTCATTTTTAATGTGATTAATTAATTAGAAAGAAGTATGTGTTTAAACGTAAATACTGGGGGGCTGATTTATGAATTTTGAAAATTAAATATAAATGTATAACACATCAGAAGAATTTACAAACCAGCACAAACCCTCCAAGTAGAAATTTATACATCTGTCATTAGATGTATTAAGTCATGTGCTGCAGGGAAATAAGGAACTACATACTTGTCAACAGTACAGGAGAAAAAATTACAAAACTTGCCTTAGAAAAGCTCTGAATTTACCAGTCCAGTTTTTTTGTCTAGCAAATTTGAATGCTGCGATACAGGAAACATGACAGAACAGAATAAGAATCTTTGGAAAATACTGAGTTTATCATTTTAAAGAAAAAATTCCTCTGTTTCAAATATGACTATTGCATCCACTCATATCTGTCCCAACTTGAATTTGTCTGTAAACAATAATATGCATTTTCAAATCAAATTATAATTCTCCTCCAAAAAACAAATGCCTTATTTTTATTCAGAATCTGAAACATACAGAACTGTGTTTACGATAAATAAGCAAAAAATTCATGCCATCCTTTTTGTATACAGCTAGCTTCATTTAAGAAGTTTAACTAATATTCAATTACCTGATTGAATTGCACTAGCAAAGCTTTAAGCAGTAATGATTTTCTATTTAATGTATAAATAAGGCAGTGCAATGAGAGGTTTATATTTTAAAACCCCCTGTCTGTATGTTAAATATGAACCCAAAAGATTTAATCTACTCACATTTACTCACATTTAGCATTCACAATTTAGAAAAATCCATTTGCACATGAAAGCTTTTATTTTCAAATTATCTAAATGAAAATATGAAATTCTTTAAAAAATTGATAGACC
Source organism: Tringa tobata (assembly GCA_033628505.1). Classification (NCBI taxonomy): domain Eukaryota; kingdom Metazoa; phylum Chordata; class Aves; order Charadriiformes; family Scolopacidae; genus Tringa; species Tringa tobata. The sequence goes on along the minus strand of JAHREE010000279.1, from coordinate 19,148,613 downwards.
ATGCTCTTTTGATAAATCATTTTCTTTACTATCATTTGTAGACAAAGGCAATAAGTGTCTTCCAGACTGGCATTAATTAACATGCATTTTTCTGGAGGCTAAGAATGCACAATACAGAGTATTAGTCTATATATACTTTAAGTTATATATTTTATTATAACAACTGAAAAAATAGAACATGAAAAATCATAATATTTCATCCGATGCTGTTACATGCAATTACAGAAGTAGCAAGAAGGGGGATTACATCATTTCCCTAGCTTTTCAGGTCTTCAGCTTGCAGACAAAAGAAACAGCTTGTGATAAATGCGGCCTCTGTGGAAGCTCTGGGAGAGGTTGAAGACAGCATGCAATGTTGAAACTCAAGAATTTAAGGTTCCTGATGGATTGCTCTCTGTGACTTAAATTTTGGGACCTTTGGATACTGACTAGCTTCTGAATTATCTGTTATCTGCAGATCTCAGGCCATTTCAATATGAACTGCAGACATCTAAAAGTCTCTTTAATAACTTGATTAGACAGAGAAGCAAAAAAAAAAAAAATTGTCAAGATAACAAAATGGATGAACAAGTACTCAATACTGATTGATTATTGTTTCTTTTCAGATACTATTTTTTCCCCAGCTAATTCTTGCACGTCTTTTCTATGTTCTTCCACTCTAGTATTTTAATGTCCCTTGTTTACTGCTAAGTAGAATAATAGTGATTCAACATAGCCTGTTGCTGTGGAACTCCAGTTTCACTTCATATAATTTGCACCAGCCCAGATCATTGGGCAATTGAGTTTTTTGCTTACAGTGAAACTAATTTCTGATATCGTTCTTCATTCATTCCGTCGATACATGATCTTCACTTAAAACACAGTGGAAAATATTTCTGGATCCTGTCTTTTATTCCATTCATACTTCTGGCTCCCCCTTGCAGTAAAAAGTCTATCTTTTATATATGTTATATATGTGTATATTGCATTTGTGTTGTGACATTACCCAAGGGATTTATTGACTGATAATGAGAAAGGTTTTTAAATAGCAGTAGACGCTATATTCATCCCTAAACAAAGCTTATCATTTCAAGGTCAGATTCATTCTGCCTGACTTGGCACTTCTTTGAGGTGCTTAAATTAGGAATCAGTCCCGTGTCTTCTCTACAATTTTCATAATGTGAATAATTTTGCTTGTGCAGTGTCACTAAGAGCATATTTGCCCCAGGCAAGCCAACGTCTCTCAACTGACTATAACAGGCACTTGATAAGAGTATATTCTTATTGAGATGTATTAGCTAAATGCCTGAAGTTCAGTGTGACAAATCTGGGCATAAATAACTAACTTGAAACTAGGCTTCCCCTGTGGGGACAAAATCTTTATGGTAAAGAATAATTAAAAACAAGTTAACATTATGCTGAAAATATTTTTTATGGGCAAAGAGGAAGCAAAATACTTATTATCTGTAAAAGTAAATCCACGATGTTATTGTTACTGTAATGGAAATCATAGCATTCCTTAACATCTTAATTCTCCTAAGACAAATACAAATGCAACAGTCTGGTTTGTCTACCTATATGCTCTTGTTTATGGCTTCCTCCCTTTCTTATCATCCTTTGTTACACCGAAAAAGGCCCTTGGCCAGATACCCTTAAAGGAAGCACTCCACGTGAACTTACAGGTAAAAGTCTAAGTTGTCATCCTCTGTCATCCTTTGCTGGGAGGACTATGCTGTTTATAGCTTTTTCTTTCTCCTCCAGGATCCAGTTGGGGTAATTTTTATGTGTTTGTTAATGAGCTTGTACACCTTTCTCTTTCCTCATTGGTTTGCAGTATGTTACATCCAAGTTGTTTGCCCTTTATATATATGTTAGGTATTATCTTTTGTTCTGTTTGTTGCTCTGAAAACCAGTTTTGTCCATCTCTAGGTCTGCATTTCTTCAACTGGCCATGGGTGAGTTGTTTATGGCTGTGGTATGTCCAATGCCAAGCCTGTGCCCTATCTCTTATCACCACCCCACACCTAAGCTCCACTGTCCCATGTCCTGCGTCTCTGCTTCTCAGAGTCGTTATTGTACCAGACGTGTATTTCTTTTATTTCTTTACACTACATCACTGCATTAGAACCATAGAAACCTCATTCTCTCTGGATTTTTTTTTTTTTTCCATTAAATCTGTATAAAACTATGGTTGTACTGTACAAGGATAAAATTAGCCTTTGCTGCCTGGTCAATTAGTGAAATGGCTGTCACAGCTAAACCAGGTAAAACAAAGCTGCAGGCAGGTAAAAATTCAGACAGAGCAGGCTTGGCAAGCCTCAGCCCTGAAGCCTTTAACATGTAGCAGAAAGCTTATGGCCTGTTATTAGCAATGGCAACATTGTATGACTGGGCTACGCAATTACATCATGACTAAATGGGCAAAAGGGATTAGGCCCATATTCAGAAAGGATCTAGAAGCTGCAGGGTTTTTGCCCTGAAAGAACAAGCTGCTAGTGCCTTTTTTTCTCTCCAGCAGAACAAGCTTCAAATGGGCATATATGATTTCAACACACTGCCTGAGAAGAGTTACATTCCGTAAATTGGCATAGGAAGCAGTCAATAGGTTGAGCAGGGAGCTATCTACACCTGCGGGGGAAACTGAAGGTGGTTCTTATGCGGACTCATGTAACTCTTTCAGCATTAGTAGGAGGTGTCTTTGTTCAAACTGATCCTGACCTGCAGTTACTTTCAGCTTGTGATGCTGAAATTCACTCTGATACCTTCAAGCCTAGGACAGACCTAAAGCCATGTGTCTGATTTCCACTGAGTTACTGGGTAAAGGTTAGCAAGAGCAACAGCTTTTTGAAGATTGATTCATTTAGTATATGGTGACTATCCTGAAATATGATGTAATATATAAAGAAGTGTTTATAAGTCAAGCCCTCAGAATGAATCTAGTAACACTTCCACTATCAGTAAGTGAATAAATGGATAAAGACCATTGCAAAATCTCCTTGAAAAATCCAGTTGGATGAGTCAGACAGAAGGCTTATTTCACCTTCTGAAACTGTGTGGGTTTTTTGGCACCCATTTTGCAGTCTCTATTCTTCCCCTTATGCCTTCTTTTCTGTTGCTTCTTGTTTCCCCCTAATTTTAATCTTGATTCTTAGAAAGGAAAGAAAACCCTTTTGAAACTGATAGGGTTTATTTCATTTGTTACTTCCCCCCTCCCCTCCCAAAATATTTTCACCACTTATTTCATTTCTTTATCAAATATAAGTCTTAAATCTTATGGAGAACAGAAATAGATTAGCCCTTAAAAAGATAATTATTCATGAAAAAAATTAAATGTAAAATAATTATGTATCTTTTATATATAGGTATATATTATATAAGTATGTATATATAAGTATATATTATGTATATTTACAGGCCAAATAATATTACATATATGTTATATGTAATAATCTATACCTAAAGAATGTGTGAATGAGCTGTCATGACATGAAACATAGATTTTTTATGATATATCTATATAAGTTATACAATATGTTTATACATTTATATTGATATGTTTACGTTACTGCTTATGTTTCATGTATTTATTTGTATCAATCACATTCCTTAGGTTTGGATTATTGTTTCAAGAAGACTATATATTGAGCAAGAGATTTTTTTTTTAAACTTTGGAACACATGGTGTTGGAAACATGACTTCCATTTATGTGTAACAAAATGACTTAAAAAATATAGATTTTTTAATTCTTACTCTGTGCATGAAACACACAGAGCATCTTTATGGTGTATTTCAAAGTCTGTTTGATTTGCAGCCCATGCAAGTATTAAAAATTCAAGCAAATCTTAAACACAGTCCCCAGGGTGCAAGGGGCCTTGCCTGCTTCACATATTTGGTGGAAGGGTATGTCACTATGTATTTTAAAACTCCCACCAAGTGGCATTAATTTGTCTTCTGGGGAGGTATAGATAACATATGTTCCTAGTTGGATTAATGTCTGAAAATTGCAACAGGCCAAAATGGCCCATTAAAATGAAATAAACTACTAGTGCTATGAAATGCAGCATGTATGATTTCAGTCACATGGCACAGGAATGGCCGTGGAGGGTGGAACCCTCTTTTCTTTATGCCACCTTCATTTACATGGACAGGATTTTTTTGATATAACTCCTAACTTCAATTGGGCTAAGATTCCTGTCCTGAAATGTATTCAGTAGAAATACTGTACTACTTACTACTAGGTTTAATTTTTCTCTTGGCAAAAAGATCAAAAGTCAGTCCATTTTTTTTTTCTTTTTGCCTGGTATTTATTATTGTTTTAAACACAGTGGAGAAGTCATTTGACTTCAATCAGTAGACATCAATAGAAAGTGTAAAATAAATCCCAGTGAATGTCACAGCTAAAGGTATTTCTTATTTTAAAATATACTTTATAAGAAAAGATGTTGCTTTGGCCTTTTTCCAGGTGTGTGGTTTGCAGATAACCTAAGAAATACTTAACTGTGTAGGAGGAAGTTAATTGCTGTTGGGAATGGTTTTGAACCAGATTCTGAATTGTCTGATATTTAACAGGAAGGGCTGGCTGATGTTTAAAACAGGTAATTATGTTCTTCACATTTCAATTAAAAACATATGTTCCTACCTTATTATAAAAACTTCAAATATCCAGAGCCTGTTGCATGTAAATTTAGGCATGCTCCACCATCTGTAAATTAGATTTGTCAGTTCTGAATTATTTTTATTACTCAACACAAATTTTAAGCAGGTGTATTTCATTTATAATTGGCTGGAATTATAACCCCATTCAAAATAATATACTTTGTTTTCAGCAGAACTATCTGCTCTTTGAAATACAGGGTATATATCTATGAGGCTGTGCATGCAGCATATGTTATAGATAAATAGGGAATGTTCACCTTGCAGTGCAGTGTTTTGTTTCTGAGAAATTAAAACTGTGGGCATGATATCTTCCCTTCTGAGGTGAAATTACAGAAGCAGAAGTGAATTCTTAGCCTATTGCTAAAATATTTAACATTGGTTTTATGGATGTAAGTGTTCTGAAACGCCTGCTAAGAGGTTTCTGAAGTGCACAGAGCACATCAGGGTGGTCCATGGAGAACTGTTTAATTTCATCTCATCACCTTTATTCCTTATTTACACCTGTAAATCCCAGTGTACAATAGAAAATAATTCCTTAATAATATTACAAGAATTTAAATTCTTTCAGTGCTCCAAGGTGGTAGTTATCACTCATTGGAGGAAGTCTACTATTTAGATACATAAAATGTTAAGTACTACATTTTCGGAGAAATCAAAAGATTCGGCTTAATACAGACATCATTTGGTGCAGTGAAGACTGTCTCATTTGTGTTAAGATCCTACCTACTGAAAGATAAAAACATATATTATATGAAGACCTAAATAAAAAGGCATTTCTGTTATGTTAATTTTAATACACACCATAACATTCATCATTATTTCCTAGATATACTGTAAGATAAAAGTGTGCTAAATTGGAAGAAAAATGAAGGAGGAAGAGAAAAGTAACTAAACAAACAGGAAAGGATCATCAGGGGTAGAAGCATAAAATGATGATTTCCAGTTACAGTACTTGAAAGGATGTAGACTCTGTTTATTCAGCAACAGTAAATCTCTCTAGCTAAAGAGGTATTTGCATCATTTACTACAGCTCAGACCTGAGTTCCTATTAGCTGCAGAAAGAATTGCAAACAAAGGAGGCAAAACAGTTCTGGGTCTCTTAAATAAATGATTTTTCTGCTTTCCTTTCATTTACGCCTCTGGCCACAAAATGTCTCTGATGGAATTGAGTTCAAATGGAAAAAAAAAAAAAAAGTCTATTGTTGCTGTTCCTATATTTAAAATAACTTGCATAATGCAAGGGGTCCATGACCAACAAAAGGAATTAAAAGAGAGCAAGAGTAGGTGTATCGTCTATGTGAACATTTACCTTTTGTTATTTTTTTGAAATGCTAAGTATGTAAAGGTTTAATTAATAAAATGAGACAAACACAGTAAAAAAATATTCCTGTTTTTTTTTTTTCCCTTAATAACTGAATGCCAGGTTTTATTTCTTTTTACCTATAACACATTTTCTTTCCTATCAAGAAAACAAGAAATTCTTTAAGGAAAAAAATAAATCCAATGATTCCACAGGGTGGGTTCATATTTATGCTCAGAACACATTTCTTTCTTTTCATTCAGCAGTATTTTCTTTTTATTTGACATGGTACACCACTGATATAGCACTGTTAGGGCCAGAAGCACAATTATATCAGCGTCTTAGGAAAAGCAGAAGCAGTATTTCTTTGACATGTTTACCTTTTAGGAATATATTCTGCACTGTAAATATTCAGATTCACATTGCAGGTAATAACCGTGCCCCAGCTTCCTTGTTTTCAAAACGGTTCTAAGCACATACTGAAAGAAGGAAAGGAGAGATGTGGTGGGACATTATTAGGTGAAAAAAGCCGTAGCTATTTATTAGTATAGGACTGGTACTGTTAGTTACTCACTGTCATCTGAGTAGCTTCTTCAGTGGAAAAGCTGAATGTGGGATATAGACCTCAAAATTCCAATGTTAGATTGGAATCCTAAAATCTGGGAATATACATAGAACAGCACATTACCAATGCAACTCAGTTAAATTGCTTTCCCCTGACTATTTTAGGATGCTGAGTTCCAATATCTGCAAGCCAGCTAGAGAAAACTGTATGAAAGAGTGTCTCTACTGCAGAAAAAAATATTGTTCATTTTTCCTTTATTTTTACTACAAATTAATGAGATAATATAAATTAGAATTTTTTGAAGAAAAATTTCTTGTGGCATGTAATTCACACACCTAATTTGAGCCCAGAGCTAACTTTTTTTCCCATAAATGCTTTTTGCTTTTCCTTTACTATAGCAAAGTTTTTTTGGTAACTTTTTATTGGAAATGTTTTCACATCCTTAAATTCAGCATTATAGTAGGTGGGAGTACAATTCAAATTGAAAGTATGATCTCTTCAAATGGTAACTTAAATACTTTGATGTCATAATATTGTTATTCAATGTCTTGTCTCAGTTTAAAAAAAATTGCTTTTGAATAAACTGTCAGATTACTGCTTCATTCTAACGATTTGCATGGCAGTTATTTTGCTTTCAAATTTAAAATTTTGAGTGTTGGTAAAGATAATATCTCTGGTCTTTAATCATATGTACATAAAATAGTCTTCAGATTAGTTGGAATTCTGGACACAGTATTTTTACAACTAAAATAAGTGGCATCCCTGATTCACTCACTGAAAATATGAGTTACTGGTCATGATCCGTATGGTACCCTTGAACACAATCTTGTAATTCTGCAAAGAGAATCTGTTTTATGCAAGTAAACTGTTTCATTTCAATATTTACTGATCAGATGCTCACTTCTTCAAAGTAATATTTGAAAAATTAGTCTTATTACCAAAACCCAGCCCTATTGCGGTCACTAGGCTCATGTGGCATACAGGGACTTGAAGTTTTTGCTAAAAGAAACAAATAACTTATTTCAAATTAGATCAGGTGGGTTGTTCTTGCAGCTGCAAAGTACTCTGATTTTGCTCCTCAGCATGGAACTCTATTTAAAGTAATTAAACTTCAGATTTATGTGTAGGAGAATAAGAAGTCCTATAGTGAGGTTGACTGGAAGAATGAGTGTGGTTGAATGATTTCTATAAGTATAAAGAGAGCAAAGAGTCTAGTTTAAAGTGATATGGTTAAGTATAAGAATCTAATAAGAAGTAATAATTGAATTAAATTAAAACATTAGCTTTTATAGGTGTATGCATGATTTCTAAGTATATGTTTAAGTATTGAAAGCTTTAATTGAAGAAAATTACTTTAAAATTATGCTGTTAGCCACTTCAAAATATAGCACAAATACATTAAGAGTTTTAAATATAATATTCAATATCTCATTATGGAGATGTGGTGAAAAACATGTTTCATTTCTCCTGCCCCTTTTCTTTTCTTAGAGAAACATTTAAATTGCAAATCTAAAAATACCCAACTAAACAACAGAACTGAGGGTATTACAATGAAGAGAAATCATGGATGAATAAAAAAGAAAAAAATACTTTTCTAAAGTAAATAAAATTTCTAAAGGACCTATAAGTGTGCAAAGGGCATAATAGTGATCTTCTGGCTATAAAGAATTGCTGTAAAAGGGTAAACAGTTCCTGGTACACTGAATTTCTTTGGTCTTTATCTGTCAGACTTTTACCCTTTTTGCCTTATGTTCACATCTATGTAATTTTCTTTGTTTATATTTAAGAATAAACTTTTCCAATTATATTTGGCATTATCATTTTAAAAAGGTTTGTTTGGTTGGGTTTTTTTTGTTTGTTTTTAATGCAGATACCATTTTTACTGGGGTGTTTCACATTTTTACACTTTTTTTTTGTGATATAGTTTGAGAATTTTTATTTGTTGTTTGATTCTCAGATAATGTTTGTTTACAATTTCAAAAATATAGAAGAAACCTGGTCAAATACTTTGTGGTATCTAATACAGACATGATAATTTGTGACAAAATAGATGATACATATTCATTAAATACTTTGTCTGCACTATTATTATTCCATTGACAGCAGCCTCAAGTTAGGACTACATAGAGAAAATAAGCGTGGGAACTAATTGCCTCAACATAGTCATCTGGTTGTATTTGATCACATCACATGCCCTAAAGGATTCAAGATATGCACATGTGGCTGGCAGACATGAGATAGGCCTACAGGACACCCATGTCATTATGGAGCATCAACAGAAGGCTTGGAAGGAAATTATAAGAGCACTTCAAGTGACCCTGGATACATATTTGACCAAGTGACTCTCTACCTGGCTGTGGGTCACCGGTAATTGGCCTGCAGTAGTACAAATAAGTAACATACACTGCTATGAGTTAGCTCATATTTTTGATTTAAAGTAACAACCAAATTTTTGAATATAACTCAGCTGTAGAAATCTATACTTAGTGTAATGTCGAATATATAGTGATTCATACATAGTGATTCATATATATTGATAAAAGTAGGCATGCATTTCTAAGGTAGGTGTCTAAGATCTTGCACTTTTCTTTATTCACTACACGTTCTGCAGTTTGAGTGTAGCTGTGACATTAAAATGAGTGTCATGCCATAGTATGACACACAAAACCAATGTGCCATATGGTGCATGTTGTCCTGAGCCATTTAAGTCAGATTGTCTACTATGCTTTTCCATAAAACACAAAACCAAATTCAGCCAAATAAACAAGCAAGAAAAAAAACAACACAGAATTTAAAAAAATACATAATACACTGCAGGGTGAGCATTCATCAGGTAATAGATGCACATTCTGAGCGTGTTCCAACATAAAGACACATTGATGGTAAATTCATATTCTCTCATCAGCGTAATTCTACTGCTTAACTATTGTATGCTCTGGAAAAAAATAATAGAATAGGATAATGCAAAATGCAAACAAAAATGCACTAATCGTGGGGTTAATTATCATTTTTTCTTCCATCTACTTCTATCTACTTTCTATCTATCTACTAAAACATTGAAGAAACTGCCTGTTTTGTCTTCCTCTTATATCACTTAGATCATGTTCTTAGACCTCTTGAATAAATATTTAGTATAGGACAAGACAGAAATAGAAATATATATATGTGCATAAGTAAACTCCCATCTAAATGCAGTAAACTTCTTTGTTCCGGTTTATAGTTCTTAATTTCTGACAAAAATGTCTTGACATTGCTCTGGCTCTTATTTAGACTGATGCCCTGAAAAAAATGATAAAAGACTTTCCCGCTCCTCGCCCTGAGGGCCATAGGGTGATATTTCTTTTTTTTTCTTTTTTTTTTTTTCTTTTTTTCTTTTTTTTTCTTTTTTTTTCTTTTTTTTTTTCTTTTTTTTTCTTTTTTTTTTCATTCTCTAAAAACCTACCTAAAAGTATCAAACAATTGTTCTTTAGTCAAACAGTGCTATTAATATGCATGGGATCCTTCAAGCATTTGCATTTTCATCCATAGAGACTCCATTTTACCTTCAAAGCATGTAAATCTTTTTATTTCTTTCCAGGGGAAAAAAAAAAATTAAAAAAAAATTAAAAAAAGGTATGACTTCTTCAAAACCTGAGAAATCTTTGTAATAAACCTCAGAGGCGGAAAAATCCAGTTTCTTTAAAAAAAAAAAAAAAAGAAAGCAAGATTAAGGTCTTCTTATAGCAAAAATTCAACTCATCGTCTACCTTTCTTTTGGTAAAGCCAGTGCTTACAAACCATTGTGATATTTCCAGATGCTAACTCCTCTGTGTTATAGGCACTTTATGGTCAGATGTCTCTGTTTCAGACACCTAAGCCACAGCAGACCAAAGCCATTGGTTATGAAACTGGGAGCTAGGAAATAAATGTAATCCTATGCTTTGGTCTGGCTTGGGTTTGTTGTTCTGTGAATATATGTTTTATGGAATATTTCTACTAATGTTTTGAAAACACTTTATGTTTTCCCATCCAGAGAGAAGTCCTCAGAGTTATATGGTATGTCTTGTCTTTAGACAACACTTTTTTGGAACGTTCATTTTGCTGTAAGTTGGGCATGCTGCAAAGGTCTTTAAATATCCCACATACTGTATTTGTGAAGCCATTGGAGATGCAAGGATGTAATTTAAGTCTCGTTTTGTTTCGGTAATTAAAAATAGTTCACAGGGATGGTAAAACTGTAGAATCCTCATTTTTGGAGCCAGTAAATTGACTGTAAGACAATCTGTCATATTATAAAATTAAACTCAGTTTTCTGTGGAATTTTACTTAAGCTACCTGTCCTAACTAACAGCTGTGATATCAGCTATTTCAAATTTCAGCAATGGTTGTTAAAAAAGATACACAGGTCTCAATATTACTGAAGGGTTGCTTTCTTGAGAGCTGTTTTCCTCCTTTTAAATAGTCAACAACTGCAAGGAAAACATGTCTGCATGATACAGCATGTTATCAAGGAATTACCAAATAGTATGCTAAGATTAGGTCAGCTAAAACTTAACTGTTACGAATGGCAAACTATGAAGTGCTTCTGTAAATGTACAGAACTTAAGTGTTATTACCAAGCAGTATCACTAATGCTTATGATTTTTTTCCCTTTTAAATATGAACTTTGAATACTTTCTGTACAATAAATAAAATTAGCCCTTTCTGAACTAGTGCTACTATGTATGTATGTAGGTGTAAAAGATATAAATTATTTCTAAGGGTTCAAATTTCAAAAAGCTCCATGATGATGTAGAATCATTAAAGTCTTTAAATGTTTGTAATACATGAGACTCCTTAGTTTGTTTAGGAGATATTAAAATTCCTTAATGATTTTTTAACTCAATTTTAAAATATTTTATGGTTTTGCTATAGAATATAAAGTGTTAAACCCTTGTAGTATCATTAGTGTAATGTATCTTCATGCATTGAAGGTCTTGTTCCGCTAAGAATAACCATTTTTAAGCTTCATCTTAAAATCAAATATTGACCATTTCAGACAGCATGGTGCACTTCTGTGACCAATAAATGAGTGTTGCATATGTGCTTATATGAAAGGAAAATAGGTCTCTAAAACACCTCAAAGTGCATTAAGTTCGTATTTCAGTTAGAAAAGCAAGAACTTTCTTGTAAACATTGCAATATGACTTTTTCACGAGTCTACCTTTTCCCTGCTCCACAGTAAAAATCCAGTTGCATAATGCATACACATATAAATACAAGAAACTTTATTTCTAAGGAGATAGTTTTAAAACTCTGTAGTAAATGTTCACAGATTGTTAATACAGACTTACCTATTCAAATATAGCCTCAGGTAGCTGTTAGAATCTTCCTCCAACTCCAGTCTGATTTTTTTTTAGTTACCTCCTCCCCTTAGGAACAGGCAACAATTAGCTACCAAGACTTTATTTCTCCCAGAAAAGAAAGGAGCTGCTCTTTCTGGGTAAACTGCCCTTGGAGTGAATCCTTCTTTCTAAAGGAGAACCTCTTTCCCCTGACATCGTCTTGCAAGCAGGAATAGTGACTGTTTAGCTGAGCTGGTTCTGGTTCACTGGATTGTGGGCAGTGGGAGTCATAGAAGGGGGCACAAGTCTGAGGTATTGACTACACTTGTTCTGTCTTTGTTTCTCAGTAGCCAAATAAATTTTAATTGAAAAAAAAAAATCAATTAATTTACTCCAAGTAGAATCTGTTTTGCCTGTGAGGGTAATTGCTAAGTGATTTCCTTATCTTTATCTCTACCCACAAGCCTCCTCATCCAATTTTCTCCGCCTTCATGCTGAGGAGGGGGAGTGAGTGAACATTTTGCTGTGTGACAAGGCAAACTGACCACAAGGTAGGGGGCTGTTCATCCTGTGGAAAGCCTCAAGACTATTTCTTTCAGTGTGGTGAGTTGTTGTCCACTTTTTCCTTCCCCAAAGTTAGAGATTTCAACTTTTCATGAATGACTGCTGCAGTTACATGGGTGTGAACACTGAAGAGCAACATCTAGCTGGACCTCTGACAAGGGCTATGCAGCTGGGTTGTGTGATATGAAAGTTGCATTTCATATTGGAGAGCTGCTAGAAGGGGCTTTATGTGGTGCTATGTGATCTCTGAGATAACCCTCTAAATATCCCATCTGATCTGCAATTCTGCATGGATCTACATGGATCCATGGTGTCAGTCAGGTAAGACATAAATGATCCTGAGGAGTTACCTGACAGTGACACAGTGGCCATTGAGGACTAGGAGGTTATAACCAAACTAAGGCAAAAAAAGGCTAATTAAAATTTCAGGGTTAAAAGTGCATACCTAACTGTCAAATCTGTTGCAAATAGGTAAGAGTTAAAATGATAATTTTCGCTAACCTTGGTCAGCTTTCTATGAATTAGGAGAATAAGATATTTAAGACTAAACCAAAAGACATTCTAAAGAGACCTAATGACCACATGAATAATGCTTAATTAGTAGTCTTATAAAGCTTATAAAAGTTTGGCATCTATGTTACAATTACAGAGAAATTTCCATGCACAAAACTGGAACTGTATCGGTTGGACTTATACTTTTTTTTTAACCCAAAACCCCTGAATCTCCTGGGTGTCCAAAGTTATCGTATTGTTTAAACGAGGTTTGCAAGGCTGAGACCAATAATTTCAATATAAAAATATTGGTATTTGTAGGAAATACTGATTTAGGTTTCTGAGAGAAAATGACAAATAACAGAGAACAGAGGAAACCATAAAACACTGAAAATGACCTTTTAAATAAAGCATGACTAAAATAAAAGTTTTGGTCATTTGAAAACCATTAACATCGCACGGATGTGCAAGCAAGATAAGATAGGGTTATGAGGTAATCAGATGAAGCAATCACATATGAGGACAAAGCAATGAGTCAAGAAACAATTTTTTTTCTTGTGCTGACCTGAAAATTTTCCAGGCTAAGTCTATGAACTCTGAAGGAGGAACCTCACCACTCTGAGTTTGTTCAGTTCACATTACACAACTAAGCATAAATCAGTTTAGATTGTGTTCACACTTGTCTTCTTGGGCAGCAAGGATTGGATACAATTCATCACTATGCAACCTCATATAATTATCCACTAAGTAGTGAGGATACCACAAATGACTTATTTCAGCTCAAGCAGATCCATCACAAAATATCTGAGATAATTTTCCACAGCTCATTATAGGATAAGTGATAGTTTGGACAAAATTCAACATCTTTGAGAAACGCTGCTCTTTGACTACTATGAATACAATAACCTTTCTGTAGAAGCTGGATGGCCCCACAATAGTACTTTTTGTTTAACACTCCTGTGTTCAGCTTGGTATTCCCACAGAGATCCTGGGTAGATGAGGAGGCTGTGTCCGGGTCACACATTTTAGAATGTTACAATTAAAATTACTGGCATCCTCATGAAATTCAGAGTTCTGTGTTCTGTCTTATTAAATGTTTATCACAGCACTGTTTTTTGCTTGATAATAACTTAGAAAATATTTCTTGATTACCCTCATTCTCACTGTGGGAACACAGATTATATCTGACTTGAAATGAAAGAAACCGTTTGTTTGCAGTTACTGACGAAAAATTATCTCTTAGATTTGCGCTGCTAGCATACTTATTTGTCTCCTATTGCATACAAGGGAATAATTTCATTTTTCCTCTTTGAAGCTGGAGTTTTCGGTGCATGTATTAGATTACACAGTGAAACAAACAAAAATATTTGACCAAAAGCTGTACGGATTGCAAAGTATGATGCACAAGTAATACTCTTTAATTTTTCAGTTAGCGATAATTTCCTATGAAAGCTGTAATAAAATACTGAAAATTCACAGTCAGAAAAAGGAGTTATTAAAACTGGAATGATACTTATAGCTTCCCTGATATCTTGCAAACTGCAAAATTTCATATATGAAATTAAAAGAAAAACAAACAAACAAACAAACAAATATTAGGGGCAGAGCTAAAGGATTGTTATCCTTTGAAAAGAAAAGTCAGTGCCATGAGTTGTCACGCACATCATGGGCTGGTGCCTCCCTGGGGTCAGGGCAGGGCCTGGAGTCCAGGGCACATCCCACTAGCCCAGCAGGTCAGCCAAGGTCACTGTGGCAGCTTCAGACCTGGGTATTGGGCACCTCCCTGGGGATGGAGATGGTACACTACCAGGCTGGGATGTATACGCACAGGTGGGCCCTGCTTGGAGGGCAGAGCAGAGCTGTGGGGAGCTGAAGACCTGCCCTACTGTGGCATTGCTGGAGCAGGGAACGATGAACCTGGAGGATTGAAATAGGGTCATGGGCAGGATGAAAACAGTCCTGGAGGAGTCTGGACAAGGACAGCAATCACAGAATCACAGTCTGTGGTTGAGGCTGGAGGGGACCACTGGAGGTCATTTTCTTCAACTTCCTGCTTAAACATGTTCACTAGTAGTAGGTTGCCCTGCACCATGTTGACAAAGCTTTAGGAGACCTCCAGGATCTCCAACCTGTCCCAGTGCTCAGTCATCCTGACAGTAAAAAAAAGTGTTTTCTGATATTCAGAGAGAACCTCCTGTCTTTCAGTTTGTGCCTATTGCCTCTAGTCTTTTCACTCCACCCCAGTGAAAAGAGCCCTGGCTCCATGTTCTTTGCACCTTTCCTTTTCTTTTGTTCTGAAGTCACTAATGAAAGTTTCATTTGACTGGGAACTAATGTTTTTTTAACTTGCTTTTTAACATTACTGAACCCAAAGTGATATAATCAGTTGTGTTGCAATGAACAGGGCCTTCACCATATGCTTTACTGTCTTACATCCTAGTGTGTAAGACACAGACTTAGATTATAATTTTTTTGTCTCATTTTTCGGTTTTGGAAGTGAATCAAAACATTTAATTATTCAAACAGCATAGCTTTCAGATTCTTTCCAACACCATTGTCACCTTTGCTCTTCCTTTCCGTTCATATCTCAGATACTGCCAAAGTGTGTTACCTCTGTCTGTTGGACATAACTGTTCCTTTTATTAATGATTTTCACACATAGAACTCTTGATGAGCCTAATCATTTTTGCATCATCTTCTAATCTGAAATCCTTACATCTCACTATTTTCATCCCATTGATATCAGTCTTACAAAAAACACACTGTCACACTCAAAGCTATCATAATTAGAATGTTCAGATCGGCAAGGGAGATTTAAAACACTTTTCAAAGTAACACAGAGGAGTTCACATCTCACATGGGGAAATGGTGAATCTTTCTCATTTTATCTGTAGCAAGAAAACATCCTCCAACCTCCTCTCCCCCAAAAAAGTAGAGAAAAGAATAGAAATATTTCAGAGCAATAAAAATTAAACAAGAAACTATAAAGTTATTTTTATACTGCCAAGAAATTTCGCTATGTTTTCTTATCTCAGCAGGTAAGTTACTGTATTGGATTTACTTAAAAAGGCTTTGTCAGTGTGGGGCTACAGGGTTGGCCTCTGTGAGAAGAGGCCAGGGGCTGTCCTGTGCTAGACACAGTTGGTTTCAGATTACTCCAGTAGATCCACCATGGGACACAGTTCATCCCCTCAGCTCCAAGATGGTAATGCCTTCTGCAAAATGTACTTAAGAAAGAGAAAAAAATACTACATAACAGCTGTGAGAGAGAGGAATGATAAAGAATTTGAAACAATCCTGCAGACACCACAGTCACAGAAGAAGCTTGGGGAGGAGGTTCTCCATGCGCCAGAGCAGAATTTCACTTGCAGTTGATGCAGAAGACTATGACAAAGAAGCTTATCCCCATGAAGCCCATGGAGAGTACCATGGTGGAGCAGATACCCACACTGCAGCCTGTGCAGGACCCCACACTGGAGAAGGTGGAAATGCCCTGAAGTAAGCTGCAGTCCATGGAGAACCCACACTAGAGCAGCGTCCTGGCCTAGACCATGCTCATGGAGAAGAGCCCATGCAAAAGCAGGTTTTATGGCATGATCTGTAACCCCGTGGCAGGGAGGGGGAGCCAATCTATTCCTGAAGGACCGTACCAGTCTTGAAGGACTGGTAAGGACCCATGCTGGAGCAGTTCTTGAACTGCATTCCATGGGAAGGCTCCCTGTTGAAGAAGTTTGTGAAGGACTCTCTCCCATGGGAGAGATCAGGGGAAGAGTGTGAAGAGTAAGGAGAAGCAGAGACAAACTGTTTTGACCACAACCCCCATCCTCTTTGTACAACTTGAGGGGTGGGAGGAGGTAGAGAAGTTGGGAATGAGCGAGTGAAACTGAGACTTGGAAAAAGGGGTTGGGGACAGGGGAAAGTGGTTTTATTTTTGTCTTTGTTTCTCACCATCCTGCTCTATTTTTATTAACAATAAATGATGTTGCTCTTTCCCAAGTTGAGTCTGTTTTGTCCATAATGACAATCGCTAAGTGATCTTCCTGTCCTTATCTTGACCCACAAACTTTTCCATCTTATTTTTCTCTCTCTGTCTTCTTAAGCAGGGTGACTGAGACAGCAACTGGGTGAAGGTCAGGCAGCCAACCAAGGTCAAACTCGCCATAGCTACCAACCTAGTTATCTGTGAAATTAATTCTTTCCCTAGGTTACTCTGCTGCTACAGTTGAGGTCGGGGATGAGATTTCAAGTTCCATGAAGAGAAGAGCTTGTTGACTTGGAAAATTTTATTTATGATATGTTATTTGAATTTAATTTTCATCTAAAGTAGCTCAGAGATGATGTAAAACTTGTATTGAAAATTAGGCATATTCTGTCATGGTATTAACAGCGGGGGTATAGGCCCTACACTGTTGAGATAGTGAAGTTTCTTCTGGATTTCTTCTCATTTGTTCCTTTTTTTGTTGGTTGGGTTGGATTGGGTTCCCCTCACTGCATGAACTGTTTCATAATACAATCTTTTCACAGACTGCTTTTATTACATATACTATGATACAATATGATATATCATTAATTCATAGTTATGTGATAGGTATTTTAAGCTTAATTAAGATTGAATATTTAATGTCATTATATCCAAATGTGCAATTTGAGTCTAATGCAGATATAATTAAAAATACAGAGAAATTACATCTTTGTGATTCAATGTTACGACTTGAGCTGCATTCCAGATAGATATTTAATTACATATATAGCCCTAGGCATTGTACAACACAGTTACTAGAGGAATGAATCATGACATCAGAGCATGGCTATGGTATTACTTCCATTTATATGGAACACATTTTTGTGGGCATAGTGAATATGAAAGTTGTACCTGTCACCACAATCAGTAGGAATGTATGACGACTCCATTAAAAAATTATTAAGTCTGTAATGGGTCAAGTGTTACATGATAAGGTTGTAGAAATCAACATGTTTGAGATATATCTTGAATATTAAAGGACATTGTTTAGGAGAAAGAAATCAACATAAATATGTCACATCTCTTTTGCTTTTTTCTTTTCTTGTTTCTATTAACAAAGACTTTTTATGGAAGCAGACATTTACTTCATAAGAATTCATCTTCTGCTTCTGTTTATTCCTCCAACTGAAGTCATAGTCCTCTGACATCACGATCATCAACAAGACAGCTCATCTTGACGTCACAAAAGTGACTCCAGGTAGACACAAAGAAAATAAGAGATTCTTCTTTATAATTAAAGCTTTCCTGTTTCTCCCTATTAAAAAAATAAAATAAAATAAAATAATCCACAGAATATATATGATGTAGGATTGGGAACATTCCTTTATTAGAAAAAATACTCAAGAGTTTCCTCAGTGTATTTAACCAATTTTCTGCTTTCTTCCATTGTGACTCAAACCACAGAGAAGTTAGAACAGATTTAGTATTTTTAATGTTAGAAGTTTCTACACAGTTACTTAAATTAGATCTTTCCTCGAATGCATGTTATTGCAAACACTGTACCTATTCTCTGACTAAAAAGAAGATAACATGATGTCTATTAGAAAGAAAACAAAAATATTTCCTACTAAGAATTTCAAACCAGTGTTTTACAGGAATGAAAACATACACCCCCTGGATTTAAAAGCAAACAAGAAAGAGAGGACAGATGGATAGAAGGAAGGAAGGAAGGAAGGAAGGAAGATTGGTTGTTTTTTTGTTGAAACGTATTTCTTTCAAGAGGTTTAGTTAACATCTAAACTTAATTTGGAAACTTTCCCAGGCTGAGAACTGAATTTCAAAAGACAGACTAAATCCTACTCCATTGCTGTGAAACGATTAAGGGGCACGCACTTGGAGTATGATAGAAATTAAATTGAATTCCTCTAAACCAGAAGATTGATCTAAACTTGCTCTCTTCTAAGTAAATGTTCATATCATCTGTTTGGATGAGTTATCTGCTATTCAAAACTAAAAACAAAATGAAAAGACCTCTGTAATCTCAAATAGTTTTAAAATAAAGAGGCTTCCCAGTTGACCTTATGCCTTTACCTACTGGAAATCTAAAGTAACTGTTAATTCTTATGTATCACTTAGTATAGCACAGGCCACTAATAACACAGTTTGATAATCGTATATCCACTGTAGGGAAAAACTTTATTTCATATTTAATTTATACCAGCTATTTTTACATCTGTATCATATATCTATCTCTTTTTTTTTCCTTCTTTATTTAAAGTTATTATATTATCTTAAAAAAACCCAACCAAACAAAAAAAATTAGAAAAAAATAGAATTCTTGGCCACAAACTGTATGGTGTTAAATTGAAAAAAAAAATCATTGTAATTTTCAGAATATATGGTATATACAGTATGAAAGAAAAATATTTCTAAATGTGGTCAAGTTATGGCAGAATTTTGCCTTATGCTGCAGCATTCAGATGAAACAGAAAGACCTTAAATGTGGGTAACCAATCAATATAATTAACAAGATCTTAGATCAAGTACTAAAATACAATTCTCTTTGATGACAGTAAAGTAATATTTGCATATCCAGCAGTATACTGCAGGATATCGGTGATAAATTCTGTATAGTGGATTCTGAAGTAATCTGACCAGTTGTTTTTGTTGTAGTAGCCTTATGAAGCCTTACTTCAAAGACAGCTCTACCTATGCTATGAGTTGTGAGAAGCTTCATGTAATTATTGTTACACAATTCTTTTATCACCAATTAATTATTAGTGTGTGCAGCCCTGGGTCCTCTAGTATTATCTTGTTACTGTATTTTTCAAGACATTTGCTATCTTACACTGTCAATGACTGCCAATAAGAAAGACGCCCTGAGCAAACTAAAAGTCAGTAATGAATTCTATATAAATAAGGGGGGTTTTATCAATTCAATACTGAAATAAATCTCAGCTTACTCTATTTTACAAATCTTAAGTAGAATCAGTGTTGTGGGTTAACCCAGGCAGGCAGCTAGGCACCACATGACCGCTTGCTCATCCCCTTCATAGTGGGATGAGTAAGAGAGTCAGAAGGATGCAAGTGAGAAAATCACAGGTTAAAATAAGGACAGTTTAATAAGGAAAGCAAAAACTATATGTGCAAGCAAAGTAAAATTAGGAATTCACTGCTTCACATTAGCAGGCAGGTCTTCAACCCTTGCCAGGAAAGCAAGGTTCCATGATATGCAATGGTTATTTGGGAAAAAAAAATGGCATCACTCTGAACATACCCCCTTTCTCCTTCTTCCCCCAGCTTTTATTGCTGAGCACATCATATGGTACGGAATACCCCTTTGGTCAATTGGGATATTGGGTCCCAAATGTATCCCCTCCCAACTTCTTGTGCACCAGCAGCGTACTCACTGACAGGGCAGCACAGGAAGAAGAAAAGTCCTTAATGCTACATAAGTGCTGCTCAGCAACACCCAAAACATGGGTGTGTTACCAGCACTGGTTTGGGTCCCAAATTTAAGCATAGCACTGTACCAGCTACTCTGAAGAAAACTAAGTCTATCCAAGCCAAAACCAGTACAATCTCGTATAACTTCAGTTTTCAAATAATTAACTACCATGTCATTGGACTTCTAAAACTATGAAGGAAATTAAGAAATATTTTTCCTAAAAGATAAATTTCTCAGCCTTGATTAAAAGTAATATTAAAGTAATTATTTCACAGATATGAATTATAAAGAAATTAAGGTACAAACTTTAGGAAAAAAAATAAGAATTATTACTTCAAAATACTCATTTCAAAATAGTTGTCATGTTTCTTGTGTGAAAATATTTTTTTTTCATTTTCTTACCTGAAGTAGTGGTACATTATTTTGTTTTTCTTCATTTTCTCTGTTTCTGTCATTCATCTTAGCAGTGAGAAAGGAAAAGGACTTGTAAGAGTGACAAAGTACAGGAGAAACATTTCAAGCTTGTTTCACTTCAGATTTTTAATAGAATTGTATGCAACCTTTCTATCATCCTTATCTATTAGTTTTATGAGAGCTCAAGATGATCTTTCTGGAAAAAATGCATTTGTCTCAATCTTGTTTGCAAGATTGACTAATCTTCTGTATCTTATGTTTAAAATTGCATGCAAATTACATCTATAAAATACTACTAGATTAGAACTCTTCATTTACTCACAGCAATACCAGTAGTTTACATTGGTCATTGACTGAATTAATACATGTAGTTTAAATACATATTATAACATGTTATAGGGAAAAAGCAGGAGACAGCTAGGATCTCTGAATACCAAGTTGTGATTTAATAGGGGTATTTTCTCTCTTCTATAAAAAAAAAGAAAAAAAAAAACAACAAAAAAAGGATGTTACTGAAAATAATATGAGAAAATTCTTAAAAATTATGTATAAGCACTGGAAGCAATGCACCTTCTGTAGCACATTGCACATCCTTAACTACTTTGCATGCAATTTTGGTTAATCCCGAGCTTGGTACCTCTCCTACAAGCTTTTGCTGTCTTGCCATACATACTGAACAGGATGCTATGTTCTCCGTCATGACACATGACCATGATGGTTTCCATGACAAAGATTCTCTGTAATGTATCCCACTTTATTTATTTATTTATTTACTTTGTGATTTTGCAATTTTGAACAACTCTGATCAAAGCTTCAGACAGAATAAAACTTACCTTATTTGTGCTTGAAGTGACCGTCGTAATGTTCCATGGAACAGGGGCACTCTGGGGCATATGGTGACAAGAGCTTGGGCCTCCTCTGTGCTATAATGAACATTTCTTTGGGTCTTGGAAATTTTTGAAAAATATTTAAGTTTCTCCAAGGCCTAATCTATTTCAGGAAGTACTCAGGATGCATTGCCTAACCTGATACTGAAGGTATACATGGATGAGACCTCTTGTTTTAATATTGGAAAAATTGTATGTGACAAGATAAAGGCGTTTGATATGAGTCTACTGAGTGTCCTGGACTGACTTAAGTACTGAGACTTTATCAGGTTCATATAATTTTTCTCCTTCTGAAGAGTTCCATTTTTTCTTGACTGATACTAATTTTTAGAAAATGATGAACTGACAACCAAAAAATAAAAATCTGACACATTGGTTGGAAGATAGAGGGGCAAAATAGTTTTATATTTGTGAAATAAAGTTTTGCTATTTTTTCTTCCTTTTTTTTTTTTTGTCTGATTCTATATTTGTTTCTGGGAATTTGTTTGTTAGGTTTCTAAATTTTATCTTTTTTTAATTTTCTGTTTATTTGGTTGGTTTTTTGTTTTATCTAAACCTAGAACTTTTTCTTTTTTTAAAAAATAGATTTCATAGGTCTCATACTAAATACTTCAAGCATCTCAAAACCAGACTTATTTATCAAAGTCTAGCTAGTTGACTAGGACAGGCAGCTACTTTTGTATGAGGTATCACTGCATTTAGTCATGAAGATCTGACAGTAAGTAAACAGAACCAAGAATACTTTACAAACAGACTATTCAGTTGCCGAGGAAGAACACTTTTTAATTCATATTAAAATATCTAAATGGTATTTTGCAAAAGATATAAGGATGATGGATTACTTCATTTCAAGGCTTTACGAACAAAATGGGAAAATGAAAGAGAAGCTAATAAAGGTCCTCCCCTATAGTAGTTATAAACAGAAATTGGCAAATGTGAACTACTTCAAATTTGCTTTAAATGTTCAATTGCTATTAAAACTTCCTGATCATGTGCAAGCTATTTAAAGCAAAGTGAGTTTAATAACCTGGGCTTCAGTCTTCATGTTCAGATTTTTTCCCACTCCTACATAAATGTCCTTCAGTTACAGGAAAAGATCTTAACCACCACATTCTTCCATCGAGGATTTAATATCTTGCACTTTCAGAAGGCCAGGAAACAGGAGAAGTCTCAGGGCTTAATTCCTACAGTGTCATAAACAATATAGATTCTTTTATACCACTTTTAAGCTTAAAAACCTATAAAGTTTCAAACCAGTTTCAATTTAGGCTGAAAGTGAATTTCCCACTGAGATTATGAAGTTAGTCTAAGAAGCTAACATTCTCCAATATTTTTGAACAATTTTGTACAACTTAGAAATCTGAAACTGACTTAAAAATTTAAGATCTTTGTCCTTCTGTGAGCAGTAGATATGAAGGTAGGCAAGAAACCTCAGCAGCAATCTGTAAAGTCTATACTTATTTAAAAGTCAGTACAAAATCACTCAGAACTGAACCTCAATGCCATGTCTAGATTTTTTCAAGTCCCAGGCTAAGGAACTTTGTCTTGTGTTGGCAACATGAAACCAGGGCATCGCTTTAAACCAAACTAACTAACTAACTAGCTAACTAAATGTTCAGGTTGTTCCTAAGTTATATTCAAGATAAGGTAGGAAAACTTATTGCTGCTTTTTCTGCACAGGTGTAAATTCTGTCCAGGGAGGACTGAGCTCCAAAGTTGTTATGAATGCATAGCTAGGAGGATTTTTTTGTGTGCACTCCTCAAGTTGCATACGTAAGAAAGTATTCTGCATATAAGACCAGATCTATTTACTTTTACTCTTTTCTGTCATTGAAAGAATTCCTGGGGTGGGTCATCTAAAAGTTTGTAAGAGGCATAACATTTCTCTAACTTAGGCTTTTCACCTTTTGTACCAAGTCAGTAAGATTTTTTTTTTCTAAAATAAGAACTTGAGTTGCTTTCATAGCCAGTGTGTTTGAATACCCAGTGTTCCAGTCTCACTGACTGGAAACTGTTCCAGAAAATGGACTACTTCTTGACACTGATTTTAGAGTGAGTTTAGACATTTAAGAAGAATTAGTTTACCAGCTGTCTAAAATGAAAGGGAAACTTAGGAGAAGATATCCAAAAGCAAAACAAAAGCCGAGGAAGACTCAATATGGAATTGAATATAATTTCATTCTCAGCCAGTATGAAATTGCTATACATTACATTTTGAGGGATTTCTTTGTATAGTAGAGTGCCATAGAAAAAAAAAGTGCAAATAAAATGCATACTCAGAATATAATTTCAGTACTTTTAAAGCTGATGTTGCAAATACACTTCCAAAAGTCTCTACATGTCATGTGTCCACTGCTAGTAGTTTAAAAGTAGTTTAACCAAACTTAAAGTAAAAAGAAGTCATGAAGTATAACGGTGAATATGTTTAATGTGCCAAGCAAATAGTACACCACTGATGATTTTGAATAAGCAAAATGAGATATTCCTGAAGATTAATGAAAGAAGTAGGCAAACAGGACCCAGACATCCTGAAAAACAGGAAAACTCCAATCTATAGTAAGTCTGAAGACCAAGGAAAGGAGACTTCTTAAATTTTTTTCTTTCCAAATTCAATATACAATCAAGCATTGTTTACAAGTATATATAGCCATCAATACCCAAACATTCCTTGGAAAAATTTTGGGTCTGTAGAGTTTGGGTTTAAAGGCAGTATTTAGTTTAGATCATATACCTCAACTTAGTTTTCAGACATGTGCATTCACAACAATGTTAAATTTCCTGAGAACTTTTTAAACTCTTAAAAGCTTTAAAAAAACAAACAAACAAACAAAAAACAACAAAAAAAACCCAAAAACCAAACCAAACCAGCACTTAAAACTTGTTTGTTTTTTTTCCCGTCACCCTAAATACCCACCTCTGTTGTACAAAATACACTTGAACTCCAAGGACTATAACTTACACTGTTGTATTGTTGCGTTGCAAATGCATGGATTTTTTTCAAATTATTTTAGTCTTTTATTTTGTTAGAATTATTTTCTGGGTATAAAGAGGTAGACATATTCAATATCATATGATAAGCCTGTATCTAAGGTTTCTTCCTACATACTTTGGCTTTAAACATCAAAGATACTGGATTCTTATAGTTCATGTGTCAGCGTCCAACACCTTCTGACAAGTTTCTTCAGATATCCCATAGAAGCAGAGTTTAATCTTTAATCCCAAGCTTACTTTTTAAAATATTTTTGATGTTATACAAGATTTTGATGTAGCAGAATGATGCAGCAATGTAGTGCAATTACAATACAAGCATAATGTAACATTCAGCTGGATCCAGCATACAGCTGTATCACAATATAAATGTGATTCCCATCACCAGTTTCCATATGCTCACCGTCAAAATGCTGGGTGTCCTCTGTTGCAAAAAAAGGAATATATGGGTTGAAGGCAGCTCAAGCCCATATCTCATGGAGTGTTTTCTGCAAAACAAGACACGTTTATTCCCCTCTCTATACATCAGCCCCATGGTTTTCTATAAGGTTGTCGAGAATCACTTGAAAAAAGGAGGAAATGGTTTCCTTATTATGTGATGTTTTAAAAAAATAGATTTTTCATCAACTATTTAATTAATACTCTTTATGACACACTTATATGTTAAAGGATGAAAAACTTTGAAATTCATCACTTAGTCTGGTTATAAGGGTAGGAAAAAAAATTGCATATCTTACATTCTCATAAAATTAACAGCTGAAGGATTTTTCCCAAAGCACTCCTCTCTATATATTAAAAAAAGACCCACAAATACAAAAAATTGCATTCCCCAGAGGAAAACTAAGTTCAAGGCAAAAAATGAGGTTAATAATCAAACTCCATATGTAATTTTAACTACTATAACTTCAGCTACAAATATAATAGTATTTGAAATTAAAATGTGGCAGAAATCCATCCAGCTGCATTCTATGTACCTGTTTGCTAGAGGCAAGTATATTCTTGGAAGTTCATGCAAGTTTATTCTGAATCAGATGATCAACATATGCGGGCCTCACAGCAACAGCATTTGTGCTGCTAATCCAAATGTGGAACATTAACCTTCTTAAAGCAGAATAACAAAAAATGACTCCTCACATATAAGACAGGACAGATTGGCAGGATATTTAAAACAATTTTTTCAGGAACTAGAGGCTATTATTTCTCTTTTAAACTTTAGCTTTGAAGTGTTCAAATTGCTAGATAATATCCTGATTTCCTAATCCCTGAGAAGCATCAGTGACCTTCAAACAACAGACATTTTTTTAGTGTACATATACATGAAAATATATGCATGTAGATATAAAGTGACAGTCAATATGCATAGAAGTGGTATTGCTTGGAATTTTACTGGTCTTTTTACTTTGATACATTCTAACTGAAGGCTTTTACTTGAATCGTACAGGAGATACATAAATTATTATTACAGAACTCTGAATAACTTTATCTGGATTTCAAGCAAAATCCCTCAAAATGAACACACATATGCACATGGCAAATACACATACACAATCACTGTTCTATATATAAAATCACCTATCTCAAAGTTTACTTAATCATACAAGAAAAATATTAATTTTCCAAATGGAGATAATTTGGACAAAATGTACTTTAGTTCATATGAAATTTGGAGTCTCCTTCCTTAGAGACATTCACAAACCATCTAGACACAGTTTATCTAGAAAGTTGTTCTTGAAACAATAAACACAACATATTTTGACATTTCCGTGACATGATAAATGGTTCTGTAAATGTAATGAGTCCCTAATTAGATTATTTTACTTACACCTTATCTTTTTCTCTTAACTAATTAGAAAAGCTGCTTTACAGAATAATTTATAAATACATGCTAGAGCTACTGATACAGAACAGTACCTATTTATTTATCTGTTATGCTAAGTGCTTCCCAAAACAAAAAGATCCAGTACACAGATTGGAATAATTTAGTAAAAGGGTTTTTTTATTCTGCATTGTGCAATGACAGAGAAAATGGAAGGACAGAAATAGTGAATGTCTGTGACTCATAAGAGGTAGTGATTTCTGGCAAAGTGATCTCTCATTCGCATGTAACTTTCCATTTGGTACTTTTCTTTTTAACCAGGTGATTGATTTCTCCAGGTTTCCAAAGATACTTGTAGTGTACTATCGTAGTTATCTCTGATGAGTATTTAAGTGATGCTGGAGAGTACTTTTTGTACTGCCTCCACTTAAGATTCCTGATGTTTCTTATTACAGGATGTCATTTTCAACTGCTTATAACTTAAATAATTTTCCTAGCTTTCTCCCTCACCATAAAGTGTTTGCAAAAAGTTTTAGCCAGGATGGTCCAGAGCCACTATTCTTTTGATACATATGTATAAATTAAATTGTAGAAAGAAGATGCATACTAGTTAGAATCTCTTATTTTACAAAGCTTGCAACCATGACTTGAAATTTTTCAAGATTACTTGTCAGTGAGGAGTTGTCATTTACAGTTCCTGTGAAAGGCATCATGATTTGGTTGACATATCCTTGGCTATTGAGTAGGCAGGTCTGTCTAACCTCTCAGATCTTCTACGGACATGGTGGACTGTGTATACATCACCCTGTTGGGTAAACAGGCAGATTCTCTTCTACAGTTTTAATGCCCAGAATGGATTTTCATTGAAGCTGTTCTTTCTGTCTCTTGAAAGCTGTTGCATCATGAGCTACAGGGATTGATGAAATGTCTTTCTGATGAGATAAAAGTCTGTTCTGTCTCTAGTAAGGTTCATAGACTATGCGGGGTGGAAGTAGACATTTAGAAGTTGGAATAGTAAATGAAAGAGAGGAATAAGGATTCCAGGAAACAAAAGTTTTGGAGAAGCAAAAGAAAACCGAAACAAAACAAAGGAAAAACACAATTGGTGAGAGTAGGATATAAACTGTAAGTGTGTATGTGTGTGTCTGCATGTGTGTGTGTGTGTAGGCCAAAAGAAAATAGTTTTCAGATAGTCAAAATGATAATCTTGGACCTCAGTGAAAGAAAAGCTTGTTGAAGTCACAGCACACACTAGTCTGCAACTAGGAAAACCAGATCCTCAGCTATGATAGAACTGTACTGAAACTGGCATTTTCTGGTTTCTCAGATCTGAGAAGCATCGTCAAGTTGAGGAATACCAAGAAGAATTATTAATGAAAGGGCTAAAACAGCTAGGGGGTATCTTTGGCTGCACGCTGTTAAAATTATCACAAAGTCACCGTTAGTCAGAGCAACAGCACCTAAACTAAAATAGTCAGAAAATGCTAGCAGCATTTTCAAATTCTATTAAAAACAGTCAACTGACACCTCCTAAAGCTTTGACTGTGAAATCAAAGTGTTTCTCTAGAAGCTTATGCACATTATAAGACATGCTAATACAAGAATTTCAAGGAAAATTTGAAGTCATGTACCAGTGGCTTCTTCACTGGAAAAAAAAAAAAAGAGGAAAGAAGAAAATAATAAGCTGTAAATGAAATTTATTGCATTTCAATGTTAGCAGAAGAGCCATTATTTTCTAAAACACATAAATTAATTTTTTGTATAAATGAGATTTCAATTGATGCAGAAATTTCTACTGATGGTTTAACTCTATCTCTAAAAGAGCTAGCAAAATATTTGTATTTTATTTGTGTATTTCTCTGAAATTCCATAAGATAATGTAGAACATAGGTTCCATCAATTATTTTCTTAGTTTACTTCAAATTAAGATTTGAGGCAAGTTCTTTGATCTTCCACTAGCCAGTGTTTAGAAACAGAATCAATACAAGGGCTATGATCCCACATTCTTTACTTAGTGGCTGTTAAATAAAATGAAAGAAGCTGACTGATCAATGAAATCAATAACTGCACTGAGATAATGGAGACTCAGGCCTGACGTTCTAGTGAAAAAAAGACAGAGGAAACTTACACTGTTAATTAGACATTTCCACTACTACAGATTTTCAGGGGTAATTGGTTTAAATTAATTTGGTATGTGAAGAGTGAAATGTTGTCTGAAATTAGTGAAACAGATAAGAAAGATGTAGAAACTCATCAGATGTGTATACACACACAAATACAAATATATATATAAAGAAAAAGTGAGCACCAATGCCTGTAATATCTAGAGAGCTGTATCAGCTGATGTTATTGAGAAAAATTATTTTCGCCACACTTTGTCTACTTCTTATGGTCAGTCACAGAAAGTCTGAAAGATGTTAGGCTTGATAGGAGCTGAATTTTAATAGTTGTATTGATATTATTCTGATGAAAACAATGTATTTAAATTTGTAAAAGTGCATTAGAAACTGAATAAGGAAAGTTTAGAGAGCTCTGCAGGAACATCAGAGTTTTAATCACTTATGTAAGGATAGCCAGCATAATTACTATGCAAGTCATGTTATTTTAATCATTAAGTATATTGTTGAAATGTATTTGCCAATTTGAACAACTAAAGTAGGTGGAAAGGATGTAAAGGGAAAAAAACAAACAAACAAACAAAAAAAACCCCAACCAAACAGCTTTCCAGACAACTATTACCAAGTTTTACTTGATCTAAAATATTCACAGCACTTAATATTTATATGACTCTTTCATAATTTACTACTGCTTGCGTCATTTTACTGTAAAATTGTGCACTGAGCTTAGAATTAAAATGTAACTGAATGTGTCCTCCCACAGATCCTGAAGATTTTTGATAAGTTTTGACTAAAGTACCAGATAATTTTCATAAGTAGTTAAAAGATTGGTAGCAAATGGGATGAAGCATGAATTATTTCATTAAGTTTTCTGTCTAGGAATATTCATGAACAGCATGTGGGTATTTAAAAGGTGTGCTTGGTAAGCTAAGGTTAATTGTATGTATTGGTAAATAATTTTGCCTGTAATGTTTTTGCTTTGTATATACCTGATAATAATATAACACTGATGTAGTGCTACCCTTTGGGAATGGTCAAGCACTTTGTCTCAACTGATTTGTTGAATTTCATAAAGTGAAAATGGGTGACATTGAGAAGTGCCTTCTATTTCTTTGACATTGGGATAATGTTTTCCTCACAATCTTAGCTAACAGCATTTTCACATCTGTCATAAGAAAAGGCAAATTGATTCTGAAATTAGGTATTATGCCCTCATTCTACATCCCAGGGCATGTGCCACACCAACACTGTTCTGTTAAAATACCTTTTCTTTACTGCAGCATTACATGTAACCAGTTGTTGACCACATATACATTTTAATTAACACTAAGATACTTAATATATGAAAAATTGTATGAAAAATTTTAGCTAAAACCTAAATAGATGCAATAATGAATATTTCCTATAATGGAAAACTTTTCCATATGAAATTGCAATAAAGGAACAGTAGAATATCAACTAGTTAGGAATACATAGAAACTTCAACATATATTCCTCTCTATTAATCAATAATAAAACAAGTAATTGGAAGGTAAGTCACTAGAATCTTTCTTTTTTATTTACTAGCACCTAGTTTTGTATTAGTAAGTCCAGCCTCAAAACAAAAGCAGCAGAAGAGAGATAAGAGCAATTTATTTCAAGATGTAAAAAATTTAATTATCTTATGAAGTACCATAACAATACCTGTTATGTAACCTCTGCAGAGTAATTATTCAGCACAACATGGCTCAAAAGCCTAAGAAATTTTTTGGTGGCCTTTCTGTTTAAAAGTGTGATAATTTAATAAAAAAAAAAAAGGATAAATAGAAAAAAAAAACCGTATACTTTCTCTTTTGGCATTATAACATCATTAATGCTGTTATTTCTTGTCTCATTACCGCTAATGCCACACCTTTGAACATTAATTTAGTAAAAAAATAGATATTTTATATCCAACGTCTAAATTCAGGTTTTCTTAATTTACCCCAAACTGATGAAATCAAGTTTAAAAACTGATTCTAAAAACTGAAAATGTCACCAACAAGCAACATCACAGACTTTTAAACAGAATTTGTAATAAGTCAAAAAATAACTCAAAACTATTTCAAATAGTTGAAAGTTTATCAGTCTTTGGCTGTATGTAATATCAAACAGAGGAATTTGCATACTTAAATTTGCATGGAATTTGTCACAACTCTTCAGTAGGAAAATAAAAGTTTATTATTATTGATTAAAACTTACATAGAGTAATAAATATGTATTGATTACTACATATCCCAATACCCACTTAAAGGGTGGGTGTCTAGAGCACGGGACCAGTCTTTTTTCGGTGGTGCCCAGTGACAGGACAAGAGGTAATGGGCACAAACTTGAACATAAGAAGTTCCATCTAAACATGGAAAGGAACTTCTTCACTTTGTGGGTGGCAGAACACTGGAACAGGCTGCCCACAGAGGTGGTGGAGTCTCCGTCTCTGGAAAGATTCAAAACCTGCCTGGAAATTTTCCTGTGCAACCTGTTCTAGGAGGACCTGCTTTGGCAGGGGGGTTGGACTAGATGATCTCCAGAGGTCCCTTCCAACCCCATATCATCCTGTGATTCTGTGATACATTTTTGATATATCTGAAATAAGATAAATTCCCGCATTTCTCAAGATTGATTCCCATATCAGGCGTTACAGTCTGCTTAAGCAGCATATTCACTAACCACTGAACTTTGACAGAACTAGACAGATTTTTCCATGTTTAGGGTTAAACTGAGTATTATTTAACAAAATTTTTTTTCATTCAAAATGAATATATCTGTCAATCTCTTTCCTGGTTCTTGGGTGGTGTTTTTTTCTTCTTTCTTTCGTTTCCCTATCCCTTTCATAGTGAGTTTACTTAACTTTTCTCAAGTGGAAGGAAAATTTGCAAAGAAACTTGCCTTGGCTTTTTTGACCTGTAAAAATGGGAGTGAAGACAGTAGAATGTTGATCTGAAATGTCATGCAGCAATGTGGTTTTTAAGTTCTCTGCAATGTAACCTGGAGCTTAACAATTCCAGGAGTTGTACCTCTGTCATTTAGATCCCCTAAATCATCTCAGGGACCTTGGAATCTATACATTCCCAAAGCTTACAAGTATGCTTACTAGATCAAAATTAGAAGTTTAGAAAATTACAGGATAAATCTATATTGAAAAATAACTGTTTCCTAGTTCACTTCTGGGTCCTAGTTCCTTGCTCATGTACATTGGATAAATGTTAGCTCATTTTTGGGTCTCTTGAGCTTCATCGAAACCAAAACTTATCAGAGAGTTCAATAAAGGTCATATGGTTGATACTGTGACACTACACAGTTTTCACTGCCTCTACCATCCAAAGGCTTTTAAATTATCTCACAGTGGTTTACAGCATCAGCAACTCTCACTAAGTGTCCCATATCAGCAGTTTCAAGCTAATAAAACATTAGCCTAGTGGGCTACAAAACTGCCTCTACATTATTTCAGAGACTTTAAATAGGAAAAAGCAGAAAGTAGTAATTGAAGATTAGGGACGTGAGGCCTCTAGTGGTGCTCAGAGGTGCTCTATGGACAAATACTCTGTACTGTGGATAAAAATTGTTTGCGCTAATCTTGAACAGATTCAGGCTCTTCTGAGATGGAAGTAGACAAGCCTAGAGTCTCTGAAAGGAATCTGCTTTCTCAGAGCTAGCCTTCACCACTGTATCCATCAAAGCTTTCAGAACCATTGCTACAGAGTCCTCCAGGTTATGAATTTGGACCAGTTCTCTTTTTGTGTTGCCTAACACCGCAAATATGTGAGCACTGAAATGGAAAAAAATGCTCATTTTATTTAGCAGTTTTAATAAAGATATTTCATTTTGGATGCATGCACCAAAAAGAAAATTTATCCAATAGCGTAGTTTATTAACTTATCAGAAAACATTTAAATCACAAGCTAGCCAGAAATCCTATATTCATCCATATTTCATTCTGTCTGTTCTCAGAATTGACATTACTCAAATACCGTTTAAAAAGTGCACATCTAAACATGATTCTCTTAAAACAGGCTCTAAATTAGTTTCCTTGAAACTTTTCTGTTTTAAAAATACTTAGAAAACTTTAAAATAACTTAAAGAAATACAGAAAATCTTCTTTAAATTAATAGCTAAGGAACATACAAAGATTTGTGGTTCAAGCATTCATTCATTTGCATAGACATTTGATTCATTTTATTGTGCATTATATCATAGATTTCTCATGGACTGAGACTCAGGTTTAGTAGGGGCATCTGGCTTCTTTGTAGAAGAATGTGCATTTTTCCTCCCTCAGTCATGGTTCAGATCACTCCAGCATTCCAAATTATATCTGACACTTTGTTTATTTCCAGTCAAATTGAAAGACAATAAGGATTATGTCTATTTTTAATCACATGAAGTGATCAAAGGAAGGATACCCTGGGATAACCCAGTTTGAGTCTTGATCAGAGAAATTATTGCTTAAAAGCTTGTTTTGAAAGAGGTTCCTAGTCAAAGGACTGGGAAACAAATGTCCACAGAATTTGACACCAAAAAAAATGTATACAGGGTATGCAGTATGGGATAAATCACCAAACACAAGAAAGTAGCAAAGAAACTGGAAGTAGAATAAATAGAAAAGCTGCACTTTAAAACACAATCAGTGATGAGAATATGGAAGAATAGATGGTAAATACTGACCTATTCTCTTTTATTTTTTGTTCTTTTCGGTACAAGTGTACACACAAGTGAAACGAGCTTAAGCAGGTGGTAAATTTTAATCATTAATTCACTTAATAACTTAATACACTTAATAACATAATTATTCCATTCACTTACATGCAGTGCACTATCTCAAAACTAGACTTTAACTTTTTATATGTTTTTAAAAATATGTTACACTTACTTCTTTTTTAAACAACTCTACCTCCACTGTATACGTGTGTTCATTTTACATTCAAAGTGGCTTTCATATACTTTCAGGAGAAAGGAAGACAATAAATCACTGAAAGTTGATTTATTCGCCCAGATACAGACAACTGCAGGAAAATTTAATTTGCTTTAACTGTCTTCTTTTCTTTTTATCCTTCTTTCTATATTTTTAACTGCTGCTTTTTTTTTAATCCTTTTGTCACAACCAAATCAGTCTGACTTTCTGGAATCTTTTCTGTTGGGAATACATGCTGATTTAAGTCACTGTCCACTGCTGCCATGCAATTTCTATCCATTTCACAGAATCATTTGTGCTGGAGGGGACCTCTTGAGATTGTCTACATCCAAACAGGGTCAGCTAGAGCGGGTTTCACAGGACTGTGTCCAGTCAGGCTTTGAATATCTTCAATATTTGTGCAATTGTAATTCTGTCTGCCACTAACTCAGAATCTATCAACTATGGAACAACCCATCTTCACACAGAAATGATGACTATACAGTTCAGTAGCAGAAGTTCAAAGTCCTGGAGTATTTATAGTACTACAACCAAAATAAGCCTACCAGCACACAGGAATGAAGCTTATAATTTTGTTGTCATTTTTTTTGCAAGTTATTATTTCTTCTTGAGGAAAACTACATAACGTCAAACATTTTAAAATGCTTCAGAAGGATTTAGGCCTTTTACTATCCCTGAAAAAGCAAAAACACAGAACTCCCAAACCCTTACATGTATTTGTCATTCTGTATTTTTTTCCCATCCAAAAACAAATATTATCCTAAAGAAATAATCAGTGAGAACCTTTTGCACTCATAAATTGACTGATATTCCTTATTCAAGGAGGGGAATAAATCTAACATTTAAACAGCAAGGCAAAATTTGGAGGATAGTCAGGGAAGCACGAACAAGGAAAAGCTTATATTCTGTCTAAATTCGTATAATAAGCCAAGGGGTAACATCTGAGATAACACACATCACTACAAAGAAAAAATCTTTCAGTTTCCATCATTTAAAACTGGGACTGAAAAGGAATTTAAGTACAGACTTTTTTAGAGTAGATATCATGCATTATTAACTGTAATAATGTGATCAAATATTTGCATATCTCACAGTGATTTTGACTACTTAATGAACTGAAAACATATAGTAGTCAAAATAACTGATTGACCTGAATGCAATAAATACATTTTAATTGTGGTTACAAAAATATAAATCTTCTTATAAATATGGCTAAATAATATGAAAGCCAGCTCACAAATTAACATCTTTTCTCCAGTTTTATCTATATAACTTATTAACTCATGCTTTTATGGTATACTTCCCTTTGTGAAATAGATATACTTATTTTTTATTCAATAAATAATTACAACTAGTTTCCATACAGTCAGGAAATACTTTGTTAGCCGCTCTTAACATAGGATCTGAAAATTATCCTTCTGTACATTCTTATCCTTTTTCTGAAATCTTTTCTCCTAGTTTACGATCTATTGTAGGATACTTAAAAAAAAAAAAAAAAAATCTGTGTAATTTGCATTTGAGACCAGTGTTTTTCCTGTCATTGTATATTGCTGTGTATTCGTCAACATTAGATTTCATTTGCCATATGTCAGCCCAATTACATAAATGAAAATCTCATTGGATTTTCTATGCTGCTTATTCTGAATATTTCTTAACACCCAAACTTGATCACTGGTAACTTCTTTTAAAATAGTTCCTATCAATCTGTCTAGATGAATTACTAGTCCCACACTAGAAGACTTACAGACCACGACTTCTTGTGGAGCTGTACTCAAAACGTTTTAGCAGTTAAACATA
Source organism: Tringa tobata (assembly GCA_033628505.1). Lineage (NCBI taxonomy): Eukaryota > Metazoa > Chordata > Aves > Charadriiformes > Scolopacidae > Tringa > Tringa tobata. The sequence continues at coordinate 19,113,402 of JAHREE010000279.1, read as the reverse complement.
TTACCTGCATCTTACTTTACATTTTTTTGTTCAGAGTAGATGTATATTATTTCATAACACTCTATAGGCTGTGATAACTTTATCTTCTGTTCCATAAAATATCAGTATGAAATCTTAGATAATGATTGCATCTAAGAATATTAACTATATGTAATGCAGAAAGAGATGTACTGAATAAGAGCAATTCTGGTCACAAAGACTTGCACAGAAAGCATTCCAAGGAATCATTCTCTTTGAATTGCCAGTATTGACTCTGCTACTAGATGAATTAGAAACTGTAGTTAACCTCCTTTTAATCACACGCATTGTCTAACTGAATAAAAGCCTTCTTAGCACATTACCTGTTAGTTAGATATACTTTAGATCCTAAAAAAAGAAATACTGAGAAATGGTCCTCCTTAGGAGATTTGTTATTTTGAATTCTTTTAGGTTTTTTTTAAGTATTTTGCATATTTTATCATGTATAATTATTCCAAGCCTTTCTTTAAAATATTGATAAATAATGTCACATGTATCTTTACACTATGGCATGCTTATAACAACCTAAATGCCTCTATATAACAGACCTAAATAGAATTTAAAAAAAAAAAATAATAATAATCCTGTCACATCTACGTTATATCTGTTTTGTGTTGTTAACTTACTGATGTCTGAACTTCTGTTCCAAGGTTTGCCTCAAGCTCTGTATGCATCTGAGGTTATAGATGTTTATCTGGAATGGCTATTACAGTAATTTCCTGGGTTAGTCTATCCCATGGTCTTTTGATATTAGCACTACTTACATGTTCTTAACATTCTTTGGAATCTTATATATTAAAGGAGAAATATTAAAAATATTTACCAATATTGTATCTTGATTTGCCTTTCTTCAATGTTTAGGAATAAGTCATAACCCTCAAAAGACTTGTTGGATTTCTCTCTGTATCATTAGTTTACGTACAGTATCATGAGTCTAGCTTGACATAATAACCAAAGCTGATAAATGCGTTAGAGTATTGTGAGTGCTTGTTTTCATTTTATTCACTTTGATGGCTTTTTTCATCAATTACGAGACAGTTTAATTACTAGTGTCTTGTAAAATAATTTGCTCGATGGTGGCAATATAGCTTGCTTTTCTTGTTTCTTCACTTCTTGTCAGCAATCATAAAAAAGTGATTAAGTGAAATAGATTATTTAATTTATTTAAGATATATTTCATTCACAGTTTTTTCGACATCATAATGCTTAACATGTGTATATGTAGCTGAAGTAGCAAGCCAATACAAATACAAGAAAATACAGCATAGAAAAAAAAGCAAGCTAATGTGTTTTGTGGATATAGGAACTTGTTCCCCTGTTATGGATTGCATACTGGAAATGCTAAACTCACTGCATTTTGTAAATAGAGTATTCTGTTTGCACTGGTCTTGAATGTAAGAAAATAACATGAAATTAATATTGAAACCAGAAGAGAAAAGTGATGATGCTTCTAGGGGTTTGTTTTTTTCCCCTCATTATTAATAAGATGTGTTTCCTCCTTTCTGATTGAAAAGTAAATAAAAAATAGGACTGATCATCATGAGGCAAATCTCTAGGGCACAATACATGGTCATGGTACAGATTCCTCAAGAGATACAGATTGAAATAACACACTGCTTTTTATCTTGTCATCTTGCCTGTGTTAATCGTCATTACCTCTGATTAGGGCTACTTGGACAGCACACAGAGCTCTATTTTGATTCTATGCTGGTTTTGTGATCTTCCTTGCTGTTGTGGTATACATATGGACTAAATGCTGTGCTCAGTGCTAGATCTCTGTTCTTCATGCGAGATTATAATATGTTGTTGAATGTTTACACAATCTTAGCTGTTGCTCAACTATATACTTTTCAAGACTTGTTTCTTCAGTTTTGCAGTAGACAGTGTTGCAAATTAAGAACTTTCATTTGTCTTTGTTGTGAATCAAACATGTTTTTTGAGGTATTTAAGAATCTTGAACTTTACCTTACTATTTCAAAGCATAAATTGACAGGACACTAGTAAATGGATTCAAAATTTGAGAAGGCATGTATTTACTGTTTCATTCAGACCAGTTTCTACTGAACATTGTAATGCTACCTGAGGTGACTGGAAATATCAATCTTAGAATGATGTGCTATATTCTTCTTACCAGATCTGTTTTGGATTCCTGCATGCCTATATAAATATATACAATGCATCACTATTTTAATTAGCAAAACTACCAAAAAAAAAAGAAAAAAGATAAAAATTGTTTAAACAGAAACAATTATAAGAAGATAAAACACTAATTCATTACAGTGCACAGTAAGTAAAGCCTAAGAGTTCAATAAAGATGTGAGGAGAGCAGTAAATAAGGCAACTTCTTTGCAAAAGAGAGTTGTTGATTACCTATTTGCTTTAGTTACAAGACCAGTGTCTCTGATTTTGGAAATATGTGTGTCTTTTCTGCTTCAGTATTTGTGCAGCAGAAGGGTTACATTGTCCTGACACAAGAACCTGTTTTAACAGTTTTCTTATGTGTGATATTAAATGAAAAAATACTGTGTCTTGTAAAGAATTCTGAATATTGTATCCTGTCTTGAATCACAAATGGTTTCCAAAGATTGCTTATAACATTTTTAATATATTCTTAATTTAGCACTGCTTCCCTGGAAACTAAATAATAATGTCATGTACTGTGAGGAAAAAAAAACAATAAAAATTAACCCTTGTAAACTCGTCACTACCACTGCACAACCCCATTGTAAAAAGTACTCAGGCTTTATTAAAACTAAACTAAAACAAGTATGCACTGCTCTGAATAAAACCAGGAATTGTTGTCAGAATATCTTTAAAGATGTGTGAATTAGTTTGGCTTGAAAACTCGTAAAATTTCAGTTTCTCGAGAAATTTTGCTGTCTGATGATTCTGACTGGTAGTGAATTACTGTGAGAGACAGATTTCTTATATTTTCAGCAGTTTCAGAATTATTAGAACTAGTTAATTAAAAGCAATGAGGGAAAAGTAGGGAAGCACAAGGCTAAATGCTACCTCTCCAGAACAGCTGTCATCCACTGGAAGAATGGAGCTGTTAATCTCAAGAATGCAGTTTGCGTAGGTGGTTTCCTCAAAAACCAAAGCCTAAAAGTCTGGAAAGGATCAAGATGCTATAACATCCTTCCTGTCAGATTGATATGAGTTATATACTAAATTTAGTAGTTGCAAAACATAGTAATAGTACAATGACAATGACATGAAAATCCAGGAGACCCCCAGAAACAAACCTTAATAAAAAATAACAAAATTAAATTATTAAATGAAAGTATTCCACCAGTGTTCCTTATACTCATGCCATTACACTGAAAAAAATATTGGCCTGAGCTGATTTTCACAGAATCATAGAATCGTGGAATGGTTCAGGTTGGAAGGGACCTCAAAGACCACTAAGTTGCAACCCCCCTGCCATGAGAGACACCTTTCACTAGACCAGGTTGCTCAAAGCCCCATCCAGCCTGGTCCTGAACACTTCCAGGGATGGGGCATCCACAACCTCTCTGGGCAACCTGTTCCAGTGCCTCATCACCCTCACAGTAGAGAATTTCCTCCTGATATCTAATCTAAATCACCTCTCTTTTTAAAACTGTTACCCATCATCCTATCGCTACACTCCCTGATAAAGAGTTCCTCCCCATCTCTCCTGTAGTACCCCTTTAGGCATTGGCAGGCCACTGTAAGGTCTGACTGGAACCTTCTCTTCTCCAGGCTGAACAACCCGAACTCTCTCAGCCTGTCCTTGTAGGATGCTAACATCCAGCACTCTGATCATCTTCATGGGCCTCTGCTGTACTCGTTCCAACAGGTCCATGTCCTTTCCTAAGTACATTTTCTAGTTGACATAGTACTCAATGACATGTCTGTTGCATCTACTGCTTAGAAACTATTTCAACTTTCAATAACAATGTCTATTTCTTATTTAATGACAAATGTAGAAATATAAACCTGTCTCTTACAGCCCACTATGACAAAGTTTACATTTCTTTCATTAGAATACAGATTATTTCTGGTATGTTTAGGCAATATGAAACTTTAACTATTACTGTATATTGTGTAATTCAGTGCTTTGGAAGGCATATATTTGTGCACCTTTTCTCAACATTGTGCTCTCCTCAGAACATGTACCTTGTGTTTTTAATTTGCCGTTAAAATAAGCAGCACTCATCAATTGGTCATCTAAATAATTATCAGATGTCCAAGCTTTCCTGCAGAGAAAGTATCCGAATGATTAAATTTTTTTATTAGCATTGCCATCATACCAACATTATTTTGTTTCTCTCAGGACTGATCTTCCACCAGCTAGACTTTATTTATGCCCAGTTTTCTTCAGAAAATATAAATGAATTGTTTAGTCCTCAGCACCAAATAAAATGCAAGTCAACTCTCTCCTTTACAGTCAAACTGAATTTAAAAATTTGTAATGATCTCCTTTACAGTATTCATTATGGATTGCCTCATTTTTTCAAGGAAATGTGCTATTCTTCTTGGTTTAAAAGAAAAATAATAAAAGAAAGAAAAGAAAAGAAAAGAAAAAAAAAACCCACAGAATAATGTACTGAAGTTCTTGAGCCTTCTTGAAGTAGCAACTGTAGCACGAGCTTTTCAAATCAAATGCACTTGCATAGCTAATAATGGCTTTCACTAGTTGAGGGTAAGAATTGCAGAGGTCACAATGATTTTAATCAAATCTCTTCTGTGCAGTAACAATGTGTGTCCTATTTTATGTTACAATAACTATAACTCTTGTATTATAGGACCTCATTTTGATGGCAGGTAGGTATCCTTAAATACAGTCAAAGAGCTTCAAATTAAACTCAGAAGTAACCTTCCCTTTTATTTTTTTAGATGGTTTGTATAAAAAGTATGATCATAACCTTCAATAAGTGATGCTGTGCTTCAGAACTAACCTTTCCATTGATTTCAGAGTGTAAGCTGCAGTCAGATTGAAAACTGAATAAAAAGGTTGCAATATAGATAACATTGCTCTTCTGTCTTTCATCTCCTATAGCCCCCTCTGTATTTGAGTCTGTGGGATGAACTGATTGAAGCCTGTGGTGTTTCACCTACTTTCAGGAAGTCTGAATAGCCAATTATATTTCTTATGATAAAGAATCAGAGTGGCAGAAAAGTTCACCTATGCAGGATGAGCGAGTACCTCATTAGAGCATGAACATTGTGCAACTAAGAACAAGCAGTTATAGTAAATGCCTCCTATAGCATATGCCTTACAAGTTCTAAACAGTCTACATATGGACATACCCATAAATAAGTAAATTATATATTTATATATTAAATCATTAAAGATTATGTACTGTCATGCATATTAAGAAAGACAACACAATATGGCAATATGGGAGCTTTTTTTTTTTTTTTTTTTACTGATGCTTTTAGACTTTTATTTCTTACATTTTGGAAAACACATGAAATGCAAAATACCTAAGTCAATATTACATAGAGAAAGGAGGAGATGATGGCAAATAGAGATGATGGGTCTCACTACCTTCGAGGATAGTTATAATGTTTGGCTTTTTTTTTATGTAAGTTGACAGAAAGTACTTCAAAAAGACTGTTAAAAGAAAGAACCATTGTACAACACAGGAAAAAATGGTTGTATCAATATTTTATGACCCATTTTGCATGAAACCTGCTGGAAGTTTTGAGGATTTTTTGTTGGTTTGTTAGTTTTGGATTTTGGTTTTGTTCGTTTTGTTGTGTTTTGGTTTGTTTTTTTTTTTTTTTAATTTTAATAAAAGAATTATTTCTCTTCAGTGTCTTCTATTTAAAAAGTTTGTGGAAGAGAAATGACAACAGGTTAGAGATATGAACTCAGACACCATGAATGCCTGCATAGCAGACAATTTCCTGGGTAGTCTCCATTAGCCTCAGTCTTGTTTGCTAACATAAAGGAACTTCTTTTAATCAAAAAGCTAAACAGTTCCAGACACAGCATGCTACTGGTGGATCAGGTCCAAATCCATGTGGAGTGTCCAGCTAACAGCAGCAGGAGATTGCAGCAGACAAACATCTGGAGAGAGGATATTACACAGATCCAGAGTCTAACCAAGAGACTGGGCTGGAGACAAACTACCAGCTACATCCAAGAGATCCATATAAGAAATTAGCTGTCTAGAGCACTACAGGGCTATAGATCTAGCACCTGGGATGCTAAGATAGAATTAGGGCCAGAGATGAGGCTATAATGAGGGTCCAAAATGTCCATGCAAGTGACAGACTGGAGAAAAGCACACCTACAACACCTACAATAGGTCAGGATTTGATGACTCTGCTTGAGCTGAAATGGGGTCCTTGGCCATGGCCAGGGTTGGGAGGAAGCTTCAACAGAGGCTGAGCAGGGGCAGTGACTGGTTTTACTGCCCTCAAGGCCGTGACAGAGGCTCCCCTTCCCCCATATACTGAGCAAGTGTTGCCCTCCCATCTCACAGAGTTCTGGGCTCAGAAGGGATGTGATCTACAATGATCTGATTGCTATGGAGCCTGAGTGAAACGGACATGGCTCAGACTGGAGCTCAGAACCAGGTCAGGATCACAGCAAGGCCATAGTGTCACAACAGAGCCATGGCAAAAGGCACTTGGGAGTGGGATAGGGAAACTGGAGTTGAAAGAGAGACAGGGCAGAGTCTAGAAGCTGGGACAGGAACATGACACTGGGGACTTGGAGCTGTGTCAGGACCCTGCCAGGAACAACATATGGCAGGTGATCAGGCCCAGCCAGCACGGGTTCATGAGGGGCAGGTCCTGCTTGGCAAACCTGATCTCCTTCTATGACAAAGTGACCCGCTTGCTGGATGAAGGAAAGGCTGTGGATTGAGTGCACCCTCAGTAAATTCACAGATGACACTAAGTTGGGTGGCAGTGTCGACCTGCTGGAGGGTAGAAAAGCTCTGCAGAGAGATCTGGATAGGTTGGATCGATGGGCTGAGACCAACAGGATGAGGTTCAACAGGGCCAAGTGCAGGGTCCTCCACTTGGGTCACAACCCCAGGCAGCGCTACAGGCTGGGGGCAGAGTGGCTGGAGAGCTGCCGGGCAGAAAAGGACCTGGGGGTGCTGGTCGACAACAGGCTGAACATGAGCCAGCAGTGTGCCCAGGTGGCCAAGAAGGCCAACAGCATCCTGGCCTGTATCAGGAACAGTGTGGTGAGTAGGACCTGAGAGGTGATTGTCCCCCTATACTCAGCACTGGTGAGGCCTCACCTTGAGTACTGTGTCCAGTTTTGGGCTCCCTACCATAAAAAAGACATCGAGGTGCTGGAGCGGGTCCAGAGAACAGCAACAAAGATGGTGAGGGGTCTGGAGCACAAGTCTTATGAGGAGAGACTGAGGGAGCTGGGGTTATTCAGCCTGGAGAAGAGGAGGCTGAGGGGAGACCTTATTGCTCTCTACAGCTACCTGAAAGGAGGTTGTATAGAGGTGGGGGTTGGTCTCTTCTCCCAAGTCACAGGTGACAGGACTAGAGGAAATGGCCTCAAGTTGTGCCAGGGGAGGTTCAGGCTGGATATTAGGAAAAATTTTTTCACCGAAAGGCTTATCAGACATTGGAATGGGCTGCCCAGGGAGGTGGTTGAGGCACCATCCCTGGAGGTGTTCAAAAGACGGGTTGATGTGGTGCTGGGAGATATGGTTTAGTGATGATGTTGCTTTTTGTTTGTTGTGGGTGTTTATTTTTTTGTCAGAATTAGGTTGACGGTTGGACAAGATAATCTTTAAGGTCCCTTCTAACCTAGAAGATTCTGTGATTCTGTGATTTGGAACTGGGCAGGGCATCCAGGCTGTTCCTGATGTGCCTTGGGAGGAGAGGTTGCAGTGTTCAAGCTGCCTCTAAGGAACCCTGAGTTCAGGGAGGACTGGGGAAAGAGGACTCACTGAGGAGTTTGGGACTGGTCAGTGGTTTGGGTCCATGGGGAGATCAGAACTTCAGGCCAGGCTTTTCACTTAGAGGAAGCCACAGATACAAGGTCCTGTACTGTTGTGAACCAGTCCCCATGGTGTTCATCTCAGAGACCTGAGCTGAGTGCCAGGGCACAGCCAGGGTTGAAGGCTCCTTCAGGGCTGAGCCAAGAACAGTGGGGACCCCAGCGGTGGCTGTACCCTCTTGATGGGCACTGTCCTGAAGAACCTGAGTGTGACAGGTAGTAAAGGCCTACCAACACCCTTTCACAATTTTGGCAAGTATTGAGGCATGGCTGGGATCAGTTCCCACCAGGAGCATAGGGCTATCAAATGGCAAACTGATAAGTCCATCCAAGGGGCCAGGTGTCAGTGATTGAAGACAAGTTAACTGCATTGTAGGTCTGAAGTATCTGTCCAGGAGACACAGATGGAGACAGGCACACCTACAATAGGTCTCACCAGGCCTGGGTCGAAATGTATATACTGGGCCCATGGGTATACACGCACAGGGTGTGCGCGGACTCAGTTGAAGTTGGACAAGGGCTATTAAGATCTATTTGGTGAACTTCAGACTCTGACATGGATGTTAAACTCTACTTCTGTTTTGAGTTCATTATCTATTACTAACATTTCTCCAGTGATTTTTCTACAAGCAAATGGATTTTCCCATGGACAAGCCTAGGTTTGCTTTTTGCCTTCAAAACTGAAATCTCAGGTATGTTAGTAAGAACTGTTGGCTTTGCAGCTTGTGACAGCATGCATATTATAGTTACCCTGACCAGTTATCTATGAACATCTCTGGTGCTCTAAAACACTTTTAAAATCAGCTGTAAAAAGAACAGAATGTGAGCACTATTCTGACCAAGAGCCTTGGAACTGACTTGAGTTTTATAGCTGGGTGACTGCCAGATGAGAGAACTGAGGATATAGACCCTGTGCACAAAAATTAGACTTCTGGACAACCTGACAGAAACTTGACAAGTACACTTTTGCTATTAATGTATGTTTTCCTGCTAAGAATGTATGTTTTCCTGCTTCTGAATTAGTAAAGTGAAGTTTAACAATGTAGAAGGAAATATGGTCTTCCCAGAAAGGTCAAAGGAAAACTGGATGAAAGCTGGATGAATTTAAGAGGTTCAAAGATGCAGAAGTGAAGCTGACAAGAATATGTTCAAAGTCCAACAAGTACTTCTATTTTTTCTTTTAGCTACAACATACAATATTGAAACTGGCTGGAATCTTGCCTGCTACCATATAATGAAGGCTTCCTGTAAAGCTTAGGCACAGAAGGGCTATCAGAAATATCCAATTTGGACATGGATTTAACTAAATTGGGACAAACTGGAAACGGGTAATTAGGGGTGGGTTTCTTGAGAGGAGATAAGGCTGGGGAAAGGTAGGGATCAAAGTGCTGAGAGAGCTGGCAGATGTTATCGCTGGGCTGCTCTCAATCATCTTTGAAAAGTCATGGAGAACAGGAGAGGTGCCTGAGGACTGGAGGAAGGCCAACATCACTCCAGTCTTCAAAAAGGGCAAGAAGGAGGATCCTGGTAACTACAGACCAGTTAGTCTCACCTCTGTCCCTGGGAAGATAATGGAGANNAGGGCCAACGGAATCCTGGGCTGCATAGGGAAGAGTGTGGCCAGCAGGTCAAGGGAGGTCATTCTCCCCCTCTACTCTGCGCTGGTGAGGCCACAACTGGAATACTGTGTCCAGTTCTGGGCTCCCCAGTTCAAGAGGGATAGGGAACTACTGGGAAGAGTCCAGCATAGGGCTACAAAGATGATTCGAGGACTGGAGCATCTCCCTTATGAGGAGAGGCTGAGAGAGCTGGGACTCTTTAGTCTGGAGAAGAGAAGGCTGAGGGGAGACCTTATTAATGCCTGTAAGTATCTCAAGGGCGGACTGAAGGAGGAGGGAACCAGACTCTTTTCAGTAGTTGCCAGTGAGAGGACAAGGGTTAATGGGCACAAGTTGGAACATAAGACGTTCCACTTGAATATGAGGAAAAACTTTTTCCCAGTGAGGGTGACGGAGCCCTGGAACAGGCTGCCCAGGGAGGTTGTGGAGTCCCCTTCTTTGGAGATTTTCAAGACCCGCCTGGATGCCGTCCTGAGTGGCATGATCAGACATGCTCTGGGTGGTCCTGCTTTAGCAGGGGAGTTGGACTAGATGATCTCTATGGTCCCTTCCAACTCTAAAAATTCAGTGAAATTCAGTGAAAGTAGATGACAGAAGTACAAGCATGGAAAATGGAGAGAAGGGGGATAGAAGGGGCTAATTGTATGTTAACAAACTACTGACCAGTACACATGTCTGACTGAGCCCTGCATCTGATCACTGCAGTCTGTCCTATCTTATTATACTATGTTATCTCTATTTTCTGTGAAATTTCACTCTCTGTTCTCTGTGTGTATGTACCTAGATGCTAGGAGCTGGAAAAGCAGACACAGATCACAGGGAGTCTGTAGGTTGGGCAAGCCTGCAGCTGTAGAGGCTAGACCGCACTCTTCACTGGGGAGTTTCAATATTCTATGTGTTTACGCGTTTTCACCAGTGAACTCCAGTCTTCACTACCAGAGAAAACAACAGCACTGGCTGGCTGTGTTTGTTTATGTGTGCCAGGATGACACTGCTTTCTCTCTGTGTTAGTTTTTGTGGCCAGACACACTGGTAGGGAGCATGTGTGTGTATGCATGCATGCACCTCTCCAGATGCATCCCTGGAATATGTGTTCACTCTTGCTGTTGCCCGGACTGTCTAAGCCATGGTCAGCCAATTTCTCCAGGAGGATGCTGTGGGACACTGTATCGAAGGTCTTGCTAAGGTCCAGGTAAACAACATCCACAGCCTTTCCTTCATCCACCAAGTGGGTCACTTCGTCAGAGAAGGAGACCAGGTTTGTCAAGCAGGACTTGCCCCTCGTGAACCCGTGCTGGCTGGGCATGATCACCAGAGCATCCTTCATGAGTTGCATAATGGCACTCAGGATGATCTGTTCCATGACCTTCCCAGGCACCGAGGTCAGACTGACAGGCCTGTAGTTCCCAGGATCATCCTTCCGGCCCTTCTTGTGGATGGGCGTCACATTTGCTAGACGCCAGTCAGCTGGGACCTCCCCAGCTTACCAGGACTGCTGGGAAGTGATAGAAAGTGGCTCCACAAGCACTTCTGCCAGCTCCCTCAGTACCCTTGGGTGAATCCCATCTGGGCCCATAGATTTGTTTGTGTCTAGGTTTTGGAGCAAGTCCCTCACCACTTCCCTTTGGATTTTGGGGGCTTCATTCTGCTCCCTGATCCTGTCTGCTAGTTCAGGGGTCTGGGTACTCGGGGGACACCCTACTCCATTACTAAAGACTGAGGCAAAAAAGGCATTCACTACCTCAGCCTTCTCCTCATCCTTTGTCACTATGTTACCTCCCATATCCAACAGAGAATGGAAGCTCTCCTGAGTCTTCCTCTTGCTACTAATATATTTATAGAAATTCTTTTATTGTTGTTAACATCCAGGGCCAGGTTCAGTTCTAGCTGGGCTTTGGCCTTTCTAATCTTTTCCCTACATAAATTTACTACACCTTTATAATCTTCCTGAGTGGCCTGCCCCTTTTTCCAAAGGCCATAAACTCTCCTTTTTTCCCTGAGCTCTGACCTTATCTCTTTGTTCAGCCAGGCCGGTCTTTTCCTCGGATGGGTCACTTTACTGCGCAAAGGGACGACCTGCTCCTGTGCTTTTAAGACATCCTCCTTGAAAAACGTCCAGCCTTCCTGGACTCCTTTTCCCTTCAGGGCTGCCCCCCAAGGGACTCTGTAAAGCAGACTCTTGAAAAGACCAAAATCTGCCCTCTGGAAGCCCATGATGGCAGTCCTGCTGGTTCCCCTTCTCGCTTCCTTGAGAATCAAAAACTCTATCATTTCATGGTCGTTGTACCCCAGACGGCCTCCAACCATTGCATCCCCCACAAGTCCTTCTCTGTTTACAAACAGCAGATCTAGCAGTGCTCCCTCCCTAGTTGGCTTCCTCACTAGCTGTGTCAGGAAGTTATCCCCAACACACTCCAGGAACCTTCTAGACTGTTCCCTCTCAGTTGTATTGTGTGCCCAGTTGATATCTGGTAGGTTGAAGTCTCCCACCAGGGCAAGGGCAAGCAATCTTGAGACCTCTGCTAGCTGTTTATAGAACATTTACAACCTCTACATTCTGGTTTGGTGGTCTGTAGCAGACTTCCACCATGATAACAGCCTTGCTGGCCCTCCCCCTGGTTCTTACCCATAGGCACTAACTCTACCATTACCCTCAGTTAGTTCTACACATTCATAATCCTCCCTAACATACAGGGCCACCCCTCCTCCTCTCCTTCCTTGTCTGCCCCCTCTGAAGAGCTTGTATCCATCCATTGTAGCACTCCAGTCATTCGATTCATCCCACCACATTTCCGTGATGGCAACTACATCATAGCTTTGATGCCACACACTGGCTTCCAGCTCCTCTTGCTTGTTCCCCATGTTGTGTGCATTTGTGTATAGGCACTTCAGCTGGGCACCCAACGGGGCTGGCTTAGTGGCTGGAATGGCTCCATTTCCTTTGTATTGCTCTTCGGGTGGCCTTCCTTTGTGGTGTTTTATCTGTGATTCCGGGATTCCCTTTGCCTCTGGAGCCTCGAGGACAGGCCTGATGTTATCACCCTCCTCCCCCTTCACATCTAGTTTAAAGACCTGCCAATCAAGCCCACAATCTCTTGGGCCAGAATATTCTTCCCCCTTTGAGAGAGGCATCTTCCATTTCCTGTCAGCAAGCCTGGTGTCATATAGGCCAACCCACTATCAAAGTACCTGAAGTTATGGTGGTGACACCAGCCATGGAGACATGTATTGACTGATACCTATGTGCATACAGAACTGAGTCACCAAGAGAAACTGTAGTACTTGGGCAATCATTTATCAGTGTTACCAGACTCTAATTAGTTAATTTAATGTGACACTTCTAATCTAACCCATGTATATAGACTGTGTAGTTTTGTCTCGTTAAGTTCATTTTACTATATCCCGAGCTTCTTAATATGATAAATATCCTCTTGTCTCTTCTTGGTTGTGATATTTTCCTACATGTCATATCCAACAGATCCCACATAGCTAATGAAAAAGACAAATGAAGGAATTTTAGTATGGTCAACACTTAGCAAGTCCAGAGTTAAAGTCTGGGTTCATCATGGCTGACAGCTCCTTGTAAACTTGTCAGGGGGACTCTATGGGACCTGTAAGGCAGGACCTGGCAGCCAGTGCCTGTCCCACCACCCCAGAGGAAAAGGGCAGCCCCAGTCCCAGAAATCAGGCACTTCCCTGGGGACAGAGATGAACCAAGGCTGGGCTGGGACACAGGCCTGCAGATGGGCCTGGTTTGGTGGGGTCCATTACTGGGCATGACAGAGCTATGGGAGCTGTGGCATGGCTGGGACAGGGGCTTACAGGCTGGGGGGCTAAAATGAGTTCCTGGGCCATGGGTAGGGTGGGGGGAGTCCCAGGGGGTTGGGCAGGGACAGCCAGACCAGATGGTGCCTGCAGGGCCCTCAGAGCTAAAAGCTGAACCTAAAATCTCAAGTTTAAAATCTTTATTTTGAGCTTCTATGCTTTATCTGAATACAGTGTTTCATGTCTATGCTTCTGAGATATTGAATTTGAACAACTATATTCTGACTAAGCAAAGGAGAAATATAGGAGATGACTTGTTTCCTTAACGCGTTTTTTGAATGGAATGGAAGAATTGTTTCTTATACATTATTACAGACACCAAGGGACTCTTTGTGTCATCTCACCAATTTCATATTTCCATAATCTTTCTTTATTTTTGTTCTTTACTACTACTGTAATTTGAATTTAAAACAACATGCAATCCATCATGTGAGAACTCTCACTATAGAATAGACTTTTTTTAATTCTTCGTAATATTATCAAATATTCCCCATCACTCACTAGAGCTGGAGTTCAAGTTATGTCCTATGTTGTCTGTGAGCCAGAAATAGAGTCTGTTTCAGGAGATGGATGAGAATGAAATCTGCTATGTATTTTGCAGTAATGATTGTTCTTACTTGTAGGGCACTCAGAATTGATAGGTAGCAATAAAAAATTCCAAAGGTCAGTAAAAGAAAGGCACGTGGAATGGATGTGCAATTTTCTACATTTCTAATGACTGTACCCATGAGGTTTTTATAGGGGCAATCTAAAAATAAACTCTCTATATTTTGTCTTTATTTTGTCACTGTTTTTAATCTGAAAATATCTTAACTAGTACCCAGTACTATATTCATACAGTTATAGAATCACAGAATGATTAAAGTTGGAAGGTATCTTAAAGATCACCTAGTTCCAATGCCCCTGCCATGCGCGGTAACACCTTCTACTAGACCAGGTTGCCCAAAGCCCCATCAAACTTCACCTTGCACACTTTCCGGGAGCGAGCATCCACAACTTCTCTGGGCAACCTGTTCCATTGTCTCACCACCCTCACAGGAAAGAATTTCTTCTTGATATCTAATCTAAATCTCCCCACTTTCAGTCTGTCAAGGTTCCCCTGGGTGGCTTCCCTTCCCTCCAGCGTATCAACCACAGCACACAGTCTCTTGTCGTTGGAAAACTTGCTGAGGGTGCACTGAATCCCACTGTCCATGTCTCCAACAAAGATGTTAAACAGCACTGGTCCCACTATCAATCCCTGGGAAACGTAATTCATTACATGGACATCAAGCTGTTGACTGCTACTCTTCGAGTGTGGCCATCCAGCCAATTCCTTATCCCCAAGTAGTCCATCCATCAAATCCATGTCTCTCCAATTTACAGACCAGGATGCCGTGCAGTACAGTGTCAAATGCTTTGCACAAGTCCACATAGATGATGTCAGTTGCTCCTCGCTTATCCACCAATGTGGAAACCTATTTTAGAAGGCCACCAAATTTGTCAGGCACAATTTGCCCTTGGTGAAGCAATGTTGGCTGTCCTCTCCTTATTTTCATGTGTCTTAGCAGAGTTTCCAGGAGAATCTGCTCCATGATCTTGCTGGGCACAGAAGAGAGACTGACTGGCCTGTAATTCCCTAGGCTTTCCTTTTCTTCCATTTCTGAAAATGGGGGTTACGTTTGCCCTTTTCTACTCAGCAGGAGCTTCACTGGACTACCATAACTTCCTGCTTCTCAAATATGACAGATAGTGGCTTGGCAACTTCATCCTCCAGCTCCCTCAGGACCCATGGACAAATCTTATCAAGTCCCATGGATTTGTGCACCTTCAGGTTCCTTAGATGGTCTCAAACCTGGTCTTTTCCTACATTCTTGTAGTCCCGGCCTTTGCTTTCTGCAACATGTTGTAGCTAGCACCCTTGCCAGTGAAGACCGAGGCAAAAGGGTCATTGACTACCTCAGCCTTCTCCGTATCCTGGGTGACCAGGTCTTCTGTTTCCTTTTGGATGCATCTCCGTTTTCCCTAGACTTCCTGTTGTCACTGACATACCTATATAAGTTTCTCTTGCCGTTGACATCCCCAGCCAGATTTAACTCTACCTGGGCTTTAGCTTTCCTATCCTGATCACTGGCTCCTTGGACAATTTCTCTGTCTTCCTCCCAGCCTACCTGTCCTTGAAGGAGGTGGCGCTTGAATATTAACCTGTTTTCTTGGGCCTCTCTTCCCTCCAGGGCTCTGTCCCACCGTACCCTACAAAGCAGATCCCTGAAGAGGCCAAATTATGCTCTTCTGAAATCCAGGGTAGCAAGCTTACTATGTGCCCTCCTCACTTCCCTAAGGATCTTGAACTTCACTATCTCACAGTCACTGCAGCCAAGGCTGCCCTTGAACTTTACATTCCTTACCAGCCCCTCTTTGTTGGTTAGAATGAGTTCCAGCATGACACCTCTCCTTCTTTGCAGCTCTGTCACTTGGAGAAGTTTTCATCAACTCATTCCAGGAACCTCCTGGATTGCTCATGCTGTGCTATGTTGTACCTCCAACAGATATCAGTACGACTGAAGTCCTCCATGAGGACCAGGGTTTGTGAACATGAGGTCACTCACTTCCCTTTCTCTGACAAGTGGGCCTCATCAGCACCCAGTACACCAGGTTTCTCAAAGCGAGTCCTATGGTCTAAGTAGCCAAAACCCTGCCTATGGCACCCGTCTTGTAGCCATTTGTTGATTTACCACATTCGTTTGGCCCTATCAACAGCCTTCCCTTTGATCAGGAGGAGTGATGAAAAAGCCACCTGCATTCCAGAGTTCCACTGCTCCTAGGGGTCTATAATTCTTCTTGATATTCCTCAGGCTGCTCCTGGCAGTATCACTGGTGCCCATGTGAAACAACAGCAGCAGACAGTTGTCAGTGGACTGTACTTGGTAGTCTCTCTGTGATGTCCCTGGTACAAGCCCCCAGTGAGCAGTACACCTCTCTAGAGTGTGTCAGGTTGGCAAATAGGTGCCTCTGTAGCTCTCAGAAGTGAGTTGCCTACGACTATCACCTGTCTCCTTTTCTTAGTTGAGGTGATTGTTATAAAGGGAGCAGTTCAGGTTGCTATACTCAGCTCCAGTGCCTCTCCTGATGCAGTGGGTCTTACCTCTTCATTCTGCAGAGCTGTGAAATGGTTTTGCAAGGGAAGAAGTTAATGGTTTACAGTTGATGTCTTTGTCTGTTACAGCTCTTACAGAACTTATTTAACATTGTAAAAATCTTTTTCCTTCAAATGCCGTACATCTGAAATATTAGTCAGTGTAGATTTTCAGATGGACCATAAAACAAAGCTTAAATATGTGCCTACAATAAATATTAATTAATGTGATCTTATTTTAAAACATATACATTTAATTAAGAAGGTTTGAATATTCAAAAATAATTATATTTCTTCTGTATTTTGTTCTTCCATAACCGTACTCTTTCCAGAGTTTGAGGTTTTGTTGTGATCTCTTCTGACATACGTATTTCAAAGGATTTTCTTTGAGCTAAAATAGCACTGTAGGTAACTGTAGTCTTATGTTGTGTATATTATCCTCCCATCTGGAAAGATGTTGTGTTACTAATTTTATTATTATTATTATTATTATTATAAAATCTAATCTATGATATGAGGATGAATAAAACAAGACGGGATTGTTTGCATATTTTCTGTTTCCACATGTACTGAACTGGGCAAAAAGATTTCCCACAGAAAACTCTCTAACCTACTTTCAAGTCATGTTTTTAAATGTAGTATAGATCCATTTAAATAAGAAAGCAATAGCCATTTGGAGCACTTCCTTGTATGATAAGGAAAGAAGAGCTTCTGTAGTTTCAAGAGCAAAGATTCTTTTTTAATTTAGTATTTCAGTCTGGCAGTCAATGTACCAACATATTGATATTATTGATCTTGCTATTGACCTAGAAGAAAAATTGATGCTCAAATAAATAAGGGTCAATTAGGGGTTGCAATACATGCAAAGAATATTTAAAATGGATTTAATATACTTCATCTGAAATGTGTATTTGAAGTCCTGTTGTATAACAGCAATATAATCCACTGCATGTGCTGTACACCTGAGGCACGTTGTGCTTTCCATGTGTTTACCTTTGAATAAGTAACCCTTAGTTCCTCTATTATAAGGTAAAAATGATGACTCCTAATTGCTAGATGTGAAAATGTACTATGGTAATGCAGGAATCCATCGGCAAATTCATGGGCAAAAAATAAATAAAATTATTATACTTGTAAACCATATCATCAGATAACCTATAGATCTTTAGAAGTATTCTTTTCTTGGCTTTGCAGAAATACGCTTTTCTTGGCTTTGCAGACATATATATAAGAAGGGAAAGATAAAAGGTAGGGGAATGTTGAGGCCAAAGGGCAATAGGTTATAGAGGATCAGAAGCTGAGGGTTCATTCAAAGACAGCTGCTGAATAAAATAACTCTTCTGTTACACACAAAGATATAATTGATACCTCTCTTGAACCACAGATGATAAAAAAAATGATCAATGGGTTGTTGAAAGCATAGTAATAACTTCTGGATTTTTTGTTTCACTTATGTTATCTGCTGTTCTCTATTTTCTCTGATATAAACTCTCTATTAAAAATACATGTCAAATAACATTTTAAAAGATATTGCCAATGCCATTCTTATTGTCATAATAGTTCCTCTTTGTATTACAAAAAAAAAGGTCTACTCACACTGGGAAAGCTACCAGTTGATGGTAATCAGTTTCAACAAATAGATCATCTGATGAGGGATGTGCTGTAAATTATGTACCCATTATCCTCAGATTTCTTATAATTTGTTTCCTTAAAGCAGTTGTCTTTTTCTATCAGAGGCAAAGCCATAAGAATCAAAATATTGATGCTTGTTTCTCAGTGTTATTGCACTTTGGATGGTCATTTCTGTCCTTAATATTTTCTATTACCATTTTGCGTTTAAGGTAATATTGCACAACACCTAATAGATATAGTGAAGATATAGTGAATATAATAGATATAGTAATGATATAGTGAAGTTCAAACTTGTACAGTCTAAGCTCTAACATTCTGTGACAGAAAATTTTTATCTGCTGTTTATCACCAAAGGAAATGCCGTGCTTCATCTTCAAATCATGTAAGTGACAATAAGGAGCAAAGGACAAAAGAGAAAGAATTGCCATGCTTTGCAAATATGCTGATGTTGCATGGAGAGATGACAGAATGTTAAAAAGGTAAGCATTATTTAACATTAGCTATTGCAGCAAGGCAAGCATGATCACTCAGTAAACAAACAAAAGAGGGATATTTAAAGCAGAGAGGCTGTGTTGTCTCTAGATACAGTAAAGTGAAAATATCTCTAGCTGTAATAATGAAAAAATCTTTTCTGCATGGTTGCTGCAGTGAGTGTGGATCACTGCTCTGAGAGGTCATACAACTTCTTTAATGCTTCATGAATTTTAGCTGCATCATCAGCAGAAATTTTTATCTCAGTGAGTAACAGATCATTCTTAGCAAACTGTAATAGCAGGAATATTAGCCATTCAGCTGTTGTGAAGACAAATGCTGTAGTAGGCAACATTTTCAAAAGTAGGTGATCTAATTCATACTTAAGGACTTAAATAACTTTTAATACCTAAATATGAAACTAAAAGTCAAAAAATAAAAATCCAAATTTGAAGATTTTAGTCACTATCAGTGCACTTCTCTGGTTAATCTTTGACAGTCTTTAAGGCAAAATATTTTTGTCTAAAATAGTCTTCTTTCTTTATTACTATTGAAAAGCTCTTGTTGCCACATTCATTTAAAAAAATTAAAAATTATAACACCAATAGTATCTCATACCTTCTGAGAAAAAGGGTTCTTAAAATTACCTTTGGCTATCACATGCAAGTAAATCTCCGTTATTATATATCCAATTTAAAACTTGCCTGGTAGTAATGTCTCTAAAGAGAAGAGCGGTAAATGCCCAAATGAACTGCTCTGATAATAGGATGCACCTCAGGACATGAACCCATGGTTCTCAGCTTCTCTTAGTATTCTCGGTTGGCTTTCCTAATAGAACCACATCTTCTGGGCTTAGTGTAGAGGAAATCAGGCTGTTAAAGGATGAGGGAACAGTCATCACTGTTAGAATATTTTTTTTTTCTCTCTCATACTACAAAGTTCTTTGATCTACAAACTAAAATAGTAAAGTGCTTCCTATAATCCTGTGCTTTTCTTAGAAAGAATGTGGTATAATCTATCTATGCATGTGGAAAAAAAGCATTAATCATTCCATGAATCGTAATCATTATGCAATAGCCCTAAAACCAATTTACAGATGTGCCTAATTTCAGCTCCCTATAAAATAATTTTGATATTATTGACATAGCTCACAGACTTAAAGTTATATTAACACTCTGTAAGCAAATTCTTAGAGGAGTATATCTTTATTGCCAACATTTGAAAGGCAGGACATTGAAGGGTTTATTTGTCCATTGATACAGTACATGATAGGATGAAAAGAGGGTGGACAGAGTGAATGTTTTTCAGTAAGTTTCAAAGAACACTGCACTCAGAGTTGCAGTCACTGATGTGGCAAGAGTGACAGGACTTAAGTTATTAGCAAGTTATAAATCTGAAAATCAAGTTTGTTCTTCAGCTCTTGTTGTGGTGTAGCTGGGTATCAGGACTAGCGTAAGGTACATGGAAAATATGGAGCTGATTGATGACAGCTAACATGGTTTCACCAAGGGCAAATTGTGCCTGACAAATTTGGTGGCCTTCTAAAATGGGGTTACAGTGTTGGTGGATAAGGGAAGAGCAACTGACGTCATCTATGTGTACTTGTGCAAAGCATTTGACACAGTCCCACATGACATCCTTGTCTCTAAATTGGAGAGACACGGATTTGATGGATGGACACTTGGTGGATCAGGAACTGGCTGAATGGCTGCACCCAAAGAGTTAAGGTCAATAGCTTGATGTCCCAGGGGTGAGCAGTGATAAGTGGCATTCCTCAGATGTTCGTACTGGGACTGGTACTGTTTATCATGTTTGTTGGTGACATGGACAGCAGGATTCAGTGCACCTTCAGCAAGTTTGCCAATGACACCAAGCTGTGGGGTGCAGTTAACAAGCTGGAGGAAAAGGACCTTGACAGGCTTGAGAAACAAAACCTCATGAAATCCAACAAGATCAAATGCAAGGTCCTGCTCATCGGTCTTGGCAATCTCAAGCACAAATACAGGCTGCAGGAGAATTGATTGAGAGCAGCAAGAGCAGCCCTGAGGAGAAGGACTGGAGAGTGCTAGTGGCTGAGAAGCTCAACATGAGCCAGCAATGTACACTTGCAGCCCAGAAAGCCAACTGCATGCTGGCCTGCATCAAAAAAGGTGTGGCCAGCAGGTCAAGGGAGGTGATTCTGCCCCTCTACTCTGCTCTGGTGAGACCTGCACCTGGAGTACTGCATCCAGCTCTGGGAGCCCCAGCCCAAGAAAGACATGGGCCTAGTCAAGAGGAGGGGCACAAAGATCATCAGGGGGCCGGAGCATGACTCTTATGAAGATAGGCTGAGAGAGCTGGGGTTGCTCAGCCTGAAGAAGTGAAGTCTCCAGGAAGACCTTATAGTGTCCTTCTAAAGGGGGCCTACATGAAAGATGGGGAGGGACTCTTTAGGAGTGAGTGTAGTTATAGGACAAGGGGTAATGATTTTAAACTGAAAGAGGGTAGATGTAGGTTAGATAATAGGAAGAAATTCTTTGCTCTGAGGGTGGTGAGACACTGAAACAGGTTGCATGGAGAAGCTGTGGATGCCTGCTCCCAGGAAGTGTTTAAGGCCAGGTTTGATAGGGCTCTGAGCAACCTAGCTTATTGTAAGGTTCCCTGCCAATGTCAGGGGGTTTGAAACTAGATGATCTTTAATGTCTCTTCCAACTCCAACCATTGTATGATTCTATGATTCTGTGACTAAGTTTGTAAATTTATTGACAGGCAATGAAGTCATGAATTCCTTCAGTGGTTCAGGAACTCCACAGCCAGTCATCTGAACAGATGAGGTAATGGACTGGTGTGAGACGACAGACCAACTGGAATCAAGGTGGACCTTGACTATTAGTATTAGGCAAGAGCCGTCCAGGTGGGAATTTTGGACAGTTCTATAATTTATCCCCACCCCCCAGGGTGGTTGCTACTGCATCTAGTGTAATTTGCATTCCTAAATGTGTTGATTAACATCCTGGGGGCAGCATCCCAAAGATCTGTTTCAGAAGTTATCAAGGTGAGCATAGATTTAATATTGATAAAAATTTAGCAGAAATTATTTCTTCAGGAATGAACATGATAGTTTTTTTTTTTATGTAGTTAAGATATTTAAGAGATGTCTTGTATGTATTTAAGATGTATCAAGTGATTAAGGTGCATTAAGTGATACATGTGTTGAGATGGTCATACAGGACCTGGGGACAAATGGATAATAAGCATATTGATTTGAAGATTTTCTCCTAGTTCAGCTGAAGATGCCAGCGCAAGAACTCTTGCAATAGAGGTTCCCATTGCCACTGGACAGTGACTATCCTCTTTGAGAGACTTGATTCCCTGCACAATAGCTCAATAAATCGATTCCCTATTCCAATAGCTCAATACATTATTTTTCACCTCTTAACACTGAGTTTTTTTATACATAGGACATTAGCTCATTTCAGATTAGTTATTCCATTACTTTAGTATAAGACCTTGGGTAGATAATTCCTTTCAGTGTTGGCATTTCTCTTTACAGATAAAAAAACTTATTGTTACCCTTTGGTTTAATTAGTTCTGACAAGAAAAAGAAACTGCTGCTTCTCAGTAAAAGGTGAGATACTATAAAAATTATGACATGTTAGCAAAGTTGATAGAGTACATAAATGAACTTTTGAGATGAAAACTTAGAAACTGCATTAACAGCCTGATTTAATATTGTATGGGAATTCAAGGAAACATTTTAGGAAATAAAAAATACTACTTGCTTTGGAATATTAACTTTAAGTACATTTGTAGCAAGTCAAAAACTCATTTTTGATGATAGTTGTTGGATGGCTGACTACAGGAATATCTGCCTGCAGTGCACATAGCTCTTTTGTGTAAGAGCTATTTTGAAATATTGGGCAAGTAGACCTAGACTAATTCTTTTAATATATGGATTATAGGTCCAGATTTTAAGAATTGTATTTTAAATAGTTTTTCTTGTGAATATTTTGGGACCATCACTGTGGAACTAATCAATGACAATAAAATTTTACTTGGTGTTGCTAAATGGTCTGAAAGTAATAGTATCTCTTGTGTTGCAGTTCTTCAAATGCTTCATTTTGGGTTTGGACAAATGATTATATAACAGCTGATGAACTGATTAAAAAGTTAAACTACCACAATCATGATTTACATTTTTTAAAATCATAATTAATTTACATTAATTGAGAGCTCTTGTGCAGGAAGTGACAGAAATAAAATCTCACTAATGATCCTCTTAATATCACATCCTCTGGAGCTGAAGTTGGACACCATTATGTAAAAGATAATACCATTACACAAAATACCATTACACAAAACGTAAGAGCTTTTTGCTGTTGGGATCCTGCCCAAGACAAGTATCAGTTCCTTGAGAAGATCACCAATGCAATTTGTTGGTAATATGGAGAAAAATGTGCTGTGGCAGAATTAACTCCAGATGCATTTATTTTTTTTTTTAGCTTAATCCTGAGCATTCCAGGTTTTATATTTAGTATACAGTAGGCTTTAAAGCTGGCTTCCTGGTCCTGGGGTTTTGCCTTGTAAACCTTTGCTCTTGATATACATGGAGCAGCCTTGGAGTTCCTCAACACTATTGCTATTTGTGAACAACTCTGAGGAGTCATTCTGCTGACTAGAGAATGATAGCGATACAGGGAAATTTAATTGTGTCCTTTTTCCTCATAATGTACTGTGTAGTGAAGACTGGAGTTAAATTAGCAGTTTTAATGTAGTTCCATATGGACTCAAAAATCTTCAAGTGATATTGAAATTCTTAGATGATTTTAAAATCATATTCATATCTCCACTACACTGCAAATAAATTAATGAAATGGGCTTTTAATTATTTTTTTTTTGGTAGTGATTTTTCTTTAAATACATGTACTGGGTCTGGTTGACATAAGCTTGTTTTCTTCATAGCAGCCAGTAGGTTTTGATTTGTGAATAAAACAGTGTTGATAGCACATCAAGGCTGCAGCTATTACATATTTTTCACAGCACAAAAGCCGCCTTTGTTTCTTGCTCTGTTCCCCCAGAGAGGGAGGTATGGGCAAGCAAGAACTTGGGAGGAGACACATCTAGGACAGCTGACCAAAGAGATATCCCATGCCATATAACAACACTATAAAAACTGGGGGGCAGTTTTTTCAATGTAACTGTTTCTCAGAGACTACTAGTAGGAGATGGCCTTTGCACAACTTCTCCTCTCTCTCTCCCCTCTCCCCATCCCTGCTCACTTATTAAACTGTCTTTGTCTCTACCCACACACCCACAAGTTATTTTTGCTTTTGCTCCCCCATCCCGCTACACTGGGGGGAAGGGATTTGTGTGCAAACTGCAGGTGAGTGCTTGGCTGCTGGTTGGGATCAGCCCCCCACAGCACAAAAGACTTCTTAATCAAAGTCACTTCACACAGACACTAGTTACCTAATAGATCCTTTTCTGCAATTTTGACTTGAATGACAATATTAAAATAATAGTAGTTTTAAACAAACATGAAAGTTTATTAGAATTTGCACAGCATATTGATACTACTGTTCAGTCCTTCAAGGTATACCAGTTGCCATAGGACTTATAGCAAACCTAATTTGTCTTGAGAAAATAAACTTTTAGTATAATGCCATATGCAAACTTAGAATATTATTCTCTAAAGTCACATTACTACTGCTCTGAATGACTGAAGCTTTAAAAAAGCATGGTATATTAGACATCTGTGGAAACAGATGTTTTAGAATATTTTCAAATGTTTGCTATTTTAATTACTTTGTTAATCTTAAAATGTGTTTTTCATAGAATCATATAATTTTCCCTAACCTAAAACTGACAAAAACCACCACTAAACCCTATCACATAGCACTACGCCTACCTGTCTTTTGAATACCACCATGGATGGTGACTCAATCACTTCCCTGGGCAGCCTGTTCCAACGCTTAATAAACCTTTCAGTGTAAAAAAAGTTCCTAATGTTCAATCTAAACCCCCCCGGTGCAACTTGAGGCTGCTTCCTCTTGTCCTATCACCTGTTAATTGGGAGAAGAGACTGACCCCCATCTGTCTACAACTTCCTTTCAGGAGGATTTTTATATTTTGAAAAATATATTAAATAAGAATTAGATAACAAGTGGTCAAGTGTTCATTTCTGGCATAATTCCATGGTATTGTTTTTGTGACACTTGGACATGCCTGTTTGGTAGAAGTAAGCTCACTATACAGCGGGCCATAGTGGAACTGATCATCTATTGTTCATTTTGGGATCTTCTATTTTGGAAAAATGCAATCAGTCCTTTAAGCTGATGTTACAGGTCCGTTTGGAAAGGGAAAAGAAAATAACAAGATCTTTCCATCATTCCCAGGAAGATCATAGAATCAGAATTTTCTAGGTTGGTAGGGACCTTTAAGATCAATTGATCATTTGAGACATATATAAATATATATATAATGATGATATACATATGATGATATATATATCATCAATTGATATATTAAGCCTTCTTCCTAGAACTTGTAAAGTTATTAATATGATGTGGGAAAAAAAAAAACTTTCATAAAACATAGTACTAGTCTGCTGCTCACTTTTTTTTAGTGATGTCAAGAAATTTGATTTTTTTCTTAAAGTTCTCTAGCTTTTGATTTTTTCTGTTAAAAAGAACATGCATTTCCAACTATAAAGTTTCTATTTCTCTTCTTTACATATTTACATGTATTTATTTATGTATTTACATGTACTTATTTATTATTTCTGTAGGCTGACGTTATGGTTTGGGTTGGACTGGTTTGATTTCTTAAATATTCAAGCTGGTCATATTACCTTTAGCATTTATATATTTCTTGTACTGTGTGACCTGTAAGGAATCCCTCTAGAACAAAACACAGATTTTTCTTTGCTTGTGTTACTAGTAATCACTAGGAAGGAAAATACTAAGAACAATTACAGTTTTATAAATCACGAAATCACAGAATTGTCAGAGTTGGAAGGGACCTCTAGAGATCATCTAGTTGATATATTGACTAGATGTATCAAAATATCAACAAAAAAACCCCTTTTCTGTCAAATGTTTTTTTTTTATTCCTAGGGTAAAGACATATAAAGACAGAAACAACATGAAACACAATGGAGACGGGGCTGGAAATTGGAGGAAGCATAGTTAAAGTGAATTTCAGTGGAATTTTCAGATGTTAAAGTAGCTTACAAATACACTTTTCAACAGAATAGAATTACTATATAAAGGTTGTTATTATTATATAAAGAAGAGGAGATTTTATAGAGAGCTCCTCTCCAATCCATAGCTTGTACCAATATTTTTCCCACAACAACACCAGCATTGGTTTTAATCAATTTAATTAAAAATATGTACTTGGGTGGCCAGAACTCTAATCCAGATTGACAGAGGAAGCAGAATATAATGCTACTTGAAGCAATTTTTTGAATACTGTGTTCCCAGGCAAGCAGTTAAGGTTAAAGAGCATAGGAAAATCAGGTAACAGGGGAGGAAGGAGATTTGTTTTTCAGAATCTCTCTTGTTTTCTGAGCATCTGTACTTCCTTGAGTCAGTTCAAGTGACTTAGTTTCTAAGGGAGGGGGTACTGCCAAACAGGAAAGTGGATCAGGTAGATATATAGTGAGTTACTTTCAGCACACCATTATTGCCTGTTTCCTCAGAGAAAACAAAAAAGGATCCGTCACACCTGCAATACCTACTCAGTGATGCTCTGGGACTTGAGGCTTGGAAAGCTGGAGAGATGTTATGGTAGACTGAAGCCTAGGACTTTAACATGGGTAATTGGTTCATTTATTGGAAGTGTTTAATTTAATGCTTACACTCAAGGTATTGTTCATCTGCTGTAATCTATTTCAGAGGCAGTGAGCCTCGAAAATGCAGTCTGACATCCCATGAAAACTTGACATCTAAGAAAAAATGTGTAAGCTAACAAACTCTGGACTGGTGTCAGAAATGTGGAAGGCTTCTTCTATCTGGTAATTTGGTAGGAATAGTTCTTTACCTGCTCTATATCTGTCACCTTTGGCAATAGTTTGGAAATTGCAATCAGGATTTTTGGACATTTTATAAGGGTTGATAACAACTGTTTCAGTCTTTTCGATCATGCTTTGAAATATGCTTGACTCTAATTCTTGCATAGTAAAAGTGAGCAGGTGGACAGGGTATTTCTTCCTGATTTTTTTCCCCCCCTGTTTAATTCCATTGTTATATAATAGCTAAATAAGATGAATTGCTATTTTTATTTCTTGGCTTTGTATACTGGCTTCCAAGTTTTGTAGGGAATAACACCAGGATAGTTCCACAAGTCCCAAAATAAATCAGAGCAAATAGTAAAGAGACTTATTACAGACTTCTGCAATAGGAAGGTGATTGTGCCCCTGTACTCAGCACTGGTGAGACCACACCTCGAGTATTGTGTCCAGTTTTGGGCACCTCAATACAAGAGAGATATCGAGGTGCTGGAGCGAGTGCAGAGGAGGGCAACGAAACTGGTGAAGGGCCTGGAAAACAAATCATATGAAGAGAGGCTGAAGGAGCTGGGACTGTTTAGTATGAGGAAGAGGAGGCTGAGGGGAGACCTCATCACTCTCTACAAC
>JAHREE010000279.1:19067715-19085988 GCA_033628505.1 Tringa tobata | reverse complement strand
GATTCTATGATTCTATGATTAAAAAAATACATGTGTGATAGATGATGATCTGTTATACCAACTCATATTTTCACTAACTCATATGAAAAGAATAGAATTACTAAAGAAGAAAATAATTACTTTGAACTTAAGACCAGAAAAGCTGGACAAAACTTTCCTGCAGCAAATTCCTGCTTTTTTTTTTTTATCCAACAAAATGAAATAAAATAAGCAGTCTAAAAATAATCTCTAAATGAGCAAGCACCTTTACATTGCAGCAGACTTTTGATTTGGGAAAATAAAAACCCCAAACAACAGAACTTAATTTTTCTGTATTATTGCAAACTCCATGAAAACACTTACCCTAATTCTAATCTGGAATATACCATACACATCAGTTCAATTTTTCTAAATTTGTTTACGTATGTGTTCTACATCTGGGTCTCAGCTGGATATCCTAAAAGAGTAGACATTTCCTCATATGAGCCAAATCTGTCTCCTATCTATATAATTATAAAGGTGATAAATGTGTAATAACCATTTTCTTCCAAGTCACTTATTTAACAAGGGTTTGTGGCATGTCAATATTCCCTCTAAAATTTGAGAACTACTTTGTGAGTAGATGCTTTAGTGTAATACATGTGTTGCAAGAGCAAATTTTTGTTTTATGGCAGTGTTTCAACAAATATGAAATAGAAAACATTAAAATAAAAAAGTATCATAAAAATATGTCTCTGGTTTTGTCATTTTTGGTTGCTAGGCCACTAGAGGAACACCTGTTGTGGGTTTGGTTTTTCCTTTTATATGTGGTAAAAAAGGCATAAAGGTGTATCTGTATTTCATAATGCAAGAAGGTGTAGAGCACTTTGTGTTCTTCTGATACAGGTGTTGATGGCAGTGTGAGGTTTCTAACTCAGTTTGCCAGCTGAGTCACTGGCAAATGCTGCCAGTGGATCCTTTCTCATTCTGAGTCTCATAGGAGCAATGCACTCTAATGACCTCTAGAAGAGTGAGTGGTATTAAAGATATCAGAGAATTCTTATTTGGTCACAAAATGTTGAATGTTCTTGACTGAGGTTTCTTCACATTGAATTAATACGTGGCTGAATTTTCTAACATTGAAAGGAAAATTGACAGCAGTGTAATCAATGGTATTATAGTAACACAAATAAATAATGACAGTGTTCTTCTTGTTCCTGTCCTCCCACACTACAATCTTAAACTTTATTACAGTCCACGATCTTAAAAAAATGTAATCTCCCTTTTTTCTTCTGTTGAATAAGTTTAAATGTATCTCACCTCTCATCGATTGTGTATTCTTAAATTAAAGTGACATATAACTACCACTATCAACATAGCTAGTTGATACAACTGAAATCCAAGATATCAGAGTGCAAAATTATTTCTGATCAAGCACAGTAATTTTTGTTTTCACATTCTAAATATTTTAATCACTGTAATAGATGTCTCTAAGCACATAGTTGTAGAAAAGACTGAAATAGCTTTAAATCTCTGTTTGTGTAAATAAGGCCTTAATCAGTTCCGTACTCATTTTAGGCTACATGTACATTATAATTGTCGAAGTACATTCAGTAAATAGAGTAAGACTTTTTGGGAAATAGTCAAGCCAGGGGTATAGTCAGGCAAATGTCACCCTTATCTTCAAAAAAAGCAGGAAAGAAGAGCCAGGGAACCACAGGCCAGTGAGCATAACCTCAGTCCTATGTCTATGTCTAGGGACATGAAGGAAAGAAGGAGTTTGGGAAGAGTCAGCATGAATCTACTAGGGACATACAGTGCCTGATGAACCCAACAGTTTTCTGTAATGAGATCACATACTAATGAATAAGGGGAGAACACAGGATGATTATTTTAGAACTGGAGAATGTTACAGATAAAGAAAACTCCATCCATTTGTTTTAATTTTTAGTAAAACTGTTAAATTCTTGATCGACTAAACATTATTATTACAACTGAAAAATAAACTGTTTTCTTATAAAAAAAAATCCCCATCATATCAAAATTCAGATTATAACTGATATTTATGTAACAATATGAAAATATTCCAACATAACAATACAATATAAGTTTGCTCTAATATTTCTCTTTTGATTTTTTTATTCACACGTTTATATTGTGGACAGTTATTGGGACAATATGCATTCCTTTTAATTTTTAAATGCAAACTAGATTCAAATGGCCTTCATAAAACTGTTGAATATCAATTTAAACTGATATTCATCTACCTAGGTTATTCATTTTCTTGCTTGAATGTTCAGAAATCCTTTAATTCTGACCTTTGAAATAATAAATGATTTATAACAATTTTCATTTAAGATGTGTTGACTAAAGTAAAGCGTGATTTGTCTAGTAATGATACGAAGCATCCACAATTTAAGGGAAGTTCTGTTATGGCCCCCTGGTGCACCATTTAAAATGGATATCCAGCTGGAAGATTAGAGAAACAATCAGAGAGCTTTACAGAGTCATAGTCTTCATTAGGATAGAAAGCATTATTAATGATATGCTACTTAATTTGCTCTTTCACTTACTCATCTGATCTTCATGCAATGCTAAAAAGGTCAGTTTTAACGCAAAGCTATCTTGAAAGATTCAGAGGATATGTATTGATGGGTGGGGATGCTGACGTGAACAGCCGAAATATTTAGAAGGGAAAAAATACTGAACAGAAGAAAAGGTCTGTGAAAAATACTGACAAAGAAACTGTCTGTCATCCTGTGAGCTGTGAGCCTGGGAATTAGGCCTGGGAACCAGAAACAGCCTTGAAAAGTGCAGCTGGAATCTTTGTGGTACAACTGGGTACCTAGAAATGAGAGACAACCTGAGATACCATCAATAAGATTAAAACCAAAAAAACTGTGATGGCAATTTATCATGTGAAAAAGTGGAAACAGCCTGGGAAAATAGAATTTGTCTGAAAGAACAGAAAACTTCATCATTTATTGTCTGATACAGGTGAAAAGTAGAAAGTAACAGCAATTATTTCCTGCTCAAAGTGGTGACGTTCTGTTTTTGTGATTTAAAAGGAACTTAATTTTTATCTAAAATGAAGCTTCTCTCTCTGAGAACTTCCCATGCTGCAGATACTTTTGCTTTCCTGAAGAGGATGAATTTCACATGAACTTTTTATGAGATCTTGGACTCTCACCCAGGACACCTGCCCAACGCCAGATTCTGTGATGCAAATCATCTTTTAAGTTAGACTGAAGTCTGTTATTTTAGTGGTCCCTCTCTGGGCCCACTTCTCGGGCCAGTCTGCTTTTTCCTCCCACCTCTGGGATGGTTGGGTCCCCCTCTGTCATCAATTTTTCCTCCCCATTAGGGTGCTTGGGCCTCTTGTGAAATCTAATTTGCTTGATACTGGTATTATATATCCATATAAATGACCTACTATAAGCATATCTGCTGCTATGTGGTTGTATGTTGCTTCACTAATGATAAGGTTGTAGTAACCTGTAATAGTATACCTACACAGTTGTTGCTGTTATTGGTTGTTGCTATATATTGGTTGCATTATTGACTGCTGTCGTACTATTGATTGATTGCTAATAGTAATTTGTAATAACTTTAGATATATTATCTTTATTGATCATAGGTATAGTTGCTAGGGGTTATTTTTGTGATAATTTACTTGATAGAGAGTTTTGTGGCAAACTGTAATAAAGAAATTTAGAGGATAGATGCCTCCATGTTCATGTGTATTACAGAATCATATGTACTCCTGGTTGCAATCTCTACATACTTGCCGACTTGGTCACCCACTAGGTCATGACATGTGCAATGGGAAACAGACAGAATACTGCTTTTTTCCTGAACTTCAGATTGGAATTCCTTACCTAGGGAAACTGAGGAAGATCAAAATTTTAGCAACTGATTTACAGAAAATACTTCTATGTGCTTACACCTGTCAATGATTCACTGGTTCTGACTTACAAAACCATAAGGTGCTTATGAAATGCAAGGTAAGCAGAAGAAATAACTGCCATTTTAGGAGGGGATTGTATCTCTTACCTCCAAAAAAATGATGAAAGTGGTTCTCATTTCAACTTTGTGGTAGTTAAAACTACATCCAGAGCTGAAATAACAGGTGTAAATGGTAAGAAAAAAGGGAATAGCTGTGTCCTTAAGGCAAGCAATTATCTGGAACTTTGTACTCTTTTTACTGAGGATTTTCAATTTTCATGTAAGGAATACAAAAATTAGAAATAAAAATAACTCATTATTGACATTTTCAGTAGACAGAATAGTAAAAATGACAAATGTGACTTGATATTTGGCTATACAAGAAATAAATTAATAGTTTTTCTTTAAAAGGTTCTTTACTAAATACTTGTTATTTTTTTCCTTTTTTTTTTTTTTTTTTTTTCCAGAAAGGGCTTTGGTTATATTTTTCTTCATTTTTCCTTTGTTTATCTCAAATTAGATATGACCTGATTTTGGAAGATGACTAAATATGGATAGAACTGAATATAAATAAGAATTTTCAGAAGTTTGCATTTACATGAAAATTTTGAAAAAGTATGTGAAACGATGAGATACTTTTGTTTGCAGGGCCTAACTAGTTCTTTAAATTTTATGAATATTATAAGTTTTGTGCTTTGTTGGTCTTATGTAAACGTCTGCTACTCATTTCTAAACTTACCACTGGAACTTGAGGGTCTGGTTCCAGTATTCAAAGAACGTCCAATTCAGGACTGAAATCATTTTACTGAGAAAGTCACTGTGTAGAAACCAGCATCTAACAAAAGCCTCCTAGACTCCTTTCTGCAGGGCTGCACTCCGGTTTCTTTTCCCCCATTATATGCCTATGTCCAGGATTACACCGACCTAGGTGCAGAATCCAGCATTTGTCCTTGTTAAACTTCATACAGTTGGTGATTGCTCAGCACTCTAATCTATCAAGATCTCTCTGTAAGACCTCTCTACCCTCAAAGGAATAAAAAGTTCCTCCTAATTTAGTATCATTGGCAAACTAAGTGTGCACACTCAACTCCTGTGTTGCGTACAACTCAGCACTGTTTCCAGGCCATTGACAAAAACATTGAAGAAAACTGGCCCTAAAACTGAGCCCGGGGGCTCAGTTGCCACCAGCCAGGTGTTATCCTATTTGCTACAACTCTTTGAGGCCAACCTTTTGGCCAATTGTTCACTCATCATAGTGTTTACGTGTCTATCTGTAAGCTGGACATTTTGCCCAGGATACTCTGAGACACAGTACTAAAAACTTTGCTAAAATCCCTTAAAACCACCACCCCGCATATCTACTGCCTTCCTTTCATCTGCTATACGGGTAACCTTGTCATAAAAGGATATTGTTAGTAACACATAACTTTCCCTTCATGAACTCATGTTAGCTTTGACCAATGACTGCCTTGTCTTTACAGTGTTTTTTCAGTAACTCCCAGAATAACCTTTCACGTAATTCTAGCAGGCACTGAAGTGAGACTGACAGGCTTACAATTACCAGGGTCTTCCTTCTTGTTCTTCTTGAAAATTAGAATGATATTTGCTAGCTTCCAATTGACTGGGACCTCTCCAGATTCCCAAGACCATTGATAAATAACTGAGACAAGTCCCACAACAACATAGGCCAGCTTTTTCAGCTCTCCCAAATGAATTCCATTGGGCTCCATAGACTTACATGTCTTCAGTTGCAGCAGCAAATCGTGCACAAGTTCAAAGTCAATCAAGACTGTATCACTCCCCCAGTCACAGTCCTTCAACCCAGGGCTCCGGAAGTCCCAGAGCCCATCTTTGGCTTTAAAGACAGAGGTGAAGAAGACATTAAATGTTTCTGTTTGAAATTCAGAACAAAACAATGTTCTGCACTTATGAGCTAGATATCTGGAGTAGGCAGTGGCTTGTATAGATGCATAGAATATAGTGACATCAGACACCTGCAGTTTTGTAACTCAGTTGCTGCACTAGTGAGCAGTTTTGTCAGCAGCTACAAAAAGGCATGGCTAAAGCCTCCCCTGCTGTCTCCAGCAGCTTCAGAATGAGAATGGAGAAAAGAGCAATATGGCAAGATTGCACATCACTTTCAGGAGGGACATAATTTAGAAGAGTTTACTTTTAGGATCTCAGAACAAGCATGACTGGATCAAGAATGTCTATGGATAAGCAATGTGTGTGTGAGAAGGACCTCAGTTTCTCAACACATTGTAATTCAGTTACCGGAGGAACAAAAAGGGTAAAGAAAAGCAGAACTCACATATCTGTTCTCATGTACATGTCCCTTGCCATATGCAAGGTCACTGCTTAGGAAGTTAATATCAAATCAAACTGGTGTAACAAATCACCCATCAGTCTGTTGCAGAAATCATAGAATCATAGAACAGTTAGAGTTGGAAGGCACCTTGAAGATCATCTAGTTCCAACCCCCCTGCCATTGGCAGGGACACCTTCCAGTAGACTAGGATGATCAAAGCCCCATCTGACCTGGCCTTCAACACTTCCAGGGATGGGGCATCCATAACTTCCCTGGGTGACCTGTTCCATTGTCTCACCACCCTCATAGTAAAGAATTTCTTCCTAATATCTAACCTAAATCTAACCTCTTTCAGTTTAAAACCGTTACCCCTTGCCCTGATGAAGAGTCCCTCCCCATGTCTCCTGTAGGCCCCCTTTAAGTACTGGCAGGCTGCTATAAGGTCTCTGCTGAGACTTCAGTTCTCCAGGCTGAACAACTCCAGGTCTCTCAGCCTGTCTTCATAATGTGTTCCAGCTTCTGATCAGCTTCGTGGCCCTCCTCTCCAGCCTCTCCGATAGGTCCGTGTGCTTCTTATCTTGGGGTGTCCAGAGCTGGATGCAGTACTCCAGGTGGGGTCTCACCAGAGCAGAGTAGAGAGGGAGGATAACCTCCCTTGATATGCTGGCCATGCTTACCTAGATGCAGCCCAGTATGCAGTTGACTTTCTGGACTGCAAGCGTACATTGCTGGCTCACGGTGAGCTTTTCATCCACCAACACCTTCAAGTCCTTCTCCTTGGGCCTGCCCTCAAATCATTCTCCACCCAGGGATTGCTGCAACCCAGGTGCAGGACCTTCCACTCAGCCTCGTTGAACTTCATGAGGTTTGCATGGACCCACCTCTCAAGCCTGTCTATGTTCCTCTGGATGGCGTCCCTTCCCTCCAGGATGTCGACCGTGCCACACAGTTTGGTGTCATTGGAAAACTTGCTGAGGATGTACTCAATCCCAACATCCACGTTGCCGACAAAGATGTTAAACAGCATTGGTCCCAGTATTGACCCCTGAAAAACATCACTCGTTACTGCTCGCCACATGGACATCAAGCCACTCACTGCAACTCTTTTGAGGGTGGATACCCAATCAATTCCTTATCTACCAAGTCCTCAGTCCAACAAGTCTATGTGTCTCCAGTTTAGAAACCAGAATGTTGTGCAAGACAGTGTCAAATGCTTCCCACAAGTACAGGTAGATGACATCTGTTTCTCTTCCCTTATTCACCAATGCTGTAACCCTGTCATAGAAGGCTACCGTATTTGTCAGGCATGATTTTCCTTTAGTGAAGCTATGCAGGCTGTCACAAATCAACTCCTTATTTCCCATGTGCCTTAGCAGAGTTTCCAGGAGGCTTTGCTCCATGATCTTGCTGCGCATAGAGGAGAGACTGACCAGCCTTTTGTTCCCCGGGTCTTCCATTTTTCCTGTTTTAAAAATGTGTGTTATGTTTCCTCTTTTCCAGGCAGTGAGAACTTCACCAGACTCTCACAACTTCTGAAATATGGTGGATAGTGGCTTAGCAACTTCATCCGCCAGTTCCCTCAGGACCTGTGGGTGTATCTCATGAAGTTCCATGGACTTGTGCATCTTCAGGGTCCTTAGATGATCTCAAACCTGGTCTTCTCCTACAGTGGACATTTCCTCATTTTCTTGGTCCCTGCCTTCTGCAACTTGCACGGTGTGGCTAGAACACTTGCCAGTGAAGACCAAGGGAAAAAAGTTGTTGAGCACCTCAACCTCCTCCATACCCTGGGTATGTTCTATTACTCAACAGAACTGTTGCCCTGTGCTTTAGGAATTGCCTGTCTCCAGGAAATTATTAAAGGTTCTATTTGTCTGCCATTATTGGAGATAGATTCATATCTGAACAATTTGGTATTAACCAGCTTCATGGACAGAAATATTTCTGTGACAGAAACTCCTTCATGAATATAAAATCTTATAACGTATGGTTAAGGCAAATTTAATGATAGTGCAAGGTTCTCTACTGTACAACAAATAGATCAATGTTTTTCCTTTTTCTGGAACACAAGCTAACTGTTCAGATTGATTTATGTTTATTCTGTATTAGAACTCTGTGCACTGAAGACATCTCACTACTTAATCCTGTCTTTTTGCAAGGCATTTGTCCCACAGTTCTCGATAACCTCTTGTGCATGGTGGCACTTCAGTAGAAGTCAGGGTCTCTGCCGGTAACTGGTCCTAAGACTGTGTCCACCTGTCTGCTGACCTCCACAGAGGTCTCAGTTTTGCCTTTTGACATTTGCAAAAAATTTATAATTTTTAATGTGACATTACATGCAAACCTACTGAGATATCATATTTCAGGATTTCTCTTGAATTTTTTTTTCCACTTTTAAACAAAACTAAAAGAAAATAAGGGTCACTGTGTGACTAAAGAATTACTTATGTCTAAACTGATACTGTTTAAATGATAAGTGACTGTTCCCACTTGATCCTAGCATTTAAATGAGCTATGGCATTCAGTTATTTTTAGTCCAAAGCAGCAAGGCAGCACATAACTTGTGTGAAGCAGGTGGAAATTTTGGAATGTAAATATAAAAACTAAAAAACCTTTTAGCATAAACCTTACTTCTGAGTAAGACGCGGAAGTCTTAATTCTGAGGGAAACTGGGGGAAAAAATAAAAAAGGATCATTTTCCATTTATTTAAGACTAAACAGTTGTGCATTGTGGATACAGACCTTTTTACCTTATTTCAATGTAAATATGGAAATTAAAGCCTTTGTGCAAAGATTTGAAAGCCCTTAAAATTCATTTGTAGTTAATACTACTGCAGCACTAATCTTTCTCTCTTTGCACGTATTCTTGAGTGCTGTGCCAGGTGCTCTTCTCAAATATATTCAGGAGATTCAGTTTACATATATTATCCTCTCCCCTAAGAAAAAATAAAAATTGTGAGTACACAATGACTTTTTCTCTGCATAGAGTGGAATTTTTGTATCATAATTCTTTTCTTTCTGCAGTACTACTTGGCAATTTTTTTTCTGAACAAGAATATAACATAGATGAGGACTAGCCCTGGCCCACAGAAGTCAGACTTACATTCAGAATGAGACCTAAACCCAGCCCTTTTTCTGCAGTTCTTTCTTAATAGTGTAGACAATTATTTTGTTTCCGACTTCTGAGACTCCAATAAGTAGAATAAAAACTTATATTTTGTCTCCAGTACAACTGAAAGATGTTATCTAAGAATGCTTATATGGTTGGCTTATTATTACTACTATTTCCAAGCAAGAGAATGGTTCTGATATTACTATATCATAATGGCCTGTGGTCTGAGTGTCTTGGCCTTTATTGAATCAGGTAATATATTGGGAGTGGTATTAATGTTCCCAAGTGAAATTCTGGGATAGTAGTCTGTTTTCATTTCTTCTTTTTGTTACTTATTTTAATAAATACTCTTTAAAACGGTCTATATTTCAGTTCTGTGTTCACGCAGCACCTAGTATAACAGCTTCTGACTAGATAGTACTGCTGGCAATAATAATTATAATTATAATATTTGCTGCTGTTCCCTCCTTATGTCCTGACCTGAGGGTGACTGCACAAGAATAAAGATGTTCAACAAAACACTTTCCTGCTTAGTGATAGCCACCTTTCCAAACAGAACTATGTTTCAATATATAGTACTTTTGAAATAATCTATTAAAAAAAATTAAAATTAATCAATTAATTAATTAATTAATCATCAGTGTTAAATGAACCATTCTGTGACAAAAATTTTGCTATTTGCTGAAAATACAGCAAGTACTAATAGTTTTCTCCAGAGGAAGCTATTATTTTTTTTTCTTTTTTTCTTTTTTCCTCTTTTCCTTTTTTCTTTTTTTTTTTTTTTTCTGTTTTCCTATTCAAGTAACTATATTAATGAGAAATTGTCAAAAATATTGAGTTACTGTGTAAGCAATTGGATTCTGATTTGAAAATGTTATTTTTTCTACTCCAATGTAATTTTTGGATTGAATTTAATTATTTTGACACAATTACAGTTTTACTGTTGCTATTAAAGAAGAAAATACATTTCTAGAGGATGAAAAATAGGATGACAATAAATATAAAACCCTTCCCTAAGACATTCAGGTATATAGCATTGTCATATAAATTTTGTTTTGGTTGTAGTTTTATTACACAACTCTGAGAGGTAACAGAGCACCAAGTCGTCTTTTATGTCTTCATGCTGCAAATAGAGCCAACAAGCTGAATGGTCTATCTTTATGTATCCCACTTAAGGAATTGGCACCATTTGGTAAATTAAATTACTGTTGTAAAATCTGTATTCTTATGCTGTCCTTCAAAAGTGACTAATATGCTCTGTAACTTAATTTGAAGAAATGGAACTGTCATTAAGTAAGCACTGCTGTTCTTTAGAGAATAGCTTGTTATGTTCCTTTTAAACATAGTATCATACCTGTTTTTTTTTCTATCCTATTAAGTTTTCTGTGACTTCAACTACTTCCACTTCCAAGCAGAGCCAAGTTCCTTCCCACTTTTTGCAACTGATATACTAGAGCTGCAGCTGTTGTCTTTATATAAAGCTGGTGTCTTTGTATAACTGAGCATCTACAGTCTCCTACTGCACAGTATCATTTAACCTCTCATGTTCTACTGTCAGAGAATTAAGAACATAGACACACTGAAATTGGTTTATGTATGTAAAAATCCAGACATATTATTTTTTGAGCCTTTCCCACTGGTGAAACTTTCCTTACACATTTTCTTACTTCAGTGTGTTGAGTAACATAACACACATCTCATTTTGTTCCTAATGCTATCCCTCCCAATTAGTTGTCCTGAACAGAAATTTTTCAATGCTCTTTCAATCTCTTTCTGTTACTTATTCTTATGAAGTGTGATTGTCCCATCCCACTCAGTGGGTTTGGAGGAGGTGATCTTTCAAAAGAGTCTGTGCAGTACTTGGAAGTCACAACAATGACTCAGGAAGAACAGGAAATCTCAACATCCCATTTTGTTTGAGGCATCCTAGAGTACGAGTTGCAATAATGGCTCCTAAATGGTCCAAAGTACATTTTATTCAGTGTTTGACTTAAAATACATACATGGCTAATTTTGGTGCAGCAGGTATTTTGAATAAAAAGCTTAGCAACTAACAATTAAGACAAAGAAAGTAAATAGAAAAGAGAAGGCAAGTAGGGAGAAAGAGAAAAGGAAGATCCAGAGATAAATCTCAGTGGTACTGGGCTGGTTCCTCTGACAGTGGGTGTACACCTAGACCTGGTCTCACCTCCTTTTTTCCGAGCCCAGGTGCTTAGGAACATTCCACTGGGCGCTTACATTAACGAACCCTTATGCATGCGTTGTGAGGTGTTCTGGAATATTCCAGGGGGGCGGGGAGGGGTGTCTGTTTGCCACATATGCCTTGTAAGGCACTCTTGAAAGTTCTTGGGAGTCTCTGGTGGCTGCTATCCCCAATAATGTGTCTGACTGCTGTTTGACTCTTTTTTTGAGCATGCTCAGAGAGCCTTGATTGAATCCAGCTTCCACTGCTCCCAGTTATCTGCTTGGTTGTTTGAGACAGACAGTCAAAAGAAAAATTAGCATTTTCTTACACTGATTAATATTAATTTCTTGAAAAAGTTGTACATTTTGGACATATGTCTCTGCAAGTGTTTTTCTTTGGTAAACTATAGAATAAGTTACAAAATCTTAATGCTTAGACTCTTCTAGTTACCTCTGCAGATTTATGTGCTAGAACCTAAAATAATTAGAAACTGCAAGAAACTGAACTTTCTAAAACAAAGTTTATTTCCATTTTTCAAAAGCTTATAAATAAGCTTATTTGTCTTCAGTGATGAGACCAACGGTCACAATAGTTTTCCTGTATTGAATCATAACAAGCTTTTTAATTTTGCATCTTTGTCCCCATCATATGTAAAATTAGATAGATCTTTGCAAGCAAATTAAACTTTTCCTTTAAAATTGCTTCACTTAAATAATTCTGCTTGAGGTAATACATCTGAATTTTAGTCTTTTTCAATGAATAAAGCTTCACTTCAGCTTTATTGCTACCTATCTGAAAATCCTTTACAGCACGATAAAAGGAGGAAAGAAAAAAGTCCAGGAAATTATGGACTAACTCTTCAAATTTTAGTAGAATATTAGTAAAAAAAGTTATTGAACAGTCTATCAATAATAAATTATATTAAAATAAATCTCAAAAGAAACCATATACAATCAAGGATATTTTCCTCTTTCAGGGAGAAAGTAAGCAACAAATGTCAGCAATAGTACTTATGTAACTTGGGTTTGATATTTTTTTCAACATTTTCCACATGGGAACTTCATGAATAAAGTAGGGAAGCAGGCCTCAAGAAAACCTAAACTAGTTGAAGAAATGAATGTAAAAACAAACAAACAAACAAACAACAACAAAAAAAACCAAACGAACAAAACCAGTACTGCAAGTGTAATTAAAATTCTTTTTAATTTTTTCAAGCTAGATACAAATAAAGTTTCATTTGGGCTTTATTCTAGTCAGTGTTTTTTACAAACAGCTTTCCTGTTGTTAGAAAACATTTATAAGTAATGACAATCTACGAGGAGCTACAAACATGGTAAAAATGGTCAAATTCACGTCATTAAAACTATATGTGAATTCCTGTATTAAGGTAAGGCATATCAAAATAAAATTGTTCTGGCTAAAGTGCTGTATTTCAAAATAGAGGAGCTGGGCTTTTAATAGGTTAAAAATAGAATATGGCTTCACCACATGATACTGCTGCAATAAATAAATAAATAAAGAAGAGGTCAAATACCATTTGGGGTATATTGCCAATTATTTTGTATAAAAGTCAAAGGAGGAAATGTTTTATTTTACTGTTATGTTCTGATATTTGTTTCAGAAAACATACTTCAAAAATACCGTAGAAAATTTGGAAAACATAATATAAAGAGCATATTTAACAAAAAAAAAAAGAAAAATGAAATAAATTTATATATTATGTGTGGAAAAAGTACTTTTAATTCAAAGAAATAATCTTTTAATTTATATACACTATTTTTCTTTTTTTTTTCTTTTGTTTTGAAGAGGACAAAATATGTAGATAGTTGTTGCCTATGCTCAGAAGGGATCAAAAAAATGGTTCTTAAGTAGTACAAAAAGGACACTGAAATTTGTCCTTCAATGTATGTTTTCAAGATCAGGTTACATGGTGTCAGGAACTGTTTAGGTATACTGGATTTTTGGTTTAGGAATCTTTTGAGACCTTTTGTTCTCAGAAAGGTGTATTTCTCTGTTTCTCCTTGGCTGTATGACTGTACTGTTATAGCTCTTTATTGTGAGGCTTTATATCCTGTATCACGATGAACTTCACATAATCCCAGTAAAAGGAGTTAGTCTCTATAGATAGCGATAGATTTACAATTTTGAGACTTTGAATATTTGATCACTGGGGTGTATCTATTAAAATTTACTTGGAATGTCAGATTCTGTATGACTGAATAAAGAAATAGCTTTCTATATTGATGCTGGAATGACTCATACAAACTGAGAAATCAAGGAAAGACTTGCACAGATCTTATGCTTAGGTTTATTTTTAAGAGAAATGAAATCAGATGAATGATTTGAGAACTGATAAAGGACAATTAATAGTGGAATTAATTGAAAATTGAACTAAATTATCTTTGTTTTCCTTATAAATATTGATCTTTAATACAGAAAATAACAGTTCAGTATTTGGTTGGATTTCATTCAGTCTTGGTTAGGCATAAATGGAAAAAGACTG
The DNA here is from genome assembly GCA_033628505.1 of Tringa tobata. Classification (NCBI taxonomy): domain Eukaryota; kingdom Metazoa; phylum Chordata; class Aves; order Charadriiformes; family Scolopacidae; genus Tringa; species Tringa tobata. Next base: position 19,071,977 of record JAHREE010000279.1, on the reverse strand, counting down.
AGAGGGCAAACTGAACCAGAAGAAATTTGCTTCGGCAGCAAAATGTTGTTACCAAAAGTTACCAAAACTAGACGCTGAGTAGATACTGTAAATACTATTAAATAATTCTCTTTTCTATAATACAGTTATTGAAGAATATGCAGTAATTAAGAAAATTAGTAATATAAGATGACGAGACAATGTTGTACATTACTGATGTGAGAGATTGTAAAGGAACAAAACCATCTAGCTTTCATAGAACATATTCCCATCATGATAAAACAGAATCTAGCACGGTTGAGCTTTTGAGCTTCTTTTTTTTTTTTTTTTGGTAGACTTCTGTTGTTTGTTTGGATGTGACGTAGTGTGATGGGGACAAAAAATACCATGGATATGGATTCTTTTATGAAATAGGATGTTAAGTGGAAAGCAAAAATAATAAAAATGGAAGGAGATGGATGTCATAGTAAAAAAAAAAACAATTCTTCTTCAAATAGTTATTGAATCATTAAGAGGTGATGCTATTTTAGACATATATTGGTTTTTATTTTTCTAATGAGGACATTATAGAAGGGTCATAAAAACCAATCATGGACTGTGTGTTGGAGTTTGATTCAATTTAAATTAAATGGAAGAAAATAGGTCTGTAACTAAAGCTTTGGGTTCAAGAAAAAGTCAAAGTCTGACATACTAAGAAATAGAACAGCTAAGCTAAATCTTGAATATGCAGGCCGTAAATGTCTGCATATCAAAGGACCTCAGACCGTGAAGTGTTTGTACCCAGAAGGCACTATCTAAACAAAATTTTTGTTATGTTCTCATCTGTAGTTGGATGATGCAAGGTCAAGAACCACAATTAGTATGGGCTAGTATTTGATCTTGAAGAATGTGATGAGAATAGAAACAGGACAGATATAGGCTCATGCGTTTGGGGGCAGTGTTCAAAATATTATTTTCTTAGCTTTCCAAAAACTGGGATGAACATATTAATTCAATCTGTAGTTCCTTATGGAAGGAAGAAAGAACAAAAACTTTCTTTTCAAATGAAATAAATCTTTCTTTTTTAAACTGAAGAACAATGCATTCAAATATAACCTGCTTATAATTACGTATAGGTACAAAATTAGAAAAACATTTGTCACCATCAAGTTCCAGAATAGTGGTGGCAAAATCAAAGAAATAGAAAAAATCCTTAGCTGTGCATTAAGTAGATTTCCATAAGTTTTTAGAAAGGTTTATACGACTTACTGGAGTCTGAGAATTTTCTTGAAACCCAGTGGAAAAATCTTCTCATGGAGGAGGTGGAAAAACCCAAACCAGATAAAAAAATATGCAATTCTTTGCACAGATTGGTTTTAATATTTAGGTCATGACTCCCCTTAAAAATCAGGATAGCATAACTTGTGTATGAAGGCAGAAAATAAAAAAGGAGATAGCCATATAAAGACACAGAGGAGAGATTACTTTTTTTTCCCCAACAATTAGAAATCTCAAATAAGTGTTGTAAGCCAAAAGCCTCAGAACATAGTTTTTAAACAGGGAATACTTTCAAGACAGAAGAAACTTATTTTTTCAGCAGAAGTATTTAATGATAGTTTTAAATTATACCATAGTATATTGAGAAAATTGGCTACAAGAGAAGGCTAAAACTGATAGCATCGTTTTTACCAGCTACATTAAAGTAATATCTCTACATTTTATCTAATTTATTACAACCCAGGAAGCAAAGAGAAGAAACACAGCAGTGTGTAATAGAGTTTTGTGGGTCAATAACTGAAAGTGTGCCAGTGTTTACATGGGTGCTTAAAAATCAGGAAGCTAGTGAAAGTATTCCAGTGAAACGTTTTATATTTTCATCCCAGAACACTGTTCAAATTCTTGTAGTTAAGCCTTCTACACTGTTTCAAAATGCGTTTGGAAGAAAAGCCTAATAACCTCGACAATGGTTTTCCATTACATATGTAAAAAATAACGATTTATGTTTATGTTTTGGGAAAAAAAGTAGCCAAACACATTGCAAAATAATGATTGTTAAGTGCAGTGAAGTTATCTACATTCTGGTAAACACGTGATTCACATAAATTAAAGATATCTAATATTATACCATATTGCCATGATGTTTGGGTTACATTATGTGCTTATGGTATACATTCAGTTTAACTCTTGCAATACCTTTTTATTCTTTATAAACAGTGTTTTATGACTACTAGTTGGTAGTCTTTGTTTCCTGTTTCCTAAGGTGGGTGGTTTTTAGTTTTCTGCTAAGGATTTCTGAGTAATCTGCTTTCTTGAATCTCCAGTATTACGGGTCTCAAATTGTGGATTACAATATTGAAACTTGAAATTTTGGTGTATATTTTGCATTCAGCTGTCTTAGTCACAAACCGAGATTAAGCACTTCTGTACAGAAAATAAAATTATCAGCTTGGCTGCCAATCTCACAAGGTTATTAGAAAAGTTATTTAAAACTTACTGAGTAACTTGAAATCAATTAAAAATATTAGAAAATAAATGCGAACAATAAGTATTTTTGGTTTTCATCTTTGTAAGATTAGCATGGCACCGAAGGTGCACTCCTTTCTAGGACAGCTAGAAAGGTACTAACCACAGTTACCTTTCTTATATATATATATAAACCCTTCCTTCATTTTTTAAAAAAAAGTTGCTACTATGTGACTTGGTTAAGTAATCTAAAATAGAAAAGTGGCAGAATAAATTTAGTAACTAGATGTTCCAGATACTTTGTCAAATTACTTTATACTTTATATATAATAAGGAAAAATAAATAAGTAAGTTCACTCCATAACCTCTTCAGAGGAATGTTTTCTGGTAGGTAACAGTCTCACATGTATGAGAGAATGAGTATCATACATGTGCATACACACACTTGCATGAAGACATTCTGACTGAACAATGTTTGCTAAGTTGCAAACTTTTTTTTTTTTTTTTACTAATCAGATTTTAACTAACTTGCTTCCATCCTTTCCCCTGCCCAAGAATCATGTCCTCATCCTCACTCTGTGTGTGGGTGAATATCTTCTCTCTTGCCTTATAAATACACTCAAATATGCGTGCCCTGGTAACCCATTCTTACTCAGCGTATGCACGAGTCTATTTCTAAGCTAATTCCCCATTTTCTTGCTCTCTAGATGATCTCAGGTCTTTTTACCCTGTCTTTACTTTGGTTTCTTTTTAATATCCACTTTTCATCCAAATTATCTCATTTTTAACTACAAGTGTATTTGTATGCATAAATGCGTACGTCAGATGCATGTCAGATGAAACTACTGTGACCCATTTATTTTTGGATAAATTATATTTGATCAATAATTGAGATTAGAAACAATAGACAAAATAGAAGTTTACAGTCACACCATTCACAGAGGAGGTTAGGAGATGAAACATGCACATAAAGCATCAAATACTTTTATGCAATCCATAAAGGCCAGTAACAATTTTTCTGCAATGCCAGATGTTTATTTCCTACAAGGATGTCAGGTTTATGCCCTTCTATAAATACACATTCACATTTTTCATACTGAACTGCAAGCTAAGCAGTTAAGCTAACTGACTGTCTCAGTGATACGACATCTTCTGTATTCTTTGAAAATTATTGACATCAGCTTAGACACTTAAAAAAAAAGATTCTGTATGCAACTACATGACATTTGTGCACTTCCATCTGTAACACTGACTCCACATGACAATTCTTTTTTTATTTTCTATTTTTCCAATTTCTTTTTAGTATTTGAATGATCATAGATAGGCATTTAGTTTTCTCAAAATTGTCACATGAAAGCTCTTTCATTTTAATTTCATTTAAAATATCGCAGTACTTTATTATCACCCTGGAAAATGCATTATTTCTGTCCACCCAAAAATAATTTTTATAAAAGAGCCCTCTTGGCTACATGTAGCCAGAAGACTAATGATTAATATGTTCCTCTCTTACCTTGCAAATATAATTATCTTTATTATACAGGAATGAAAACAAATAAAATAACAAAACAACTGTGCCATAAGAGATCATTGCCAAATATTGGCTTTTAATATTAGTCATTTTATTTGTTGCATAAAAACACCTCAATCTGAGAAAAAAATCTAGTTGGAGAAGATTTCATTTCCTTTATATATAGACATTTAAGTCTTTGCTTAAATACTTGAGGTTTTTTTCAGCTGACCAAAAAGATATAATGTATTTTTCTTTAAACATATTTTTCTTTTATCCTTAGATCGTCCTTGCTACAATAGTATTACTATGCTATAATTTTTCTTGAGGAATG
>JAHREE010000279.1:19027344-19067538 GCA_033628505.1 Tringa tobata | reverse complement strand
TAATGTAAATAGGTAGCGCCAACTTTCTTAGTATTTACCCTCTGCCTAGCTGAAATATTTTTAATCCCAATGGATTAACGAATATTGCACCACTATGTTTGTGGAGGTGGGGGTGTGTATGCACAATGACTAGAAAGCTGCACAATGGCTAGAAAGGCATATCAATAAAAGAAGAGGAAAACCAAGCTTTTCCAACTATGGATACCAGGGCACACACGAAAACAGCAATCAACAGTGGGATTACTAATTCCTGGATTGTCTCTTAAAGGAACTAAATGTACAGTTTTTGAGCTAAATATCATCAGTTCTGTTATGATGGTCTTTATCATGGTCATCACTAGTAGTAATATTGTTGAGTAGAACTTAATACAATATCCATCATGCTTGTTACAGATGCAAACTCACCTGCTATTAAATCTCTACTTTTATTACAAAACAAGCAAAAGTATGTAGTTAAATTATATGCCTGAATTTTACTTGCAAAAAGTGAAATGGATAAAATGCTTAAAAGTTTGGAGTGATGATATTGCTCTCTCCTGAAATAAAAAAAAAAAAACACCATATTTAAAACATCTCCATGGAAATTTGCAAAATGTTCTAACATTTACCTCCGATCAATTTAAAGGTATTTTTAAGAAAAGATTTCTGTTTGCACTTAATTTTATTGTCTGAACCCACAGCCTGAAATCAGGAGAGATAATCTATTAAAAAAAAATCCATTACTTCTATTTCCCCGAAGTATATCTTTAAACAAATTACAATAACAATATCTCTAACCTTTTGGAAATATCTTTACATTCACTTTTTATATCTGACACACTAAAGATGAGAGTTTTCTAGTTTTTAGACAGAATATAAAATATTTTACTTCTGTGAAAAAAGCATAAGCAATAACCAGTGATCAAAGATCTCTAACACTCATTTTCTTTGGAAAGAAATCAGGAATCACAGGAATCACAGAAGAGAAACAACATATAGAAAAACAACTTCTAATACCTCGAAAATACTTTCAAGGCTACAGAGATTACTATCTTGTAAGAAGTTCTAGGTAAAAAAATGCAGTACTGAACTTGAATTGTTTTGTAGAAAGATTTAAAAGACAGTTATCTAAAAAAAATTTGCTGATGATAGGTAGTATATGAAATGGAAAGTTACCAGAAAACACCTATTAGTTATCATCACGTTAATTTGGAGAATTCATCTGAGTATCTTCCAAACTTAGGTTCATATATCGTATGCAAATGGTGGTAGCTTGTGAAAGTTCAAACCAATTGCATCTTTATACTTTTAAAACCATTTCCAAATATTGCTCGTACAGCTTCTTTTATGATTTGAAACAATAAAGAAATAATGGCAAATTCAAGTACAAATTCATTATTCATGCATTTTTATGCTTTCATGCTTTGAGGCATTTTTAACTGTTGTGAAGAACATGTATTCCAAAACATCTTAAATTGTTTTCTCAGTAGAAAGAGGAGTTAATTTATAGTTCATTTGGCAATACATATGGATTTTAAATTAGCAAGAAGTATTACTTTAATTGTGGGTGAAGCTTTAATAATGATAGTATTTTATGTGCATTTTTGGGTGTTGTGTTTTTTTTAATTTGTTGTTGTAAACAGTTGGTCTGTGCAAACAATCATGGATAATACTATGTTATGCCTTGTATATATGCACTCAAGTGTAAGCAGTCAGCAATATCCAGGGAGCAACTCAGACCCAAATTAAGATATTCAGCTTGTCTACAGTATCTGCCTATTAGTTAGATGTCTTCATACACATTATATTGGTCTAAGCACTCCATTTCAGTGGAATTGAGAGAGCTGTTCAGATCATCCTAATATGGATGTGTACATTTGGCAAGCTGAACATTTGTTTTTCAGGCAACAACCAGCTCTCCGTACTTACTCATAAACTTGCATCTAGTACCATCTGATTTGGTCTGTGTTTTCGTACTTGGTCTTCAGTTGCTGCAGACAACAAAATTTAGGTATCTGAATTTGAAATTTATTTCTTAGAAAGATATTGTGGCTCGGTTTTGGGCTTAGACCATAATATGTGATCTTAAGATACTTCATAAAGTGTTCCTATTTTCAGCTCCTTAAAAAGAAAAAAAGCTAATTTCAGATATCTTTTTGCATTCCAATGATTATTTCTTGCACTACTGTAGGAGCTTTTCTAAAACAATTCATAATGTGGAGGACAAAGATAATTTGTAAGTGTAAAATATATTCACTCAGGTCAGAACCATTCTATGATTCTATGATTTATCTGAAGTAAGTGATTGGATTTAGGTAAAGACAGAAAATGAAAATAAAATTTACAAAAAAAAAATCCAGTCAGATTCAGCTATTTAGATGTTTGGATGACAATGCTTCTTGTGGTTATGCACAGATTCCTATTGTTGAGTGGCAAAATTCTTTCATCTTTAAGCAGCATAATGTATGCAAATTTTAAAAGAGTCCAGTTGCACAACTTTTTTTTTTCCTTCTCTTCGTTCTTGTGGGGCTGACCCTTCTGTTTTTGCTTTTTGTGTCCCACCTAGTCTTTTTGTAAAATTCAAAGGAAATATTCTCTTTCCAATGCTACCTACAAGATTCTGAAGATTCCCTGCAAACTCTTCACCTGATTTGAACACACGAGCAGCGTACAACACCAAAACTCCTTAAAGACTGGTGTCCTCTTCTATTTTTAAACTACTGAAATTAACTAAAAATTTTCAGATCTCTTTTGAAAGGCTTGTAAAATCTCTCTTATCTGGCAGAAAGATCCGGCATGCAATTGTGGTTCAAACTCTACTTACAGACCAAACACATTGGATTTTAACAAAATATAATATAATTTTGTTTAATAAAACAAAAGCAAGTTTAGATTTATTATCTTTATGTTAAGTTGTGGGTTTTTTTTATGCAAGCATTGCTTCTCACACTCATTTTCATTACTCGAGTTACATTTGTTAAAAACCCCGGTCTGAGTAACGTCATTTTTTTAGAAAGCCATATATATGTTGGCAATATTATAATTGTTTCAAGTATTTAAATCAATTAAGTTGTAGACTGACAAACAATCTTTATGTTGCGTAAAATTTTGTGAGGTTGAATTCTCCATTAAAAATGAAAAATTGGTAACATTTTCATTGCTTAATGTTGCTTTGAAAAAGATGACTTTCTCATACTCTCGTGAGAAAAAAATGAAATCAGAGGACATTTTAAATTAGCCAGACTGCTGGACAGATACATAGAGAAGCAAATAAGACAGTGACTCTTGAAATAAGGAAGGAGTTGCTTTGACCAGCAATGAGTTTTGGTTGAAAGGTTATTTTCATTTTACTGAGTTTTGGTTTGGTTTTCTTCTGTTTTCCACTAGAAATCTGTCAAAATATGAAACCAAACAGATTTAGGAACAAATGTGAAACAGTAACCACCTATGACAGAATGCCAAGGTTTTACATGATCTTAATGTAAACTTCCTGTTCCCTGTAGAAACCATGGGTGGGATCTTGTGAACCACTGGTCAAGTGATTTTCAAGATGAAGCTACTTTCTTATTTCATGTAATTCCATACAGAGAAAATAAGGTGCATGTAGCAAGTGGATCATTAATCCTGCAGTTTTTCAGCAGAGAATAAAGCAAAAGTCTCTATAGCTTTTGAACTCTATACGTAAAAGTTCGCATTTTATCTTACATGGCACTAAACTAGTGATACCTCTATATCTATATATAGAATATCCTTAAGATTGTATGAGCAATTTTTACAGTTGTGAAATTAAATCTACTAATACAATGAAATAATAATAATTATCATAATTATTAATATTAGTAATAAAGGAAGAGGAAAGAAAACAGAAAGGAGAAGGGGAAGCAAAGAAAAGAAAAGAAGAGAGGAGGTTGGGTAGTTGAGTTACTATTTAGATGCTAGGAACAATCTACACAACTGTGTCCTAAAATATGAAAGACTTTTATTTTTTGATACAGTGCTACCCATAAGCATTTAGGTTTATACCTAATTGTGCATGCAGCTTGCAAGATACTCTGACTGTTTAATGTAGGATTTCCAAGCAAGTATTCTCTCTGTGGCTTTGGAAAATAAATCATGTGAAAAAGTTACAGTTCTGCTTTTTTTTTTTTTTTTTTTCTCAGGCCATATTATACAGCTTTTTTAAATCTCCATGACATATGTTAATGTAGATTATTCTGACTGACTAAAGTTCTACATCAATAAACTCTCATTCATCAAGGAAACCATATGGCTTGTTGTTGCCAGTTGATTGTACACTTACAATAATGCTTTCACAGAAGGATTTTAATGAACATAAAAATTGTTTTCCTCTGTTGTTTAAGTTGCTAACATCTCTGCACAACTAAGCTATCATATTAATACTTACTGAGCAACCCATTTTGTGGCATTTGAGGGTTACAACTGATATTTGGAATTCATTTTATGATTGATTTTTGGAGAATGTGATCAGTTTGCTTATTAAGCATATAGAATCATATACTATCAACTGAATTGTCTTCAATTTGGAATTTAGAGCAAATGTGATGCTTGGGGTTTCACTGATGTTCACACTGTGGGAGGACTTTGTGGTTCTAGCTTTTCTTCATGGGCACAGAGCTGAATAAAAAAAAAAAACAAACTTAGCAATGAAAATTTCTCATAATTTCTCTGTACTTCTGAGTACATGCTAGCTGTTGGCATTAAACAAATAAACTATTATGACAGATGAGATGAGGGAACTTCAGAAACAGAATGTATATCATGATCCATGGTAAATTACAGTCCACCACATACATGTTTTACTTGAGATCATGTTTCACATGTGATTCTTCCTGATTTTGTTGCACCGTGAGGTAATAAAGCATTTAGAAGGTTACAGGGTATACACACTTATGGAAGAATAAAAAGTTCAGTTCTAATCTGAGAACTGATCATTGCATATGGTATCAGCTATACTGAAAGACAGAGATGCTTTTTAACTTTTTATATGGTCTTTTCAAAGTTAGGCATATCACTAGACTGGTTGGAAATGCTACCTAAGCATGAATTTTCCTTTTATTGTATCCTGGCATAATGTTCACTTTCTTTGTCTAATATGTGTTTAATTATGGTATTCTTTTGTACCTTCTCTTTTTGGTCAGACAGATCCAAATGAACGTTATACACATACAAAGACAAACTTGGATATCTGGAAATTACTGACCATGTTTTTGGTTTAAAAGCAACTTACTGTTCTGTGGTCTGAGATCTTTACTCTAAGACCAAGATTTTTGTGCTGCCTCAGCTACTCCTTACTCTTTGTCTCTTTGACTGTGGATCTCTGACTACACTGGTCAGCTTACAAATTCAGAATACATTTGTTTCAAAGTTGGGTCATATTCTAACTACAATTCCTAGGAATCTCTTTGTCTAAGAAATCATTCTGTATTTCACAAAAATAATCTTTTCTCTGCAAAATATTAAACCTTATTTTAGTTTAACTAGTGTTTCCATTTCTTTTTAATTATGTTAAAGAAGAACTATTAATTTTTTTTTCCTCGGTGTTCTAGGGCTAATTTCCTAAACTTCACATTTAAATGAGGAAGATTACATACTAAAGGCCAAAAATATCTAATGAACAAAGACATAAACCAAACTACAATAAGTCTTTTCATTAAAATCTTTTCTTTGTGCTGTGAAGTTTTCCTTTTGAAACTCTCTTGCTATGTTTTTCATCATCTCAACAGTTCAGATAAGTTCCTTGACAGAAACTGTCAAGGATAGTTCCTTTACATAGGACTAATTTTTCTCTCTGTCCCCACCTACAGAGCAGGAGGTACTGTTCATAATGTATCTTGAGAATGATTCTTATATTGCCTAGGGGATTGCTAGCCTTCGTGGACTGAAGCTGTGCAAGGGAGCAAGATAGCAAACAAAGTTAATATATGGCAGCCTGTCAATGCTCAAGTCCACATCTTGATCATGTATAGTTTGCTAACATAGGTACAGCTACAAAGAAAAACTGCATACATCATCTGTGTCTTAATTTGTTCCAATTAGGTTCAGATGTATGCAACTTATGGCTCATAACCTATAAGTTGCCTATGTAGCTACTGATGTTCCATTTTACACAGTGCCCTCTATCCAAGAGCAATTTGGGATCAAACAGTAGTAAAGAAATATTTCCTTGTCTGTAATAATACCTTCATTGCAATCACTGCCCTTCTCAAAGTTCACTTGGCTGTGTCAGAACATGCAGAATGACTGATATGTACCCAGGATAGCCAATATGTCCAGTAAGTGGGAAACCTACTGTGATGACTAGAATATCTCCCTTTCCTATTCCCAGTAATCCTCCAGTTAGCATTATAAGCAGTATTATCCTGAGTACAATAGAACTGTTATATGATCAGAAAGGGATCAGGATATATGAACTTTTTCTAATGTTGTGATAAGATTATTAATCTGCCTCAAAATTAAAAAAAAATAAAATAAATAAAGAAATAATAATAAAAAAGAGAAGTCTTGTTATTAGTAAGGAATCAATGATAAAAAAATGCATGTTCTGGAATGCTAAGTTTCAGAGTGGTTCATACAATCCTTCTTGGAGCTATATTTTATGCTTCTTCTAAAAGATATCTGAATTATCTTCTGGTTTTCCCATTGACTATTCCTGCAGTAATACCCTCCAAAAGACCCTAGAGGGAAATATTTCCTAGCTTGGAAAGCAGCTCTGACTCCAAGATCCAGCATTATATTGACTACAAGGAAATGGCATAGTTGTTCCAGGTTAAGCCAGCAATAACCATTTTAGATTTAGTTCAGATCTTTAAATTTCCCCAAGCCAGAAAAAAGAAATAGTACTTGGTTTGAGGTAAAACAGAACCAACTCTGTTCAGTAATTTCACTTTTTATCTAAGCCTCTTTTAGCTCTCTGAAGTTAACGGCATATTGTGCAGAAACTCTTTGTTCTCAGGCTGATAAGACCTATATTTATAGATAATGCCAAAGAATAGTATGCAAAGGTGTTCTTGCTTATACTTATTGCTATAACAACCAAGGTCAGCTAATTTCGTTATTTGCCCCCTTGAGGGTTGGAAGAGAAAAAGGGTAGAAAGGTCACACCTGCGGGGAAGAACAAACAGGACAGGTGATTTAAAACTGACCAACAGGGTATTCCATCCCATCTGTTCCATGCTCAGTATAAAAGCTGAGGGATCAAAGGGGTCAGTCTTCTTTCTTCAATGGCTGGCATCTGAGGACAACTCTGTTCGTCTGCTGTTTGTCCTGATCCACACATTCCTGACTTCAGAGCTGGAATCTAGTTCCCGTCCATCACCAAGTCCAGTCTGTGACTTTCCCAGTGCCTGCCAGTGACGTGATCATCATCCTGGGAGCTTGATACGGTTTTGTATATATTGTATCTATTTCATTATTTCCTTTTTATTATTTTATTAATATTTTCAATAAAGCAGTTTAGTTCCTTCTAAACTCATAAATCTCTCTATGTCTCTTCCTCCTTCCTTTGGAGCGACAGCATCTGTCATTCTCATTGGCCAATCTGACCCAAACCATGACAACCAATAAAAACAAAGACAACAGATGAAAAAAAGATAGAGAAACCAACTTTTCAGACATATGATACATACATTCTTCTTCTTTGTTTTACATGACATATTCTTGATCTGTTGAGGTTGTTATGTAGTCATGATTATACATTTTAAAAGAAGCTTTATTTTTTATATTAAATATACTGGAGAGTTTTAACAAAAAATTAACTATTGTATATAACCAAGTATTTTCTTTTTTTGCTTTATAAAATCAAATATTATTATTAACAGAGTGTGTTGATGAAGGAAAAGAATAAACATAGTCTGTATTAAAGAAGAAAAGGAAAATGTAGTGTTTTGATTCATAGTTTCTTTCTTCTAAAAGGCCTAGAGAAAGAACAAACAAAATGTGATTTAATCTAGGAACAATCTTGATTGTTTACGTGTGTGGCTTTGGGCTTTGTCAAAGGAGACAAAGTAAGAAGCAATTCTAAAAATATTATTGTAAAAATTGTTCACTTATCAAAAGTATTAACAAAGAGAAATGAAAATGCTTAAAAACAGAGCTGTCAGTGGTATGTCTTAAGCGAACTGTATAGCTTGATAACCAACAGAATTATGATCCCAAGCTCATGCCTCATGGCATGCCTCATGGGATGCCTCTACTGAGAACTTTTAATGAGTCACTTTGGGCAGTCTCTTTTCATTTGCATCAGAAGTTTCCAAATTCTCTTGCAATATTCCCTTGTTGCTTTTCTACCCTCCCTTCTTTGCTACATTTGATTTAAATGAACACATAGACCTACAACATCATCTAATACAGTTCTGAATCCCCTGAAGGAAACAGCATTTCTAATCTTTGAGATTAGTGTCAAGTTTGCAACTTCTAAAGGAATCCCATGCCAATTTATAAAGTACATTTTCCTAAGCAAACTCTAATTTTAAAATATATAAATAATTGTTTGGCTTGTCAGAACTACACTTAAGTGCAGTTGATTGTTGCTGTATTCTAATGTAACTTTTTTTCCTCAGTTAATTTTGGTTTATTAAACTGAATATGGGAAAAAGACACTGAAATTACTTAAAGAGCGATGTCATATTAAACTTCCATGGAGCGGAGCCCAGCAGCAACCTCTGAGGAACAACCGTAGTTGTGGATCTACAGCATCATGTCTTTCTTCTACAAGGGATGTTGAATTATTTCCTGCAAATTGTTACAGCTTCAACAGTGTAGAACAGCCCGCAATTTTACTCAAGAAAACAACTTGCTTTTTCTTATTGGATTTGTGTGACTAGGGAATTCCCCTAGGGAATTTTCTGACATCCTTGGTTGGTTTCATACAAGAAAGATAGTGATGGCTGTTCTACTTCCTAAATAAGAAACTTAGGATCTTTTTAACCCTTGAAAAAGAGTATGGTGCTGAGGTTCCAGGGATAGTAGAAATAGTAATCTCACATGGGTCAAAAAGGAAAATACCAATTTTGCAGTAGTTTTTAAGGAGTAATATATATATAATATTAGTCTTACTAGGAAACTTAAATTCATATATGCAAAAAATTTTGCATTCATAATGAACAAGGTTTGGTATGAGAAGTATAGGGGAAAAAAAACAAAACCAAACAGCAACAAAAAACCCCGAACAAGCTAGCAAACCAGCAGAGCCTTAAAGATAAGACTTTTTCTGTATCTCATTCAAGTCAGTATGGAGCTGCATGAGAAAGCGCTGCAGATTGTTGAATTAGAAAAATCAGGAAGGCTATAAGAAAGACTGCACTGGAAATAAATGCCCCTCTTTAAATCATCTGGGTGAGAAAAATAGGAATCTATGCTTTTTGACTGACGCATAGAGAAATGTAAGAAATCAAAAACATAGCAAGGTATAGCAAAGGTTTGACTTAAAAGGCAAATGATGGAGCTGACCTAGGTGCTGCGAGAAGTTATCTTCGTGGACATGATTTAGCTGGGGAGTTAGCAGTGCTCCACAGAGTGAAGGAAGGTCTTTTGATTGTATTAATGGGAAAAAAAAAACAACTTCAAGCAGCCAAAAAGTGTTCTGAGCCTTTCTCTGCCTTTATAGCATAGTGTTTTTTAGAAAGGAAAGCAAGAAAAAAGGTGGGAAGTGCATGGAATTCAAAATCCAACATAAATTGGACTCCATCAGAGTCCAATTCTAACCATTCTATGATTCTATGAAAATATAACCCTTAAGTTAGAGAGCAACCTGGATAAATTGGAATTTCTTCAACATTTACAATCTCAAAAAAAAAAAAAAATACACAGAATCTGTAACTCTTGCATCTTGAAAACATGAATGGACAAAGTAAAGAGGCCAAGGCACGAATGAGCCAGTAGTGGTTCTTGAGATGGAAAATTTGATCCTTGACAGAAACCATTTTACCAGTTAGCAAGAAGCATGTTTTATTGTTCAGTTCCCTTCTGCAGTCAGATTTCTTTTAAAAAATACATATTTAAAGGAGATGTGCTTCAATATAAACATCTGATATGTGGGAAACAGGAATATTTTTTCCCTTATCTTACTTATTTGGATTAATATTAAACAACTTGGTCTTATTGTATACACTATATATACACACAGTTCATCCATTCATATAAAACAGTATGATCTTGTTTATATACGCTATATGTAAACAATTATAGACTATAACCAAACATCATAATTTATTTTTTTTAAACCAAACAGTAAAGATAAATTAAAGGCCTTGAGCATGACACTCTAAGAGAAAATGTCACTGATTAGAGTTGAGGTAATCTATGTTGCAGTCCGTTTACAGAAATACACAAAAGTAATTTTACTTCATTGTTATGAACACATAATAAACAGATTTTTGCAAAAAAAAACCTGAGGCAAAGATCCTATTCTAGTGTCAGGAGACTACTGTCTCATATTGTTTTATACCCACAGACTAAGCTGTCCCCTGAAGCATAACAAAGAATTTCTTGTTTGTGGCTTAGTTCACACTTTTAAATACATCCCTGTCTTTTTCTTTACTGTAGAAAGGAGCTTCAGCTGTGAATCAGCCTCTCTTGAACCTAGATAAGTTACTTAATACCTCATTTTATATAGGGAACTTAAATAAAATGACTTTATGTAAAATCTCGAAGTTTTGGTCTGCAACTTAAGTTCATATTGACTTCAAGCATATTTTCCCCAGTAGATATCAAATAGATATCAAGCAAACAAACAAAACAAACAAACAAAAACCCACAACAAAAACCCAAACACACAATTACCTTGAAACCTCTAGCTTTATGTCATGATGACTTTTTTAATGGAATTATGAGAAAAAAGAGAGATCTAGCATTTCAGTTGTATGTATCAAAATGGACAAATTGCTGAGGAGTATCTATAGACTATAATTCTGTATTGTTCTATGTGTGCTGTGTAAACACATTCACTTTTTATTTCTTTACCTCAGAACTCTCTAGTCATGTTGTGCTACACAAAATTGGCATATACTTTTATATTTCTTGCAAAACAAAATGCTAAACAAATATAATTTAGAATTTTGTTTAAGATGTTGAACTCTAATTGAACACATATTCTGAGAAACTGAAAACAATGAGTGATAATTAAGGAGGAAACTGACATTCTTTATATTTATTGCAGATAAACTATATCACATATCATATGAATATCTCTTTCTACTACAAACAGCACTTGTAATGAATGGCCCTGACATTTTCATTTTTCTCAAGCTAAACATCTGTGTTAATTGATGGCAAGTATGCCTCACATGATGTGTTCTTTACATAAATTACTAAGTGTTTTTCATTCCTCCTCCTGGGATGTCTTTCTAGCTCAGTTTACTGTAAACTCTGCTCATATAGGAAATGTTAAGTAGATTTTTTTATTTTTTTTCCCCTTGGAAAGCAGAGGTAAAATATAAAAAATCCAAGTAACTGGTGTGGACATAAACTTCATTTTGTGCATTTAATATTATAAGAGTTTCCTTATGAAGATGCTTATTATTTAAACCCTGTAGACTCTTTACTTCCAAAATTCAACAAACTAAATTTGAGTACGTAATCTGGTCTTCTGCAAGAATATCAGTCATTATTTGGTTCTTGGTTTTGGTTTGGGTTTTTTTTTGTTGTTTTTTGTATGTTTGCTTGCTTGTTTTACTGTATTTTAGAAGCTTGCTTAAAGGAGTACACAGGTTTCCACTCAGGGTAGATCTTAGAAGTAGGATTTGTCTAATAAATGTAATGAATCTATGAAATCCAAATTGTAAATGAACTCAATTGAGGAAATAAAAACAAATAAAAATAGAAATACTTATAGCAACAAAAAGTAGTTAAAGTACATTATGTTTTCCAATGAAATACTGTTCTAATCAGTTGTCTTGACAACATGTTAAACACTAGGAAGCAGAAGCTATGATGTTATGAAGGACAAAGAAGAAAAGCAGTCAAGAGGACAACAGAACGCTCAGTGCTTCTCTGTTGCTATCACTACTTACTTTTCTGTGGAGTATAACCCAACAGCAGTTATCAAGGTGCACTCCATGGAAAATCACAGTCATCAGTTACATCTCCAGGACAGTCTAGTGAAAGACCTCACTTCATTACCATTTGCCATACTGCAGCTGCCTGCAATCTAAGCCAAATGTTTTAAATAATGTAGATTGAACCTTTTGAAAACTGCTTAGATCTCCGTTATCAAGATTAAATTAAGATACTTCAAACACTGCAGATGAATTATGTATAAAAGAAATTGTATTCACCACAGTATTTTACTGAATTACAAAGCCATATTATAAAAACTAGAAATAAATAGTACAACAAAAGTTTGTTTAAAACATTGCTTTCATCTGCATCAACCAGTGCCAGTTTTTGCAATGGCTGTAAAAACAGAATTTTGTTTAATTAAGAATGTCAAGATTTTGAAAATTGGGGTCACTCTTCTTCATAACAAAATGAAATATTTCTGACGAATAAGGGAAATAAGTAAGAAAAGGGAAAACCACTGTCTAAATAGGTTACAATATAGGTATTCTGATTCTAGTACTGCTTTTGCCTGGAAACTTAAGTCATCTATAAAACTAGAGACTATTCTAAATCACTATTATACATGATTACTATGATAGTATCTTCTTTTCTGTGTTCATGACCTGATGTTTGGTGTTGACGCCCATTTTCCATATTTCATTTTCCGGAAGTTGCCAGCAGTCTGTGGCTGAGAGAGGCTAAGTTTCCTCCAGTGCTGTTTGTGGCTCAGAAACCTTCTTCTGGAGCAGTTCCAATGTCAGCCATCTGCACAAAAGCAAGCTCATTCCTCTAGAACCAAAAACATGATACCAGTAGGGCATATGAAGAGTAAAACTGATAGCCAGAAATCTCCAGCTAAAGCTATCCACAAACCCCAGATTCTGGAAATTAGCATATCATGAGGGAAAACCAGTTTCAGGGGATCTTGCCATGTGCTTTCAGTCAAGTCAAAGTGCTTAGGAAAATTAGTTTTGATCTGTGTAAAACAGGATTAGCTACATATTTATAACTCACTAGGGTGTTTATTTTTTTGTGAAATGCTTCAGCACTGGTACAATGCTGCAGAATATACTAAGCTCTCAGAGTTACTGAGTCTAACAGCTTTCATTTATTTATCAATTTCTCTTGCTATTTCTATTTTGCTAGGGAGGTATGACAACCCCAAAAATATATAATTAGTATCTGTATTATCTACTCTTTGTATCAAGTGAATTGGTTAGACTGTGGACTCTGATGTATTTGCTATCAGCTAAAAAAATTTGCAGATCCGTTACAATCCTCTGTGCTGTTTTCCTATCTAGATTGGATTTCTGAAACTTCACATGATGGAGGATGAAATAACAAGGAAACAATGGCAAAGCTTTCTTATCAAAAAGAGCTGGTCATCACCCCTGAAAGATCTCCTTAAGGCTGAGTGACGGAGAATGACTGAGGGATTGAGTTGAGGATCATGTTTGCCTGTTTCTCACCCCTGAACTCATAAATTA
This sequence comes from Tringa tobata, assembly GCA_033628505.1. Lineage (NCBI taxonomy): Eukaryota > Metazoa > Chordata > Aves > Charadriiformes > Scolopacidae > Tringa > Tringa tobata. Next base: position 19,054,015 of record JAHREE010000279.1, on the reverse strand, counting down.
TTCTTCTATCTGCTGGTTAAAGTCAGAATGCAGGGGTTTATTTTGCTTATTTCTTGCTTATTTGATATTTTATGACATTGATGGATTATTTTTCTTAAGACTAGAGAGGAATTCACTCAAGTTTCAGACTGATTTTTGAGTGGTATAAGGAGATTCCCTGTCTTCTCACAGAAAATTCTGAATTTAGTGTATGCCAAATCCAATCCAACAATTTAGCAAGCATCAGGTTCTAATTCCAAAATGGAACAATTCCCTAATAGCAATCAGAAAAGGGTTGAGACAATAGTGTCTCACAGAAACAGTAAGAAGTAGTCTAATAACTCGCGTGCAGCTTCCATTTCCTTATATATGGAGAAGGTTAATGTGTCCTAAGAACAGGCTGAGCGTAGTCTTTCTCAAAAAGGAAGAAGTAAGGAAAGGAGTAAAAGCCTGCATTACTAAATAATTCCAAGATTAATTGGTAAGGTCACAGTTTATTCAAACAACATCCCTCACATCTTTTCTTTTGACTTGCAAATCAGAGATAATACTGGCAAGAAAACCAAAGAAATTCTTGAGCATTAGGAAAATAGAAAAGTTTGGGCAGATTTGAAAACACTCTCTAAAAAAGTGAAAAGACTTTCTGAAAGGTATCTTTTTCTTATTTGAAAATGATACATATTCTCAAACCAGCAAATCGAAAGGCTGATATCCCAGCAGATCATGTTTGATTACTTGCCCAGAGTGTAACAGAAAGATAGGCCTGGAATTCTTTTATTTTCACAGACTAAAGAGACATAGTCAGTGAGGAGCCGAGTGCTTCACTTAATGTATTTCAAAATGTCTTGGGAGAAAATCCTATCCTTTAAAATTTGGGCTCTAAGGGTAAATCGGAGGATAATAGTACTAATAAGAATGTAAGAGACTTCATGTCGTATCTATTTGTGTGGGATTTCACATCTCATTGTTAGTGCAAATGAAAAGTAGGGTTTTGATCCAGCTTGGTGCATGCTTATCAAATGACAGTTAAAAAGATGTGTTTATACTAAGATACCTTCTTTGTCTCTTTTGAGCAGGGAAATCTAATCTTACTTGCTTATTTACGGAGTGAGACAGAAGTATTCCTCTGTGAATTACACAGTTGAGGCTAGGCATTTTGCCAAAGAGTACAGGTAGATCTTAGTGGAAATGTTTTTGGTTTTTTTATAACATACATCTACTTTCGAGGAGACTTTGTTTGCCCTTGAAAGGTTATTAAAGTTATTAAAAGAATCTTCTTGCCCCCATGACTGTCCCATATACTAACTTCACAAATGCATGTGACTAACACCTTGTACTTTGGACCAACACTATATATAATTCTGCTTAAAACAACAGCAGTGCAAAAGATAATATGAATAAAAATTAATAAATAAGTCACTAAATGTATAGTGAAATATTTCAAGGTAATTTACACCTGGAGAAAAGGAGGCTGAGGGGAGACCTTATCACTCTCTACAACTACCTGTCTCTTCTCCCAAGTAACAAGAAATAAGGCAAAAATAAATGGGCTCAAGTTGTACCAGGGGAGGCTTAGATTAGATATTAGGAATATTTTTTTACACTGAAAGCGTTATCAAGCATTTACACAGGCTGCCCAGGGAAGTGGTTGAGTCACTATCCCTGGAGGTTTTGAAAGACATGTAGATGTGGTGCTTAGGGACATGGTTTAGTGGCGGATTTTGTAGTGTTTGATTTATGGTTAGACTCAATGATTTTAAAGGTATTTTCCATGCTAAATGATTCTATGATTCTAAGGCTCTGGGGAGACCTTATAGCAGCCTTCCAGTACCTAAACAAGGCCTACAGGAAAGATAGGGAAGGACTCTATCAGGGAGTGTAGCAATGAGGGGTAACGGCTTCAAACTGGAAGAGGGTATATTTAGATTTGCTATCAGGAAGAAATTTTTCACTGTGAGGGTGCTGAGGGTATATGTTGCCCAGAGAAGTTGTGGATGCCCTGTCATCCACAGGTTGATGTTCAAGGTGTTCAAAATGAAGTTGGATGGGGCTTTGAGTCCTCATCTAGTGGAATGTTTCCCCACTCATTGCAGGGGGCTTGGAACTAGATGATCTTTAAGGTCCTTTCCAACCCAAACCATTCTATGATATGTACTTGCTTATAAAGTCTTTTGACTGCTCTCTGCTACACTTCATCTAGATTTTATTGCAAGGTACTTCTTATCTATGGTAAAAACTATGTTTTTTAACATCAACAGAACTGTTCATATTTCTTTGTATATGATATTCAGAAAGAACATCTTATATGTGTATTCTCAAATGCATTACTTACGTTTTTCCATTGCACAAGCTAAACTGGAGGGAAATAGGTATTTCCACTTTTTATAGCTAAAAGACTTTTAGGATTTTGGCCGACTCACTCATACTTTCACACTCATGGTCATTATTTGATGTGAAAATGTTATAAGAAATCTACATTAGCAAGAAAAATAATGTGTTTTGATTTCAGTGTCACTCATACTAATCAAATCACACTAAATTTTCTGCCAGTAAGGGATGGCAGATATTTTATCATTTCTTATCTTAACAAGGTAAGCATTTTGGAGCTATGGCAGTCTTTTCAACACATAGCTCCAAAATGCTTAGCTCATGTTTAAACTCTGTAGTGTGTTAAAAACACTTTCCTTGCCCTTCCCCATTCAGAGAATTCACCCACAGGTGCTGTTATAACAGGAAGAGTGTTCTGTTGCACACACACATGTCCTATGATTCCTTTCTATGAGAGTTAGAACAACTGGGTATCTACTTCTTCCATAAAATAGCAGTACTTTTTTTAAAACAGACAACATTATGTGGTCTGGCTTTGTTTATTTTTTTATAAAATTTCATCACAGTTATATGTATTCTTCACCCTATTTGACAGAGCATTATGATGCCAAATAAACTGCTTGAAAAAGAGTGCACACTTATAATTTCTTTATTTTATATTTTACAAGCTTTTCTAATCAGCTTGTGTCAACAATGATCTCACAAGATATTTGAAATCCCTCACAAAATATTCCCAATGCATATATAACCACTTACCACATAGCATCATGTTGTGATCATTTCAGTTTGATTAATTTATTTATTAGACACTGAAATAATTTTCATTGCAAGTGTGACTAAATGTCATATCCTACTTCCATCATCACATACCAAAAATATTTTATTGTTCACCACTCAAAATTGTAACAGCAAATAATTATTTAATTTGATATTGTTTTAAGATTTTGTCAGAAAAAATATAAAAATAGATTCACATTTTTTGTTTATGTTTAAAATCCTGTTTTGCTGCTGACTTAAACAGAAACATGTTTGTGGTACTTTTTCATACTCTATCATAGGTTTTGATAATAACGAAAATAATGACCAATATATTAAGAGGAAAAAATGCCTTTTTTGGTTTTTTTGGTTTTTTTTTTTGTTTTTTTTTTTTTTTTGTTAACAATACAATAAATCATTTTGGAATCTTTCCTTCAAACTTGCTTCATAATTTTTTTCTGCTGCTAACTACATTCAGCTATTTATATATGCAGTCTTACTCAGTTCATTGTCTTACAGTATTTCAGTAATAAATCAAGACAGAGTTTTCAAATGGCTGAAATAATAACTTTTTGTCTGTAATATCAAATAATTTTATTTTGTTAGAATGCCCCAATTGGTGGAATTTATATGGGAGAGCTTCCCTATAGGCTATTGCTGCAGCCTGGTTTGGGATATCCATGTCATGAAAATTGTCTAATTAACCAAGCACTGGCTTGAATTTCCAGACTGACCGAGTCTGTGGCATTCTGGTGTCCGGAACTGCATGATTGATTAAAAATTCCCAAAACCCTACATCAATTTTTTACAAAAAAATCCTTGGGGAGTGGGAGGAGTGGTGGGGGTTGGGGAAACGACCAGCAAAGTCACCAACCAACAACTACATCCCCCCAAAAAATTTATGAAAACTAGAATTATTTTTTATCACATCCCTCTTCTACACTTCAGCTGGAATGAAGGACTAGAATTTACATTGTTCATCGCTCATGAAAGTGTAAGTATAGCTGTCACTTCATTACTGCATGAAAACAAAACTGAAGTGGCAAGAAAAAAAACTTGTCCCTTATGTACTCTACTACCTCTTGGATGTAACTGACTGTAAAGATGTGTTGATTTTTTGGTTTGGGTTTTTTTTTTGTGTGTGTGTGTGTTTGGGATTTTTTTTTTTTTTTTTTTTTTGAGACAGAGTGAAATAAAGCAAATGAGCCCCTTGATGGCTAAGAAATAAACGAGAAAATAGCATGTTGAAACAAGCACCTTCTTTTGTACTGGGAAATGCTTGCAATAATCCAAACATTAGAAAAGCTGTCAATAATATCTAGCACTTGGATTTTTCATTCCTTTTTGTAAAACCCATGTGAAATAAGATATCGTTAAAAAAAATAGAGAAGGCTGAATAGAATTCAGGAGATCCTAAGATTATTTCTTTCTCTATCTAGAACTTATTGCCTATGCTTCAAAATGTAGCCAGCAGTTCTCTACTTTTTTTCTGTCAGAGCACAATCTTGTCAAAGCAAAATAAGACAGACTACTAAGTAATTAGAAAACCAAAACGCTAAAACTAATACGACTAAAATACAGTGGAGACAGAGAATTTGAGATCGAAGTCTGTATAAAGAATAAGCTACTATTCATCCTGTTGGATCAATATTTCTTTCTAGGTTAGATTTCAAACTTTAATGCCTTAATTTGTTGTAATATTTTTTAAAATATTCAGTCTTTATGATAAATATCACCAGCATGTTTAAAAGAGTGACAAGATAAAACTTTCAGTTACTGAAACTCATTCATTTACCACGTTTGTTATGAAGGGATTTTTTTTCTTATATTTTTTAGAAGGAACTTTTTTCTTGCAATAATACTGAACAATATAATACTAAACAATCTGGGGTGGGGGCAGGGGTATTAATCACAGAGAGACTAAATTGTAGGCCATACTTTGATACTAATTCAAATATTTACACTTATAAGCTTTGAATGGTTTCTAGGTTTATTTATAGCAATAGCCAACTGTATAGGATGTAAACTTACTGTGAACCTTTTTACTTTGAAACTCCTCTAGGTGCTATAGATCTGAAAATGTGAAAAAGAAATCCTGTTTCTCTTTGTACCTAGCATGTCATTGTTGTCCAGATTTAAGTGTATAGCCATTTATACTCTGATTCCTCCCCAAAACTTCTACAACCTGCAAGTCATCATAGATAGTAATAACTTCAGTGGTGCTAGCATGAGTGCCAAACCTTCTTTTCAGGTTCTTATCCATGATATTCTGATCCACGATGAATCAATTCCCCAAATACTAAGCAAGTTGGTTTCTTATTTTCTTCATGCTTTTTTTGCCTTCTTAGACACCTGCCTGATCCCAACCCACCTCTGAAAAGAAGAGAGATGACAGCTGCCTGGTATTCAGTACCGCCTGTCAACCCTGTAATGTAGAAGACCCCATTTAGACTTTAATAGACATCGAGACACCTCCATATCCTACATACCCATAAATGCGTTTATCAAGGGAACAAAATAATTAAAACTACATAAAGCTATTATCACAATTTTGCAACCTCTAGAGGTAAGATAAACAGGTAAGCAGATAGAACCCCCAGGGGTGGACTTGTCTAATATTTTATATTGCTTTTCTATAGAGTAAACAGAAGTAAAAGTAGACACCTATAAGCCTTCTGTGAGTATTCAGAGCCTCTCATATTTCTCTGTTATATAAAAACTAAGGCAGTCAGGTACGACATCAGATTCTCAATAATTCAATGTCGCAATAACTAAGTTAGGCATCTATATTAGGCCACTATTTTTTACCTTTCATTTCCTTGGGTTGCAAGATTCAGGAATATGAGGACACTGTGGTCAACCGAGTGCGGAAAAGAACAATGAAATACTAAAAAAAGCAAGGTAAGTTCTTTCAATTTTTCTTCTGTCATCTCCATCTTGTGTTCAACAACTAATCCTTTTTTCCCTCTTTGTGAGTAGGAAGCTGTTTTCATCTCCGTCTATAAAATACCATAGCTGCATTCTACATGGAATCATGGAATCATAGAATTGTCTAGGTTGGAAGGGACCTTTAATATCATCTAGTCTAACCATCAGCCTAACTCTGACAAAAAAGCCCATCAGTAAACCATGTCACTAAGCACATCTGCTTAAGAGTAACAGTTGCATCCACCTTGTGACTACTTCCAACTCAAAGGTCCTTATTTGACTTCCTTATGTTTGTCTTTTTATCAACCTCACAAGCTAGAGCCAGACTAGTTAGATGTTTGGAGGAAGTCATGTGCTTATTCTGAGTGAAGACTAGGTTAAGGAAGGTGCTTAATTCTTGTCAGAAAGTAAAATATTTTTGTTGATAATGACTCAAAAGTCAGTCTGAAACATATAGAATTGTATTACACGCCTTTGTGTGGGCAGCTGAATTCAAACCTAGTTCTCTGGTGACTATAATCATCATCTGGACCTGGTAGTTAGAAAACAATACCTGACCTTCAGGAGACTTGTGCCCTTCTAGACCAGGTATTGGAAGACATGAAGTGTCCTTCAGTGTATCTCAGACACTACTAGAGACCAGAATTATATGCAACAGTGTCAAGACCTGCTTCTCCACTAACAGTAATACATGCTGGGACATAAGTAAAAACCCAGACTGCAGAGTTTATACACTGAAAGTGATTTAATTTTAAAATCCAGTAAGAAGAATTTTGCCCCAAATCAGGTCAATTATCTTGCCACGGATCATTGGCACTTCAGCTGAAGAGGCAGTAGATCCCTTTAATATTTAAAAACAGAATGCTTTCGGTTTAGCCTGTTGTTTTAGTAACCAGTCCAGCCCAAACCATGGCATTTTTTACCCATTCATCAGATTCTATGAAGTATTTGCTCCTTTCTCAATATATCAGAGAGAAAGACATATCTGGTCTATAATCTTGTGTATTCCTCTTACCAAAGTTATATAAAAAAATCCTTTCAGGTAGTTTTATAAAGTTATTTTTCAGCTTGCTTTTGGCAAAATGTTGTAAACAAATATTTCTAAAATTGTTGCCAGAAGAAGCTCTTTTTATCCCAATTTTATTTAATCTCAGCGGTGACCATTTTCCCAACTGCATATTAAAATAGCAAAGCAGGACAGGAAATAGATACAACTAGCCATAATCTAAAGACTGGTACATATATATCACCCAGAGTGCTCAACATATTCATTTTTTATGCATAACTGTTTGAATAAAATATATAGGAACCAAATTAAGGGGCTGCTTTTCTCTGATATGTGTACATTTTTATCCAATATGTATAACTAGGGTGCAACCTCTAGGATGGAATTTACTTTTTGGGCCAAACTTTTGGCTTCAGATGAGAATACCTAATTTTAACTGCATTTTTAAATCACACCATGGAACCTGTTATTTTTATTTCATGTTTTTTTAGTGGGGAATTTTAATTTCCTGGAGTAAGTCTTTGTGTTATACCCTTTCATCTGTTTACAACCATTTTCCTTTCTTTAATTGCATTCAGTAAAGTCACTTTTTTAGTCTCTTCAGATAATGATACAGTGATAACAGTTCAAGCTTGACTTATTCTGTGTAATTACTCAATGAAGTTTAACTGGTTTTCTCAGCCCTCTAATAAAGAACATGAAGGATGATATTGATTTTTATGTTTGATTGGGTAGAAACAAATTAAAATAATATTGTTTAACTTGGAAAGCAGCAATAGAAATATTTAATTGGAAACGATCCCTATGTGTTTTGCAGTGCCTAAAATTCTGTTCTCAATGCAATATTTTCTTATAAGATCACTTTTACATGGATGAGCAGAGCTGCTACATCTAAGATTAAAACAAATGGAAGAACAAAAACTTTCTTGTTAACTAAAGAAACTGATTGACTATATACTCTACTACATAAACAGTAAAATTTAATACATAATTTAAAAAATATACTTGTTAAAATTTCTTGCTATGTTTGAATATGGTTTTTTCTTCAATCTTAAAAAATAATTTTAATGAGTTTTTTTTTTTCTTTTTTTACATTTGCAGTTAGATTGTACTTTAAAATTAAACTTAGCTTTTAGCAACTGTTCATATATGCTAGATTTAATGTCTTGATTATCAGTACAAGAAAATAGATAAGATGCTGGAAACAAAATTATGTTTATATTCACCAGATTAGTGAATTCCAAAACTAACATGGATTCTAAATAGTTTTTTAAATGTCTATCTCACACCCAGTAAAACATTTTGTGACTACTGCTTCTTTTCCTTTCCTATCCATGGCAAGATCCTATTAACAGAAAAAATACATTGGAGTCAGGTAAGTCAAATGAATACAAGGCATGGGATATTTAAAGAAACACTGTGTTTTTTTCTAATAGGAAAACTCAGCAACTTACATTTATTAATTGGTTTTGAATTTCAGGTATCATCTTTTCCTATGAATTGTAATTGTGCCGATGATTTTGACCGCCCATGACTTTGCCAAACATACACAATTGTTTGTCGTGAGGGAGAGAGAGGGAAGGATCTCAAATCTCCTCTACTTTCTGTCCAGGAACAGCATAAAAATATGGATACAGACAGCAATGAGTTTGTCAACGCTTCATAAATCAAACTTTATTGAAGCAATAAGAAAGACAAACAATAAGAAAGACAAGCAATAATGTACCTGTATGCTGACTCAATATCAAACATAGGGTCAGAAGTGATGCTGTGACTGTTGGACTGACAAGCAGACTTGATGTCCGGGTTATCTGACTGCAACAGTAACAGCACCAGCCAACTGTACAAATGCCTTTTGACTGCAAGTAAGAGTTGCACCACCCCTCGTCTCCATCAGTGGTAATGTGATTTGAGAGGATGGTACTTCAAATGGATAATGTGGGCAGCATCCTGCCTACACTGCCAATGTCAGTCAAGGGACAGAGTGTCAGGAAGTGGGGTGTTGGCAGTCTGTCTACAGCAACAATGTTGGTCAAGAGGCAGGGTGTCAACATACAGCATTTTCGTGTCATTCCGGGCTTTTAAGTAATGAAGAAACACAAGGCAAATGAGGTGCACATAGATAGTAACTGCATTTGGATGTGTTGTAATTTATGACCCATATCCAGGCTGCAGACTATTTCTGGTATCAAATAGATCCGTATAATAAATCCAGTAGATGTCATAGATAAGCTTAGGAAGTGTGGGTTAGGTGAGTGGACAGTGAGGTGGACTGAGAAGCGGCTGAATGGCAGAGCTCAAAGGGTTGTCATCAACAGTACAGAGTCCAGTTGGAGGCCTGGAACTTGCAGTGTTCCCCAGGGATCAGTACTGGGTCCAGTCTTGTTCAAGATATTCATCAATGACCTGGATGAGGGGACAGATTGTACCCTCAGCAAGTTTGCTGATGACACAAAATTGGGAGGAGTGGCTGACACACCAGAAGGTGCCACCATACAGTGTCACCATACAGTGAGACCTAGGCAGACTAGAGAGTTGGGTGGAGAGGAACCTAATAGAGTTCAATAAGGCCAAGTATAGGGTCCTGCACCTTGAAAGGAATAACGCCATGGACCAGAACAGGTTAGGGGTTGATCTGTTGGAAAGCAGCTCTGCAGAGAGGGACCTGAAGGTCCTGATGGACAACAAGTTGACCATTAGCCAGCAATGTGCCCTTGTGGCCAAGGAGGCCAATGGTCTCCTGGGGTGCATTAGAAAGAATATGGCCAGCAGATTGACAGAGATCATCCTCCCTCTCTACTCTGCCCTGGTGAGGTCACACCTGGAGTGCTATGTCCAGTTCTGTGCCCCCCCACCCCCAAGTTCAAGAAAACAGGGAACTACTGGAAAGCATTCAGGAGAGGGCTACAAAGATGATCAAGGGACTGGACCATCTCTCTTAGGAGGAAAGGCTGAGACCTGAGTCTATTTAGCCTGAAGAAGAGAAGACTGAGAAGGGATGTTATCAATATTTATAAATATCTAAAGGAGGGGTATCAAGACGATGGGGTCAGGCTTGTCTCAGTGGTGCCCAGTGACAGGGCAAGGGGCAATGGGCACAAACTGGAACACAGGAAATTCCATCTCAACATGGGGAAAACTTCTTTACTTTGAGGGTGACAGAGCACTGGAACAGGCTACCCAGAGAGGCTGTGTAGTCTCCTTCTCTGGAGACATTGAAAACTCACCTGAATGCATTCCTGTCCAGCCTCTTCTAGATTCTGTGGTGAACCTGCTTTGGCAGGGGGGGTGGACTAGATGATCTCCGAAGGTCCCTTCCAACCCCTATTCTGTTATTCAGTGATTCTGAAAGAACTGAAAGAACTACTCTGAATTAGGCAAAAATAGCAATGGCAGCCTGAACGATTAGGTTACACTCTGTGAGTACTGAACAATGAGAAAAATTATTTTGCTATTAAGATCAACTACTAATTCAAAGATGTAGGTGGATACTTGTTAATAAATATAAAATGCTCTTTGAATTAAACTAATGGATGAAGTTCATGGGTAAAATTCTCAACCTATTTATTATGCTCACAGTTCTAGTCTGAGTTGTCAAGACATTGATTACTTTAATTATAAACAATGTTTTTCTTTCAAGAAGTTAATTTGCTTATAAAACCAAAACACCCACCAGAGAAATACGTCCTTAATCTATAGGAACTTGTATACTGCCCTGTTTTTATTCCAAACTCTCACTCACTTCATTCCATTCTGCAATTATTATGTACTTTGTGTACATGTATGTGTGAAAATGTGTACATTAATGTATATTTTCTCTGCCAATTTCGCAGTCAAGGTCAAACTCTTTGTCTTGCATGACTTAGAAAATTATCCAAACTAATTTTAATTTTAAAATTGATTAAATAATTTCAAATCAATTTATATCTTTGTAGCAGTCATTCCAAGAGCATTTATATCTATATGAACAGGTAATCTGTGTAAAAGGATTTCAGTCATAGAATCATAGAATATCAGGTTGGAAAGGTCCTCAAGGATCATCTGCTCCAACCTACTTGGCAAAGCACAGTCTAGACAAGATGGCCCAGCACACTGTGCAGCTGAATCTTAAAAGTGTCCAATGTTGGGGAATCCACCACTTCCCTGGCAAGATTATTCCAGTGGCTGATTGTTCTCATTGTGAAAAAATTTCCTCTTGTGTCCAGTCGGAATTTCCCCAGGAGTAATTTGTACCCATTACTCCTCGTCTTTTCCATGTCACTATTTGTGAAAAGGGAGTCTCTGCTGGTGATGAATATGTTGATGCAACCCAGCATCCTGTTGGCTTTCTTTGCCACAGCTGCACACTGTTCAAACATATTGAGCTTGCTGTCCACCAGGACCCCCAGGTGTCTTTCCATAGAGCTTCTCCCCAGGCGGGTGGATCCCAGCCTGTGCTGCACTCCTGGATTATGTTTTCCCAGGTGCAAGACCTTACACTTGTCCTTGTTGAACTTCATAAGGTTCTTGTTAGCCCACTCTTCCAGTTTTGCAGGTCTTCCTCTCCAGGGAGGGCCAGGGTGGCTCTCCCATAGTGTCCACTTCCCCACTCAGTTTGGTGTCATGAGCACACTTTGTCAAGGTACACTTGATCCCATCATCCAGATTGCTTATGAATATATTAAACAGCATTGGTCCCCAATATAAATTGTCAAGGGACCCCACTTGTGACACGTTGCCAGTTTGAAAAGGAGGTATTTACCACTACCCTCTGGGTGTAGCCTGTCAGCCAGTTCCCCACCCACTGCACAGACCACTTGTCTAGACCACAACATCATTTTCTCTAGAAGCAGGTTGTGGGGAACCGTGTCAAAAGCCTTGGAGAAATCCAGGGAAACAATGCCCACCGCTCATCCCACATCAGCTGAGCAGGTTTCTTTGTCATAGAAGGCAATCAGGTTTCACAAGCAAGATTTGCCCTTGGTGAATCCGTACTGGCTTTTGCCAATCACATGCTTCATTTGACTTGTGATAATCCTCAGGAGACCTTATTCCATAACTTTCCTTGGGACTGAAGTAAGGCTGGGCTTATAATTTCCTGGATCCTCCTTTAAGCCTTTCTTGTAGATGGGGGTGGAAACCAGTAGTACAACTAAGTGGTGATCAGCAGTATCTTGGCTATTGTTTGTACTGCTTCACGTTCTGAAGATGACAAAGGAGTTGCCCCTTTCAAACAGTTGAAAGTAGCAGAGTTCCTCAGCGAATCAGCTTTCTTTCATTAGGCAAGAACTGTATAGATCTGAGACCAGAATAGTACTTTGGATGTTCCTTAGAATATTCTTTTGTATAAAAGGAAAGTGCAGATTCTCAAATGATGTGTGCTGCATTTTCATTTCTGTAAACAATTTCAGATGAAGGAAAGCTTCTTTGTGTTGTGTGCATACAGTTTTCAGAGTGGGATCACAGAGGTCAGAAGAATCAACCCAAGTACATAAGACAGATATGCTGAGCAGAATAATTATATAAATTATAAATATCTTAGCATCCTTATATCATAATTAAAATTTTACATAATTTTTTATCTTATGCAACTTAACAGAAAATAATATTATGATACTCTGTAGATAGTATAATCAAATTGATAGAATGCCATGAGGGTAGTCTTTATTTGAAATTTTGCTGTCTATCTTTGACATCACATCTGAAAATATTTACACAGCATCAAGGTTAATTTATGAGTTGAATATTCATTCGTAGAAGAACCTGCCTTATATTGTTGTTTTTAGGAAACCTCTGGGGGGTTTTTTTTGGAGGTTTTTGTTTGGGTTTGTGGGTTGTTTTTTCTGTATACAAAACATTCTTTCAAAGGAAACTTTTTGCATTTAAACATACATGAAACTAATAAGGTTTATTCTTGAATGTGAGCAAAGTTGTCTTATTTTTTTTCATTTGCTGACTGTCAGAGACACCAAATAATGTTGACTGATAGGCCAGGTAGTGTAATCTTCCAACAGAATAGAAATCTGTGGTTTTCTGAAATCTGACCAGATGCTACTAATTGCAGCTGCTACATATGGAATTTATATGTTTGTCCACAGATTTTAGTGAAGGAATAGTATACAGATCAATATATGTGCAGTATACTGCACATAGTATTTTGGTACAAATAGCGTAACTTAACTTTATACCTCAAAGAATTTAACAGTACCACTTACAGCTGTGCAAATTTTATCTGGAAACATACTCTTCTGATTCCTCAGCAGTTTCCATCCTTCCCAGTTCTCTGATGCTTTGAGCAGAATACGTTATAACATGTATAGCAACCTGTATATGCTATTATACATAAATGGTATTTAAACATGATTACAGAAAAAAAAAAGAAGGAAAAAACATAAATGAAAAACATCACTATGCATATGTACACTGGGAAACATGTCTTCAAAAATATTATAGGCTATCTGAAAAGCATTTGCCATTACCATATTTCAATAACATTTTAATATGTGGCTCTGTTTATAACATTGACTCCATAAAAATTGCATCGGGGAAGTTGAATGTTTATCACTTAGCTACCTTTGAATCAAGTTTGCTGATGTACATTTTCTAACCACCAGCTCTGAGCTTTGAGAATCAGGCTGGGTCCTTTCCACGTCACAAACCATCACCAGTAAATTGAATCTTTCAGCTAAATTATGCCGTGAACTATGTATTTTTTTCCCCAGTTTCCTTCTTCAATGAAATTCCACAAAGCATCACAGGTATAATTTGGTTTACAGGATGTTGGGTATTTGTGAAATCAAGCTAAATACAATGAAGATAATTAATTGGTTGAATTCATCAGTTATGGCTAATATGACTGCAAAATTATGTTAAGTCCAAAGAGCAAAGGAAGATCTGGTGCTGGAGAAGCCATTGAAGAAAATGGAGGTTCTATTTCCTACAGTTTCACTCAGTCAGCAATAGAAAACATCAGGCTTGGAAAGCTTTGCATTTACTAGCACAGCAGAAAAGTAGTCAGTCATTTATTATATATACTGCTTCACAGTGTAATCTCTTATTGTTTAGCAGTAGTAGAACTGTCAGATTAAAAATAAATATTTCATGACTTGTAACAGTAATGAGTTCTCGCTTTGATGTATAATCCATTATTAAACTCGCCAAATGTTTTTAAGACTAGCTTATGTGGGTCAGCATTAGGACTTTTTAAAATACAGCTCTCTAGCCATATGGTTAGAGATTGTCATTAAATTAACCTGAATCAGTCGGTAACCCATCAGTTAATCTCATGTACTATAAATGGTAGGTGAGTTTTCTTTGTACTGATTATGCAACTTGCAGCATCTGCCCATTTTCTGCTTGACTGTGTCCTGTCTGAAATGGTCATTTTCCCAAACCTGCTAGAGCCAATCAAAAACCTGCTCAGTTTGCAAGAAGACTGCAGTCACATGGCTATTCATTTTATATTTTTACCATAGGGGACTTAGCTGTTATTTATGACTACGGGAAACTATGTAGAATAAAGTCATTAAAGTGCTGAACAGTAAGAATTATGGCCATGTTACACATTCTGACAATACTTTAGAAAATGCTTATCTGTATGTATTTTCCAGTTGAATTATTATTTTATGAAAGGCATTTACTTTCTAATGACATATGGGAAATTTATCATTTAATTCATAGGAATGTAGTTAAATTTCCTTGCAATTGTAACTTTCTTGTTACGCTTGTGCCATTTGGGGTCATAGGTACATAGATTTGATCCTAAAAGAAATTCTTAGAATTTGAGAGCAGGGTTAACTGGAAAATAGGTAAGAAGCTAGACACAACCATACCTTGACCATTAGCCATCACTATCATCAGAATGACACAACATCAATTAATTTCCCATTTGCTTTCTGCATAACTGTGTAACATATGCAGAATTGTTGTATAGATGCTAAAGATACAACCTGAGCATGAGAAGTTGCTGTTGCTATTTAACAGAATGACAATCACAGGTACTCTCCATAAAATTTTAGATTAATAATAACATATAATAATAATAATAATATAATAATAATAATATAATAATAATAATATAATAATAATAATAATAGTACTTCTCTTGATGCAGCCCAGGATGCGGTTGGCTTTCTGGGCTGCCAGCGCACATTGCCAGCTCATGTTGAGCTTCTCACTCACCAACACCCTCAAGTCCTTCTCCTCAAGGCTGCTCTCCAGCCATTCTCCACCCAACCTGTATTTGTGCCTGGGATTGCCACATCCCAGGTGCAGGACCCTGCACTTGGCTGGGTTAAACTTCATGCCATTTGCACGAGCCCACCTCTCAAGCCTGTCCAGGTCCCTCTGGATGCTATCCCTTCCCTCCAGCATGTCAACTGTGCCACTGAGCTTGGTGTCGTCAGCAAACTTGCTGAGGGTGCACTCGATCCCACTGTCCATGTCTCCAACAAAGATGTCGAACAGCACTGGTATCAGTACGGACCCCTGAAGAACACCACTCATCACTGGCCGCCAATTGGACATTGAGCCATTGACCACAACCCTTTGGGTGTGGCCATCCAGCCAGTTCCTTATCCATTGAGTGATCCATCCGTCGAACCCATGACTTTCCAATGTTGAGACCAGGATGTCGTGCGGGACAGTGTCAAACACTGCATAAGTCTGGGTAGAAGACATGTGTTGCTCTGCCCTTGTCCACCAAGTCTGTGGCAGTATCGTAAAAGGCCATCAAATTTGTCAGGCACGATTTGCCCTTGGTGAAGCCATGTTGGCTGTTTCCAATTACCTCCTTATTTTCCATGTGCCTTAGCAGAGATTCCAGGAGGATCTGCTCCATGATCTTGCCAGACACAGAGGTGAGACTGACTGGCCTATACTGACATTGTATGTTTTGATATTGGTAGCCAATACTATGTCTCAGAATGCATGAGCTGGACATCTCAGTAAGTAAGATCCTCTACACTTAAAATGGATATTGCACTTAAAATGACTGTTAGATTTGTCTAAAAGAAGGCAACTATTCTAAGAACAAGGTTTCTCTAGCTGCTCAGTTATACCATATTTGAAGGCAGAAAAGAAGGAAGATTGGAAATATAGTGCAAAAGAAACATTGTTCTCCACCATTTGTGTTGGAACTGGTATGTTTGCAAGAGAAGTCAAAAGGAGAGAAAGACAACTAGTTTATCAGCAGCATAATAGTTACATTGGTAAGATGCAAACTTTTGATACTGACTTCCTGTTAGCTGGCATATTTATAAATTTCAAAATAATGAGGGGAGAAAAAGCAAACATTTCTAAAATATCACAGACAAAATACCCTGTTCCCACTCAAAAAAAAACAAAACACAGAAGAGTTTCTGCTAACTAATCACTATATTTACATATGTTTCCAGATTAAGAAAATCATGCCCTGCAATCATAATTCATCGTGATAGCCCTCTGCAAGTATTTTCTATCTCAAATTTTCTTCTAATTTTCCCAACCTGTTTTCAAAAATTGGAATATCATCTTCTCAGAGGTGTATCTCCGTCTGTTGAATAAAAAAAGACTTTTTCAGATAAAAATATGCTAAATACTGAAATGATAATTCCTTGATTTCTAACCCTCTTTGACATGAGACAAGAAGTATGTGTACTTTCTCAGGATTTATCAAAGCCCAAGGAAAGAAAAAGGCTGTGAGATTGGTGCCAGGCTGCTATTGTAAAAAATTCTGTGGTTCGTAGGTCATGTTTCTGGAAGCAGTATCAAAGTGAACTGTTTTCAGTTTGCTTGCTATGCCTTTGGCTCAGAATGAGTTGATTGTGAAAGGGTTATTCAGACTGTACAAGAAAAAAAAAGAAAGAAAAAACCCGAAAACCATGGTATCTTTACAGAAGCACATTAAATTAAAGAAAAATAAAATTACCATAAGGAGTGACAGAAAATGTTTTATATGCTCTTGAGAGCCTTAAGAAAAATAGAATGCTGAAGTGTAATCCTTTCTTATAAAGAAATTTAAATAGGTGGGATATTTCAATTGCTTAAATCATAGTTCCTATCTAAGAGCCAGAGAAAATGTTTAAATGCAAAAATATAATCTTAGCTTGATGTGGAATTTGCTTAATAGGGGAAAGAGAAAACTGTTTTCTTTAAGGTACGTAAACCTTCCCAAACAATGTCAAGATTAAAATGTGAATAGCAAAATAAATTGATTTTAATTTCATAAAAAATTTAACATTTTAAATTTATTTTCCCTCAAATCAGTAATTAATTTAAACACAATTATGTCATTCATGAGCGCGGCTGCTATTGTGGTAAAAAAAATCAAACACAATAAAAGTATGATACTAAGCTATGTTTTGTCAAAGCTTTATGAAGCATATAAAATGTCTTCAGGTGAAGTGTTAGTTTTCTTTTCCAGTATATAAATAGATATTAATTCCCCCTATGACAGTCAGCATTATACTTCTATTATTTTGCTAGTAGCATAGATTTTTTTAGTTCAATGTTGTACAAGTGCCTATGTAGTAAAACACTGCCTAAAGAGCACAGGAGCTGTAGTGTAACAACCTTTCTAAAAAATTGAATACAAAAATTTAACCCTGAGGAGAAGGACTTGAAGTTGTTTGGTGAATGAGAAGCTCAACATATGCGCTGGCAGTCCAGAAAGCCAACCGCATCCTGGGCTGCCTCAAAAGAAGTGTGGCCAGCAGGTCAAGGAAGGTGATTCTGTCCCTGCTTTTGCAAGAACTCACCTGGAGTACTGCCTCCAGCTCTGAAGTCACCAATTTAAGACGCATACGGACCTGTTGGAATGTGTCCAGAGACAGAGCAGGGCCACAAAGATGACCAGAGGGCTGGATCGTGTCTCTCATGAAGACAGGCTGAGAGAGTTGGGGTTGTTCAGCCTGAGGGAGAGAAGTCTCCAGGGAGACCTTATAGCAGCCTTCCAGTATCTAAAGGGGTCCTACAGGAGAGGTCGGGAGGGAACCTTTATGAGGGAGTGTAGCAATAGGACGAGGCGTAATGGCTTTAAACTGAAAGAGGGGAGATTTAGACTAGATATCAGGAAGAAATTCTTCACTGTGAGGGTGGTGAGATCCTGGAACAGGTTTCCCAGGGAAGTTGTGGATGCCCCATCCCTGGAAGTGTTGAAGGCCAGGTTGCATGCAATTTTGAGTAACCCAGTCTAGTGGGAGGTGTCCCTGCCCATGGCAGCGGGGTTGGAACTAGATGATATTTAGGATCCCTTCCAACTCTAACCATTCTATGATTCTGTGATTCTCTGTTCCATTCTATCCACTTCTTTCCTTTTAATATATGGCTACTGTGTAATTAGCATGTATGTGAGTTATTAAATTGGTTTTATTTAACTTTCTTCATGTGCTCTGCCTGTGTCCCATATTGCAGCTGGGAATAGTATTCAGTACTGAATTGTATCAAAGCACACATCACTGGTTTGTTATACAATAGTCAAGACTTAATCTGAACTGTTTAAAACAAGGCAACAGTATGTTAAAACTAATTATTTTGTCCCCAAATATGTAGTCATAAAAGCTCCAACACCCCTCAATATACACTTGGTGACTATCACTAGATTTGTACCCTCCTGTCTGATCCAAAAGTTGTTTGGGCACCTGGTTCTGATTCTTTGCCTTCTCAGAAATACACCAAGAGCTAGCAGTCAACCATCTTCATCATTCTGAAAAGGCATTTCAAAAGAGAGCCTCAGAACAAATAAATGCTTATACAATGTGGATAGACAGGTATGAGGTCCCAGGTGTAAACTAAGAAGAAAATATATTTGACTGTACAGATATACACTTTAATATATTGGTTGCAAAGTCCTTCAAACAGTACCGTACAGGAGAATACTGTTCTGTATACTACCATACTACTAATAAATTGGAAGAGCCAGGGCAACAACCTGAACACTGGTACTGATATGATATTTTTTGAGGCAAAATTCAAGTGTAGAAGATGCACGAAAAGCTACACCAGCTTACCAGAAAAGAGTCCCTAGCACTTTATACATGCTAGATGAGACATAGTCTTACAGTGCGCTTGTATGCACAGACATCTCACAAAATTGCATTTGTGGCAGCTTAGGTATTTGAAGTACAGCCAGCATGCATATAAGGGGAAGTCTGCAGTTATCTGTTCACAAGATGTATTTATAATTTTAATCTTTGACATTTTAACGTATTTTTCCATTTATTTTAAATAAAGAATGTTATTCTGCTCCACCGCACTATACTACACAGTGGTACCTGTATACGTAAGCCTTGTTTATCCATTTGCAACTGTTGCAGTAGCACAGTTGGAAGACCTTGAATTTTCTGAAGAATTTTTATAGTTTTACCGCTTTCCTTCCTTTTGACATGTCAGCAACATTTTTACATTAGGAAGGGTACATGGTTGCTCATTAGAATCCTTTAGTTATGCAAAGATTGACTGATAAGCATCTTAAATGCAACATCAAGATTGTATATCATCCTCTGACAGGTCCTAAAACATATATTGTCAGCAAACCATAGGGAACATTTGAGTGAAATATTTTAGCATAGTTCTAATACCACGTTTTTGTTAGGTTAATCAATAAGAAGCTCATCTGCACACACAAAAAGTGGCACAGAGAAACAATGGCAGGATCAGTAACCCATCCTTGCTGTTCTGAGGCCAACCACAGGAGAGCCACCATCCCATCAAAGGCTTCTCTCCACAAGCCCAGAGGAGCACAGGGACACAATGGCAGGCAGGACTCCAAATTGCAGACTCCCAAGGAATGAATGCCTTGTCTGAGCCCATCCAAGGTCTGTCCCAGCAGAGACATCAGCCCTGTTGGCAACATATGAAACCCACCAGGATGAATCATGGAAAACAGCCTTCCAGAGCAGCTTTTGGCCTAAGGGAGATCCTTACCTAGGGGCATGAGACACATTATAGGATGCAGGGAAAAACCATTTTGACAGTGCACGTAATTATTAGGAGATGTTTAAAGGTGACACCAAGGGTGGGAAAAGGGAGAGAATTAGGTGATTTGGGGAGGAGCAAGTATGGGAAATAGAGGGATAAGGGAGTTCAGGGGTCCGTTTCCATGTAAGCAGAGGCTGGCCAGCATGTTTGTGACTGATTGTTGCAGTCAGTCATGTCTCATTAACTCCACCTTTGACTATTTTCTGGTAAGGAGCTCTTTACTCTCTGTGCATGTGTGTGAAGAGGGGTTTGTGCTGCCAGAAAATGGAATGAGTGCAGGTCTGTGAGTGAATCTGTGATCACTAGAGGAGGGAGATCAAGATGGACTAGCTGGTGAAAAAGCATGGGAGCTGGGGCAGAATGGAGATCTCTAAGGGCCAGCTCTGACAGTGAGAGCACTTGTCAGCCTCTAAGGGTGAGAGCACAGGGGGCCTGGTTATTTGGACCAGGGAATCCTGTCCAGCTCTCTGTGTGTGTGTCCATGTGTGAGTGAGAGAGCTTGCACCAGCAAGGGGCTTCAGCCTTGGGGAATCATATGGCCAGGTACCAGCAAGTGGGGAGACTGGGATCCAGGGCCAGCTACTGGGCAGACTGAGTGTCAGCCCAGCTGCTGGAGTGATCCACCTTGAACATATGTATAGATATATATTCTCAGTAGTGGACCTCCATCCTGCTGAGTCAGAGAGGGGAGCAGGATGAGGCCATTGGTATTGTCCGTGTTCATGTGAGTGTGTGTCTGTCTCTGATGTGGGCATCTGGCCATGTATATATGTATATCTGTATATAGGCATGTATGTATGTATGTGTAGTGTATGTACCATGTACAATACACACTCGGCCTCACTAATGGACAGATTAGGGGACCAACTAGGACTGGGAGAAACTTGGGTCCTAGGGGATCATATGAATTTGGGAACCTAGAATATTCTTCTTCTGTGTCACCCGGACCTCCTGTGGCAAGGGAGAAATCTTAAGCAAAATCAAAATATGAAGCCTATTTTTTGAGAGAGTGTGTCTTTATTGAAATCCTTCCTATTTTTATTTTTGCTTTGCCATTGTTTTATGTAGTTTCTCACCGCTATTGTTCCAACAGAATCTCTAATAAAAGCTAGGTACCAAGTTTCAACATACAGGACACAATTTCTAATTTGAAGAATGCATCATTGTCATGTGTGTTAACACATTGGTAAATAGATAGAACTATTAAATATCTTAAAATTTCTCACTAGCACCATAATTTTTAATGATATTAACTTAAAAAATAATTACTATTACTTAATAAAGAAAATTAATATCAGAAGTAGTTGTTTAAATCATTTAAACTAAAGATAATAGACATTAGCTTCTTACAGAGAAAAGCCTCTGCATTGCCACAGCTTCAAATTATATTCTTTATGATGGTATTTCAGATAAACATCTATATTTCTGAAATTTTTGTGGCAGATGAAAAACAAGTGATTGAAAACTTTTTAGAAGAGTTTTCAAGTCCAAAACATAACTTTATTTTATTATGTGTTACATCATGGTTTGAAAAATATGAGTTCTGTCAAAATCAACAGTAATATTATCATTGTTCAGGGGAGTGGCTGAGTCACCATCCCTGGAGGCATTTAAAAGATTTGTAGATGTGGGACTGACGCAGACGGAGTGATCAGCTTCACTAGTTAGAGTGAAGTAGTGAAATATTATTAAGGTGAAACAGTGATTTAACAAAATCAGTAGTAAGTGCGATAAAACCAGTAGTAAACGCGATAGTGTTTTACGAGATTCGATGTCAGGGTACACTCTATTATTTACTGCATAGAGGACAGGGTCAGACAAGCTGTCAGGGAGACCCTGCCGTTGAGTCACAAGGTTCAGAAAGGACCCCCTTGTTTTCTAAACTCCTTCTCAGAGAGGAGTCTAGGTGCGGGTGGATCCAATCCTAGTCCCAGACTTGGTCAACGGTTTATGTCTAAAGGATTATATATACACAATCAATCCTTTACATTACTTAGCTAAGATTTCAAAGTTTAGCATGCTATTAATCACTTACCGAGAATCTGTTGTGGCAAGAAATCTCTCAACCTCGAGGAGTAGAACCTTAAGCGAGTGTCCTCACAAAAGTGGAGATTCTGGCATGCAGCCTGCTGCCATACAGGAGAGCTCAAAGGGCTCTTGGGCTGTCCACTATTTATACAGTAAGATAATTGACCTATAGTCATATTTTCATGGGAACAAAATATCTAGGTCCCCGCTCCAGACAGTATTTTGACTATGTTGCCAGCCATCCCCCAAAGTCCGGGTGCAAGTTATCACAACTGCTGTTGTGATGACCATGGTGGCCAAGGCCTGAGCAGGAGCCGAGGCTGGTGGGGGGGAGGGAGGGAAGCAAAACAGGGAGAGTACACCGCCACAGGGACTTAGGGACATGGCTTAGTGGTGAACTTGGCAGTGTAGGTTAACAGTTGGACTTGATAGAATCACAGAATCACAGAATTGTTTAGGCTGGAAAAGACCTTTAAGAAGTCCACCAATAAACCATGTCCCTAAGCACCAAATCTACATGTCTTTCAGATACCTCCATGAATGGCGATTCCACCACTTCCCTGAGCAGCCTGTTCCAATGCTTGACAACCCTTTCAGTGAAGAAGTTTTTCCTAATATCCAATTTAAACCTGTCCTAGTGTAACTTGAGGCCATTTCCTCTTGTCCCATCGCTTGCTACTTGGGAGAAGAGACTGACGTCTGCCTCATCTCCTTTCAGGTAGTTGTGGACAGTGATTAGGTCTCCCCTGAGCCTCCTTTTCTCCAGGCTAAACAGTCCCAGCTCCCTCAGCTGCTCCTCATAAGACTTGTGCTCGAGACCCTTCACCAGCTTCATTCCCCTTCACCAGTTTCATTTGGACGTGCTGCAGCAGCTCAATATCTTTCTTGTAGTGAGAGTCCCAAACCCAAACACAATATTCAAGGTGCAGCGTCACCAGTGCCAAGTAGAAGGGGATAAAGATTTGCCTAGTCTAGTGCTGCCACACTATTTCAGATACAAGCCAGATTGTTATTGACCTTCTCGGCCACCTGGCCACACTGCTGGCTCATATTCAGGCAGCTGTCAACCAACACGCCCAGGTCCTTTTTTGC
This sequence comes from Tringa tobata, assembly GCA_033628505.1. NCBI lineage: Eukaryota > Metazoa > Chordata > Aves > Charadriiformes > Scolopacidae > Tringa > Tringa tobata. The sequence goes on along the minus strand of JAHREE010000279.1, from coordinate 19,030,962 downwards.
CAGGCAGCTTTTCAGCCACCCTTCCCCAAGCCTGATGATCTTAAAGGTCTTTTCCAACCTAAACAATTCTATGATTCTATCATTTGTAAAGTGAATTTAGTTATCAAAAGTCAAATAATTTGATTGTAATGCCCTTAAATATTAAGTATGCCTAATAAGGTTTTACTCTTACTTGGTACGTAATTCAGTAGCTGTTTTCTTTTTAGTAATTAAAATATATTCCTGTCAGTATTTTGCTACTTGTATGACTTAAGGCCAAGGCTTTAACTATGAGCTCAAATTTTTTGATCGCTTAAGAACAACAAAAATTTTGTAGTTTTGATCATTTTGATGATTTTTGATCAGTTTTTGTAGTTTTCTCTTTTTATTCTTCCAGAGACAGTCCCTGGTCTTTGAATAATCTCTACTTAGAGATTTTCAGATTCTTTTATGAAGCTCTGGTTTGTCTCCATGTTGCTTTAGCCTCTCGTACAAACAGTAATCAGACAACTTTTGTGAGAAATTTCCTAGATGTGGAAGACATTTGCTGTTGATACATCCATTAGTGAACCTTTATAGAATCCCTTCTTTTATGCTGTTTTCTTGTCTAAAACACAAGTGGAAAATAGAATATAAAAATGTGCTTTCAGAGGGGAAAAAACATAACCAACCAACCAACAAAACAAGAAGCCACAAGAGTTTTTGTATTTCAGATGTGCAATACTGAGTAGTTTTTGAGAACATAATAAAATATTTTGATTTATGAACTTATTGTTTGCTTTTGTTAGGATACTTTAGTTTAGATTCTGCATCAAAGGTTAAAGTTACTTGAATGTGAAAATTATGAATAACTGTTGCTTATTATGATATCTATGATATCCCAGAGGAACCTGGGAGCACCTCAGATACCTCCTGTCTTCAAAGCTGGATGGAGTCCATAAGTGCACAAGCATCCCCCTAACTGTAAAGGAGAGAGAGAGAAGATGAAAGCAATATAGCAACCAGAGTGGTTACCATTGAAGTTTTCTAGATTTTTCAGCCTTCATAATTTCAGTATTGAGTATTCCAATGCTTATTCTGAAAACAGAAAAATGACTAGCTTTAACATTGTAAAGATTAATTTCAAGTGAAGAATTGTCCTTGATGAGCTCTCTGACTTCAAGTCACTCCTGAATTGGAATGCCTGATATGTGTGAACCTCTTACTGTCATTTCTCTAATGCACCAGTGTTGTTACAAAATGATATGACAGAACACGTTAGCATCTCCTTCGCAGACAAGAGAACACTGTCAATGTTTCTGGTGTGACCTTTAAAGAAACTAATGAAGTGGCTTCCTGGTTTCCCATACTCCATGTAACATTTTTCTTCTTCATTTACATTGACATGCAACAACATACAGTTAGAATAAGGAAAAAAAAATATTTAATATTGCAGATACTCACATTCAGTGCATATTAAGTTGGGGAAAGACCATCATGTTATGTAGCTGTGGATATAGCTAATAAGACTAGCAGAAGATTTAAGCATATCGAGAGAAATATGGAAAAGCCCTACACATTCCTACTCTTCATATTAACCTGCCTGTTTTTTTGTTTGTGTTGACAGACTAAACTTTTAACTTGGTCCCTTTTCTGGATCTTGCATGATAATCTGACATCTATTGCTGGAAATATTTGTGATTGTATTAAGAAATGATTCAAAGTTCTGCTGTTTTGGATCCATCTGAAAGATCAGGACGTTAAAACAGAAGCTCTTACTAAGCAAGCATTGCCTTCTGTTATCAAGTTAAAAATAAATGCCTGGACTTTGAACTTCTGGATTTTCCTGTTATAATATAGACAATAACAAAATAGCACGTTGCCATAAAAAATAGCAATTACTATAAGGTTTCAAAGAAAAAGACTTTCTAGGATGTTAAATTCTTCAGTACAAAGTCTAAGGACATGATAGTGTTTAAAGGGTTGTTTCAGCATTGCTAAAAATAAGTTAAAATCATTTACACTCTTACATGAGGCTTCTTCCTGGATATCTCCTTGATTTTGTAGTGTTTAGAACATAATTTTAGTCTTGAAAAGTGACAGCAAAAGCACATGCTTATTTACATGTGGTTTTTTTTCTAAACTTCTTTTTTATTGATAGTGGTAACTCAAGCAATGGATTTAAATCAACTTTACATCCTTAAGAATCTCTTACATATCTTCATTTTTGACTTGCTTTGCCTTTTTGTTGTGGTTTGTTCATTACATTGAGTGACATTTAAGCTATTAACCCTTTTCTTTTTCAGTATGAACACATAATAAAAGTGAAGGGCAAAATACATTCAAGTTAATTTGTTCTTTTGTGTCATCTAGTGTCTTTTTGCCTGTTTCTACCTTTGCCATTTTCTCCCTAAAAATGTCTAAATTTCAAGTAGTTCTTCTGAGTCATTTATACAACTACTTGCTTTTTTTCTGCACAAATACTTTCCTGTCGTTTATCTTACTCTTGTTAATTTTATCTCTGTATTTCTGCTTTCTAAGCTATTTGGCTGTTTTCCGTCAGTATTTTCCATCTTAAAACCAATAACTGGTTTTATTAAATGGAAAACTATATTTCAAAAGCCTCATCTGGAAAAAAAAAAAAATACTACCAGAAATCTGGTAAAGGCATCTTTAAAATGCCTTATAGTTTTAGTTCTAGTACAGTGGCTTTGGGATCAATTTGCCTGCCACAAGGCCATCTGCAGATTCTAGGTTAGCAATAATAAATCTAAAAACATTCCTGGAGAAGTGAGTCTTGTAACTTACAAAACACAGTTCAACAGATTACCAGTTCTGGGGACATTCCTCATTACTATGATCTGCTGAATCTCTTTAGGTCTATCTGGGACGAATTTTCTGACATCCATTTTCTTACCATTTTGTCTTTGTTTCCAAGCAAAAGCTTTCCTAGATATTCCGGCATCCAGAACATAACATTTGAATACCACACAGATGACCCCCTACAAGAGAGGAAGTAAAAACTCATTATGGCAGGAATAAGCTACTGTGCCCTTTTTCTCCTTTATGCATGTAGTACTTGAAATCCACCAGTTCATGAGCAAATGGATAATCATCATGCCTGCCAAAGCAAAAATTATCAGTAGCTGTGTTAATAAAAAAGATTACGATGAAATAAGACTTATATTCTCATTTGCATTAGCAAGTAAACCTGGCCAAGTGATCCAAACCAAAAACCCATAAATGTTCATTATCATCAATACTACCTCATTTCCTCTACAGAATCTGAATATATTTTAAAGCCAACTTCTACAGACCAAGTAATAACATGTTTTTGAAAGATACTTAATGCAATACCCTATCTGATAATAGAGTTCTGAAAAGCTATTCCATAGATTTTAGGAAACTTGTGCATAGTGAATTGTATCTGTTGAATCATAAACATTCATTTGGAACATAATTTATATTTTAAATTTTAACCTTTCAGCTCCTGACTTGATCTATGATATACATAATCTCTAAAAATGTGTGTTTCATTTCTGGCTTTTCTGGCTTTCTTAAGTGTCTCCATCTGTCTTACTAATTTAGTTGTAGATTTAAACCAAATAGTTGTGCCTTCCCCACCCTCACACACACACCCACACACCCCCCTCCTCCCCA
>JAHREE010000279.1:18899750-19027297 GCA_033628505.1 Tringa tobata | reverse complement strand
CTCCTCCCCACTCCCCCACTGCATTTTGTTTGCTTTTTCTTTTTTTTTCTTTTTTTCACTTTCTGCTTAAATTTTTGAGCAGATTGATTTCCAGGGAACACATTTAGTAGCCATTTTTGAGGAAATATGTACAGTTTAACTATAAATAATGGATTGTGTAAGGAAAGCAAATATTGAGTCGATAGAGAGTGAAGTGTTTATAACCACTGATATATAAATTGTCTCTAAAACATGCCAGAAAATGTCTGGCAAACAATCTGAGGGTATGGTATATATTTCTTGGGAGCAATCAGCTCTACCTTGTAACAAAAAAAGAACCTATCTCTGCTTTCAGGTTTCTAATATGCCTGTGAATGCTGCTGCCTGGAATGTAATGCCTAGAACACTTTTTTTTTTTGTTTGTTTCCTTGCCCGTAAGTGCAAACTGAAAAAAGAATTTCTCATAACAAACACACCTTGTTAGATGCAAAAAAGGAAGATATGTGTGTCCATATACAGAGTTGTTGTTATTCACTTTTGTAAAGAGGGGACAGAAATATTTGTTCAGAAGTTAAAATCTTTCATATTTTTAAAATTATTATTCTTTTCCACTTTTGGAATTAAACATAGAAACATCATTCTAGGAACAAGCTCTCATTCTCAGTGAGGCATATACCTAAATGAAACCTATTAATGCCTCTCTGTGATCTTGTTTAAACCCTGGTCTTGCTGTCATTGTGCCTGCAAAAGGAGGAAAAAGTAAATAACATCTGACCATCTGAAGGAAAGCTGAAACAGTCAAAAAACATGGATATGTGATGCTCGAAGTTGGAATTAAATTGTAGGTTTCTGTCAAACAAATAAGATCAAAAAGTAAATGACAGATTTAAGAATCTGATAAGCTGTTGTTACTAAAATTTATGTGCGGTTTGGGAAAAAAAAAAGTTACATTCTTGTGACAGGAATAGTAGAATTTTCATATGCAATCTAGTCTTATGTGTAGGTTAATGTTTTCGGAATTTTGTTTCCTAAATGTCAATGTTCCATGAAAATTTCCTGAATTTCAATTTTAATTAAAGTAATGCAGAACTACAGAGATCTTTTATTAAGGAATCATTTTAGTAATTTTAAATTTAACCCACTGAAACTTACATATCTGCTATATAAGCTCCATCTTAATGGAATTTACCTGACTTTCAACTAAGGTGACTGTGGTAACCTAGCTGTTTTGAGAAACATTTGGACAAATAACCCTGTATTTTCTGTAGTCAGACAAAATACACGTCAGCTGCCCAGACATATATGTATATGTTATTTCAGTATTTATTAATTACATGACTGAGAAGAATCTGACACAAAATTACTGCAAAATAACTGCCATCTCACTGGTCTAAGGCATGTTTTTTTTTCTATAGGATGGGCTATAATGAGAGGGAGATGTTGAGACTCAGGAGAGAAAGAAATTCTCTTTCCCAGGTCACTACTGTTGGGGATGGGAAGGCACTGCTTGTCTTCACTACCCTGATGGGTCTTACCTAGGACCCACCTATTCAGGGCCCAAGATCATCTGGGGTATCTGTGCCCAGCCCAGTGTCTAGTCCTACCTCTGAGTCTCATATTCACTTACTTGAATGATATTTTTTAACAGCACTAAGGGCCAGACAGCACTGGAGACAACCACTTTCAAGACAGACTTAAGCAGTTGACCAAGTAAGATGTGAAGTTAACAGTCCTTTTGTTTAGCAACATTTGGCAAACTTTGGTGGTATGCAAATATCCTACTTTTTAGATGCCTGTTACTTCTGAGTTGTATGAGAATGCCAAACTTCACGCTTGTGAATAGTCCATATGGTAATGTATGTAAAAATTGGGTGTCCAAATGCTCAGTACTGTAACCCATACTGTCATGAGGGCCGGGCAACATATTTTGTATGTTTGAAAGTAAGACTAGTGGCAGCTATTGTCATGATTTATCTAGAAGTGAGGCAAGAGATATGCCACCTGAGTCTAATTCCATGAAGTGAGACAAAAAATGGGCCCAGAGAGATGTCCCCTGCAGGCAGCTTTTCAACAAGTAATAAAGTTGCTAAATTCTGCCACAGGAGAACTTTCTGCATGGTTCTCTTTTAAGACTATTACATTTAAAAATTATTCAGAAGTAAGGTAATAAGTTAAATTTAAATACAAGTGCTTCTATGACTATTATAAGCAATAAATCCATTGCAGGTTGGGGAACATTACCATCTTGCTCAAACTTCATTAACAGAAGTGTTAATTAAGGCTACCAAAATTCTTCATGATAACCTTAAATGAAACTATATATATTCCTCTTCAAGACTCCAGTCATCAAGAATCTTCTAATTGATTAAAAAAAAAAAAAGAAAAAGAAAAAGATAAAAAAGATAATCTTTTTACTTATTGTGCCATCAGGAGACAATAGATCTTGAACTCCATGAGCACATTTTTTCAGAGAATAGGCTTACTTTATCATAGTACTCAACTAGTATCATAGGCTTACTTCACTATATCATTTATGTGATACATAATAGACTTGTTGAAATATCACCTGTCTTCTTTCCAAATCCTGAAATCTCAGTAGTGGGCCTTGGTAGCCACATTTTCTGGGTATTAGAGGCATAGTATAAATACAGCAATCTGTATTGCTTCATTGGGACGTATCAAACCAGATGTAAAGAAGAAAGGAGTTAATTTAAGCATAAGGAAGATAAAATTCGCAACACAAAATGTTTTCCCATAGCAATATGAGATTAATTCTATTAATCATTTCTATTAATTCTTCAGATATGAAATTGTTCCTGACACCACTTATCAAAGCACCATGAAGCTTTGCATCTAAAGTTAAGCTCTTCTCATTGTTCAAATACACCAGGTTTTACAACAACAAGGAATATCGACTGAATGTTGACTAACTGTTGTAGCTAATATGCCACAGTTTTCAAGCACATGATAATTAGATGAGGTCCATGTACTTAAAATATCAATAAAGACCATTAAAGTGAATACTGTCAGTAGCATATATACTACTTGTTATATATTTGTCTTAACATATGTTTTAATTTGTTTGAGTGGCTAGTTTTCAATCAATTGAGATACTAAACCTATTGTAGCTGTGAAGTACATATGTGACAAACATATTTTTTTGAGGAACTTTGATTTCCCTTTTGTTATATAATTGTATTATCTAACCTACATATCTAGATACAGACATATATGTATATATTTTTTCTATAATAAGATTGGCTATGTACTTTTTAAAAATAATTCTTGCCTTTATCAGGAATTTAGATAACAATAAGGACGTGAAGGATACATCACCCAGCCTCTGGAAATTTATTAGATTTATATAGAGACAAGTCAAATGTTCATTTTGAAAAATGTATATTGCTTCACTGGATACAATGCTAGAGGCAGGAGGAACAGCTGAATTCCTCTTTTCCTAATGATAAGAAAACATTAACTAAAAAGGAATAACTGAATTTATACAGGATACCTTACACTGTACAATCTATGAAGATAGGTATTTATCCTACAGCTACTTATACGAAAGTCACAGCTGTTTTACGAAGCCACAGTAGTTAGTAAGTCTCTGAAAGTGGAGCAAACAGATATCTGAATCTAACACAGGAGTTTAAACTCAACCATCTCAGAATTTGGGACAGGCTGGTTCAGTATCGGTGTAGGCAAGGACTCTGAAATAGCAGAATGGTTCCATTTGTAATCCTCCAGAGGATCAGGCAGATAGCACTACATAGTGTGGTTTGTTTTTTTTTTTTTTTCCAAAGGTGCTATGAATGAGGAAAGACAGTCAATGATGGACCCAGTTTCTAAAAGCTATTAAAAAAACCTAGTAACTGGTCCATATATGTGGTCCTGTAAGAGAATACTTAGATTCTGGTGGATGCCTTCATTTCATTTTCAGACTAAAGTAATTGCCTTTATGAAATGTTAATAAGTTTGAGTTAGCACATTTTGTAATATTCTTTTCTTTTTTTATTTTTCTTTATTTTTAATATGTGAAGATTTGGACTGTCATGATTAGGAAAAATAAACAATTTAAATATTACAATTTTCAGAATGCTAGTGTTTGCTCATCAAAATTTGTCTACTATATAGCTTTTGTAAATCTCCTGTGTTCAATAGTAACCTTGTGCTGTGACTGTGCACATTCACAATTTCCGTATGTATTTGTGTGGCATGTATGTGTAATTGAACTCTGAAAATAATATGAATTCTACAGAGCAAAGGAAAAATAAACCTCCATGGATTTCTAGGGGGAAGAATTGAGGACAATCAGAGTGCATTGAAAAGATAATTAGTAGAAAGTGCTGATATGATTGCCAAGGATGGGTACAGCTGTCTGAGCCTACAAGGAGACACAGCCATCTGTATGCACAACAGCTTCATTGCTGTATGACAGCTTCCTTCTGAAAACAGCACAGCTGAGTTGGGAATAAACAAGGGGGGGGGAAGTCACTTTTCAATTAAGCTAGTAATTTATTTGTACTGTAATACTGTAGATTATGTATTCCCCATCCTTTTCCAGACGTTATTTGAAGTTTGGCTCCTTTTTGAAGATGAAGACTAGGCCTGAGGGCTTGCTTGTCTCCTCAAATTACTTGACTCCATCTGTTTAGAGCCTTAATGCTTAAATAATGCTTAAATGTACAGAATTCATTTTAATAGATATAATTCCATTTAGAATGTATGGGAATAAGTTCTAACATCATTTCCACATCAAATGGCTTGGTAGGGCTGGGAGAGAAGAGACCTTTCAGATTGGGGTTCAGGCCAAAAGTAATTCAGAAAATGTTCAGAAATAAGATGTTCATAACATCTGTAGAGCTCAAATATTTAATGTAAGTGTGAATAAAAACATTTTATGTATATGGATTTTCATCTGGAATGCCATCAAAAAGTCCTGTCAGAGGACTGGATACACTGTCATTATCAATAACTTTAACTAAACTGGCAGCATTACCAGTAGAAACAGAATTATAACTTAAATATTGCCAGTCCATCCTCTGCCAGGAACAATCTGACTCCTTTCATCATCCATCAACAAAAAAGCCAGAATTTGTATCCACAAATGGGTGGAACAGTCATTTCAAAAGATAAAGTCTTTTTTTGGAAGGTCTACAGAACCTTCTACAACAGTGTGTCTTCAAGTTAAAACCTTCCCTTGCCTTTGGAAGGTGAAGGAAATTCATCCGTACATAAACCATTGCTTCAGGCACACAAGAGAATTTCATACCTGTGGTTTTATTTACTCAAGGTTTTCATAGAATCATAGAATGGTTAGAGTTGGAAGGGACCTTAAATGTCATCAAGTTCCGAAACCCCTGCCACGGGCAGGGACACCTCCCACTAGAGCAGGTTGCTCAAAGCCCCATCCAGCATGGCCTTAAACACTTCCAGGAATGTGGCATCCACAACTTCCCTGGGAAACCTGTTCCAGTGCCACACCACCCTCACTGCAAAGAATTTCTTCCTAACATCTAATCTAAATCTTCCCTTTTCCAATTTCAAACAATTACCCTTTGGTAGTCACTAGACTTCCTGACAAAGAGTCCCTCTCCAGCTCTCCTATAGGCTCCCTTCAGATATTGGTAGGCTGCTATGAGGTCTGCCCGGAGCCTCCTCTTCTCCAGGCTGAACAACCCCAGCCCTCTCAGCATGTCTTCGTAGGGGAGGTGGTCCATCCCTCTGATCATCTTCGTGGCCCTCTGCTGGACCCGTTCCAACAGATCCATGTCCTTCCGGTGTTGAGGACTCCAAAGCTGGACACAGTACTCCTGGTGAGGTCTCACAAGCGCAGAGTAGAGGGGTAGGATCACCTCCCACAACCTGCTGGCCACACTTCTTTTGATGCAGCCCAAGATGTGGTTTTAAGTTTCTTAATGCAACTTTAAGAGGTAGAAATATTTTCCCCAAAACTAACCTTGAAGTGTAATCACATGACTCGAAAAGCTCTGTCATAATGCTGGCATGTAGTTCCTATTTGTTAAGGCACCTCAGTTCCTATTCAAAGATTGGAAAACCTTTGATATTGAACAGATTTCAATCCCATTGGTTCATTTTCTAAGAAGTAAGAGATGGAGGTACTCTATCCTGTTCTTTTCCTCCTCAGCTCTGCACTTCCTATTGGTCCAGCTTTAAGTTCAGAGTTGTTTTAGTTCTTAAAATATTCTGAACTAGTTTAAGAAATGGTGTACTAATGTACAGACATCAGAATATGGCTGGTTATGCATAGTCAGAAAAGATTTACTTTTTATGAGAAAAGTCCATCTTTTCCAACATTAAAACTAAATAAATATGCAGATATATCTTCCAAAAAAAAACCCAAAATCTTACAAAAAATAATTTACACTTTTAATGAAATTTTATTTCTAGAATGCCCAACTTACATCTTTAAATTAAAAGATTATATATAGTTTATGCACATGTAATGAAATTACTTATATTATGTTTATAAGTAAACAATAACAGAGAAATGTAAACAGAAGAAAATGGAAACAAATTAATACACCATGATTAAAACATTAATTTTCCTCTTTTCCATTGACCACGCTGTCAAAATCCTTTCTTCAGTAGAAAATGCTAATACCTGCTTCTCTGCTTCATAGACACTGAATAGCTATAATGATTTATTTATGATTAAGTTGTTCAGCTAGTCATTAGTATAAGGTGAACAACTTGCTTTGAGACAGGATGGAAATTAGAGTTAAAAGCAGATGGAAATCTACATGGTCAACTGAATTAGAAGGACAACTGAAATCCTCTTCTAACTGATGTTATAGTTATAACTCAGAAATTATAATAACTGCTAACTAGCTTGAATAAGTATTTAATTGGGGGCAAACTGAGGAGAGTATAACCTATGTGGAATACCTGCCAATTTAGTACAATCTCCAAATCTTAAGTCCTCTACTTTGTCCTTCTCTACTGTTACAGTGGCAGTAATTACTCTGGTGGTTTTTATTCTTGAGGCTCTTGGTGTCATGGTGGTACAATTTAATCACACAATAGACTATTACCTTGGAGAATCCAGTAATAACAACCGGAACACAACAGAAACAAGACCTTAATGAATCTACCAAATCAATAAAAAATAAAATTAGAAAAGTCTAGAAAAATAAAACCTCACTTTTCCCAAATTTAAAGAACAAAGAAGAGAAAATGAGTATGTGCTTCGCTTACTATTTCAAGTTCAGGTCTGCCTGAACCTCATTACGTACAGATGGTCTGCACAATTAGATTTGAGCTTCTAGATCCTATTTCAGAGGTACATTTGATAAAACAGAGTAGTTAAAGTATTAACATTGAAAAGATACATATTCTTTTCTTGTGTCCTCTTTTGTTCTTTAAATAAGGACGTAAATAAACCTTTAACAAAGTCAGATATTCATGCTTTAGAAAAATCAGCCTGAAGAATCTTCTGAAGTCTGCTGAAATCAAAAATTTCTAGGACTTCATCTCTGTCTCTGGGTCTCATAATGGATTGTTCTGTATTCAGATAAAGTAATTCAGTTAAATTTGACATCAAAAGTAATCAGGATATAGGTCTTTAATCTCATTTAAAATAAATAATTGAAATAGAGAAAAGCAGGGTATCAATAAGCATATTGCACATTGATGATGATTTGCATGGACATTTTGTTTTGACTTAGATCTTATTTTGATTTAATCAAGAACAGCATATGTAAGAAATGGAAACCAACATGACCACGGAAAAGCAGCACAAGTAAAGGGTTAATCATGTGTAACAATAATCAGTCAAGCAACCCATCACTCTCTCAACTGCACTCTCACAAGCTAGCATCAATAAACATCAACAGACAGATAAAGAGAAAACACATACGTATCATATAAGACTATATATTAATATACATTTCATTTCTTTTTTATTCAAGGAAAAAGTTAGAGGTACTGTTTCTGAAAGGAGTAATAAACAAGTAACTATAATAAAGGCCAGACAACAGTGTCAGATACAATTTGGAAACATTCTATGAAAACCAAAATCAAACCCATATTATAGAAATTAAAGTTTGCAATTAAATCACACACATTAAGGTTCTACAGTGTGGTTATAATAATTTGAGTTTGGCATCTAATTTGAAAATATTATTTCCACGTTAATTTTGTTCCTACAGTTTTATATATGAAAAAGATACCAGCTGGGAACACAATACAGCTAAGAGGGAACAGTCTAGAAGGTTTCTGGAGTGTGTTGGGGATAACTTGCTGACACAGCTGGTGAGGGAGCCAACTAGGGAAGGAGCACTTCTGGATCTGGTGTTTGTAAACAGAGAAAGACTCATGGGGGATGTGACAGTTGGAGGCCGTCTAGGGCAAAGTGACCATGAAATGATGAAGTTTTCAGTTGTTAGGGAAGCAAGAAGGGGAACAAGCAGGACCGCCATCACGGACTTCTGGAGGGCAGACTTTGGTTTTTTCAACAGTCTGCTTTACAGAGTCCCTTGGGAGGCAGCCCTGAAGGGAAAAGGAATCCAGGAAGGCTGGACGTTTTTCAAGGAGGAAGTCTTAAAAGCTCAGGAGCAGGCTGTCCCTGTGCACAGTTAAGCAATCCGTTGAGGGAAGAGAATGGCATGGCTGAACAAAGAGATAAGGTCAGAGCTCAGGGAAAAAAGGAGAGTTTATGGCCTTTGGAAAAAGGGGTAGGCCACTCAGGAAGATTATAAAGGTGTAGCAAAGTTATGTAGGGAAAAGATTAGAAAGGCCAAAGCCCAACCTGAACTGAACCTGGCCTTGGATGTTAAAAACAATAAAAGAATTTCTATAAATATATTAGTAGCAAGAGGAAGACTCGGGAGAGCTTCCATTCTCTGTTGGATATGGGAGGTAACATAGTGACAAAGGACAAGGAGAAGGCGGAGGTAGTGAATGCCTTTTTTGCCTCAGTCTTTAGTAGTGGAGTAGGGTGTCCCCCGAGTACCCAGACCCCTGAACTAGCAGATGGGGGCAGGGAGCAGAATGAAGCCCCCATAATCCAAAGGGAGGTGGTGAGGGACTTGCTCCAAAACCTAGACACAAACAAGTCTATGGGCCCAGATGGGATTCACTCAAGGGTACTGAGGGAGCTGGCAGAAGTGCTTGCGGAGCCACTCTCCATCATTTACCAGCAGCCCTGGCAAGCTGGGGAGGTCCCAGCCGACTGGTGTCTAGCAAATGTGACGCCCATCCACAAGAAGGGCTGGAAGGATGATCCTGGGAACTACAGGCCTGTCAGTCTGACCTCGGTGCCTGGGAAGGTCATGGAACAGATCATCCTGAGTGCTATTATGCAGTGCATGAAGGACACCCAGGTGATCAGGCCCAGCCAGCACGGGTTCACGAGGGGCAAGTCCTGCTTGACAAACCTGGTCTCCTTCCAGCCCAAAAACCAGACAAAGTAATAAACAGAAGACACCAAACCTCTTCCACCTACCCTTTATTATATTAGTAAATTGCCCTCTATCATTATTATTAAAAAGTGGCATTAAAAAAAAAAAAAGAAAATATCACAATTTTTTATTTCATTATATATATAAAAATAAGTGTTTCAATACGTATATTTTTGCTTTTATAAAAATAATCAGACGCTTAATACTTCAAAGGAGAAAGCTTTAGGATGCATTCCGTTTCCTAGTTTGGATTCCCTTCTACACTGCAACTAGCAATGACGTGACAAAGTGTAGGTCATAAAACAAAACTATAGCTCTTTCCAGACACTCTCCAAAGTCTTCATTTACTCAATGAAAGGGGCTGATTCAAGCATGATTCAATTCATTATACACCCATGCTCATAATTTTAAACAGATGCTATCAAGGCTTTGCACGACATGCAGTGTTCCCAACGCCAAAGAACAGTGAGCAATCTGTTCTTCCCTTTTTGAAGATGACTAGTTGATTATTCATATCATTCCTTAATTATTAAAGATGAATAAAGTGATTTGGATAACCAAAAAATGAACCAACCTGACATTTTGACAAAAATGGGCAGAAACTCCAAATACTTTGGAAATTAAAGTAATATGGGGATCATAATACCTACAGAAAGCAAATATATCAGAAGAAAATAAATTTTAACAGAATTTCTGGCCCCCAAAATATACAATCCTGCCAGTGTTGTCATTATTTTGTTTCAAAACTGGTTTTCATATCAGTTAAGAGTTAAATTATGAGACTTCACCTTTTCAGATTTATCCATCACTATTGCATTCAAATTTTCAGTGAAATAATGCATGTGAATTTACAACTTAAATGTAAATAGTTTTTGAAAGGGTACATATTATAGACCAGAATGTAAAAATTATGCATTCATACATTTATAAATTAAATACATTCACATAAATGAAATTACAGATAATAAATAAACCTGGAACTGTAAATATATTCTAGCTGACAAAAAAAAAAAAACCTTTCCAAAAAATTGCCTTTGGGACAGAAAAAACATACACTGGTCTTTCAGAGTACTGAAAATCCTCATTGGCTGTATTTCTCATTTTTACAAGGTTTGGGGTGCTTCCTTTCTCTAGGAAGAAAATGGAAGGAGATTATTCTAACTTAAGTGGAAGAAAAAAAGTTACCTTGTGGAAAAAACTATAGCAGTATTATTTAGAGTTATTTTCAAATATTGCATAACCAAGTAGATAGTTAATAGCACACTAAACTATAGGTCTATATAAACTATAATGTCTCATAAACAATAAGCAATGGATTTTTGCATTTTTGTCAGTGGGTTTATTCTTGCATTTTGTATAAGTGGAAATTAGCTAGTGTGGTATAAGAAAAAATCCTGATACTTTCCAATCCTGACTGCATAATAAATCAACAAAAGAAAAGGCTTGTTAAGAATTTTTGTATGTTCTGAGTACCCAATAGCTTTGCCAGAAATAATTATGGCTTGGTTTCTCTTTGAGGGGACTTTTATGCCTCTTCTGTCTCAGAGCCACTCTAAGGACCTTTTCTGTTGTTTGCTATATCAGCGCTCCTTCCAGAGGTCAAGAATTTACTTTGGTTGGTTGGTTGGTTGGTTTTTGTCTTTTGACAATGAAAGACCTAACTGCCTATTTCAAAAAGATTCTGTGATGCAGGAGTTGCAAGAGAATAATTGTTTGTAACTCTGATTAACTAGTTTAAAGGTCTTGTACCTGCCTGCTGAGGAGGGACTTGACTGCTTGTTACATCAGGCCACCTGGCTCCTGGTTTCCTCACTGTCACCAGCTCACTTCTTTGGGGGCAGCAACAGGATACTTAGTTATTGCTCTATGTCCAGAGCTGAGATAAGGGCCTTTGCAAAAAAATCTTTGCTGCTGCAATGACTCCTATCCCACCTGATTTATGTGGAATGAAAGACTTCCAGTTGGATCCTCAAATAATACACTGTGATATGATAGCACTGAGTAGGTTGATTATGTTCACTCATGCTTACCCAGGACCTGATTGTTTACTGCTTTCATTCATGTCATTTCATTTCATTTCATTTCATTTCATTTCATTTCATTTCATTTCATTTTCATCGTTCATATAGAAGGCTTTTGGATTTTTTTATATTTTTTCTATTATTTTAAAGTTTTCCTTAAGTAAACTTAATGTAGTGTATGTAAGTCACTGAAGTGACTAGTAAAACAATTATTAGTTTTCATTTTGCCCTTAAGGATGGGTTCATTTTATCTAATTCCAGGCACTTAGAAATTAAATGGTTATTCAGAAGCAGTCATTTAAGTCCATCTTCAGTCAATGGAAGAGGACTTGCACTTCCCCAAAGCAAGACTCTTCTTTTGTGATGTATGTGTCTAACTAGGCTGACTGAATTGCTTCTAGGAGTGAATCTTCCACAGAGGAAGACAGTTTCAGTAGAGAGCATGAAAAACTAATTAGATTGGATATCCAGTTGTAAATGAGTAAATTAAAGACTTCTACTCCAAACATATCTTCCAGAGTTTTTCAGGAAAATATTCCCATGAAGAGTCTCTAAAAGATTACCTCACATAGCAAATACTTTTAGCTTTTGGAAAACTAACAAAATCTTGCCATTCTTCAGAACACGTTTTAAAAGTGTGTACTCATTGTGACACCATTAAACCTATAACCTAAGGTATAATTTATTCTGAAAAAAAAAGTTCTAGTGAAAAAATTATCTAATTACTAAAATTCATGGTACAGTATATTGAAACAGTATACATACCACAATATTAGCTACTCTAATATTTATTAAAGAAAAAAAAAATAATCCATGTGAAGAATTGCATGATAGAAATCAGAAAAGTTGGTCTCATTAAAGCAATGAAAGTCTTGCCTGAAATATCAGTTAGAACAGAACAGTACCCTAGACATAAATGCCTCAGTTTTTCATTTTAAACCTGGGCTGAGCTATTGATGTAAAAGAAATTTTGTCACAGAGGTGCTGGAAGTGTCAGTATTGGTGTAGTGATTTTGTATGTACTTTCCTTCAGTAGAGGTCACATTAGCTTCTCTGTTACTCAACTTGTTCTGTTTACTGTTGCTACAGTTACTTCCAACATAGATTCAAACCTGTACACTTTGTAATGTTCAGGAATTAGAAATTTAATCATGTCAGTATAATTATTCTACATAGTGTCACAAAAGGCCCTTCCCAATAATTTGTGTAACATGGCTACTCCAAAATATTCTATTTGCTAGCTGAACATATGAATTCTGAAAACTTGCTTCCAAAAATGTTTTTAATGTATATATTATTGCACACTAAATATTTATTTTTCTCTTGAGGATATAAATAACTGCTGAAATTTCCTTGCTGAAGATACATGAAATACTGAAATATTCTCTTCTTAGTCTCCCATCACAAAGTATATTTGAAAAGAATCATAGAATCATAGAATTGTCTAGTTTAGAAGGGACCTTTCAGATCATCAACTGCAACCATCAACCTAACTCTGACAAAAAAACATCACTAAACCATGTCTTTAAGCACCACATCTACCCGTCTTTTAAATACCTCCAGGTATTCTACCACTTCCCCAGGCAGCCTGATCCAATGCTTGATAACCTTTTCAGTGTAAAAATTACTCCTAATGTCTAATCTAAACCTCCCCTGGTGCAACTTGAGGCCACTTCCTTTTGCCTTATTGCTTGTTCCTTGGGAGAAGAGATCAACCTNTTGTATTAATGTCTGATACAGTTTGTAATTTAAATGAAAATCCTTTATTTAATTCAAGCTTTTTCCCAGCATTATTGTCTTTCTGCTATTATTTAAAAAAATACTTTAAAGAAGAATTCAGTCACCTCTATTACTTTTCAGTTTCTTTCTCTTCCAGTTATTCTTTACAGGAATATGTAAGTAACAGTTTCTAAGTCTGGACAACCCCCTGTATCTTAACTGGTTGGGGTAATTATGAACACTTAGTAGCTGAAAGTAACTTCTCTAATACTTTCACATACATTAATTTTGTCCCGAAGTTATCTCTAATACTGATGGAAGTCGAGTTGTTTATGTTGTTTTCAATTTACCATATCTGTACTAAATATTATTATTAAATTAATATTATTATTAATATTATTAAAAGAAACCCAAACAAACAAACAAACAAACAAAAAACCAAACCAAAACCCCATAGGTGTGAAATAAGCCACTTGTTCATCCTTCTCCTGTATTTTTGTTCTAGGGAGGCAGATGAGTACTGATAAAATTCAGTCAGGAGATTCATTATTATTGCAGCTGATGTAGATAGGGGCTAAGGACAGAAAAAAAGGAAAGTCCACAGAAGAACAAAGATAGGTGGAAGACCAGAAGTTTATCTGCAGTATGAAGGCGAACAAAAGCCAAATGACAGATGTGGTAGAAGAGACACAACAGATTGAAGTGCCTTCACTCTAAACTATTAAAAATGCTGACCTGGAAAAAAAAAAAGACAGTAGAAAGATTTACCTTGCAACATTTTGCATCCAAGGATACTTGTTATCGACCCTTTTTACTTAATACACCTCACTCCAGCAGAATTAAGTTTTCTTTGTTTAAAGAGCGACTTCTTAATGCTTTGCATTTTACTATGATTTCTAAAAATCTAAACACTTCTTTTTTTTTCTTCTTTTTGGTATGATCTTGAAATTGAAACACTTCTATCCTCAATAAGCCACCTCAAGCTGGTATTTTGCTGAAATTATTGTGGTATTTGAGATTCTGTCACTTTTACTATCATGTGAATGTTTTTATTTAAATAAAAGCAAATATAATAATACACACGTCTTTGCCTCGCATCAAAAATGTAAACCTTAGGCTTTTTGGTAGACCTGAGAAAACAAGTAATTTGAATGACAACTCATATTATTTCTTTATTCAGTTTTAGCCAAATGTCCTCAATCTTTTGTTCACTTCAATTAAATGATCAATTAATAAACCAATAAGAAGTGGGAAGCACTGGAATGGCAAGGGAAAAACTTTGTAGGGAATCTCCAGGCCAGAGTCCTACACACACAAAAAAAAATAGATTGATGCCTTCAGCCAGATCCCAGGATATTATAATAGTATCGTGGACCTATTTTGTTAGCATCAGAATACAGGAAAAACAGGCTTTAGTGGCTGCTGCTACCCAGAAAAAGGTGGTATATATATGGGATAGTGGCTCTAGGTTGGTGGGACTGTTTCCAGGTGGTCTCTCTCATCGTGGTACTGAAGCACAGCAAAGAACTTCTAAATTCTTCTCATGGTGTTCCCATTACCCAGTAACAGTGGTGATTCCCATCACCACATTTGAGTGGTGGCCACCCTTGCTCAGTACTAATCCCTCACACATGGGGCACTAAAGTTTTTTGATGAGAAACCTTGAAAATGAGGTTTCTCTTAGCTGAGCACCTCTATGTATGAGAGTTCCTGTAACTCAGGAGATAACCAATGTAACCAATGTTAAGTCCTGTAACTCGGAGACAACCAATGCTTTTAAAGGTTAATTTGATTAGGCAAAAATATATTTTGAAAATAATTAGGTTTCAAAGTCACTAGAAACCATTGGAAGAGGGACCTCTCTGTGATGATCATGTGTCTTCTGATATAGCTTGATCAAATGCATTCAAGGTTTCTGAACAAGAATAATTTGTTGTGGTTTCAGTCACAGAAGAGACAGTCATTTTTAGTCCCTGTTGATAGAATTAAATGATTCTCTCACAGGACCCTATAAAATCCTCTTCTAGGATCCCAGGAGGCTGCCAAGTCCCTCCATTCAATTGTAACACTGAGCTGAGAATCCACAGAAGTATGTTAATTATATGCAGGTGACCTTGGATTTTCTTCAGAGCTAGGGCTTTTGAAATGAAATCTAAATACTGATTAAAGGCTCTGATTGACCCAAGAAATAAAACATTTGCTTAAATCCAATTAACTTAATGTTTTGGCCAAATAACAATGGCAAGAAGTTAGGCAAGACATTAAAGGTTATGTTGAACATGGACTTGAGAAAAACTTTTCTTCACAGTTTTCTGGTTTTGTTAGTTTGAAGTTTTACAGATGTGTGGTCAGAAGGAGAATTAGAATCTAAAAAACATGGTGAAGATGAGATAATTTTTTTCTAAATGAGAAGCTAATCTAAAAATAGCATTTTTATCTTTCATTATATCGTGCCAAAACGTAATATCAAAAGCTGCTTAGTTTGACCAGATACATCATTTCTTCTAAAAAGTAGTCTTTATATTACTCCAAAATGTAAATATGACAGAAATTAATCAAATACAGAGACACGGTTTGCAAGTATGCAGACTTGTCAGCATAAATGAGTTGAATTAAATGCTGGATGAACAATGATTAAAATATAATATGCTTCTTTTTATTAAAAAAAAAAAAAAAGGTTTTCCTTTTGATCCATTAGGATTTGTTCTGATTTTGCCACTGTGTTTTTGTTGTCTCTTTAATCAGATGTCCAGCCTGATTGATTTGCTTTATGGTGCTTAGCTGTCATAGAGAAGCAATTACAAAAAAGAACAATTATTTAGAAGCACAATTTGTATGAATGATGCTAGCTAATGTCATCTTTCTAGCTTTCCTATTACTCATTTGCTAGCTAATTATCCATATGTCACAGTATTTTGAAAAACGTGTTCAAAATATTTTTGCTTTATTCTGTCTATTCTGGTTTTCCCCAGGAGATCTGGACTATTTTTAGATGTGGAAATGAGAATGTTGGGAAAGAAAAAAAAAAAGTCTTTTGAAAGCTCGTGAAAGAAATTTGTTTAACCATTTGTGGGCATAATGGGGACAACCAGCAATATTGGTTGTATTGGATTACAGCTTTAGCAGATATATTTTAGCATAGCTTCATTGAGAACCTAGAAAGAATGCTTCCAAGTTAAGGAGTTGGTTAGGCAGGTTAAAATGCATAAATCTGTTGTGTCCTTCTCTTATGTTCATAAAAAGATTTGAAGGAATGATGTAACTACTGCTGAGGGAGTGAGTGGCAAGTGTTTGCATTTCTTGTGGTCAAAATCATTACATCCATATTTTAAAGATTTCTCTATGTTTCATTTTCTGGCTTAAATATGAGCACTGTACATTGTAAAGTCAAATAGGGGACTTCTGCTCAGGACATCTAAATCTTCATGTTATGTTTAAGATGCGGGGGAAAAAGGGTGTTTGGAACATTTAGAAAGCCTTTTTTCCCCAAGTAATTTATTTTTGTTTTGTTTGACCAACCAAAGTTACATACAATTTCAAGCTTTTAAAATTCTACAAAACAGTTTTCTTTCCTTTTTCATTATAATTAATTCTCTATCTGAACATTTTAATTGTTTCTCTATTCCATTTTGTTAAATAAGGCAAAGAGGCTATAAGGATCTGCTGTCAATAACTAGTTCTGTTAAAAAGTATCTGCAACCTTCATAGCCTAAGAAGGTTGTGAATCTTGCTCATGGGAGGGTAAGTTAATAACCAGAAATGCAAGCTTGCCAGGCTTTCTTATCCAAAACCTTTAATACTTTTTGCATGCTTCTTTTCTTCTACCTCCTTTTTACCCAAATAAAAAACCAGCTGTTCAGTTAGATTAGTCTGTCTGTCTTACTTTTTCTTTTTTTTCATCCTGTCCTTATGCAGAACTTCTAGAATACAACAAAGACAGAAGACTATCATGCTCTACTTAAAGAACTTAACATTTGTTTATGTTATTTTTATTCAACGTACAGAAGTCCATTATAAGAATACTGTCACAGTTTAAGTACTATGTTCTGTTACGGACTGTTATGGACAAAAGCATCCATAACACTTTTATAGGAAGTCAAATATTTAACATCCAAATCAAACAAACAACAATTATCATTACTTAGTAATAATAATAATAAAAAAATAATAACTATATTCCAAATAATGATACCTTTGCAAGTGTTACACAAGAGGTGACACTAATACCCACCACTCTTCTCTGGTGTTTACAAGCCCCTGCTCATGACTCTGGGGGCCCCTGGTTGACTGCACCGGTCTCCCTCAACCTGGGGTTGCAGGGAAGGTCATCACTTTGCAGTCAGAGGCAGGAGGAGTAAGTGGTAGGTGCAGCCCTCTTGGCCCAGGGCTTTTCTTGGAATGTTTTTCCACATATATCTTCCTCCCACCAACTACCTTTCTTTTCCTTTTCTTCAGGCAGCAGCAACCCAATTATTCTAAACACATATTAGCACAATTCTAGAAACTGAGAATGTTTTGGGGGTGAAACTTTCCATTTTGTTCATGTTCCTTGTGGCAATTGTTAATTTAAATCGATTTGTATATCCTACTTGGCAAGATTTAATCTGCTAGTTACTTCAAAGGGTGTGATAGATCCTATGATACTTCCGCTTTGATCACTGATGCTTCTCTTAGACCAATCATGATGTTCCTTATTTTGGGGCATTTTTAACACTTTATAATTGAAGTCACATTTTATTCAGCTCCAGATCATTATAACATGCTACTAGGTCATTTCTTTTTTTCATTGTTGGACTACATGACGCCCAGAGGTTTCTTCCAATGCAAATTATTATTTTTCCTCCCAGGCTCAGGAAAGTCCTTAACACACTTCATCTCACTGTTTTTGTATTCTTGATGTTTCTCTGAAACTTTTAAGCCTGGTCTTCTTTATTTCTTCTTCTTTCTGTCAGACTTCTAAAATGGGAGTCTAGTAAGTGTGATCTTAAGGGGAATGCCAGATAAGCTGTCCAAAAAAAAGTGAAATATTTTTCTTTTATAGCATTCCATCTCAGGAAAAATCTTTGTTCTTACACTTATCTATTCATTCTTCCCTTTTTTTTTTTTCCACAATTTTTGGGATTCCTTTTTCCCAGTAGGGAGTTGAACAAGATGGTAAGTCATTTTCTTTCTAGAGGCCTGAAGAAGAACTCTGGTGCAATCTGCCTATTTTTCACTCTTGACGTCTTTAGATGATAAATGTCTAGCTTTGAGTTAAATAATGCTTAAAAAGGACAACAGCATACAGATGTTTCTATGTCACTTCAGTGGATTACTAAACAGGATTTTGGGGGATAAGTATGCCTGTGCTGGAGAAGCTAGCGGAATTGCTAGATCCAAGCTAATAATTGCATGACTTGGTACTAAATAATCTATTGCTTAGATGGATGAAAAAGAAGCAGAGAAGATAATTATTTAGAAAGGCTAAGGAAAATGTTTAATTTACACAGCAGGAATCTTTTTCAGATGCTATGCAATTGAAAGAGAAAGATTAATATATAAGTAGATACTTATCACGTAATTTCTCACAATACTAAAGACACAACTAGTGACTTTCAGAATTCTAAATTCTACCTCATATTTTCTTTAAAATATTTGTGAAGATTACCGAAAACCATTTGTAACGACTACAAAAAAATGTAAGGGTTTAATGTCTTCAACTTCTCAATTCTCTAATGCTTTTCCACTACAAATTTCCAGATGCATATGAATTTTCTGCTTTGAAATGTTCCCCCAAAATACTGTTCTACTAAAATGCATCTAATAAAAAGGATAGGTAAATTTCCAACACTCATAACTCATAAATTGCAAAGGTAGATGCTTTGAAACATTAAACAAACAGCTTTATGTCAGAGTGCCACAAAATATCTCTCATTAAATGCTTTGAAAATTGCAATTTGAAATTTCACTATCAATTGTAATTTTGCCTGGAGAAACACAAACTCAAAAAGGAAGCTAAAGAGGGTGGAAGCAAGGAGAGGAAGCCTGGGAGCAATACAGAGACATTGTCTGAGTAGCCAGGGATCAGGTCAGGAAAGCTAAAGCCCTGATAGAGTTAAATCTGGCCAGGGACATCAAGAGAAACAAGAAAATGTTTCTATAGGTATGTTGGTGACAAAAGGAAGACTAGGGTAAATGTAGACCCCTTCCAGAAGGAAACAGGAGACCTGGTCACCCAGGAGAAGGCTGAGGTACTCAACGACTTCTTTGCCTCAGACTTCACTGGTAACAGTTCTAGCCACACTGCCGAAATCACATAAGGCAAAGGCAGCGACTGGGAGAATGAGGAAGAGACAGTGTAGGAAAAGACGAGGTGTGAGACCAGTTGAGGAAGCTGAAGGTGCACAAGTCCATGGGACCTGATGAGGTTCATCCATGGGACCTGATGAGGTTCATCCATGGGTCCTGAGGGAACTGGTGGATGAAGCTGCTAAGATACTATCCATCATATCTAAGAAGTCGTGGCAGTCCAGTGAAGTTCCTGCTGACTGCAAAAGAAGTAACATAACCCCTGCTTTTAAAAAGGGAAAAGAGGAAAACCTGGGGAACTACAGGCTGGCCAGCCGCACCTCTGTGCCTGGCAAGGTCATGGAGCAGATCCTCCTGGAAACTCTGCTAAAACACATGTGAAAATAAGGAGGTGATTGGTGACAGCCAACATGGCTTCACAAAGGCAAGTCATGCCTGACAAATTTGGTGTCATTCTAAGATGGTGTTACAGCATTGGTAGATAAGGGGAGAGCAACAGGTGTTATCTACTTGGACTTGTGCAAAGCATTTTACATTGGCCTGCATGACATCCTGGTCTCTAAATTGGAGACACATGGACTTGACAGATGGACCACTTTGTGGATAATGATTTGGCTGGATGGCTGCACTAAAGGAGTTGCAGTCAACAGCTCGAAGTTCGAGTGGAAACCAGTAACGAGTGGTGTTCCTCAGGGGTCAGTACTGGGACCAATGCTGTTTAACATCTTTGTCAGTGAGACAGACAGTGGGATTGAGCACATCTTCAGAAAGTTTTCCAATGACACTAAGCTATGCGGTGAGGTTGACACGATGTCAAGTGTTGCCATCCAGAGGCATCTGGACAGGATTGAGAGGTGAGCCTGTGCAAACCTCATGAAATTCAACAAGGCCAAATGCAAGGTCCTGCACTTGGGGCATGGCAATTGCAAGAACAAATACAATCTGGGCAGAGAATGGCTTGAGAGCAAGCCCGAAGAGAAGGACTTCGGTGTACTGGTGAATGAGAAGCTCAACATGAGCCAGCAATGTGTGGTTGCAGCCCAAAAAGCCAACTGCATCCTGGGCTGTATCAAAGAAAGTGAGGACAGCAAGAAGGTTGAGGGACATGATTCACTCTCTCTACTCTGCTTTTGTGAGACCCCACCTGGAGTACTGCATCCAGCTCTGGAGTCCCCAACATAAGAAGCACATGGAGCTGTTGGAACACATCCAGAGCAGGACCACAAAGATGATCAGAGGGCTGGATCATGTCTCTTATGAAGACAAGCTGAGTGAGTTCGGATTGTTCAGCTTGGGGAAGTCTCCCGGAAGACCTTATTACAGCCTTCCAGTACATAAAGAGGACCTATAGGAGAGATGGAGAGGGACTCTTTATCAGAGAGTGTAGTGATAGGACAATGGGTATCAGTTTTAAACCGAAAAAAGGGAGATTTAGATTAGATATTAGGAAGAAATTATTTACTGTGAGGGTGGTGAGGCACTGGAACAGGTTGCCCAGGGAAGCTGTAGATGCCTCATCCCTGGAAGTGTCCATGGTGAAGTCTGATGGGGCTTTGAGCAACCTGTTCTAGTACGAGGTGTCCCTGCCCATGGCCAGGGGGTTGGAACTTGATGATCTTTAAGGTCCCTTCCAATCAGAACCATTTTATGATTCTGTTATTCTAAGTATAATCATTTTTCATCCTCCCTTCATTCTAGATTCAACTTTCTTATTGCATAGCAGTCAATAGTTCTTCCGTACTTTTTATCACCGTTCTTCACCTCTTTTTTTTTGGTCAATGTTGCAGAATTATTGGGTTTTCTAGAATTTCTAAAAGCATGTTGATCAAACTATCAGGGAAACTCACTGAGATTGTGCATAGTGTTGACAGTGCTCTAGCAAATATATTAAATTAGTAGGCTTTCTGATTTTATTGTGCTGGAAAGGAAGGGTTAAAGAAAATTTACTGCCTTCTGTACACAGAGAGAGAGGAAGTAATTTGCTGCTGTGATTGACCCAGCAGGAGACAAATAAGAGAAAGAAAAGGATAAACTGGATGCTTTCCAATTTCACAGTTCTCAAAATCTGGATGGATGGTTTAAACATGGTGGATTTTAGATTTTTGATCTTGATTTTTTTTAACCTTTTCCTCATTCGACATTGCTGAATATAGGAACATAAATTCTTTGGCTGTTCCTTTGCAGTAATTTTCTGTATGCACTTATTCTAATGTCAAAATGTTTTTCATTTTACAAGCATACAATGACAAATGGCTCAATTCATGTTCTCTGCCAGCATTTAAGCAGGTAACTTGCAAACAGCTCAGCAGATGGGAAGGCAGGTAAACATACCAGTCAATCTATGGAAAATGCAATCAGAATTGATGATAACTGGGGGACTGCTAAGACAAATGTACAGTAGTGATTTTCCCATACATATATTAGTCTGCTTTAATTTCATTTACTGTTAACTTAATTCTCTGTGAAGTAGTCTTATAAAATCTACATTACCTGAATAGTTAATACATGGTAACAGTAAGCATGTTTAAACACAGATAATTTCAGTCAGAATAATGTTAGGTTTAGTAAAAGCCAAACCCTTTTGTGTATAGAAAATTTCAGCTTTAGAATAATTTTCAAGAAAGTCACAATAATTTTGTATCCGCAAATACAAATTGTCAATGTCTGTTTGATTTTGGACCGTATTATCTCTGCTCACAACTGAGAAAGTAAAATAATAATAACAACAAATAAATTATTGAAATTTGGCCATTTTTGCTTATGTTGAAGAGAGTAACACATTTCTCTTGAGCATAATGTACCTTACACCCTCACTGTTCTCTGGTAGCAGAGGTGTAAAATATTTTGATTTTACCGGAAAAAAAAAATCCTCCTACTATTAATTTCTCTATTTAAACAGCTTCTACTGAATAACTAAGGTCTGAAATTAATAATCTATTTAATAATAGAAAACAATGATTATATATTCCTGTATGAAGTTTTCATACAAGTTTCTTTTGAACTGTGCCTGTCATCATCCATGCAAACCCAAAAAATACTACAGATGTGAAATTTCAGATTTATCTTAGAGGAACATGGATGGACCATATGACTTTTCTCATTTGCAAAGGCCTATCAGTGGCAATTGTAGTAAAATCAGTGCAGATACAATAATATAAAAGTTACATGGGTTCATCAGGCTTTTTGTATATTATTCTGTGTAAATCATCTCCTGTTTTTAAGCAACAGCTGATGTTTCTCATGAACATTATCATTAGTCTGCACGTTGGTTCATTTCCTTCTATGCAAAAGTTAAAACATTTCTCAATACCTCATTATGAATCAGCAAAAGGCCAATTGCAAATGAAACTCTTTGGAACTAATAAGGGAGACCTGTCTGAAATACATTTTATCCTCACTCCTTCAAGACAGGTAAGCATACTGAAAAACATGGAAATGTTTTTGTTACACTGAATTTCTTGCAAATATGACATTTTAGCTGAATAAAGAAAAATCACATTTTAGAGTAGCTGCACTTTCTCTTGGGAATTTGTTAAGAATAAGGCTTTTGTTTTAAGGTTAGTTTGTATAACAGACTATACAGTTTACTTCATTGTAACAGATTGTGCAAGATGATAAAGTGAGATCCAACTTCAAAACTATCATTATAGGCCAGTGGTATTAATAATGGCTTGAAGTAGCAAGTAAGAAGTCTAATATATTGGAATGCTACGGTCTTCAGTTATACAATCTTAGGCTTTTAAAATAATGTATTTTCCCCACAGATTTCTGAAAGTTGAGGACTTTTCTAAGGATATCTCCAGTTAAGTAACAAAAAGCAAAGAAAATCTTAGTTTTAGAAAAGTTTGCCTAATATAGATACAAGACAGATAAAATAAATGGGAACATGGAGACTGAAGTACATAAAATATTAATTTGATTTATTAGATTGTTAGGCTTTTTAATTTTAATAAGAAAAGTAATACTAGTGAAATTAATGTTTTTTAGAACAAGGATTTCTGAAGTGAGTAAGGAAGAACTCTATATTTGAGCCTTGTATAAACAGAAAAAAATATTTTTGAGCAATATGACATGGGAAGAGCATTAGACTCATGAGTCACTTAAAGTGAAATTAGCCCACAGCCTTTCATAGCTGTGAAATTACATATATGGAAAAAGAGTGCTACCTATCTGAGGGCCAGCCACGTGCCCTCCCCACAAAAAGTAGGGAAATGTTATTATAAATTTCATTTTTGAGAAAAATATTGAATATTTTCAGAGGTACGATTTTCACTGTTGACGGAACTTGCTATTAAGGTATTTCTATGCAAGAAAGGGCAGGCACGTTTTAAAGTATATTGAAAGATATAATCACAGAATCACAGAATTGCCTAGGTTGGAAGGGATGATTTTGCTGTTCTATATTTCTTTGATTTAACCTGTGTTGTGAGACTGTTATTTCTAATTAATCCCAGGTCAGTAGTGACTGAAATTTAATGTTAATTGAGGGCCTGTAAGAATGAATTTAATTGTCATGGTACTCTTCCGAAGTGGTAATTATGCACACCTCCTAATCAGTCATTACATTTCAGTTGTCAGTTTTGCTGGCAGTGTCATCATAGGTCATGAACTGAAATGGTTTGAGTAGAATCTAAGTTACACTTGTGGTTATTTATACATAAAAAATATTACTCAGAATTTTTCTACTGTATAATTATTCTTAGGACTGTGTTTGAGGCATCATTTCCTCTGTGTGTGGTCCACATGGCCTCCCCTTCTAGTTCCTGCCAGCTAGAAAGTTCCACATTTTAGAACTGATGTAAGACAAAGAGATATGAAGGAATGTTGGGAATGTATAAACCTATTTTGAAGAAGAACAGCTGTTGGTAAATGACAGCTTTGCCTCCATCAGTGTTTGATTAGTAGACACACACAGCCACTTTCAGATCCTTTAAAGCCTTTAAAAGAGAGCATGTGAATAGTTTATGTGCCAGCCCCATTGTTCATGTCTGATGCCAAAGCATGGTCACAAGAAACCACATCTTGTACATGGTTAATCTGTAAAAATATTGTGCTGACCCTCTGTACCAGAATATCAGCTGGTACTTTCCACTGTGGAGTGACTTTCACATTCTGTCAACCTTCTCTAGACTTGGGCAGGGACTAGAACCTTTTGAAGTGAAGAACAGTAGAGATGGAAAGGTAAGGCTTGCAGTTATCAGTTCAGATGGAGAATAACCAGGAATGATTCTCAGATCTTAGTTATATACAAGCAGAAATCTTCAGGGATCTGGAAATGGCAGGCTTTACCTTTATGGTCCATTTCCATATTGGGCAGTCCAAACAAAAGCTCACTCATTTTGTCGAAAGATGACATTGGAGATGCCATTCTTTATTGCTTTTGTACTCAAGTCAAATAAATGGGACATATGCTTGTAATACCTTCATCCCTGAGGTCAGAGTGACAAAACTTGTGATAATCACAAGAACAAACATCAGCACCACATGAAAAAAAAAAAAAACCCAACAATTCTATAATCCTGTCAGGGAAGCAAAAGCCATACCTAGATTTGGATTTTAGAAAATCAACGTCAGATAAGACGGGAAATCTAAAGGTCATCCCTGGGTCAGTTTACTGAAATAGAAGCACAGCTCAAAGCTTCAGCGTATCTAAAACAAGATCCTAAATTGGCTAGAGATGTTTTTTTTTCTATCCTCAGCTTTTCAAAAAGACTCAGTCTTTCAACTCATTTTCCACTTTCTTCATTAAATTCTGTTATTAAACAAAGGAAAAAGAAAAATCAGAAAAAAAAAAAACAAACCAAACCAAAACCAAAACAAAACCAAAACAAACCAGAAACCCCCCCCAAAAAACCAGAAAACCAACCAAAAAAACCTCCTGCAAATTAAAAAAAAGAAGCTAAACCAGAAGAAGTTTAACATGCACAAATTAAAAAAAAGTTTGCATGATCTTTTCCCACCATTTTATCATACTGACTTAAGAATAGATTCATCTACTGCTTCTCCTTAATATAAATTAACAGCATACAAGGTACTAAAAAACAATAGTGTATATTTTAATAAATCAATAATAGAAAACATCTTCATTGTTTATGGTGACATAAAATCCTAGCTAGTTATCCTCTCAAGCAAAGCTTTATGGTAGACTTTCCTTTTTGTTGTTGCAGGCATGAAAATGAGAAACAAGCAAATTGCAAATTGTGTAAATAGAAAATATGTGAATTCAATCTACTTTTATCTATGACAATTTTTTGTGACTATTTCAGCTCCATAGGTGGCCTTTGAGTCTCTAAGAAAAGTATCTACTTAACTTTGAAGATAATGTCCCAAAGTTCCCAATGCCAATATCTATAATATAGACACTTAGAAATATTTTTATCCAAGCGGTAAAAATAAAAAATTGTGGATTTCAGTATTCATATGTAAATTAAATTTAAGAGGATATATTGACAAGAACTAGAAAGTTGACAGTTACTGGAAATTTAAACCAATTAAAAAATTAGATCAAAACTGATTTTTTTTTGGGTATTCAATTTCCTTTGGGAAGTTTCAGAAGAAGAACAGGAGGAAAGAAGTACAAATATTGGACTTTATTAATTTAATTCCAGTATGAAAATAAAATTTTTGGTTAAGAGGCTGTCAGACTTCTTCCCTCTCTCCAAAAATTAAGATAAAATAATAGTTAGGGAAACTGTGTATCTCATTCTTTTTTGCTTTTATTCTTTTTCATCCTGTTGTTTGAAGTGTGATTTTGAGAAACAGAGCTTCAGCAAAGGTCAAGAGATGGCTTGGTGTTTGATTAAATTTAGAACTGTGAGTTGTACAGTATTTCATGTGAAGTAACTGCAAATTAAAGACCATCAAGGAACAATGCTTCCATACAGACCATCAAGGTTCCTTAAAGCTAATGCAGAAATGCCTTATGTCCTCCTGAACTAAAGATGAGCACAAAAGCAGTGTCTGGAGCACAGATGACAACTAGAAAATTTATGTGGGTCTGTGAATTATGCATAAGAAATAGAAACACAATCAGTAGGAAAGAACAAGGAAAAATGTAATACCAGATTTCATACACTAAGAGCTTAAGTGATGTGCAGAGTAGATGATTGTGCTATTTATATTCATTGAAAAATATGCTTAAAATGCCTTCAAAATTATATTGGAACAGAAGAGTTTTTTGAGAAATTTAAATGGATAATAGTCATGCATTTTCTTCAGTATTTTCCTTTCTCACTGAAAATTTAGCTCAAATTCTCATTAAGATAATTGTAGGTTGTGAATATTTGTTTTTCAAGAAAGATTATCAGCCATGTGGGAGTAGGAACATAGAGAATACATAATCTTTAACATGGAAATTATTTATGTTTTCCATTTGAGCAGGTGCACAGTGACAATTTGGGTACTGATGGTTGAAGGAAGAAAATATTGCCCTTGCTGAGAAATCTTTATTAAATACCAGGGATGGA
The DNA here is from genome assembly GCA_033628505.1 of Tringa tobata. NCBI lineage: Eukaryota > Metazoa > Chordata > Aves > Charadriiformes > Scolopacidae > Tringa > Tringa tobata. The sequence continues at coordinate 19,000,402 of JAHREE010000279.1, read as the reverse complement.
TGGATTTGATCACATTTATTTAACAAAGACAGGGATTTGTGGTGTCTTCCGGTACTATTGCAGGTTTATACATGTATTCATTGATATATACAGTTTTATTCTATGAACAATAGTAGGTCAAGAAATCAATCTGAAAATTGTTTAAGAACCTCAGCACTCTGAAAGAAAAACACTATGTAACTTACAGCTTCAGTTTATTACTGGCCAGTTTACGTCTGTCAAGTAAATTCATCTCTTTTTGTACCTTCATTTAGCTAAACCACAAGTCTTTTTTTCCTCTCATTCTTCTTTTTCTTACATGAAACAAATTCTAATAAACTGATTATCTTATTTTGCAACTATTACTATTAGATTTAAGCTTCTTTAATTGTGACTGTTGAAAATTCAGTGGAGAATTCTAGAACATGTTTCCAGAATAAATGGTAGTGCAGCTGCAGCAGTCAGTATCTGGTTTTGTAATAAACTTTAGAGAAAATACTAATATACAGTTTTCTCTATTTGGACTCCTCAATGTAAAAAGTTTGTCACATTATCTTTCCTTTTGACACTCTTTTCTATATATTGTGTTTAAATTCTACATTAATATTACAAGTGCAGTAGTCATTATCAGAGACTGAAAAAAATATGGACAAATATGCAATGCTACCTGGTAAGTTATGTATATCTCTGTGGTACCTAACAGCTAATTTCTCAGATATGGCTATGTGGTAACTTTGGACAAATATCAGGATTTTACTGGCAGCTATAGCAAGTAAAGTGGTAAGTTATGACTTATACTTGTGGGGGGAAAGAGGAGGAAGCAAACTATTCCGTTGTTAATTTGTTACTGAGAATAGACTTCCCTGTTCTCCTTACTGATGCATCAGTACAAGAAAAAGTAGAATTTTTTTTTTTTTTTTTTTCAGGTAGATACTGCATAATTTATATGGATGAAAGAGTAAAAGCTATTCAGGAAGCAGCTGATCATGCCTGAAGCATTCTCTGAACATATAACAATATCTTTTTGATTGCAAATGCTTGAGGCAAATAGAATTCTAAAATGTATTGTTTCATATCCTTTGATTTGAAGTAAAAATGTGAGCCAATGGCTAGAGCATTGCCTCTGAAAAGACACCACCCATAATGGGAGAGTACTTCTGCAGCTTGTTAGTGTTCATATTTACAGCAAAGAGCTTTATATCCTTCAAGAATCTCTGTTAGTACTTCCTGTTTTCCTAACTGCCATAACATTTCTCAAAGCCTTATCACAAACTGGCATTATCACTAAAATGATGCAACTCTTCCAAACTGGAAAAAATGTACAGCTCTTGTAGCAGTATCATGTCAGTTCTTTCACTTATTAAGTTGGAAATAAAGGAAAGAAACCTGACTCATTCTCCTGTAAGATCCTTGGATGGAGTGCAGTGTAAAATGAAGCAGATCATATTGAAACTAGGACTGCTTATAATTTTAAAATTTAAAAATAGATAAACCATTTCTTCATACAAAAATAATCTTATATGCAGGACAGTTTTGACTTCAGTCCTGTCTCCCATAAAAGATTAATAAATAGGGGAAAAGTAGATATTTTTCAAGACCTTACACATGTGGTATTATTCTTATGTTACAAGTTCATCAACCTCATTCTCCATCTGTTACCTTGATGGTAGATATATAACTTCATAAATATAATGATAAAATCTGATTGAAGTATAAGAATTCTTCATAAATACACACAATTCCTGTTCTAACAAAATTTGCCTAAATCTCTCTACCCACAAATTAGATCTACAGTATTCCATATTTGTATGTCTAGAGAAAAAGAAGCAAAGAGCAAGTGAAATCTTGCTAGAATTCTCTCTCCACTAACTATTGAGGAAGTCTATGAAGCTGATTTAGCTCCTGACTTTTAGTTGTCTGTATTTAGATAAAATCAGTCTGGAAGCTGATGTAAGGAAGGTTTTTGTTATTGTTGTATTTATTTTTTGTCCATTTCTATCTGGAGCACCATTAACAGGCTTTTTTAAACCTAAAGGAAGTCACACAAAGTGTACATAGCTGTATACTTTTATAGTGAGCAGAACTGAACATGGTCTTCACTTTGCTAAACTTTCTGATACTAGTTTTTGAAAACTCATTTAAAACAATTCTAACTGTGTTCCAGTGATCTGTGATTTTACATTCTAAAGTACTGAATCCACATTAAAATAAAGGAATAGAAATTGAAGTATTTAAGGGAATTTATCTACTGTCCTTAAGATGAACATTCTGAGGATAAGTACATTTTCAGTAGTGTTAGCAATCACTGTAAAGGGCAGGTAGACACATTTAACTTAATTACAATTTTATCTTGTAAGTAAGTAATCAAGAAAACTAATATATTCAATTTTGTTCTGAGGTAGATATTATTTTTCCTTTTTTTCAATCCCTGTAGTCTGATAGACTGAAATATTGCTACATTTTTTGAACTGATCAAAATCTAATGACTGGTAGATTAACACATAAATGAATCCAGTCCTAGTGCTTCCTGCTTGGTATGTATGTATCTCGGTGTTTCTCAAAACACATTTCTCATCTTCCTACTTCCTGTGTTCCATCACTCCATTGCTTCAGAAAACATGGTAGTTTTCTATATGATTTTTACTTTAAATCATAACTTTTTGCAATGAAATTTTTTCATATAAAAGATACAACTGACTGGACTCTAATGATATTGCTATTGTTACTCCAGATTGAATGTCAGCTCTCTCCTTGCTATTGTCATTAGACGTGTTGAAAAAGCTTAAAAAGGAAAGTTCTTTTTATAAGGTCTGCAGTGCCAAAACAAATGGAGCACTACCCAAGACTGAGACAAGAGAAGAATGTGATTTAGAGGTAGCAATATTTCACAAATTATGTACTGGATATGGCATTTGAGGGAGAAATGTAAATTCCCTCCTCAAAAACAAATGCAGAGAAAGGATGAAAACCTGGCCAATACTATGGGCATGGCTCTCTCTAGAGAATTTTAGTTCAGAGCTTCTATGGTCACAGTTCCAAATCTCTTTTTATCTGATTTGTGCAGTGATCAGGGTTAAAAAATAAAAAAAGTTTATAAATAAACAGGACTGAACCAAATTAAACAGTTCCTTAGAGGAAGTTTTTGCTCATAATTGATACAATCTGATGGACTCCAAATGTTAGCTAATAGCATACATCAAAAAGAGTAATATTGTCATGCTTACAACAAATTACCATGACAGACCACCTTGGATTTCCAGTCTAGCTTGTTTTATAGATATCAACTGTGCAATATTATTTCCCACGTTGAGTGAAGTGACATCTTACTGATTTTACTGACTTCAGACAAGACAGCTAAACTCCCTACGGCAGCAATAATTTAACCCAGCAGCAATAAATAAATAAACAAATAAGTAAAGAAGTTCCTTGAAATATTTTGGAATAATGGAGGAATTAAGTTGGGTTATCACATTTATGTAGCAAGAACTGGTAGTTTTCTTCAGGTTTTTTTGTTTTTGTTGGTTTGGTTTGGTTGGGTTTTTTTCCCCTGACAGAAACTTTACTAAGAGCAGCGGTTTTACAAATTATGGAAAATTTATAGCCTTGTGAAACTATAAATTACCTTGAGTCAAATATCCACTTAGTGTTAAGCTCAGGAACAATACAGTATTAGAAATAAATCACCAGTTTATTTTCAGATGTTCTTTGGTTCATGTGAATTAGGGATTTTGAAGATAGATTGTTGCCCCTATCAATGCGTTCAATGCCTGTTCTTAAGTACGTATTGGGCTGTAAAGAGGAAGGGTCATGGAAAACAGCAAAAGAAATAACTACTGTCCTTATAGCTGTCTTATACATATGTATGCATTCTTTTTTCTAAATTAGCATACAAATTAGAAAGTATTGCTGAAGAATTTTTCTTTTGTTCCAGAAGAGAAACAGAAACTCAGGTGACATACTGCTTAAGTAATTACCATGAAAAGTCTTTCGAAACACATTTTCTGGAAAAAGAGCGGGGAAGGGGGAGGAGGGGGGGGGGGGAGGGGATGTTGCATGGAGAGGGGCTGTGAACAAACATGCAACTTGTGCTGTACCAGAATGTTTCTACTAAAAGATCAGAGAACACAGCATATACTTCCCCCAGATGTGTAGCATAGCCATCAGAAGTTCTGAAAAACAGAAATAAACATTTAAAGACTGGAAAATCTAGCAGTGTCTAATACAGCCAGCAGTTTATGAGAACACATTAGAATGTTCTATTTACTGTCCAAGAAGATGTGCAGTAGAAGACAAAAAAGTAGAACAGAAACAAGAGTAAAATTTCAGCATAGGTCAAAAGTTATCTTCACAAGTTTTGTGTCAAGCTGTTTGTTTCAAGTTCTCAAGAACATAATATGAAAGGGATACAAGCCAATCCACAAGTCTGATCAGAAAGGTTCCATGGAAACACTAACAAGTTGTCTAAGAAGACTGAGAAAAACGTTAACAGCTTGCCCTTAATTTATCTTGGTCTCTTTGTTTTTCCTTATTCTGCTCTCTGAAGCCTTTTGTCAGGAAGCATCTTTGTTAAGTAAATATTGCATTATTTTCTACTTAAAATGACTCCCAAAACTACTTTCTCCACTTTCTTTATCATAAGGTGCTTATGCCTCAATGATTAGCAAGAATTTAGGAAGAAAAAATAGCCAAGGAATTTATTGACAATACACAGCCAAACTCAGAAGAAATTTTGATCCATAGTTTTAGGGTGCTTCGTATTTCATTTAACTATTCATAATAAAGATGAAAATAAAGAGGACCCAAAGAGCTTTATTGAGAAAGAAAGAATAATTTTAGCTGTAGATTATCTAATTTATATAGTTGAACATCAGCATGGGAATCCAAAACTTTTGTCGATGCAGTAATCACTTTGCATTTCTAAATGGAAAAACATATAGCATATTTGTTATCTTATATTTGTCAAATTTTATTTTCTGCCTTATTCACAAGACAATAAAGGAAATAGTTTCAAAATCAGGAAAGTTTTCATGCTGTTTTCGAAGGAAATGTGAGGTACTCACTACTTGACAGGGTTCTTCACTCAGAAAAAAATGTTGCCCGCAGCGCTACAGATGCTTTTAGAATAAACACTCAATGGCAGGCAAGGATAGCAACCTTTGCCAAAGGTCCCAGCTGCTTTCTCAATTCCAGTAAATTGTATGATTTTCTTCTGGGTCTACACATTTGTTATTATGTAAGTACTATCCAGCTATTAGAAATGCAGAGTGACTCCATCCTCATAGTGCCATCCCATTCCCAATAGGTAAAGGCCATACCATCCCGTGTAAAACAACATAGGCAGAAATCTATCCATTATGCAACTGCAAATAACTATGGCAGAGATTAATGTGTTTCAGGTTTAAGAATGTTTTGTAATAATGGGGGAGAGAAACCAAGAAACTGAAAAAATCTTGCTGAGAGTCAAAGCTGAGTGTTAAAATTTGTTTTAGTCGACAGTTTGATGACATTTTATATAAGGCCTGTATGCTGAAGGCATAATAGTTAAGGTCTTAATGTAAATTATCTGTCATGCTAATTTTAAATGAGCTAGTCCGAGGTAGTTTTTTATTTAGTAGACAAACATTATATTAGTTATTAATGTTTTTTCTTTTATAAGATGTACTCCTAGTAAATAAATTTCTCTTAAAATAGTTCTCTGTTAAAAGAACTCAGTAATACAGTTTATGACTGGAGATAAAATAGACTGCAATAAATCAGATTTTATTTATATGCATTGCTTAATTTTAGTAGTAACAATATATACTGCCAAAACATTTCACAGATTGTTTATAAACAGCATATCAGGATGATGGTAAATAAGGGAAGGGTGAATGTGTACCTTACAGTTACATTGTGAATGTTTAATTAATATTCAAAGAAGCAAAACTATATTGACATCCTGAAGGAAACTGGAGTTTTTAAGGTAAAAAATCACAGTAAATAAATTGTTATGACTTAATATGCATGGTACCTTCGTCAGGTAGAACACTGAATATGTTTTTCAGAAGAATTGCATATATCATTATACTTAGGCTTATTTCAAAATAAAAAATGGAGAATTTTCATTCTTCATATGGAAGCTGCTGGACATTACCTAAGAACTCGGTACTTTTGGAAATGCTTCCAAAATATATTTGCTTAAGTTATAAAAGCCAGGGAAGAACATATAATTTTGAAATTATCACCTATGATTTCAGCTTCAAATATTAGCAGAGCACATTTACATTTCTAGTCAAGGACATCTAATATTTTTAGTTCTTCTAATAGAAAATACTAGATTTTCAGTTGAGTATAGTATATATAGTATATATATATATAATATATATATAACTTACCGTTATACTATACTGATATATAGNAAAAATCACAGTAAATAAATTGTTATGACTTAATATGCATGGTACCTTCGTCAGGTAGAACACTGAATATGTTTTTCAGAAGAATTGCATATATCATTATACTTAGGCTTATTTCAAAATAAAAAATGGAGAATTTTCATTCTTCATATGGAAGCTGCTGGACATTACCTAAGAACTCGGTACTTTTGGAAATGCTTCCAAAATATATTTGCTTAAGTTATAAAAGCCAGGGAAGAACATATAATTTTGAAATTATCACCTATGATTTCAGCTTCAAATATTAGCAGAGCACATTTACATTTCTAGTCAAGGACATCTAATATTTTTAGTTCTTCTAATAGAAAATACTAGATTTTCAGTTGAGTATAGTATATATAGTATATATATATATATAATATATATATAACTTACCGTTATACTATACTGATATATAGTATATATAGTATAGTATTTTTTTTTTCCTCCAAAGCAGTGGTGTGATTTGAATTGAAATTGAATTTTAAAATTCTGCTAAGGAATTTTCTTCCTATGGCTTTTGACTTCCATCATTTGTTATACAGTTGCCAAACTAGTCAAGGCATCTGCAAATGAGATGTATGGTCACTCTTGCCTTGACTTACCCAGGCACTCAGAGCACGACTTTGCAAGGGGAACTGTTAGGCTAGACCTTCTCAGGTTGAGACATACTTCAGTCTAGACTTCTGACTTTCTGAATCAACTATTGTGATAACTACTAACATGTACACAAAAGTGGATCTGTTTGGTTTTTCTGTGCCATAAATTAAACTTGATGTTACCTGAGTGATTTGAGCATGCTTAGCTGACTGGACTCTTCTGAAGGCTCCAAAAGACTACAGATGCCACTGCATTGATTCTTTCCACTTTTCCAAATAAGAGCTGCTGTATAGACAGCCCACAGGGAGACCAAAAATAGAGATCCCAACAAATTTTTAGATACTATGGGAATTTGATGGAAATTAATATAGAGGTCACAGTCACTCTCTGAAACTTGAGCATTAGAGTCTGCATAATTTTTTTTGATGGAATTTTTAAAATCAATATCTAGTCTTCTCTGACTACTTTCCTTTCATAAAATAAAAAAAAAAAACACATTTATTTTTTTTTTAGAATAGCGATGACAATAAAAGCAACAAGTTAGAATTTAACTTGCTAAGAAAACTGTGGGTTGCTCAGATACAGTCTAAAGAGTAGTAGCCTTAGCTAAGACTTCCTTAAAAGTAATAAAAAGGTCTGTCATAATTCTAACATCAATGCAAGTATATATTATTTAAAAAGTACAAATAAAACCACAAAGGATTTGAATATTAGTGTCTCAATTTTTTATACGATCCCAATTTTTCATTACCTTGCTTCAAGGGTGCTGAAAACTATGAAATAATATATCCATTCATAAATAAATTTCAGCTGTTTAATTCAGCATATAGACAAGTTACACTTCTAGTAAAGAAGTTTCTAATAGTCAATAAAAAGCTAATGAAATCAATTTAATAATGTGATATTACATGACAATGAACAAATGCATTTATATGCATTCAAAATACACTGTTGTTGATGACATAAAACTAAATATGTTTAGCTGGTATACACAGTAGTAGTTACTACATGCTCAGTTTTCACCGTACAGTTTTCAGTAGTTGCAAATGCAGTTCTCCAAACAAAAAAGGATTTACTAATCTGGCAGTTGTTTCTAAGACAGCTAATGAATCAATGTACTGAATGCCATACCAGTCAATAAAGGAAAACATGAAAGGTTTAAAATATTCCTTAATCATCAGTAATCATGTGTTTATGAATGGGACTGCATTTCAGTGACTGCATTTCTAAACATGATATATTTCTTTAGTTTAATAACGGGCTGTAGGGGGAAAAAAATAAGAAAATGATCTATTGAAAAGGAGAGTTTGAAAAGTCACATTAAGAATAAAATATTAAAGAAAGACAAAGAAAAAACACTTGTTAGTGGATTGGGTGGCAACAGAGGAATTTAAACAAATGCTGCTACTTATATCTTTGATCAGAAATCGTAGTCTCCAGTAAAAATCAGATTCCTAGAAAAGAATTAGATTGTTTCTTTGGGCTAAATGCATTTCTTCCTTTTCTTTCCCATTGCCTGTAAAGGAGAGCGAACACAAACTTGAATGTGACTGCCACATCCCTTGTGTGCTTTGATCATGGAAAAGGTATTGTCTGGAAAAAAAGACTTGATGTTGAAAGTCTGGTCCCAGGCTTTCTATAGTAAGATGAGCTGTATTCTCCTCTGTCAAGTGAACAACAGAGGCAGTTTTGTCTAAGACCACATAAGCATAAAAATGGCAGATGTCTTTACTTTCAGCAGCTTCAGGTGACCAGCCTGAAAAAGCATTCATCAGCAAACATACAATAGAGACTGCTAGATGTCAAAAAGTGATGGTCAGAATGATCAGTGTTTCCTGAGTTTCATCAAGCAGCAGTACTATGTCCTCCCCTGGCTGTGTAGTCTGGTCTCTCCCTCCGTGTAGTGATACTTATCTCACTGCTTGCAAAACCAGAAAAACAAACCTCTTAGTTATAACAAGTATTTTTAGAACCACTAAGAAGAGATACTAAATCAATACAATATAGAAAAATACTAATTAGGGAGGTAATTTCATGAAACAATTAACACCCTGCTTTTAGTTGCTGTTCCACTTACGGAATTGAAAATAATTAGATACTTTTAAAAAATGGTAAACTATATCCCTGTTATTTTTTTTTTTCCATTGGAGTAAATGGAGTTTACTAGAAAACTAAACTGGCCAAAAAGGATATATATTTTTGAGTTTAATTAAAGAAAATGCAACAGGCTTTTGAGCTTCTTGTTTTAAAAAGAAAAACAAGTGGCTAAGATTATGGCTACCAGTCATAAACAACTACTGACGAGTTTGGTCTTTGAATATGCTGAATATTGCTTTCAGTTCCTTCTATCAGCCACTGAAGTTCAAGCACTGCATTTTCCTCTTTTTTTTTTTTTTTTTTCCCAAATATCAGTTTTAAATAAAGCAGCATTTGTACTTTAGAGACTTACACTTTCATGTTCCCAAACTGACTTAGGACACATCTCAGAGTAAATTCTAATAGCATTAGCTAATGCACAATAAAATATTTTAAACTAGTTGTTTAAATGAGAATCATATTCTCAGTAATGGAAAGAAAAGATTGTGTAGCACAGAGACAGATTTCTCTCTAACGCACAACAATGATGATTAAGAGTCATCTGTTCTGCTACTGTATAAGCCTGGTATGATCATTAACCATAAAAATGTATGACACTTACATGAAATTGGAAAATGCATGAAAGTGAGCAAAATCCCAATATCAAAACAAAACACTTGGCTCAAAGAACAATTGCCAGATAAAATAGAAAGATTTCTTTCAGATAGGTTTTTTGCCTTTAAGTTACAACATAGTTTAGTCTACTTTTATGTTATATGCACTTCAATATACTTAAGAATGCAATGAAAAGTAATACAAATAACTGAACCCTTAAAATAAAAGTAATTACTTGACTGTAACCAAATCACACTAATAACTTCTTTGTACTTCTACTTCTGTTATTGCGATTACAAAATTAGATTTATTAAATCCTCAACTGTCTTTTAAGCACATTGAGAGATGTCATCTGTTTATTTTTATTAAAATATTTACAATTAATGACAAAGAAGTTATGTAGCTTCTTAAAGTGATCATAATGAAAAAGTGTCAAATTTGGATCTAGATGTCATGGGATTATAAAATCAAATAATAATTTAGGTTGGAAGTAACCTCTGGGGTTCATCCGGAGTAACTCTCTGTTCAAAGCATGGCTAATGTACTTCAGGTCCAGTCATAACACCACACCTATGTAACAAAACTGAAAGTGAAACTCATCCGTCCAATACCAATCTCTACAGATTTTAGTCTTTCTTAGCTCCTTCTGTCAGCAATAAATAGAGATATTTCAAAAATGCTAGAATTTCCTTCATGTAGTTGTCTAAAGTAAGCTGAAGGAATCACGCTATAAAAACGTCTACTGTTCTCCACCAAATTTGAAATGATCCTGGGTAAACAGATCAGATGCAAGTGTCTATACTGCAGACATCATAAATTCAGTAGGGTGGATCCCACTATGAATGGAGGAGGTCTGCTTCAGACTCCTTAGTCCTAAGGGACCAATGAAAAATAAATCATACACCACTCAGAGCATATGGGTAGCTCTATGGGAAAGTTGAGGAGATTTAAGCAGTCTTATTTGGCATCTTGATTCAGTGTAGTAGTTTCATTTTTCTCAAGTTGTGACTGTGTTGCCCTCAAAAGTTGATATTAAAAAAGGCAAGTAATGTATATGTCTTTTTTGAAATGTGATGATTCTTTGGAGACTCCTTTTCATTGTTACCATGCTGATGCACCTGTTCTTTCTGAGTGCTTGAATCAGGTTGCTGAAGCTACAGGTATAACCAGGGTACAGCACCCTGCTTTGCTAATCTTTCTCCATTTCAGACTGTTTGTACTGGACAGGGGATTATTTTTCGATTGTAGCGGCATTCTTTAACCTCCTCCTTGAGAACTGAGGTCATTACCCCAGAATATGCTTTTCCAGGTCTTTGTACACTTTTACAGCCCCCATCCCCTCCCAACTTCTCACAAAATTAACCAATATTTTCTTACCTATGTACCACTTTAATTTCAGATGAAGTCTGTTTTCTTCTCAGCTTCAGGTTTACTATGTTGTGTTTGCTTTCTGCTGAATGTTCTCTTCCTGGTTTATTACATATCTCCTTCCTTCATCATAATCTCATGAAGTTTACTCCCTAGAATCCATTTTACTCCTTAGAATTTACAGAAAGGGGATGCACCAAACTAGGAGTTTCAGATGTCAGTAAGAAAGGTTTAGAGAAAATACTAATTTCCTATTGTACAAAATTCTTCATGCTGTAGCATAGGTCATCAACATACTAAAATCTTTATACAAAGACACGCTTCCAAAATATCACAAGGACCAGAGAAAAATAGTTCATAGACAAGATGATGGATCTCTATGAATCACAAGTTGCTGTATCAGGGAGATTGATTAAGTATGCAGCTAGCTTGTTGGGTGACCTGAAAATGTAGACTTCTCCAGTTCCCCACAGGGTTTGTAATTAGGGATTCAGATAATCTGTTTGTTTGATAAGATTTCAGAAAGGGAACTGCATTAGTCATCATGCCACACTATGTGCAATTAAAATAAATATGTAAACAAGCCTTCCATGTAAGAATTTCAAAAAGTCTGCACACAAAATTTATCTATTTGAAAATTAAACATGAGCAAGAAATTAAAACTATTAACAAGCCAAATTTAACATCCTACTAAAACACAATTAATGTAATATTCTATGCAATTTATAAATAACATTATTATTCTTTCCAATACCCACACTGGTCTTATCCTTTTGAATCTATAGTCTCCATTCTGTAAATTGCACACAGCTGCAGGTAAGTGCATTGAAAGAATATAATTCACTAGATGCATATTTAATATACTTGGACCTCTCTTCTCCCCTCACCTTCTGTTCTTGCTCTTATTAGGTGAATCTGTTAAATTCCTTCATGAGTTAGAGAGAACTTTCTCAGAAAATGAAATCTGAGAAGAATTTTAAAATATCAAAAATACGATGTTGCTGTCAATTTCAAAACTGTAACTAACATAAACACGTAAGGAAAATTATTCAGTGTGCCTCCCTTGGTCAGAATGACAGTTTTGCTACTGATAGTTCCAAGCTGAATCCAAGATTTAACAATGCCCAGCAAGGATTCACTAATTCTGAGAGGACATAGTACAAGATGCATACAGCGATGCCAAGGCTAACTTCCAGGCCACAAAAATAACACTCTCACATGTCTTAGAAGTTGGCATACTTGAGGGTGGTTGTAGGGACACTTGTGTTGCAGATTCCTGGGATGATATGTGCCACGCTTATAGCACTTTCCAAGATTGCTATAAATGGAAAACCTTTAGTCTTTCCTAGAAATGTTTTGTTGTTACTTGCTGCAAGACTGGGTGGGATTTGTAGTCAGAACTCACGCTGACCATAGACAGTTTACAATATAACTTACCTATTAAAGATGCCAGGACTTGCAGAGGTCAGGGGTTTCAGAGTGATTCTTCAAATGCTTTTGTAATCCCAGAAGGGACAGAACTCAGCAAATCTCTCTGTATCCACTGAATGGTACAAGGGGACACCCCTTCTTCATGCTCTTTGCATCAAATAGCTGTGTTAAAGTGGGATAATTTTCTGTCTCCTCTTCACCATTCTGAAGTCCTGTGCAAGATCAAAAGCATTAATGAATCAAGCACAGCAGGAGTCCGGGGAGAGGCAGTGCAGGCATAGCTTTTTATGCCTTCAGCCACATTAGCTATTCAGAAATCTAGAATCTGCCCTTATTTGAACGGAAAAAAAAAAAAAAAAAAGTAGTCAATTGGTAATCAACTGCATTAATATCAAACTGGAATAATTTCATTCAGGCAGAATGAGTCAATGCTTGATTCAACACTTCCATTCTAATTGTTAGCCTCAGTGCTGAGTCTCCCAGAAGAATATGATTTTAGAAAAACCTAGCATGAACTATCTGTGGTTACCATCAAAATGTATGCCATTCCTACTTCTACAGATGGAATATTATGAGACTAATGCACTTCTCCAAATATGTTACTGAAAACAAAATCCTAGCATCATAGGTGTGTCACTGTCAGAACTTCATTTAGTATCAGTAACCATTTTGAGCCCCAGATTTGAACAGAATATTAAAGAGATATTACATAATAGTACAAATATCCCAATTAGAACAAAGTATTTAAAAACCCACAAAAAAATGTCTTGAATAAAGAATGACATTTGTATTTCCAAACAGTAGGTGATAGTAAGGATATTTATTCTCATCTGAATCTTGATTAGTTAAATTGTTGTTCATGTTATAAAACCCAGGGAGAGAAAACAGATGATTACAGTTAAGAGATCAAAGTTACAGGAGTGGAAATAAACTGCTAGCAGGAACCTAGTGCAAATTTTACTTTATGAACATCTAAGCAGTTTTCTTTTGTTGCGGGACCATGAGCAATGAATGATGTCATATTTAAGACTGGATAATCGTTCTGACCTCGGCTGGAAGAGCATTCTCCATTTTGAAAGGCCTGACTTCACATCTAGCAGCTGCTATTTATTACTCCTGAGGATATAGGGAAACTCACATGCAACATCTAAGAGTCTGGAGCAGGTTACTGACTTCCTGCATGTTAACAGATTTGTGGATCTTTCAGCCAAAGTAATCTAATGATGCAGACATACCTAATAAAAAGCCAATTTGTCTGAACTTGACAATAACAGAACACTTCAACTGGCATACTGCTTGCATTTTACTATATATTTTGTCTTCTTGTATCCTCACTTTTATCATTAAATACAATATGCACTATGACTTTCTATACTATATATGAAACGTAATTTTCTATTTGTTTTATTCATTTTCACATAAGCCTTTAAAATATGCAACCTAATGTGGATTTGATCTAGCTTAAAGTTCTATAATGATGGATTTCTACATCCTGAAAATAGATACTCTGACATGTAAAAGTGACAGAACTTACTTGACATGGACATTTATCTGGAAATACATATGAAATGATTACATCAATAGTGTTCATAATATAGGCTAATGAATCAATACAGATAGTGGATGGACAACCTGAAATTGATGTTCTAGTTTAAGCTGTGGTGATCCAGGTGGTCCTCATAGCATTATCTTCTCTCTCAAATATACAAGAATATGTACAAGTGAAGATTTAATATACCAGTATCATGTAAGATGAATAGATAATTTTGGCAACTGGTATCAGCTTAGTGGCCTTCTATGACGTAGTGACTACATCTATCTGGACTTTTTTAAGGCCTTTGACATGGTCTCCCACAAGAGCCTTCTTTCTAAATTGGAGAGATATGGATTTGATGGGTAGACTGTTTGATGGATGAGGAATTGGTTGGATGGTCGCATCCAGAGGGTATTGTTCAACGTCTCAATGTCTAGATGGAAACTGGTGACAAATGGTGTCCCTCGGGGGTCCATACTGAGTACTATTTAATATCTTCACTGATGACACAGACAGTGTCATCGAGTGCACCCTCAGCAAGTTTGCAAACAACACCAACTTGAGTGGTGCAACTGCCACAGCCAAGGGACAGGATGCCATCTAGAGGGACCTGGACAAGCTTGAGAAGTGGGTCCATGTGAACTTCACGAGGTTCAACAATGCCAGGTGCAAGGTCCTGCACCTGGGTCAGGGCAAACCCCAATATTAATACAGGCTGGGGAAACAAGGGATTGAGCAGGATCTCAAACTGTCCCTACTTAAATAAGGAGTTGGATGGGAAGATGGGTTGAGATTTTTTGTAACAATGTAGAACATTTTTTAGATTTGTTCTAGTTTTGCAAATAAAAAAAGAAAAAAGAGAAGTGGAAGAGATCATATTTGCTAAGTGTTTGATCTTGTCACTTTCTACTGGAGAGAGTAGGACATAGGACATAGGATGTCCTTGAAAGAACCTTCTTGCTAAGAGAAGAATGCCTGTTATCTATGGGCATAGAACAGAGATTTCTGTAGCTTTAGGCCCGATGAGAAACAGTTGTTATTTGCTCAGCTGACATAGGTAGCTTGTATATTCCAGCCTTAGGATGGCTTGGGTGGCCTCTGACTCTTCAGTCCATTTCTAAACATCTTTATATCCCCTATTTGAAGTTCTACCAGAAATGCACTAAAATTATATGCTAAGCACTGAACTTTACTTCTTTCCCTGCCAAGCAATTTGAAACCCATAAGCATCCTAATTCTAACTCCTAATTAGAAAACAAGGACAGTTGAATACAGACATGTCTACAGCGTGGCTCAGGCAAGGTCTGGATGACCAGACCTAAGTTTAAACACAGCACTGAGGCTGCTAGCCAGGCTTGTTAAGGCAGCTAAGGCCCATTAGTGCACTCAGAGCCTCGAAGAGTATACCATTAAAAATAGAAAATTATACATGCAGACAAGATTTTTCTAGAAGTGAAAGCTGCACTCCTCCAACTTGCTGCTGATTCACTGCTGCACAAGAATATGAACTGGTTTCTTTTCAGTACAGGTGTGCATGCTACCTTTTAGTTACTGTTCCATGAACTATTTTTTTACATGCATGTGCTAAACTAATTAAAATATCTGTCTGATTTGAGTACCGCATACTATCGAATACCAAATATATCAGAATTCCCATATAACAAAGACTAGATGTCACATGTTCTGACAAGCCTGACAAGCATTCAGAAAAAAGGAATCTTTCCATTATTCAAGGCACAAGGGTTATCCAAGTTAATCATGAAAGCACCACCATCTGTTATGCATAATGTTCCACTTTTATTGTCCAAATGGGGAAAGGAAAAAAGAAAGTAATAAGAGTTTGGATACCATAAATGATAACCCCGTATTTCTAAAGTTTTGTAATTGGGAGAAAAAATTACTTCAGCCTTTAACTTGAAATTGCTTTTGTTCTGCAGAATTAAAAACAAACAAGCTGTGCCAGGAATGCATGTACTAATGAATGCCAGAGTCAGAAGTTATTCCATGCACAATAATGAAGCTTAGGACCTTTTATATACATCTTCCTTTTTTTCTTAAGATTAGTCATCCTTGATGTTTAATAGTATTCTGCATATCAGCAGCCAAATACAATTTGGCTGGTTCAGATTCCTGATTTCTGAAGTTCTGTCTGTTCTTTAGAGGTCAGGAATCTTGCAATTTTCACTGGTCATCAAACAAAAAGCAGAACACTGTTGAAAAGAACAGCAGGGGAGAAAGACAGGAAGCAAAGATCAAAATGTAGCAGCAGGGAAGCAAGTGAAAACAGCATGAAGAACTGGGTGACTAAAAGTACTAGTGAACACAAGGAGAAAGTGGAGCTCAGATAATCCATTTAAACTAAGCAGCCAGTCTAATGTTTGCATGTTTGTCCAGAGCATTTGTACTTATTTTTCCCGTCACAGTTTTCAGAGTCTTTTTTTACTGTCCCCAGATGTGAAAGAACACTTTTTTACGCTATTAGGAAGTTTAATGAAAACATTTTTTCTTTCTTTCATGTCTGAATAGATTTTTATTTACTGAAGAAAACCTGCTAAAACCCAGTATATTGTGATTGTCCTGTTAATGTCTGCTGTTTGCTAATATGTTTTCAGAGCGTCCTTGTAACTCTCATAAGAGTTAAGTCTAGGGCAATACAAAATTATAAATCCTTAGACATGAGATGCAGCATGGGGACAGAGACCAAGATAAATAATGATATAGGATCATAGAATCATTTAGTTTGGAAAAGATCTTTAAGATCATAGAGTCTAACCGTAAACCTGCCACCACTGAGTCCAACTGTAAATCTAAGAACACGAAGTCCATCACTAAACCATGTTCCTTAGCACCACATCTACACTTTTAAATACTTCAAGGGAAGGTGACCCAACCACTTCACTGGTCAGTCTGTTCCAATGCTTGACAGCCTTTGGGTGAAGAAATTTTTCCTAATATTTCCTAATTTTCCTCAATCTTCCCTACTACAGCTTGAAGACATTTTATCTTGTCCAATCACTTGTTACACAATTATACTAAGTATGTAACAGTCATATATAAGATTATCTCATTAAAGATTATTCATAATTTTGCCATTATGTGTGCTGTTCATCTATCTGATGCTTTGAATTATTAGAACTGTTTTCACATTTTTTATTACAGCTGACCTTCTGTCCAGGGCCAAGTAAAAGATGTCTTTGAACAGACTAAAAGGATCCCAAAGGAAAGCCGATTTATGTTCAGTTTTTAAAAATACAATAAAAATGTGGAAAAAAAAATCTGCTCTATAATGTGATTATAAGGGAAAAAAACCTGGGTTTGTCTGAATCAAAATTACCTTTCTAAGTATACTTTCTAAATATACATGAAAATAAATATAGTAATTTTTAAGTTCAGGCTTTAAAAATATTGCATGCATGAAAGCATTAAGAAATAAAATATTCCCAAAGTTTTCTACTGTTTGTCTGTTCTCACCTATTTAATCTTTTTCTCAGATTTCTGAAGTGGAAACGGAAAAAAACATGAGTTGATTGCTAAGTCTTGTCATTTGCCAGGAAATTGAAAACTTCAGTACCATAGTGTCCAAGAAAGGAGATGTTTTTGAGAGTAAAGGGAAAGGCAGAAGATAAGACTCCTTTATATAGCACTACTGTCACAATGTACGACATGCCTCATGCTGAATACACAGAATTAAACTAAGTAGTTAAGGTTGGAAGGGATCACTAGAGATCACCTTGTCCAACTAACCTGCTCAAGAAGGGCAATGTAAAGCCAGTTGCTCAGGACTGAGTCCAGACAACTTTTGAATATGTCTAAGGAGGGAGATTCCATAGTCTGTTTGTGCAACCTGTTCCAGTACTCAGTCACTCTCACAGTAAAAAAAGTGTTTCCTTATGTTCAGAGGGAACTTCCTGTGTTTCAGTTTGTGCCCATTGCCTCTGGTCCTGTCACTGGGCAACACTGAAAAGAGCCTAGTTCTATCCTGCTTGCACCCTCTCTTCAGGTATTTATATACATTAAAAAGATCCACCCCCTGAACCTTCGCTAGGCTGAACAGTCCCAGTTGTCTCAGCCTTTCCTCATAAGAGAGATTCCCCAATTCCTTATCATCTTTGTAGCCACTTCATCATAGAAGCTTATCAAGTTGGTCAAACATTATTTCCGCTTGGTGAAGCCATGCTGACTACACCTAATGATTTTGTTATTCATGGGCCTTTAGAATTGTTTCCAGGATTAGCTGCTCTATCACCTTCCCAGAGATCAAGGTGAAGTTGATCAGCCTGTAGTTCCCTTGTTTCTCCTACTTGCCCTTCTTGAAGATCGGAGTGACATTTGCTTTACTCCAGCCTTTGGGCACTTCTCCCAGTCTCCATGATTGATCAGAGATTGTTGAGGGAGGCCTTGCAATGACATCTGCCAGGTCCTTCAACACTCATGGGTGCATCCCATCAGGGCCCATGAACTCATGTATGTTCAGGTTGCTGAAGTATTGCCTGACCTGAACCTCATCCACCTAGGGTAGGTCTTCCTTGTTCCAGCCTTTCGCCCTGGAAT
This sequence comes from Tringa tobata, assembly GCA_033628505.1. Taxonomy (NCBI): domain Eukaryota; kingdom Metazoa; phylum Chordata; class Aves; order Charadriiformes; family Scolopacidae; genus Tringa; species Tringa tobata. Next base: position 18,981,835 of record JAHREE010000279.1, on the reverse strand, counting down.
CTGGGACCTGGGATTCCTGAAAATCCTTTTTGCTAGTAAAGACTGAGGCAAAGAAGGTCTTTTCCATATCCTGTGTAACCAGGTCTCTCGCTAGTCTTCCTTTTATCATCTATATACTTATTGAAGCCCTTCTTACTGTCTTTGACTTCCCTGGCAAGACTTTGTTTCCTTTTTATGTTAGAGTTTGGCCAGGAACTATTTGTTTGTCCATGCAGGCTTGTTGGTTTTGCCTGACATAATACTTGATGGAAGGCATCACTCCTGAGCTTGGAGGAGGTGATCTTTGAATATTATTAATATAAATGTTAATATAAATGTTCTCCTAACAACTTTTCAGCATCCTAGCTAGCATTTATGCAGTTGTATTAGGTTGTTATGACATTTTCTCACCTAACTTCAGACATTAGTAGTTTAAATAGTTTCAATTCCTACATTTAGACATGTAGCATGTGTAAACTACTGTTGCAGATAGACGTATTTTTCTTAAGGAAACTGTAATGTAATTTATATCCCAATGTCTTCAGTTCTGCTCATAACAGTATTTTCTTACACATTTTGTAGGCTGTTCAAACTGTGATCAGTTTGTTTTCTTCTGTCTTTACAAACATGCTTTTCCAGGTGTTAGTGGAATTCATCATGCAATAGTTTACTGAAGTAGCGTCCTGGCTTGGGGTGCAGCAGAGCCAACTTTCTGTTCTGTGACAGAGGCTCTCGCTTGTACTTGTTTCTGTAGCAAGCTCAGTCAGCTGACTTGGTTGTTTACCCTGTGGAGGACTCACTTCTCTGGGGAGGAGTGGACAGGTCAGGTGACCCAAGCTGACCAATAGGATATTCCATGCTGTCTGCCATGCTGAGTATAAAAGCTGAAGGATGAATGGGGTCAGGTTGACTCTTTTTCAATGGGTGCTTGTTTCATGGTGCACTTTCTTTGATGATTGATGCCCAGCTCTGTCAGTTTGTCTACCCTTTGATGATTGATGCGAACTCTGTCAGTTTGTCTACCCTTAAACCCAAGCCATGCATTCCTGAAGGTAGATCTGGAATCCAGTTTTCATTTGTCACTGAGTCCACTCTGGAACTTTCCCAGTGCCTGTCAGTGACATCTCCCGGGGCCCTGGATACAGTTTTGTATATATTTATATGTATTGTATTTGTTTAATTGTTTCCTTTTAATATTTCATTTAAGTAGTTTAGTTTTTTCTAAACTTATAACTCTTTCTATTTGTCTTCTTCCTCTCCTTGGAATGAGAGGTAGGGGGAGCATCTGTCGTCATTGGCCAACCTGGCCCAAACTCCAACAAGTAGTAAGGTAAGAAATTTATTTGATTTTCTTTTAATTAAAGAATTTTCATCTGTCCAGAGAACTTTATTTTATTATGTCATGATATGGATCTTTGAGGTTTCATAATGAGCCTTTAAAATTTTCCTTTTTTGAGTGTCATTATTGTACTTGTAAGTGAAGCCCATCAATTCTCCCATAACGTTTTGTAAGTGTACACAATGGACATAATAGCCTGTAGTTACTTTGATTAGTATGAGCATTTATAAATGTATTACAGCTGGTGCATAGAGATGTGTGTAAGTAAGAATTATAGCACACATACAAGAAACTACAATGATTTCCAAAAATGCTAAGTTTAAAGATTGTGTGGATAGGTATTATGATGAAAGAGCTTGTAGTGAGGTGAGAATTGGTCTCTTCTCACAAGTAATGGGTGATAGGACAAGAGGAAATGGCCTCAAGTTGCACCTAGGGAGTTTTAGCATAGGAAATAGGAAAAAATTCTTCACCAAAAGAGTTATCAAACATTGGAACAGGTGCCCAGGAACATGGTTCAATCACCATCCTTGGAGGTATTTAAAAGATGGGTATATGTGGTGCTTAGGGATGTGGTTTTGCCAGCATTAGATTAATGGTTGGACTAATGATCTTAAAGGTCCCTTCCAACCTAGAAAATTCTATGATTCTGTGGGTCTTCCTAAATATATTTCTCTCTAGTGCAAAGGCTCTTATCGTCACAGTGTTCTAATAACATATATTTCTGGTCAATTAGATAAGAGGTTATATGATGATAAATCTGCTCTATAACCAGTCTTCCATGTACAAGTTTATCAATAACCATTTGCTTTCAAAACAGAGAATCAGAAGTATTGCAAGTTATATGTGTACTTCCTTCTATAATGTTTTGAGTCAATGCATTACTGACCATTTATTATTTGAAAATGTTTATAGCTGACCACCAAACAATGTGTTTCACCTATTTTCTTTTCTACTGTAGAACATATAGGTGAGTCTCATTAGCCTTTTTTAGAATCTCTTGCTGTATTCCCTTTAGATACTGTTTTATTTTTTTAATACCTATGGAAACTTGTTGGGGTTTTTTTGTGCAACACAAACTGACCTTGTTGATTTCAAAAGGTACAGCACATTATCATCATCAACTTTTTTTTTTTTACCATTTTCAATAGCTTATTTGCAGACACTAGTAAGTGTTGTAGTATTGCTTAACCTTCTTCCTCTAAATTTGGGGGGGTTTATGTTAATCTTCTACATTATAGAAGATGAATTTCATCACAAGAATTTGTATTCCAGTTGTGCATTTCCTTCATTGAAAGATATGCTGCATCAATTATTTAAATGCATGTGAACACATAATAGAATCATAGAATGGTTCTGATTGGAAGGCACCTTAGAGATCATCAAGTTCCAACCCCCCTGCCATGGGCAGGGACACCTTGCACTAGAGCAGGTTGCTCAAAGCCCCATCCAACCTGGCTTTGATCAATGTGAGGGATGGGGCATCCACACCTTCTCTGGGCAACCTGTTCCAGTGTCTTACCACCCTCACAGTAAAGAATTTCTTTCTAAAATCTAATCTAAATCTCATCTCAGTTTAAAACTGATACCCATCATCCTATCACCACACGCCCTCATAAAGAGCCCACCCCATCTCTCCTGTAGGCCCACTTTAGGTATTGGAAGACCACTATAAGGTCTCCCTGGAGCCTTCTCTTCTCCAGGCTGAACAATCCCAACTCCCTTAGCCTGTCCCCGTAGGAGCAGTGCTCCAGCCCTATGATCATCTTTGTCCATCTGCTCTGGACTCATTCGAACAAGTCCATGTCCTTCCTATGTTGAGGACTCCAAAGCTGGATGTAGTAGTCCAGATAGGCTCTCACCGGAGCAGAGTAGACAGGCAGAATCACCTCCCATGACCTGCTGGCCACACTTCTTTTGATGCAGCCGAGGATGTGATTTGCTTTCTGGGCTGCTAGCACGCATTGCCCGCTCATGTTGAGCTTCTCATCCACTGACACACCAAAGTCCTTCTCCTTAGGGCTGGTCTCCAGCTGGTTTTGGCCCAAACTGTATTTGTGCCTGGAATTGCTGTGCCCCAGGTGCAGGCCCTTGCACTTGGTTGAACTTCATGAGGTTCACGTGATCCCACCTCTCAAGCCTGTCCAGATCCTTCTGGAAGGCATTGCTTCCCTCCAGCATGTCAACTGTGCTACACAGCTTGATGTCATTGGCAAAGTTGCTGAGGGTGCACTCTGTCCCACTGTCCATGTCTCCAAAAAAGATGTTGAACAGCACTGATCCCAGTACTGACCCCTGAGGAACACTACTTATCACTGGCTTTCACTTGGAAATTGAGCTGTTGACCACAGCCCTTTGAGTGTGGCCATCTAGCCACTTCCTGATCCATTAAGTGGTCCATCCATCAAATCCATGTCTCTCCAGTTTAGAGACCAGGATGTCACACGGGACACTGTCAAACGCTTTACAAGTCCAGGTAGATAGCATCTGTTGCTCTCCCCTTATCTACCAATGCTGTAGTGCATTCGTAGAAGGCCACCAAATTTATAAGGCATGACTTGCCCTTGGTGAAGCCATGTTGGCTGTCACCAATAACCTCCTTGTTTTCCATGTGTCTTAGCAGCGATTCCAGGAGGATCTGCTCCATGACCTTGCTGGGTACAGAGGTGAGACAGACAAGCCTGTAGTTCCTTAGGTTTTACTTTTTTCCGTTTTTGAAAACGGGGTTATTTTTCCCCCTTTCCTGTCAGTGGGAACTTCACCGGACTGCCATGACTTTTTGAATATAATGGAAAGTGGCTTGGCAACTTCATCTGCCAGCTCCCTCAGGACTCTTGGATGGATTTCATCAGGTCCCCTATAAAGTTTTTGCATTTATGGGTCAATATACCTTCATGTTACAGTGAGGGATTTTGTTGTTGTCCTGGGAAATGTGCTGTACTGTGCAGTAGAATTTAAGTTGTTGGTATCATTTCATATTATAGAGACGTTGGCTAATGTAAGAACTATGCTGTGTTGCTAGAAATGTTCATACTGAATAGATGAGTGGACTTACAGACTTGTTGTTCTTGAGTGATTTCTGAACAACTGACTAACTAGAAATGTTAGCCAAAGCTGCAGAAGAATAGTCTGTGCCTTTAAGAGTGAGGGATAATATAAATAATTGTAAGCAAAAGAAAAAGATGAGTTCCGAGAAAACTATGATGAGGAGTGTGGATCCATTTTATCAATGTATGGATTTTGTTATTGTAGTAGCAGCACTAGAAGGATGATCAAAAAAGTGGTATAGCTTCCCATAGTAAAATACATTCACCTCTGGGACACAAGGACACCGACGAAAGGAATCTGTTCTTGAACAGTAGACGTAATGGATACCAAGACTGAAGTTCTGTTTCAGGGCGTATATAACATAAAGCTTGACCACAAAAAACAAAAAAGGGGGAAGGAGGAGTTTGAAAAGTTGAATGACAGTAGGATTTAGTCAAATATGTAAGAAAGTTAATTTAACTTTACCAGCTCCCTGATAAATATCAAACCATGAATGTTAAAGAGATTTGCCATTTTGTAGTTGCATGTCTAATGCATATTTCCAGAAAATTCTTCAGATGTCTCTCTGCACTGCACAAATTCTGAGAATTTAGCAACCAGAAATTAATATATAATATGATGGATGCAAGGAGAGGCAGCTGTGTATAAGGAAATCAGTACTTAGAAGAATTAGAATGAGCTTACTAGGAAAACAGAGAATAAGTGTGTTGAAAAGGTGGATCTCCAAGATAAAAGGCTGTTTTCTAAAGTACTGGAAAATTAATAAGTAAATAATGAGGAGATAATGTAAATAAAATAAGTAAATAGTAAATAAATAAAAACAAATTAGTAAATAATCAGAAATAGAAGACTCTAACATAGACATTTGTGACAGTGACATAGTAAGAAAAATGAAACATGAGAGACAGAGAAATACACAACACTTTTCCAACAGAGAAGGGGCCTAAGAGGCAGGGAGATTGTCACTTTCTATGGCAAAAGATTTTTCCCAATTGGATGAGAAAAGATTAAGATTCCTCGGGCAATTAAACACTGTGTGATATTTCCTGCACTAGGAATCAGCATAGAATGTATAACTGAACTTTCAGAACCTCATCAACACCGATCATGTTAACATTTGCCAAATTTTAAAACAAATTTGTTGCAGAGAAGCTGGCATAATTTATGGACATTTGCAAATATTGTCATAAATATAGTACGTTTCTAACTCTCTGGAACCCACAACAGCAATCCATGGTGACAGCAAGGGTGTTACACAATAGATGCACAAATAATACCATATGCATTCAGTAGGAAAAAATGTCCAGAGGGAATTATAGATGCAAATCCCACACTTCCTTTTTAGGAGTTCAGATCAGGCCTAAAACCAAAGTGTCCATTACCTTCTGAACTTGTTTACTTTGCAATAATACAGTGATAGTTCTCTGCTACATAAGGAAGTTTTGTACAATTTCATATTTACGTTTTAGTTGATTAAGACTGTATCTCAGTGTTTTGACACAAAGCTTTTATACTATCATACTACCCAATGTCATATCAGCATTGGACACATTAGAATTATATATTTTAAAATTAGTCCATTATTTATTTTATTATGAATCCCAGACCCTGGAGACAAGGGAGAAGCTCTGGAGAGAGAGGAAGATTTTCCCCCTGGTGGGGAGGACTGGTTTAGAGACCAGTTGGCCAAACTGGACATCCACAAGTCCGTGGGCCCAGATGGGATGCACTCACGAGTGCTGAGAGAACTAGCAGATGTTATTGCTGGGCCACTCTCTATCATCTTCAAAAGGTCATTGAGAACAGGAGAAGTACCCGAGGACTGGAGGAAGGCAAATATCACTCCAGTCTTCAAAAAGGGCAAGATGGAGGACCCAGGAGACTACAAGCCAGTTAGTCTCACCTCTGTCCCTGGGAAGGTAATGGAGCGATTCGTTCTGGATGTCATCTCCAAACATGCTGAAGAACAGGAAGTTATTGGAAGTGGTCAGCATGGATTTACCAAGGGTAAATCATGCTTGGCGTATCTGATAGCCTTCTATGATGGCTGGATGAGGGTAGAGCAGCAGATGTCATCTACCTCGACTTTCAACAACAAGGAAAAGCATTAAGCAAGAGGTAACATTTTCAAACTAATACAGCCATTGGGAAGCCCTAAAGGAAGGAAAAGGACGATATAATATTTAGGTCATTTTGATCATTTTTAAATATCTCTATGTATAAGTAGCTTGAAAATGTTTTCTAAAGTGCCATATATTCTTGAAATGCATATAGAACTATATGAATGTATCTACAATCAATACTGAAACAGACAACCTTTTTCCACCTTTAACAAATTTTGAACTGCAAGAACTGGGAAGTGGATTGCAGAGTCACATGGGTCAGGCACAGTAAGCCAGCTGAAGCTCTAAGCTACAGATATACATTAATTATTCATTTCATGGGGATCCTGGTGGACAACAAGCCAAACAAGAGTCATCAGTGTGCAGCTGCAGCAAGGAAGGCAAATTGGATCCTGAGTGGCATCCACAGGGGCACTACTAGCAAATATAGAGATAGCATCATCCTGTTCTATGCAGCACCTGTCAGGCCACACCTGGAGTACTGTGTCCAGTTCTGGTCTTTTTTAATAATTTACCACTAGGACTTTTCCAACAAGAAATTTTCACAAAAGAGCGGTAGACCAGTGCTTTCAGCAGGGATTCTTTACAAAGTAAGACTAATAAAATCTTACAAGCAGAAAAAGAAGTTATATTGTTCTAACCCATAGAAAAACAGAAATGAAGAAATTATGTCTAGTGTCTTCTTTATAGCACTGTGATTTTTTTATTCTCCTTTGTACTGAGAGATCATGGTTTAAATTTTCAAATATGTAATTGAATATACCTATTCAAATATATAAATTTTCATATATATATATGCACACTTATTTTTCTTTTCAGAATGCACAAGATTGTACATTCTTGTTTGGTTTTTTTTTGTTTTTTTTTTGTTTTTTACAATAAATGAGCTATAATCTCTTTTGGATTTACTGGTTGATTGGTTACTATATTTCAGGTTCTCCAATAATATTTTCTGGGGAAAAAAAAAAAAAACAAACACCAAACCACAAAGTGTTTTTTTTTAAGTAGAAAACATTTATTTGTTAAGGATTTTTCTAGAAGTGATAAAATTTCATTTCATATTGATGTTATTTCTTAAATACTCCTGCTTATAGCCATCTGTTAAAAAAGCACATATTACTTCTATTGTATTTTTTCCCCTTAAAAATTATAGGAAAATGTCACATAGTGAAAACAGGATTTTTCGATTAACAGTTTTGGTATGTTTAGATCTCACACAGAAAGCTTTAACATTCAGATGTTCTTAAAGTCAGGAAAAGTCAGCATAAACATCTAATACAAAAATTAAAGCAAAATGAAATTTTATTTCTTTAAGTTGCTGCTGGCATGGATGGTGTAAACATACCGATTCAGTTTTTATTTGGTCACAGAATAATTTTTTTAGCACCAGTATGTTTACACCATAAAATTATATTAGTAATTGTTTCCAAGTCTCTTTAGGATTACTTTTATATTTTTAAATAATATGTGTTGCCTCCATAAGGACCATTACTATTCATTTCCAAAATGTCTGTTTTAGTTCATTCATAACTAATTACACCCATATTGCTGTGCTCTGAGGATGGCGTGAAACACAATTTTCCAAAGAAATGTCATCCTACTGTACTGGACTCACAGCTGGCCAGAAGAACTTGCCTACCTGCTGTCAAACAGGGAGATAGATCCAAAAAATAGAAGAAGAAAATACATAAAAAGTTTACGTAACACTTTCAACAGAGGTGAAAGACTGGAAAACATCCAGCTCTTGCTGATGTCAAAGATTGCTAATCCTTAGTCAGACCCCTGATATTTAGAAAAACATTGGCAATGATTGAAAGTATTCGCTGGAGGGGAAATAGTATTTGATGAGTCTAAAATAAACACAGGCTAGGTTTATTTCACTGAAATTAGTACTTTCAAGTATATCAGAAAAATTTATCAGCATGTTTACGATTTGACAGTTTTATGATAATAGAAAAAATAAAACGGTTTTATACAGTCATTTCAAACTATTCCCAATATTTCTCAAGAGCAGCAGTATAAGAATATCACAAAAACCATTTTAAAAATCTGAAAAGGATCTTGGGAATTCATTTACCCTATTCTCCTGCCTGGAAGCAAAAATCACATACACCAAGTTCATTCAGTACATGTGCTTGTCTAGAGTGTTTCTAAAGACTTCCCGTGATAGAAATTTGACAGTTTCCCAAGTAGTCTAACCCAGTGCTTCCTTGTATTTTCTGCAGAGAAGCACACCCCCACCCCCCCCCCCATTCACAATATTTTGATGTGTTCCTCTTTGTGCTGGTTATTGCAGATTTGGAGAACAGATTAATCCCTTCTATGCATCAGGCCTTTACATTTACAGTTTTAGTTTCTCTAAACCAAATATCCCCAATTCCTTAATCCATTCTATATACATCATGTTTTCTAGATCTCTGACCATTTGCTTTCTCTCTCTGGATTCTTTCCGATTGGCCTATATCCTTCTTGAATTGTGTGTGTCCCAAAATTAAATACATGACTGGAGCTGATGATTTACTACTTGACATGTAGGATGGAAAAATCAATTAGTTTTCTTTCAAACAATACATATATTGTACAATCCAGTATGTTTTCCTTTTTCACAACAGTGTGAAAAACATTCGGCTTCTTATTCACTGGAACTTGCAGTTCCCTTGCTCATTTCTGCTGCTGATCTGCTAATGTTGCCCCTTCTATTTCTTCAGCCAATTATCACCAAGTGTAAACATTTTGTATTTTGCCTTATCAAATGTAATCTTTTCTGAGTATCTGAGTTGTTGATACCTGTTTGTCTTAAACTTACCAGCTAAATGGCTTTCAAATCTTCCATTGTCAGTACCAAAATCAGTAACATACTATCTTTTTATACAAGTTGTTAATATTGAATATTATGAGATCCAGGACAAAAGAATAATCCTTTAGTTTGACAATAAATAGCCAATAAATACTCTCAGAATATAGCTTTCTTATCAGTTATATACATCTGACAGTGGTTTATTTTTCATGGAATGGAATATTGTTCCTGTGCTGGATGAGCCTTGGCTAACAGCCACCCACCCAGCCATATGTTCACTCTCCCTTCTTTTGAGGGGCAGGAGTGCCCCTCCATTGAGAAAATGGAATGACAAAGCTTGTCAAAGCTTGAGATAAGGACAGGTAGATTGTTTACCAGTTACTGTTGTGGGCAAAACAGACATGACTGGGGGAAAACTAATTTAATTTATTCCCAGTTAAAATGGATTCCAGTAGTAAGAAACAATGACAAACATTAAAACAACATTGTTGCTCCCCGTCCCTCCTTTTGCACACCCAGCTTCATTCCTTACTCCTCTTACCCACACTGAGTGGCACAGGTGAACAGGGCTTTGGGGGTTATGGTTTGCCCCCTCCTACACTCTTTTCTCCGCTGTAGAGGGCTCTTCCACAGACTGAGTTCTTCATGAAAAAAAAATTGCTCCATCATGGGTCCTCCACAGGCTGCAGGAATATCTGCTCTGGTGACATGGAGCACATTCTCCTCCTCCCTCTCTGACCTTGTTGCTCTCTCTGTTGTTTTTTCACTTTTTTCATATATATGTTTTTGACATACGCTTTAGGATTGATAATTTGCATGTCTGACACCACAGAGTGTCAGACATCTGAAATATGCGCTGGCATATTGTCTGGCAGATTGTGCAAAAATCCTGCAAAAAACCCCGTCTTCTTCTGGAGTGACAGCCGAAGGCCAAGCAAGATACCCTGGACTGTCCCTAGTGATGTTACACATCAAACTGAATCAAAAATCTGCACATTAGACATCTTGGGGTGGAGGGAATCAGCCCTTGAGTTAGACTGTTGGAATCAAGTGTTTAAAATGTAGGAGCCTGTGTTATTCTCAATGAAGTATAGATTTATTCATCTCACCCTCAAAAGGAAACCTTAATCTAGTCAGCTGGATGATTAAATTCAGATAGCATTGACTGTTCTAATTAGATGTCGCTGACCAAAATGAAAATTTAGGCATCTATTTTTCAGTGTAACCATACGTCTGACTGTCCTGAAGTAGACAGGTGTCACACACAGAATCACATAGAATTGTAGGGCTTGGAAGGGACCTATGGAGATCATCTAGTCCAGCTCCCCCCTGCCAGAGCAGGTGCACCTAGAGTAGGCTGAACAGGAACACATCCAGGTGGGTTTTGAATGTCTCTAGAGAAGGAGACTCCGCAGCCTCTCTGGGTAGCCTGTTCCAGTGTTCTGTCACCCTCAAAGTAAAGAAGCTTTTCCTCATGTTGAGATGGAATTTCCTGTGTTCCAGTTTGTGTCCGTTGCCCCTTGTCCTGTAACTGGCTACCACTGAGAAGATACTGGAGAAGATACTGGAGAAGAAATACCTCTTAAACTAATTTAATTGTGTCTGGAAACACATTTGAAATAGCTCAGATTATGATAATCCTAAAAGTGACATTTCTAGTGGCTTGAGGGGGTTATAGGATGGCTGGTTTAGATGTAGTTTGCATCTAATCTACATTGCAGATTTCTGAGTTCAGGTGTGATGGATCTTACTCCTTTAAGGAACAGAGTGTTTGCTGTCTTGTCTGATCCTAAACTATACTTTAGCATATCTAGTTTTAAATCTCACTCTGCTACAGACTTTCTATGTTGGCTGGGTCAACACTGTGGGTCTGTAACAGTGTTGTAGGTTCAAGTCCTGAAAACAGTATAGTATTGTTGATGTGACACTCTGGCTGAACACACTCTGAAGTTTATTGAGACCTTGCTGTGATCTATGTCATTAGAGCACATAGACATCCTATTTACAGAGGAAGGGGATAAAAATGCTTTGTACTTCGAGTTCAGATTTTCTTTTCTGTCAGAAAAGGGACTTCCTGTGTACTTGTGAAATTTTTACCACAGTGAATCTTTACTTACAATGTTGGCAACATGAAAAAAGAGGAAGATTTTTTTTTTATAGATATATATTTTCTTCCCAAATGCATTTTTGACAAAGCTTTCATAAAGCAAAGTCATACATATAGTTTTATAAAACTGAAGTATAATTGCTAAACCTAAAGGAAAATGTGCCATGATTTTTAATCTACAAGTTTTAAACAAAGGCCTGTTCTAGACAACTTAAATTACAAGGCTACACTTGAATATTGAAGCAAAAACTCCACATTAAGAAGACTAACAAGAATTAACTTTACAGAAAAATATTTTCCCACGGTTCATGCAGACTTAAGGAGAAGTGACCCACCTGGACATGTTCCTGTGCAACCTGCTCCAGGTGGACCTGCTTTGGCAGGGGATGTTGGACTAGATGATCTCCAGAAGTCCCTTCCAACCCCATATCATTCTGTGATTCTGTGAAGTGAACGTTCTCTGAAGTTTTCAGTTAAATGTTTAATATTTCACATTTAACTCATTGGCAGTGCTCTGTCAACTTCCTTTCAAAGAACTGCCTCCAGTCACCTTACACAGTAAAATTTCTTCAACCCAAATAGCCTTGACGTTTTGTAGGGACAATATACTAGCTGAGCTTTCCGCAGCAAACACTGATCTCCACACCTCGTGCTGAACGATTTATAAGGAGTCAGTGAAAACAGATTACACATCCTGGCTTAATAGATGGACATACTTTATCCTGTTTAACAGCTTTATTGTGGGGACAAAGGGAAGGACGACTTTAAAGGAAATAGTCCTGCGTTAGGTATAAAACTTACACTACACCAGCATGTAACAAAACACCAAATTGACTCATTTCCACATCATTGCTTGTAATTATGCTCCTGAATAATTAAATTTTAAGTATAAAGCAGCTAATAATGCAAATTCTAAGCTAATGCTTTACTTAATGTCATTAAAACGTAAAGCCCAATTAGAGAATTGATAACACTTCTGCTTCTGTCCAGCTCTATACAGATCAGCCTACAGTACCTTAGAGCAGCATAAAGAGGATTGACTTTTTCAGATTCTTCTAATCTGTGATACGAATAGGTAAGGCCAATGCTTGTTCAAAGTGAGCATTTCAATGGACATAGCTCAGTTACGAGAGATTTGAACATTAGGCGTTAAGGAGGGTGGGGCGGGGGGAAGATCACTAGTGTTGGATTATTGGATTCAGTGTGTTGCTTTGAGAATTTCTCTTTCAGCATCCTTTTTGCTGCAACATTAACTTCTCAATGATATTATTATAAAAATGTCTACTATTTTTCTTTTTTTTTTTTTTCCTTTGGAGCTTTACTACCATCTTTCCACATCTTGTAAAGGATAAAAGAAATAAATTATATGTTACAGTATAAAGTTCCTGTGATACGAGGTTGGAATGGCTAGATCTTCTGAGTGGTGCAGGTCATTCCAAATGCTTTATATCCTTCTATCATCTATGCTGTAAACATTGAATCTGAAACGGTTTAATTATTTATTATGTACTCTTTGTGTGGTTTAAAATTAGATATAATTTACCCTACAAAATATTTTCCTAGTTTCAGTGGGAGCAGAGCAAAGGGCAAACTAGCAGTGGTTTAAAAATAATAGCTGTGCATAGTCTCTTATATCACTACAGACTGGGTCCAGTCTATAAAGTCCGAAACAGGATTTAGTTGAAACTTAGATGTCTTCATCCCAACTGTGATCCAAATATCCCTGCAGCTTTAACCCTTGAGACATCTGAACTCTTTATAGAAAGTTATGGCTTTATTTGCTTTGGAAGTTTGGAAAGCTCTTAAGGCGTAATGTTTGCCCTAGCTTCAGATACCTGCAGTATAAAGAAAAGAAAGAACTATATGTATTTAGAGACTGACCTATTTTAGAAAGGTGTCTTAACATAGGATGAGTCATACTACATGAATTGTCATTTTTCTTTTCATTAACTCTAAAATGAGACTAAGCTGGTTATCTACTATATAAGTATTTATAACAGAGATGCCCTAATGTTAGTGCAGAGACATACCACATCCAAGAGTCCTGCTTCTGTTCACATTAGAAACTTCCACAGCCAGAGCAGGTGAGCATATGGCTCACCTGTTTCTTCTTTCACCTAAGGCTCTTGAGATTCTCAGTTCAGAATACATTATTCTAAACTAATAAATAAGCAAAATAATTATAATAAATGTATTTTAAAAGAAATATAAAAATATTTGATATAAATTTTAAACAGCTCAGGTGCACAATTTCTATAATAGTTTAGTAGTGATACTATTTGCCAAAAAATTAAATTAGCAACAGGCTTACTCATCACTGCTCCTCATTTATAAAGTCATCTCCTAAGAATATTCCTTTTAAAACATTGTAAGGAAGCCAAGATAGGAGACTTTAATTCTCTCTCTCTATCTCCTTTTTGCTGCACTGCAACAAAGTTCAAGACCTCTGGGACTGGAAGGCGACATTATGATTATGATTCTAGGAATGACACATACTTAAAGATCCTGCTTCAAAATCAGGAGCACCTAAATTCTAATCAAAAAAAGCCATCTACCAAACATAGTCTAACAAGTAAGTATCTAAATAAGTAAATAAAGTAAGCAAGCTTTTAAAATTGCAGATTGATGAACTGAGATGAAGCCCTAGATTAAATTCGTATGTTTTGATCAAAATTTACAAAATTGTATAGTAAAATTATGGTTCTCAAAACTCTTAAACAAAAATATGCTTATTTCAGAACTTTGGGACTATTGAGGGAAATCTCAGAGATCTACAGAATGTTTTTTAAATAAATCCACTGAATTTATGAAATTCCATATAATTTGAAAGTAAATTATTTAAATACAAACTAAGATAGGGTTAAACATGTTTATACATTTGATGTAATTTTATACATTTTGAATTTTATAGCTCACAGTTACTGCAGTAATGGGAAATTAAAGACTTTAAGACTGCATAGTCAAGAAATTGAAATATTCATGTTGTGGGTAGATTGAGACAGTAAAGATATCCAGGAAGATAAGAACCATGACAATAAGAGAAGTTTTGCCAGAAGTCCTTAAACCTGGCAAGAGTACAATAAAGTGTTATGTAAGTAAAATTAACTGCCCATTTCAGGTTTTAGCTCACATCTTTATTTTATTTTTTTTCTTTTCTTTAATTCTGAACACTTTTTGTTCTTTTTCTGTATTTAGTTCTTAGTATAGCTCACATTCTCTTCTTCCCTTCTTTTTTTTGGTCTATTTTTATTTCTATTCTATTTCTCTTTCCTGCTTTAAAATCTTTGTTTCTTTGTTTTTCCTTTAATATCTTTCTTTCTGTGCTCAAGCTCTTTTCTTCCTTTGTGATATTTCTGTTGTTCTCATTTCAGTGGTTTTAGATTTTGTTTTTTTATTTTATTTCATCTTATTTTTTTCACTTTGTATTAGCCTGCTTTTCTAAAGAAGCTTGGTTTATGTAAATACTATACCTTTTCAGCTGTCTATCTGTCTCACATCAGATTCTGAATCTGATGGCTCATTAACCAAAACTGACAGAATAGTACAGAGTCTTACAGGTAAGGCATTTCCCAATCAGTTTGGGAAAGTTGGCAGCTGGCTGGAGGGCAACGATCCAAATCGATGTTCCGTCAAATGAAAGGCAGTTGCAACTGAACCATGTTCTGAGAAGCAGCAGCCAAAGACTCTTGTGCTGCCGTCAGCCAGTCCTGTGCAGGCTGCAACCTGCCTTGCCAAGCAGGTAAGGAACATGGGTGGGCAGCAGCACCAGACACTAGCAAGAGAGCAACGTATGTCAGCAATCTCCAGGAAGCTTCTTTAGTTTTATTGCTTATCAACTTTTCTTTTCCCCTCTTCCTCCTAAACTGCTGAAGTTAAGCTAAGCCAAATGCGTTGACTCTGCAGAAAGCTGTTGCAGTGATCAAGCTGTTGCATTTGTTCCTGATATGCTCAGCAACTGACTTTGGTGACCAGGTCAGGAGACGGGCTTCTGTTCCACTGGGCAGAAAATGGACCTGTTTACCAATACTGGATGAGCAAAGCAGATAGAATTTTGGTTACCGAATAAATGATTTTTGAGGACTAATGGTCCTAAATTATTGCGTAATAGAGGCAAAGTCACTAGCACAGTTTCTAAAAGCAGGAATAACATTTGGATTTCTGTATTGTTATTGTACCAGAAACAAGAACTTTATGTTCAATTTTGCATCATTTTCCTTCATTTCAAGGAGTATCTAATAATCTTATTCATTCCAATCAGTGAAACAGAAAAGCAAACTCCCCAAATCTGATTCAAAGTAGAACTTTTGGATTTCCAAGTCATCTGTTGCAACAGCTGAAGTACACCAGAAGAAAAATCATGCACTAGGCATCCTGTAGTGCACAGGGAAAGACAGATGCTTCAGCTAAAGATATATGCATGAATTCCCAACTGAAGCACATTCAGCACAAGAAGTCAAAAAGAAGTAGCTAACAGGAAACCCAAGTAACAAAATATTATATAAATTCAGCAATTTATAAATTAAAAAAAAAAAAAAAATCATCAGAGATAACACTACAAGAAGGGAATCTTCTCTGCAAAAAGCAGCCTTTAGTGTTCCTATCCGTATTTCCATGAAAAAAAAAATGATGTTACTACAAGCTCAGTATCATTTGAACAGGGACATCTAGATCTATAAAAACAAATGAAAATACACTTGCCAACAATACTGAAAGCAGAGTCTAAAATGAGATGATCAGAAAGAGAAGGAAATACATAACACACATCAACCAGTGACTTCCAGAAATGACTGTTGATTAGCTCTTTATTCACACTTACCTCTGTAATTCTGAGTCCTCTCTCCCAAATTCCTAGTGTTCATATTCTCCCTTCACTACCCTACCATAACCAACCCTGATTGATTCTCATTTTTTCCATCCTATTCTTTACTACACTTAGTCCCACTATATTAGAAATGCCCATACGAATGCATTAATTTAATAGACTTCTTAGCCACTGCTTCTGCTGTAATAGCTATCACCACCTACAATTCTGAATCAAAGGAATGTTTATTTAAAGCTTTTATATTTTTTTATTCTTCATAGGATTCTAGTATGATCACTGCCAAAAGGTTCTTGTTCATAATGAGGCTGCTGAAAAAGCCATGAGTGAAAACTGTTTTAAATTACCTTTTATACAACTGAAAAGCCTAAATTCTACCTAAAGTATTTCCTTCATTTACATTTCATTTATTTCCTCTGAAATGCAATGAATGTACCTTTATGTTTCATAAATTCATCTAATCTAGATCATGTCTATAAAAATTAACCTTTTTTTAAAAAAAAATATTTTTTACCACATTTGTCAAGCTCTGAAGCATGGAAAAATTCAAACAAGCAACACATTTTGGATATGAGTTTTCCTAGGTTAGAAACAATGAGCTATCTGATGCTTGCCTAAAAACTGTAGAAAGTAATTTGGATGTAAGCCTAAGTGATCAAATTCTAAATTGAAGAGATGTGCAACTTTGTTACAAACTAATAAAATCCATTGAATCTGGATTTAAAACAAAAACACCAAACACCAAACAAACACCGAAGTAAAAACAACAACAAAAAAAACCAAAAACAAACTCCCAAACTGATCCAAAAAAACAGAAAATGTTCAGGATAGCTTATCAATCACTGTGCCTCCAACTAAACAAAGTTCTTAGTTTTCCTCTAGCAACAAAAGCAGCGACTACTCCCAGTAATTTACATGCTTACAGTTTACAGTTGCAAAATGTTCATTCCTATATTCTTTTAAACATTGGGTCTTTGAAAAGAGGGGATCGTTTTCCTCCTTTAGATCAAAAGGGCAGGAAATAGTGTATTGAATTTCAAAAAATCTTTCTGCTGGAGTGTAAGTAATGACTAAATGAGAAGCCATGAAGTAACAGCTTTATTCAGTTGCTGTTACTGTCATCACCCTGTTTACACACTGAACTGAATTACCTCTTGTGCAGTATCTTTGTGTAACTCTAGCAAAAAAGCCATAGCTGAAGGTTGTTTCACTACAAAGTCAGACACTAGCCAAAGTGCCTGTCAATGTTCTTTGCCTACTGTTGTTGTTGAGCTGGTGCTAATAGAAATAGGAAAAAATTACTGCATGGTTTAGCTAGAAATACACATGCCATTGCGGCTAGCACAGGAGGCACTGAGAGCTGAGGCATTCCTCTTGTCAGTAGTGAGACAACAGAGGAATTGAGAGCAAAGATAATCGCGTGATGATCTCACTGTGACCATAATTTAGATTTTTGGTTTCTGTGTGTCTGAAAGAGGACACTTATGCCTGAGAAACAATTTTCGTAGAGAGAAGACATGATTTTTGAATAAAATATCTCATTCAAGTACTGTCTTTTTTTCCTTAAAACTGTAATCAGTCTCAAAACCACAAAGTTAAACTCTAATATAGGCTAAGTGACATGAGCATTAAGTAATGACTACAGAAACACAGAAATGCCATTCTGTCTTTTGACAGAAAAACAGAAGCTTATCTACACTTTAGGTAAGAATGGGAATTTAATATATACTTTTTCACTTTTTTATGAGTATATTTTTATATTAAAATTTCAATACCATAAAAGTGACTTCCTTTTAGGTAAACCAAACCATGAAATAATCTGGCAGAAGCCCCTTTTCTCCAATACATAGGTATTTGGGGAAAAACAAACAAAACCCACCGCACTGTAGTCCACTAATCCAGTATGTGGTTTGCAGTGATGCTGCTACTTTCACTTCTTTTGATCTTGCATCTTCTTTCTCATTGTCAGTCATGAGCTGTTGTTTTTTTTTTTAACTGTAGAGTTGTGTAACATTATTATGTAAATGCTTCCTTATCCTCCAAAGCAGCAACCCTCTGCTGAGAATTCAAGCAATACTGCAGAGGTCTGCAGCAAGATTTGAGGTCTTGAGACCTGACCTTTGGGTGAATACATTTTAACCAGGAAATTTGATTACTGTGCATCGGACCACGAGGGACTGTTTCTCCTATGCTTGAATTAGAAAGGCATGGATCAGCTCCTCCATAAAGCTCATATTAGTAGTCCCTATCAGAAAATTCTGCTCTGAATTCCTTAAGTTATGCAATGCTAAATTTTTCAGCCTTCATGCACAGCCATGGTGGGAAACCCAGAACAAGGCTCACACAACCTGTTGAGCAGTTCCACCCATATGACTGACTACGCTGAGTCCATCAGTCAACTTTCTCACGCAAGGCATCATCCTCAAACGCTGAAACAGAGACGGAGAAATGCTTCTTACTATGTTGAAATTATTCTTGAGGCTAAAAGCTATGTTTCAGGCAATGCTCAGAAGTTTACTGAATTTACAATGAAGAGGAAAGGGATGTCATAAGAAAGCAGTTCTTCATTCTTGCTCAGTTCATTATCTTACATTTTTTGACTCATCCTTTAGAAGTTTCACAGCTTGAGACAAAGCTAAATGATTCTTGGCATCTGATTTAGGTTTGTCCTTCCTCTAGTCCTTATTAGTGCTGCAGTTGCTTGCCTGACAGGGTAACAAGCAACTTAAATTCTCCCTTAATTCATTACAAAACATTTTAGCCTTAGAGGTATTTATCTGAAGTGAGTGAGTTGGGAAAAAGGACTTTTTTTCCTTTGTTCAACAAAGTAAAGCTATTATGTTTATCCTCACACAGTCTGTCCTCTTAACAGATTTTAAATGAAGAGAAGAATAAGTCAAATTCATCTGGAGGCTTCAGCCTAATCAAATAATTGCTGTCTCATAAAATCTGCTTTTAGAGTCTGATTTTTTATTTACTGTTAGCAATTCTTAAACTATCCATTAAAAACACTACTAAGGGGAAAAGAAAAAGTTAAATGAAATCTTTCTTGGTTTTGTAGAAGTTATCACTGGCGTTGTAGTTATGTCTTTAGAGCGTAACTGTTTAGAATTTTTGCATTAGCAGATGTTCTGAACAGGCAGAATTATTAAGAATTTGTATTAATTAACATCAAGCTTTAAACATTTCTACTTTATAACTTTGGAGAAGAGAAAGGTCAATTTAAGCCCAGGACCTGGTAGCTTACCGTACTCATTTCTTTTGGGCATCTGGGTGTGAGTATCTTTGCGAAAAAAGCTCCCATGTACAAGCCCTAGAATTATGAATATGCATTTTGATTAATAAAATACTTTAGAAGCTTTTTGAACTAGAATTTTCAAGCTCAAAATTAACATTAACAGCATGTCAGACTGTAACAACATACAGGCTTGATTGTAAGAGAATGACTAATGCAGACCTGTTAAAAGCAAGTATTGTTCTAACCAGTAAGAATATTACCCATAGAGTTGCAAGATCATACAAGGTAGATATTTGAATATGAAGATTTCAGTTAATTTTCCAATATCGCTTCCTAAGTTTATTGACAGAATTGAGCAATGACTATGAATGAACAGGAGGGTCAATCAGATCCCTGGCTCAGGATAAATAAGAGGGAGATAGTCACAGGTGAATACGGTAGAAAAGCAGAAAATAAAATGAAATTGTGCATCTTAAAAGAAAATATGTTTCTCATCCTCTGGGAAATAATCAACATTATTGATGGAATAGTATGGCCTATCAAATCACAAATCGCTTGTGACATCTCCAAATTCAGGATTTTAAAATTCATGTAACAACTTTACTATCTAATTCAGTGCCTTGACTTTCTGGTTACCTAAGGTCTTATTTTATTTTGCTGTTTCAAAAAAGATAACATTTCTATTTGCTTTAAAAGTGTTGGCAAACAGATTTCTGTTACCAGTTGTTGCTTCTATGAGTTGATGCTGCAAATTGGTAACTCGTGTGGTTCATTTCACTTCTCTTTGACAGCCTTTTTAGAATGGAATGGGATATTCCTTGTAAGAGTTTTCTTCTCTGTCTACTGAAGGAACCTGGACACCTATCTCAAAATAATTTCTGAATTACAATAGAAAGGTGTGGTGAATCATGTTCATAAATCTTATATCATTTTTCAGAACTGTAAGGGAAAGACATTCCTCTATTCACTGTTCAGGATCCCCCTATTATCAAACATCAGAAACGATCATTCTTGACACAGCCTTTCTATTCATATTAATTAATGAATATTTGAGTATTCATAAAGATGGCTAGCATTTTTCTGGAGGTTTGCAATAAAGTACTGAAGTGGGATCCAGCCACAGGTTTTTATTAACATGTTTTCTGGTTTGAAAAAGTGGAGAGAGGTTTACTGAACAGGAACAGTCAAGGCATATATACTACTGTGTTCCAAAGCTGTTTAGGACTTAAGTTGTATCGGGGCTGTAACAGAAAAATATACCTATGGTTAAACTAACAGTGATATGCTTTTCAAATATTCAGCTATCAACTTCTGATTGGAAGGAAGTTGAGGGCATTTTATATGCTATTTATTTCTTGCTTCTTTTTCTCAAGGATAGCTTTCTAAGCCCTGAAGTTGCATGGAAAAGAAAATCTGCATGAGAACAGGAATACCATTTAAGAATCAAATCCAAGTAAGGAAACATACATAACCTGACTTTATTCAATTATATTTGAGATATTCTACATATTCCTATCAATTGTCAAAGTGATTTATTAAAAAGTCATTTTTCCTGCTTATATTTCTTGGTCCCACTGAAATAAACTGTGCTAGGTAAAGCAAATTGGTTTTATGAAAGATTAGGTGCCAGAAAAGTGTAAAGGTTTTATATAAGCATTACTTTGACTACTTTATGAAAGAAACTTACCATCCCCTTCCCTTCAGCTCTCCCTTTCCTCCAAAATCTACAAAAAAGCTTTTTCTTTCCTAAGTGCCTCTTGAAACATCAAGTGCCATATAAAAATACCCTGAAATATATTTCAGAAATGTAAGAACTCCTTCATATTTCACAAATTTGTCACTGGAAGATTAGTTAAAAACAATCATATCATACTTTAACCTTTGACCTTTCTTTGGTGATGGAATGCTTTTTCTTTACAGCTTATCTACAAATGAGACTTGTACTGACCACAGTACATCATGTCTGCCTTATTAGTGTGAGTTAATAGTAGCCTGAGGACCCTTTTTGTTCTCAGCTCTGCTGTTTATTCTTTTCACCCAGAGGTCAGTAGCTGCTCAAACCATTAAGAACTGCTGAAAATATGTTCACATTTTCTTCTGAACCAACTGGTGATTCTGAGACAAAAGGCTGTATATGGAAATCGTTACTGGTGAAGAGCTTTAAAAATATAGTTTTTGAGCATAAGTTAATGGCACAAGGGAAACTTTGACAGAATTCTTTTGTAAGATTTATGGTAGAATTGGACATTGTTTAAAAAAGAAGGTATTTTATATAGAAATGGAATAATAATGCAAAGCAGGGCTAACTGATGTAGTTACAGGTACAGTGAAATAATTAAATGAGTTCTCTGATTTTTCCAAGGGACTATGTTCAAACTATTTTTTTACTATTGCAGATGGAAAAATGAGTGAAAATACTGTGTTGGACAAATTCTGAATTAATGAATTTGTCTTTTAAAAGTAAAAATCACTGGAAAACCATTGAAGGGCTTACTTTTCGGTTGAAACCAAATTGAAAATTCTGGTTCTTCAGTTACATATTCACAAAAAATTCACAAGAATAAACTGTGTAACAAGGTTATGTAAACCAGGTAAATCACAGTTTCTTGTGTAAATCAAAGGGAAGAGACTTTAAAACTATTTGTTCAATACAAAATTCATCCTATTACTCTGGATCGCATAAGGTTAAATGTATTACTTACAGGTCACTAAAAAGTCAGACTACACAGCACTTGCACAGAATTCTCCAGTCCTGAAAGTTTCTGCAAAGTTGCTTAGTTTAGGACTATGGTTTTCAGTTTTAAGATAAAGATAAAACTAAGAGATAGGTTCAGTAAAAATTTCTATGTCTATCCAGTGGGACTCAGCTAAAAATAGGTGTAAGAGCCCATGTTCTGATGTCTCTGAAGACATGGGTGGTCTGCCCCTCCATGTGTGTTTTTAAGGCCGCCTCAGTAAAAGTGCCTCTGCCCAAGCAGAGCATAATAATCACTAATCTTACCCATAAGGCCTTAGAGGACTTTACTTAGAATATGCTTAGCATATCGATTCAATCAGGGCCACTGCAGGAGGGTGCCACATCAACAAGAGGCATTATTTTCCAGGGTTCTGCTATAGTCAAATTAAGCAACAGCACAATAGCTATTATTTCCCCTGAAGTCTGTTGTCTCATACAGACTGCATTCATATAAAAGATGAACTTACAAAATAACCAGAGAAAAGCAATTTTCTTCCTGAAATGCGTCACCGACAGCCTGCTCTTTGCCCTATAACATGACTGTCTGTCTTTTTACAAGTTTATTTTGATTGATTTATTATATTTCCTTTTGGTGAAGACAGAACTGTCTGACAGTCCATGGACTGCAAAACATTTTGCTCTTTAGAAGTTTTGATTTACTGAAATCTAAATAGTTAGGAATGAAGTATATTAGTATATGAAGTATATGTAGCAAGAGTGTTTTGTTTTGTTCCTTTTTTTTTTAAGAATAACACTTAAAGAATTGCAGATATGTTAATAGTTTGTTAATACTGTGATTTTTCATTGAAATATATGACTATTTCATTTTAAAACATCTTCTGTTGTAGCAACTAGAAAGCTTTTAACTGATCTGAAAAACATTTTCTTCCAAATTCGATTTTGAAAATATTTGATATTTAATATTACTCTCAAAAACCCCTCAGAATTTGCACAAAAGATCCAATTCTTACCTGTATGTATCAGCTAAAGGAAAAAAAAAAATATATCTGTGTGTTATATGTTCATATACACACACATATATGTATAAATACATGAAAAAGGCATAGACTCATCTGTCAGTCTTACTGACTACTGCTGGAGCAGCAGGATTGGTTTAAAAGCAAAAACCAAAACAAAAGAAAAAAACAACTAAAAACCAAACCAAAAACCAGAACTAGCAATGGATTTTCAGTATTGTATTATATAATTTTGTTCAGAAACTGAAATTAATTTACCATGATGATAAAGTGCATAAAATCTGTTTACACCTCCGGTTCTGCCCCTTGAGGAGCTGCAAACCTGAATTATAAGCTACATGGAGGGAAGTTGTAGATTCATGACAGGCAGAGAGTGAATTTACTTATCAGTCTCACAAGTAGAGCATCTGAAGACTGCAAATAGAATCTCATGAAACTTAATTTCTATTCCACTTTGTGTATCAAATGCCCCAACTAAAATTCCACATTGTACTGTAACTGAAAGAACTTGCTTTTTCTGGACAAATGCATTCCCTGAGCCTGTCAGTACCTCTCAGAAGATAATGAAACTTTCCTTAAGAATTAGAAGTGAAAGATGAGATAAACAGAGGAAATTCACTGATCTTCAGTGCTGTGTTTTTGTGTATTTAATTGCAAAATAAGAAAGACAGGTTTGTTCAGCTTGCATTAAGCATCCTATCATCAAGCCCAACATACTCCTTGGTGAAATGGTGTGGAATACTTGATGTTACAGTAAACAAAGAACAAATAGGACAACAATACTTCACCATCCTGTCCGTTTTGCTTCTATTTTATAAACCTTTATTTATTTTTTTTTTCTCTAGAGAGCACAGAGTATTGCTCAGTTCCTCATGGATCTGGGATATCTGAAGTGGTCTCAGGTGCCATTGAAGCTGCTAGCTATTTTTACCAGAAACAGAAAAGAATGCAGTCTTTGCATGTATATTAATTCAAAAATGTAACTTGAAGTTGGACTTTGCTTAGGGACCCTCTGATGATAGCTAGTAATGTTAAATTTCACTGTCAGCCTAGTCTATCAGTGGTGGCTAAGTAGACAGTAGCTTGCAGTGCAAGTGAGGTGGGAACCAGCACAATATGTTTGTTTAATTTATTAACAAATTAAAACTATGATCCTGGTGATCCTAGCTAGCTGTGATTTGTTAATGACAAGGTTAGCATTTCAGTCCATGCACAGCAGCAAATCCCATGATGGTCTGACAAACCCTTTGAAGCAGGCAGCTCTGCTCTGCAACAGCTTGCCACCAGTGACAACTCTGTCTTGTATGGAGATAAAATGGCACAGCTTAGCTCTCAGTGATACATTTTTTTCTGAACACAGTAATTCCAGGCTTCTTTGTTCAGAAGTCTGTGTTTTTAATCACACCCCAGCATAATTTCTGAATTTCACACAACTTTGCATGGATAACTGCTGAAGAAATATATGTATGTTATATGTAACATACCTTTATAAATTAATACAACAGTTAAACTTGCAAGTAGTACTTAAATATATAAAAAAGAAACAAAAAAATAAATCATTATTCACTGATACTAAAAAACAAAATTTAAGCAAAATTATGTTGAACTGGATTCAAGATTTGAAGCAGATAATATTAGTGTAGGGGTTAAAAAATTAACATAATTTTATCCTACAAGACAAATCCAGAAAACTTTGTCATTATTTAAACCTAAAAATCCATATGTATTAATGTATTAAGATGCATTTTCAACAGCTCTAATTCTAGCATGCAGATAGTTTGCGTTCTTCTGATGTCACAAAATAAGCATTTAGTAGGGTGGCTTAACTTATTTTCCATTTAATCATAACATACAGCTATATTGTCTGATTTAAGGCAGTTCTCACTTAAATTTAGCTTTACTAGAGTGGAAATGTGAAGAAGATAGGCTAAGCGTGGTATTTCTTAAAATGACAATTTTTAATATGACATATGACATTTTAAATGACATATTTCTAATTAATTCATAAAATAACTAAGAGTCCTAAATTCTCAGAATCTTTTCTTCAAAAGTGAACATCCTCTGTCTAGGGAAAATGCAACATATGTAACATTCTCATTTGTAACAAAGGGACTTATTCACAGCTGATATTGACATATTTTTGACATTTGACATACAATATGCATGAGGGTAACATTCAGATTGTTAATTTATGGATGGAAAAGTTAGAAGAAGGAAAGTCAAAGATTGTGTAGCGTTAAATTGTATGTGTTATTTTTATTGAATGTATTGAAAAACAAGTTTAGCTGTATTCCTAGACACTGACAACCAGAAATTATTTTCAAAGAGATCTTGATTAGTCTGAAGCAAGCATATAGTTCTGCTGCAATGTTTTTTTCAGTCAGTCAATTCTGTTACTACCTATTTATAAACAATTATCAGAGCCCTACAAGATTAATCAAAATGAACAAAATGTACTCTTGAATGATTTCAGTTAATTATACCAAGCAGAAACATGGTTGAGAGGGTCAAGTGTGATAATAGGCACTCAAAGTGCTTAGTATTCTGGAATAAAATTACTTTGATCTTTGAAAAAAATCATAAAAGAGCAATGAATATCACTAGCGACATAATTGTGTATTTTTCCAATATATGTATTTTCCCTAAAAGATTGTAATAGAGGTCTGGTACTCCACAAAATTAATTTAGGAGTATTCACAAAAACCTTACTTTCTTGTCAGCTAAGCAGAATTTCACAGATCTACAAAGGCCCAGAAAAAATAGTCTGAAAATTACAAAACTTATTCTTTCCAAAGAAGTCTTTTATGTGCAATGAATTATTTGGTTTATAGGCCCAAATTGAAAATGTTGAGAGGAAAAGACGGTTGTGTGTTATTTTTGTTTGCTTCCAATATACAGATTAGAGCTTCCTATTTACAGAACAGAATAAATACACTAAGTCATCTGGAAAGCTTGGGGTTTACTATTTGCTTGGTTTTATGTGGTGTTTGTGTGACAGTATGGAGACAGGGGAAAAAAGTGCTCTGCACATGGATTGCAAAGCAAACTCACAGTCCAGATGGCTGTGCCTGTCACCTCTCTCGGCACATGGCAGAGAAAAAAAGTTGGTTCTTCATTCTAGCAAGGAGACGTATGGAAAGCAAAGGAATTGTATACACTTAGTATTTAACCATATTTTATTACACACGTTATTTTTGCAACATGGACATCTGCTTAAAATTTTGAATGCCTTGTCTGAATTATTTTAGATACAAACAAATATATGCGGTTTGTTCATTTAACATCAATGAAGGATAAAGATAAAATGTTAATAATCTATTTGCATTTATAAAATACCAGTGCAGAAAATATATTTTGCCTCTGTTTCCTTAGCTTTCTGGTCTAGCCATGCAGGACTATATGTCACCAGAAATAATCACAAATGATCAGCTTGTTAGTCTTCTATTTTAGTGCTGAGGGGGGATAAAAAAAAAAACAAACCCCCAAAACCAAAACTGTAAAACCTCAGGAACCTATAAAAGAAAAGCCTCTTTTCTACACATTAAATGGATGTCTTAAGAAGTCCAAATTATTTGGGTCCCTTACCAGTTTTAAGCTGAAACGTTGAGAGTTATGCTTCAGGCAGGCCTGAGGAGATACTGAATTATAGACCTGCTTAGGAACACATTAGGACCTCCTAGATTCCAGTTTGTACTGAAAAACTGAGCACTTAAGCAACTACTTTGTCCATATGATTCCTCTTCTCCCCACATCAGAGGCTGTCCACGGATTCATTCCCATGGAAGTAAAACCATGCATCATCCCAGACAAAATTAAGAGCAATTACATAGTTAGATGGCTTGAAGAACTGCCCCAATAAGCAGTTTGGACAGCATGGTCACTACACTGTTAAAAAAAAAAAAAGAAATTCAAATTCTGATCCCTAAATATAGATGTCTATAAAGGAGTTCTCTACATGTGACTTAGTTATCTAAATTTTCATTAGATCCAGTGAAGGTTTACTGAGTTGGTAGACTCCCTGTATACTTGATTAAAGTAAATTAGGTCATCCCTAGCCATTAGAAGGCACTTACATGTAGGAAGTTTTAGGTCTTAATTTCAGAATCCCTTCAGTGGTGCCAAGGGCTGTAATTCTAAAGCATAAGTTTGTAAGGATGGCAGCTTTTAAATAAACATCTGACTAGTTTATAGTCTCAGCAGCTGAAGTTATTGCGTTGGTGTAGCAAATGTTTGGGGAACCTACAAGAATGACTTCTCCAGTATGTGCATTATTTATAGATATTTCCAGTTAAAAATACTAATTAAAAAAAACTCTAATTGAAAAATGTGTTGCTAAACGTCTTTATCATGCAGATATATAGTATGAGCAAAACTCAGCCCTGAGGTAATACTGTGGTACATTAAAGCTAAAAGAAGGAAAATATTTCTCTACAGAAGTCACAGTTTCAGTACTGAAAAATTTATTTTTCATTTCCCAAAATAGCATTTCACTATTTCAGAGGAAGAATCTGAATTCCGTCAGAAGGTTTGGTAGTTTCAGAGTTTCCCTTTGTTGTGGGTGTATATTTTACCAATGAGTTTTTAAATTAGCATGTTAATTACATGGGGTTCCATTTTTCACTCCATAAACCCAGAATAAAAAAAATGGTGAAGGAAATACAGTCCTAGAGTGTATTAGTGAAAAAGGTATTTTATAGAACTGAGCTGGAGAAAATGTATATCTTAAACAAGAGCAGTATTGAATTAATAAGGCAGGAAGAGTTTTTTTACATGAGTTCCTAAGACAAAAATTTGTCACTCGCTTGTTCATCCTGACTGATTGTGAAAAGAAACATGTAATTTCACCTCAGAGACAGCACATCTTCAAAATCTAGTGTGATGCACTGACTTTCAAATTTTTAAGTCAAATCCTCAGACAGGAGCCTTATGATTCTATTTGCCAGAACTTAGGCTCTGGGTTTAAATAAATGCCGGAAGTGAAATTTCAATTTTCAGCTGAAATTGGACCAATGAAATTATTCAGCTTGATGCTGTCTCTCAGTCCCACCAGGAAATTTGCATCTCTGATACATTGTTTTGTTGGCTTTATAGGATGTACTTACTGCTAATGTAACATGTTTCAGGTTTTTCTCTGCACTCCCAGCCTGTTTCCAGACTCTGAACAGAAGTTTCTGGGGTGCTTTGGTCAAGGCAGAGGATTTTCAAGAGATTTTTTATGGATCAGAAGGCTTTAAAAATAAGCCTATGCTTTATGTGCTGCAGGGCCAGTGAGGTGAGATTTTATGCAGCTGAATTAGAATTAGGCTTCATGAGAGCTCAGCCGTTGAAGCCTGCAGAGGTTCTCTGGAGAACACTTACAGAAAAATTACTTTCCTTAAATCATATGTTTTTTTATGGTTGAATATTGAGTCTGATTTTATTTCCTATGGAAATCAGGGTCAGTGTAAATGCTTCTTTTTTTAGTATGTTTGGGATGTGACAGGCCCTGGAAGGTAGTTTCTCAACGTCTGCTAAATCCCTGCAGGGGATACTGTGGAAGCCAAAGGAAAGACAAAGTCATTGAAATAAAAATAAATTTGCTTTTTATGCATAGTTTTCTGCTTCTTAAGAATAAATCAGTCTTTATTTTTCCTTTTTATAATTATACGAGAGACATATAGCGTATATCATATTTAATTTCTTACTGACTTTATTCCTTTCACACAAATGGTACTTTGCTTCCAAATGATTTAAACTTGATTATTTCTGTGCATTTTCACTCAGTTTATGGATCTGACTCCAAAATAATAATTCTGCATTAACATTAAGAATATCTCAGATATGATTGGGTCCCTTTTGATGTAGTTACCCCTGAGCCTAAGGTTTTCAGATGTGCTGCTGTTTGTTGCTATGACTTGGGACAGTGACTCTACTGTGAAGTTTTTTTGCCAGGAGTAAGGATTTCACCATAGTGTCTTTGTCTATTCAACAAGATGAAAATTCTTTATAGTATTAGACAAGAGGGAGGAAGAAATAAGAGAGCTATCTGTCAAATATATCAAATGAATACAAACAAAAATAAGTACCTTTTGATCTTTTCTGTGAATTGTCTTGCTCTAGTGTCTGTTATTACACGACTTGAACACCCCATAATAATGATTAGAGTTTTATAATGCAAAATATTCACCATACATAATGCTAAAAAGCTTCTGTCTTTGGTACAATGAGTTTATTCTTGTACAAGGTTGAAGGCTGTGACTTAAGAAAGGAGCTACGATACATTGAGGGAAGAAATAGGTAAAAGGGAGAAGTATTCTTGCAAATAGAAGTAGAAAATAAAGGAATTGTTTTCTTAAAAACATCAACAGTTTTTGTTGCTGTTGTTTTTTCCATTTTAGAGACTAACATTTAAAAATGACAGCACAGTAATAACTTTAAAGTAACTCATATTAATAAGGTGATAATTGTATCTCTGAATAATAAACTGCTATGCTGAAAAAGGAGCTCTGGTTCACATATGATTTTGATAATAGTTCCTGTGTCAAACACATTTAAATTACAATGTAATAACAATAAACATTTGTTTCTTTTAAGATTCCTCACTAAAATGAAGGTATAGCTTGAAAACTGCACTTCAGGTCTGTGTTAGTCTGCCTGCTGCAGAAGTTTTAGTACCTCATTGTTTTGAATTTACCCATTTACCCCAGTATTTTAACTAGGAACCCAGATAAGAGATCTCTGGATCAGTTATGCATAATGTTTATGAAAGATTCTTTTCATGGGAATCCCTAGCTCTGACTGTATGATACTTCGACTCTGCAAATTTAGTGTAATGCTATCCACTTCCTTTGTTATGGAAATATTGAATAAATCCCTCAGAGTTGCAAAGGTTCATACTTGATTGTATTCAGCTCTTATGTATGTAGTTGACTATGTGAGAGGGAAAGCAATGAAGCAAGAATCTCATAAATGAGATAACTTCAACGAGATAATCACAGATTATTCTGCAGAGGATCTTCTCACACTCTCTTTCCACTCATGAATTTTCAAGAAGTAGGCTTTAAAAGACATAATATTTTTTTCTTTAGCATAGGTAGATTATTGAACTGACTTCTTAGGAGAAACAGTAATGTAACATGGGCCAATTTTACCTCCATAATAAAAATTTGAGACATAAGTAACATATTGTAAAACATGCTTACAAAGTTGTTCTTGGAAGTCATTGATCTGCAAATGTATTTATTTTCGGTTTATGTAGACACTTGTAAGTAACTGTATTTATTTTCAGCTTCTGTAGACACTTGTAAGTAACTCCTTTTAGCACAGATTTCATATCCCGACTATTTATTACTAGCTTGTTTACCACATATAAACCTTTCTTGTGATTGTGTTATTAAAATATTATTGATCATATCCTGTTTAAATATGCTAGTGATATTCAGCACCGTTGAAGAATCACAGAGTCACAGAATGATATGGGTTTGGAAGGGACCTCTGCAGATCATCTAGTCCAACCACCCTGCCAAAGCAGGGCCACCCAGAGCAGGTTGCACAGGAACATGCCAAGGCAGGTTTTGAATGTCTCTAGAGAAGGAGACTCCACCCCCGCCCCGGGCAACCTATTCCAATGCTCTGCCACCCTCAAAGTAAAGAAGTTCCTCCCCATGTTTCGGTGGAACTTCTTATATTCAAGGTTGTGCCTGTTTCCTCTTGTCCTGTCACTGGGCACCACTGAGAAAAGACCAGCCCCATCCTCTTGATACCCTCCCTTTAAGTATTTATAGGTGTTGATCAGATTCCCCCTCAGCCTTCTCTTTTCCAGACTAAAAAGACCCAAGTGTCTCAGCCTCTCCTTGTAAGGGGGATGCTCCAGGCCCCTAATCATCTTTGTAGCCCTCTGCTGGACCCTCTCCAGCAGTTGCCTGTCCTTCTCGAACTGGGGAGCCCAGAACTGGACACAGTACTCCAGATGGGGCCTCACCAGGGCAGAGTAGAGGGGGAGGATAACCTCCCTTGACCTGCTGGTCACACTCTTCCTGATATACCAGAGGATGCCATTGGCCTTCTTGGCCACAAGGGCACATTTCTGGCTCATGGTCATCCTGTTGTCTACCAGGACTCCCAGGTATTTTTCCTCAGAGGTGCTCTCCAGCAGTTCAGCCCCCAACTGGTACTGATGCATGAGGTTATCAGGTTCCTCTCTGCCCAACACTCCAGCCTGTCCAGGTCTCGCTGTATGGCAGCCCAGCCCTTCAGCATGTCAATGACCCCTCCCAGTTTTGTACTGTCAGCCAACTTGCTGAGGGTACATTCCATCTCTTCATTCAGGTCATTGATAAATATATTGAAGAGGACTGGACCCAGTACTGACCCCTGGAGGACTCCACTTCTTACAGACCTCCAACTAGATTCTGTGCCCCTAATCACAACCCCCTGAGTTCTGCCTTTCGGCCAGTTTTCAATCCACGTCACTGTCCATTCCTCTAATCCACACTTCCTAAGCTTACCTATGAAGATGCTGTGGGAGACAGTGTCAAAAGCCTTTCTTAAGTCAAGGCAGACAACATCCACTGCCCTCCCCTCATCTATCCATCCAGTCATGCCATCATAGAAGGCTATCAGGTGAGTCAGACACGATCTCCACTTGGTGAATCCATGTTGACTACTTCTGATGGCTTTCTTTTCCTCCATATGCTTTGAGATGATGCCCAGAATGAGTCGTTCCATCATCTTTCCAGGGATGGAGATAAGGCTGACCAACCTGTAGTTTCCTGGGTCCTCCTTCTTGCCCTTTTTGAAGACTGGGATGACATTGGCTTTCCTCCAGTCCTCAGACACCTCGCCTGTTCTCCGGGACCTTTCGAAGATGAGGGAGAGCAGCTCAGCAATGATTTCTGCAGCTTCCTCAGCACTCACGGATGCCTCCCATCAGGACCCATGCACTTGCAGATATCCAGTTTTTTTAACTGTTCTCTACCTAACTTGGACTTCCTCAACCAAGGGGAAGTCTTCTTTCATCCATACTTTCTCTGTTTCCTTCAAAGGTGGAACTCCTGAGGGCTGGCCTGAGCAGTAAAGACTGAAGTAAAGAAGGCATTCAGCAATTCTGCCTTCTCTGCATCCTCTGTCACCATAGCACCCCTCTCATTCAACAGTGGGCCCACATTTTCTCTAGTTTTCCTTTTGCCTCCAATATACTTGAAAAAACCCTTCTTGTTTACTTTGACATCCCTTGACAATTTTAATTCCAAGGCCTTCGCTTTCCTCGTTTCATCCCTGCATACTCTAATGGCATTCTTATAATCTTCCCAAGCGGTCAGTCCCTTCTTGCACCCAGTGTAAACTTCCTTCTTCCACTTGAGTTTTTTCAGAAGCTCTCTGCTCAACCACACAGGTTTCCTGCTTCCCTTGCCTGTTTTCTTGCTCTAAGGGATGCACCAATCCTGAGCTTGGAGAAAGCGATATTTGAATATCGACCAGCTCTCTTGAGTCCCCCTACCTTCCAGAGCCCTAGCCCATGGGATTTCTCCTAGTGGTTTCTTGAAGAGGTTGAAGTTACCCCTCCCCAAAGCACCCAAACCCCTGAGCTAGCAGATGGGGACAGGGAGCAGAATGAAGCCCCCGTATTCCAAAGGGAGGTGGTGAGGGACCTGCTCCAACACCTGGATATAGACAAGTCTGTTGGGCCAGATGGGATCCAGCCAAGGGTACCGAGGGAGCTGGTCGAAGTGGCTGGTCGCCACTTTCCATCATTTACGAGCAGTTCTGGCAAGCTGGGGAGGTCCCAGCTGACTGGCGTCTAGCAAATGTGACGCCCATCCACAAGAAGGGCTGGAAGGATGATCCTGGGAACTACAGGCCTGTCAGTCTGACCTCGGTGCCTGGGAAGGTCATGGAACAGATCATCCTGAGTGCCATTATGCAGCGCATGAAGGACACTCAGGTGATCAGGTCCAGCCAGCACACATTCATGAAAGACAGGTCCTGCTTGACAAACCTGATCTCCTTCTATGACAAAGTGGCCCGCTTGGTGGATAAGGGAAAGGCTGTTGATGTTGTTTACCTGGACTTTAGCAAGGGCTTCGATACAGTGTCCAACAGCATTCTCCTGGAGAAAATGGCTGCCCGTGACCTGAACAGGCGGAGTCTTTGCTGGGTTAAAAACTGGCTGGAAGGCCTGGCCCATAGAGTGATGTTTAATGGAGTTACATCCAGTTGGTGGCCAGTCACAAGTGGTGTCCCACAGGGCTCAGTACTGGGGCTAGTTCTCCTTGGTATCTTTATCAATGATCTTGATGAGGGGATTGAGCGCACCCTCACTAAGTTTGCAGATGACACCAAGTTAGGTGGGAGTGTCAACCTGATTGAGGGTAGAAAGCTTTGCAGGGGGATCTGGACAAGCTGGATCGATGGGCCAAGGCCAATGGGATGAGTTTCAACAAGGCCAAGTGCCGGGTCCTGCACTTGGATCACAACAACTCCATGCAGCGCTACAGGCTTGGGGACGACTGACTAGAAAGTTGCCTGGCAGAAAAGGACTTGGGGATGTTGGTCAACAGCTGGCTGAATACGAGCCAGCAGTGTGTCCAGGTGGCCAAGAAGGCCAACAGCATCCTGGCCTGCATCAGGAGCAGTGAGTAGGACTAGGGAAGTGATCATCCCCCTGTACTCAGTACTAGTGAGGCCCCACCTGTGTCCAGTTTTGGGCCCCTCTCTACAAAAAAGACATAGAGGTGCTGGAGCATGCCCAGAGAAGGGCAACGAAGCTGGTGAGGGGTCTGGAGAATAAGTCTTATGAGTAGTGGCTAAAGGAACTGGGATTGTTTAGCCTGGAGATAGGAGGCTGAGGGGAGACCTTATCACTCTCTACAACTACCTGAAAGGAGGTTGTAGAAAAATGGGGGGGTGGGTCTCTTCAATGTTCCTGTCTATAGCCTAACAGTGAAAGTGCGTGTTACTGATCTCCAGCAAATTCACTGAAGATATTAATTACTTTAACCTCTACCCAAGAAAGTTTAATTCCAAGCAGATTTTAGTTCCAGTGTGGACATATCAATATTTTCCTTGTGTATTCCTGATGCTTTAGGAACTTGCTCCATCATTTTAGACATTCCATCTGTTAGAAAAATAAGAGGAATCCTTTTATTTCATGGATGTCTTCCATTAAATTAGTTGAAATTTTGGCTTAAACTATGGAGTGAGAAGTTAGTCAAGTAATAGATACATGTGTTTATATTTTGAATGAATAACTGGCTGGATTTCCAGTTCAGTATTCAAGTGTATTGAAGGTAAACGTGCCAGTTGATAGCATTTGCTATCAACTGGCAAATGCTAGTGTATGGTATCAAAGTGTCGCTTAGAAAACAAGCTGTGCTGTAGATTTTAAAATAACAGTTTTGCAGTTTAAAAGAAGACCATGAAAAGGCCTATTCTTTTATTGTCTGCAGTTCAGAGAGCTCCCTCCAGGCCTGAAACAGTAACTGTCTCTCCCACTTCCATGCTATTGTCAGAATTAAAATCTTCCTCCTTTTTAATTTGAGAAGTAAAAATAGTTTAAATACCACATCAGAAGACAAGTTCCACTCAGGGACACAATGTACTTTCTGTCATGGATATATTAAAGATAACTGTAAAAAGACTAATAGTGATAAAGAAAAAGGATATGAGTTTCTTTCTATGCAACTGACTTCAAAGGGTGATCTCTGAAACTAAAATAAAAACTATGACACATATCTCATAAATTATTTTGGGGAGTGTGTGAGAAAGTAAGGTTTTTGTTCTACAGTGACACCAAAATAAAACAAGTCTCAAATGATCTGTATTTGATTGTTAGCTACGTAGTTCAAAGAGGTTCATTATTGGCTTCATAACTTTGTGGTAAATACTGAAAGAGCATGGGTGTGTGTTTACTTTTGAGACTAGTAAATATTGATGTTCACTTTAGCTGTAGGCACTATACAGGCCAGGTAAGGAGCCTTTTGGTGTTCTTTATTATGAAGTTATGTGAGGGTGTGTGCCATTTTCTGTGACAGGTGATGCAACAGTTAATACGGTATTGCATTCTGCTTATTTTTCACATTTGATTTGTCTAGGTTATTTTTGGTGGAAATGATTTTGTAAATATTGAAGGGGAAAATAAAATGTATAGTCCAGCATGCTATCTTATCGTAATGAGGAGATCAAATATTTGGGAGTAAATGCACAAAACAAGTATATAGTTGATGTGTGCTTCAGTGTGCAGATCTACAAAAAGATATTTAGGCTTCTCACACCATAGTAATTTTCTGCTCGGTTCGTTATAGTCACTGATCCTAAGAGTTACAAGTATCCTTTCTTTTTTACATTGATGATACTTCATAACTGTAAAAGCTTTCTTTCTGATGGTATACTTTATTAGTATATCTAGTCCAATGATGCTGTAGATCTATATGCAAGTATGAATCAGTTTCATTTGTTCTGTGTGAAGTAGTTCATTATATTATAAAATCAATTAAATCTGTAAAAAAAGATATCTTTATTGAAGAACTTGAAGTTCTAGCACCATCGTCCTATAGGTATCTCAATATTAATAAACACAAGGACTCATTTGGAACATGAAGGAAGATTAGCAGGACACTCTACAGAAGCCAGCTTGAAGAGACCTAATAGTAGAATTTGCCACCAAACCAGTTCATACTGTTGCTTCCTGGATCCTGGGGCAATATACCTCTGGAGAGCCTAAAAGTATATCCTGTTTCCTCCTATAGAGAAAATTAAATACCAAACAGAATTTTAATGCTGTTAAGGAAATATCGGACACAAGTTTCAGGAAAAAAATAAAAGAAGTGGACTCAAAAAGGGAAGGCCGATTTTTTTCAATACAGTTTTCTTACTTAGGCAAAGAATTACTTCTTTTGCTATGCTACACTGTGCCAAGTGAGAGAACAATATAACTTCACTCTAAAAAAAGCCAAAATCTGTGCTATAAAACTGTAAATTCGGTAGGTTTTCCATTAATTATTTGAAGTTGTTGGATTAAATAATACAAAGTAAGTGCTGAAGTTGCTCTGTAACGCTAGTATTGAGACTATGCTCAAATGTGACTTTGCTGCTTTAAGAGTTTGCTCCTTTTCAGAAAAATCTTCTTTCCAGATAAAGAGAAATTTTACCTATGATATCTAATGAAAATTTAAAATTTATCCGTGAAAAGAATATTTCTGTTCTAAATCAGTCTTGCTGTTTCTAAATATAGTTTATAAAGTCCATTGTTCTGAAAAGTGTTCAAAGAAAAGGAAATAAAACAGTTCAAATATATATGCCTTGAAATGACTTCAGAGGCTTAGTTAATAAAAGTAAAAATTTCCATGATATAAGAATGTATTTGCCATCCAAATGGGGGCCTCATTACAAAATAAAAAACACATGCTAGAGCGGTCTGCAATACAGCTTTTTTATCACAAAGTATTTGATGATGCCAACCATGTAATTGTATCTTGATCCTGCAGCAGTTCAGATGTGTTACAATACAAACATTCATGTATTTATTGACTGCAGCAGAACTACTGTGAGTGCAAAAAATAACCCTATGGTTATATTTGTGCAAGACCAGGTCTGCTATGGAGGTCAACAGTGAAAATTTAGAGAACAAAGCATGAACAGAACAATTCAGGAGTCATACTTGTATGTGACAGTAAATGGACAGACAAAAGTGTTGACATTAGATGAAAAGATTGAACACACCAGATACTTTTTAAGTTAACAGAAAAACAGGTGCTGTAATAGCAGTGGTTCTCAAGCAACTCATCTGAAGATACAAAAAGTAGCAGTGAAATATTTACTCAGTTATTTTTAGGAATGACAAAAAGGAAAAGATGATGTGGATATCTGTTCTTGACCCTCAAGTTAAGAGGGTTTTAATAGAAAAATATTAAACAATATGCACAGGAAAGTGCAGGGAATCATGGTTTCTGTGCTATACAGAGGAATAATAAATACTGGAATATGTAAGGGATTTCTATAAATCATTTTAAAAATATATAATTATCACTAGGTTATTTGGAGGACAGGGTAATTTCCCAGAAATCAGACAAATCAGAAAAGCAAAAAATTCTGATAAATTCTGTAAAAAATGAAAGAGATAGTAAAATGTGCAATACCAAAAACCAGCATAAAAATTGTTTTAAATATGATGCCAATATGTTTGGATAACTTTTCACCATATGGGTTTGTTTTAAATTGCCACCATATATAAGAAATTACAGAAGAATATGACACAAATGATTGAAACAGATAACTACAGAGACAGTGCTGTATGTTGAAGATGATTTTGTTCTCAGATTTAAGGCCGTGTGAAATATGGGAATATTTTTAATGTGAGTAATCTATATGCTTAATTTACAAGTGAATGAAAAGAAAAATAAGCATTCTAACTTTCAAAAAAAAATTGAGATTTTGAAATTTACAACCATTTCTAAGTCTTAGGTCCACAAGCAAATCCTATTAAAAAATATTTTATGTTTTGATTATATTATTTTTTCTGTATTTACATTTCAGTTAAATGAAAGTACAATTTTTTAAAACTCTTTATCACCATGATAGCAAGGTGTGTATCCTGTTTTCAAACTTCTTTATTTCTTGTGCTGTGTCTGCATCTGGATCATGTGAAGTGATTTCCTGCCTTTCTGATGACAATGTTGTCTGCTGCTGTCAGAAAATAATCTAAATATAGGTACCAGCACTAAAGACTCATTTTTTGTTCACCTTTAAAATGCATTTAATTTTATTTACTATCCATACATGAATGCTCTGGTGTAATTTAGAAATTAAAATACTTTGCTTTTAATTAATTTAAGGTGCATTTTATTTAAACTTTGAATGCTGCTTGAAATGTCACCTATGTAAATGACTTTTTCAAGTCAAAGAGACTCACTTTGTCTTGAAAAAGATTTAATTGTACATGGAAAACATCTGTGTTTTGGCACAGATATTAAAGTACATTTTCTTGTACTCATTGTTCAATCTTCTGTGAGCAAATCTTCTGCTTTGAACAGCTTTGGATAATGGAATGAGGTGCCTTTAAAGTTCATAAGACGAAAGTGTTTTATGCATTTCAGCAGACCAACCTAGTAATGTGAGTTTTATTCTGGATAAAATGTATGTGTTTAATATTTTACTTACATATCTAAATAATTATTAAAGTTATTTGAACTCTACATGTCGAAAAATATTTATGAAATTATCTAAATTATGTAGTCGATATAGATGTGCATATATGTGTAAGGTGTCTATTCTGAATGCCTATTTCTTAATTTATTTTTTTTTGCTTTATTTTTTTCCTGTCAAATGAGAGACTTCAGAAACCAAGTTCCTTGTAAAGCATTCAGGAACCTTTGATGCATATTTTCTTCCTTCCTCTTCCTCCTCTTCCTTTTCCTCATCCTTTTCTGCTTCTTCCTTCCTTCTTTCCTTCCATGAGCTTTGGATTATATCTACTATGATGAAAGATATAGTAACTATATGAAACTTCTATTTTCAAAGCAGCCAGACTAAGTGCATTATAGCAATTTCCACATTCAATTATACTTCTTCATGAGTATCATAACCTTTTTTTTTTTTTTTTCCTAGAAAACCTCTAGTTTCTTACTGTATTTCCTTACATAGCTTTTCACAGAATCACAGAATGGTTGAAACTGGAAGTAGTATCTAGACGTCATCTGGTCCAACCCCCTGCTCAAGCAGAGCAATGTATAGCTGGTTGACCAGGACCATGTCCAGATGGCTTTTGAAGATTTCCAGGGATGGAGACACCCTCTGGCCAAACAATCCCAGTTTTTTACAACCCTCACATTTTAAAAATAATTAAAAAAATATTATCTTATATTTAAATGGAATTTCCTGTATCTCAGTTTTACCCATTGCCTCTTGTTCTGTCACTGGCCACAAGTGAGAAAAGTCTGTCTCTGTCTTCATCATTCCTACCCAGTAGGAATTTATATACACTTACAATATCTTCTGGAGAGTTCTCCAGGCTGACCAGTCCCAGCTTTTGCAACACCTCCTCATATGTCATATACTTTAGTCCTCCGATCATGGCCGTTCACTGAACTCCCTCTAGTATGTCCAGGTCTCTCCTGTATTGAGAAGCCTGGACATGGATGGGGGGAGCAGAGGGCAGGATCACCTCCCTTGATGTGCTGAAAAGACTTTTCCTAATGCATCCCAGGCTGTCATTGGCTTTCTTTGTGATAGGGGCACATTGCTTGCTCATGTGATATTTTCAGGCTATTGCTTCAGATTTGTTTGCCTTACATTTCTTCTATCCCAGATGATGCTGTTTGTTTTTTTGTTTGTTTTTCTCCTTTTCTTGACTTCATAGAAAATAAAATTTTAAAAAATATATTTTCTCAGTAATCTAAAGATTCTCTCTTTCTATTATTTGTAGTATGTCATTTTTTCATGACTATAGTCAAAGGAATAAGATGAAGAAACAAAATAGATCATCAAAGTGAACTGAATTAAAGCACTTATGTTTTGGCATGTTACTTAACATATGCACGTCTGCTACCTTACTTTTATTAGTGTTTCTATTTCTACCATTAGAAATTTCAGTCAAAACTTGTTTCTTGGTGCTGAGTAATGCATGAATCTCGTGTTTAATATACTTGCTGTTGTACTTGGGCCATTATGTGCCTTTGTTTATCCCAATCAAATGTGTTTACGCATGTGTAGTTATGGTAGATTCCATTATCCTCAAGGCAGGCTTGTCTTCTTTATTCCCTGTCTGGAATTATGTTACACAGATTAAAATGATCCATTTATGTTGAAATAGGGGACTGACGTCTGACAATATGGGAAGAAGATGAGTAAAAAAGGAAGCCTTCCCCTAAATTCATATAAACTTATAAAATATTACCTGAGACACCAAAGATTGCTTCTTTCCTGTATTTTGGAAAATGATGTAATAATTGGAATAAAAATGAGTTAATGTTTTGCTTGCTTGCAGTAGAATATGCTTTAAGAAGAAATAATTGAAAATTCTGTAGCTGTCTTGTGAAAAAAATCAAGGTTGTTTCAAGAAGTTCTATGCTTCTAAGGCATCATATAAAGAATCTTTTAAGACTGCTTGATAATCATATACACATAAGTTCTGTTTTCCCATATCTAAAATGCTCACATCAGACTTAGTAAGAATAATGTAAACTTCTGGGCATAAAAGAGGAGCAGCATCTGGAAATTAGTGGATATTCCTTTTATTATTTTTTTTAATTGTATAATGACTACTAAAGGGGTCTTTTTCCATTTTTAAGCAAAAATTGATCTGTGACACCTGTGGGAACCAATGTACTGTACTATTGGAAGCAAACTCTGCAGTCATAATAAAAATGTGCCCCTTCTCATGGTTATTTGATCTATGAAGTCTGAGGGGGTTATGTGTTATATAGAGATATCTATATTATATAGATATATATATTTTTTCTATATAGCAGAGCTCCCACGGAAACATGTGGCTGTCCAGGTCACAGGCTGCAGGGAGTGCCAGGACCTTTTACTGGTAACAGATGATAGCTGTGAGACCTGCTGTATCAGATGTGAACAGATCAATGATCTGCTCAGCATGGTGGCAGAACTGAAAGAAGAACTTGAAAGACTGAGGAATAACAGAGAGAAAGGCAGCAAGGGTCCAGGAACCCCTGTAGGCACCCCTGGTCAGGCTGAAGGCAAAAGCGTAAATGAAAAGAGTGAGTGGAAGCAGGTTCATGGTCGAGGCACCAGGCAACCTCCCACCTTACCTACCTCAACCTGTGAAGTACCTCTGAGGAACAGATAAGAGGTTCTGCTTGAGAATGGCCAGTTGAGTGAGGAAGTATTTAAGGAGCACCCTATAACACAGATGCCTCCCATGCCAAAAAAGCACATACCTGGATCACCACCACACCCTCTAAGAAAAAGCGAAGTGTTATGGTTGCTGGGGACTCCTTCCTGAGAGGGACAGAGGGCCCAACATGCCAGGTGGACCCTCCTCAGAGGGAAGTCTGCTCTCTTCCTGGAGCCCAGGTGAAGGATGTCACCAGGAAATGTCCTGGTTTAGTACGGTCCTCAGATTGTTGTGTGCCCTTGCACAACAAGTACGGGACACTGGAGGTTGAGGCAAATGAGAAGGAAGAAAAAACACCATCTGGGGGGTTGCCTGAAGCAAATCAGTCCCCCCCTCACATCAGAATTTCTACCCTAAGAAAAAAAGAGAGGAGGGTAACTCTTATTGGTGACTCCCTTCTGAAGGGAACAGAGGGCCCCATATGTCAGCCAGATCCTTCCCACAGGAAAGTCTGCTGCCTCCCTGGGGCCCAGGTCAGAGATGTTACCAGAAGGCTGCCTAGTCTGGTACAGCCTTCTGATTACTATCCCCTAGTAGTTATGCAGGTGGGAAGCGATGAGGTTGCCACCAGAAGTTTAAAAGCACTCAAAAGGGACTTCAAGACACTGGGAAAACTGTTTGAGGGATCAGGGGCATAGGTAATTTTTTCATCGGTACCCTTAGTTGCAGGTAGGAATACTGAAAGAAATAGGAAGTCAGGCATAATTAACAAGTGGCTCAGAAGCTGGTGCCACCAAGAAAATTTTGGGATTTTTATTGGGGAACTTTATGTGGCACCTGATCTGCTAGCAACAGATGGAGTACATCTGCCTCAGAGGAGGAGAAAGATCCTTGCACGTGAGTTGGCAGGGCTTGTCAATAGCGCTTTAAACTAGGCTCGAAAGGGGAAGGGGAGGCAGAAGACATCGTCCTGCCATGGCCTGTGGCAAGTGGCAGGATGATACATCAGGGTTGGAAGGAAGGAGTGACAGCAAGGACCTCCAATCTGTTGTACTGACGCATGCTGTAAAAATTACAGCAAAGGCAAGGTCTTGCAG
This sequence comes from Tringa tobata, assembly GCA_033628505.1. Taxonomy (NCBI): domain Eukaryota; kingdom Metazoa; phylum Chordata; class Aves; order Charadriiformes; family Scolopacidae; genus Tringa; species Tringa tobata. The sequence goes on along the minus strand of JAHREE010000279.1, from coordinate 18,939,801 downwards.
AGCTGGACCAAGAACTCCTGAGGTAATAGGAGACAGGAGGGTAGCTGCCACAAAACACCTTGGGGGATCAGTGGAGTGCCCCTCTAAGAAGGCAGACCTACTGAGGTGTCTCTACACCAGTGCACGCAGCATGGGCAATAAACAGGAGGAGTTGGAAGCTATCCTGCTACAGGAAAGCTATGACATAGTAGCAGTTACAGAAAGCTGGTGGGATGAATCCTATGACTGGAGTGTGGCCATCGATGGCTACAAGCTGTTCAGAAGGGACAGGAGAGGAAGGAAGGGTGGAGGTATTGCCCTCTATGTAAAGAAGTGGCTAGAGTGTGAAGAGTTGTTGCTAAAAAATAGCCATGAGCAGGTTGAAAGCCTAAGGGCAGGAATTAGGGATCAGGTCAACAAAGGGAGCCTTGTGGTAGGAGTCTACTACAGGCCTCCTGACCAGGCAGAGCCTGTCAATGATGCCTTCTTACTCCAGCTTGAGGAGGCGTCACGATCACAGACTCTCATCCTGCTGGGGGATTTTAACCACCCCAACATCTGTTGGAAAAGCAACATGGCTGGCTGCAGGAACTCCAGGAAGCTCCTAGAGTGACAGGAGCGCCTAGATGACAACTTCTTGAGACAAGAAATTAACAGCCCTACTCGAGGAGATGCATTGTTGGACCTGTTGGTCACAAATGCAAGTGATATCATCAGGGATGTCAAAGTTGAAAGCAGCCTGGGCTGCAGTGATCATGCCCTAGCACAGTTCACTGTCCTAAGAAATTTGAAGCCCATGAGAAGCACAGTTAGGACTCTAAATTTTAAGAAAGCAAACTTCCAACTCTTCAAGGAGTTAGTAAATAGGACCCCATGGGAAATGGCCCTCAAGGACAATGGAGCGGAACAAAGCTGGCAGATCCTTAAGGACGCTCTCTATAGAGCACAAAAGATCTCAATCCCCACATGTAGGAAATTGGGCAAGGAGGGCAAGAGACCACCATGGTTGAGCCGTGACCTGCTAGTCAAACTAAGGGGCAAGATGGGGTACACAGAAAATGGAAGAAGGGACAGGCATCCTGGGAAGAGTATAGGAATGTTGCCCAGCTGTGTAGGGATGAGGTCAGGAAGGCCAAGGCACAGCTAGAACTGAATTTGGCAAGGGATGTAAAAAAAAACCAAGCAAGGTTTCTACAGGTACATTAACCAGAAAAGGAAGGTTAAAGAAAACATCCCCCCCCATGATGAGCAACAGTAGGGAGCTTGTATCAACAGACGAGGAGAAAGCAGAAGTTCTCAACAACTTTTTTGCCTCAGTCTTCACTGGCAACCCCTTTCCTCTTAGCTCCTGTGTTGATGGCCCACAAGTTGGAGACCAAGGTGACAAAGTCCCTCCCACTCTAAGTGAAGATATAGTACACGATCAACGGAGGGACCTGAAGATATACAAGTCCATGGGACCTGATGAAATACACCCCAGAGTCCTGAAGGAACTAGATGATGTAGTTGCCAAGCCACTTTCCATGATATTTGAAAAGTCGTGGCAGTCAGATGAAGTCCCTACAGACTGGAAGAAAGGAAACATCACACCCATTTTGAAAAAGGGTAGAAAGGAGGACCCTGGGAACTACCGACCTGTCAACCTCCCCTCCGTGCCTGGGAAGATCATGGAACAGATCCTTCTAGATGCCATACTTGGGCACATGAAGGACAGAGAGATGATTCAGGACAGCCAACATGGCTTTACCAGGGGCAAGTCCTGCCTGACTAACCTAGTGGCCTTTTATGATAGAGTGACTAGGTCAGTAGATAAGGGACAACCTATGGATGTGATCTACCTGGACTTCAGTAAGGCCTTTGACATGGTCCCTCACAACATCCTGCTTGCCAAATTGGAGGGATATGGATTTGAAGGGTGGACTGTTCAGTGGACAAGGAATTGGCTGGATGGTCTCATCCAGAGGGTGGTACTCAATGGCTTGAAGTCCAGATGGAGAGCAGTGACAAGTGGTGTCCCTCAGGGGTCCATGCTGGGACCGGTACTGGTTAACATTTTTATCAACGATATAGACAGAGGGATTGAGAGCACCATCAGCAAGTTTGTGGATGACACCAAGCTGTGTGGTGTGGTTGATACACCAGAGGGACGGGATGTCATTCAGGGGGACCTGGACAGGCTGGAGAGGTGGGCCCAGGTGAACCTCATGAGGTTCAACAAGAGCAAATGCAAGGTTCTGCACCTGGTCCGGAACAAACCTTGGTATCCATACAGACTAGGGGATGAGGTATTAGAAAGAAGCCCTGAGGAAAGGGACTTGGCGTGCTGATGAATGAGAAGCTGGACATGAGCAGGCAGTGTGCACTTGCAGCCCAGAAGGCCAATTGCATCCTGGGCTGCATCAAAAGATGCATTGCTAGCAGATCCAGAGAGGTGATCCTTCCTCTTTACTCTGCTCTGGTGAGACCTCACCTGGAGTACTGTGTGCAGGTGTGGAGCCCTCAATACAGGAAGGATGTGGACCTGATGGAGCGGGTCCAGAGGAGGGCCACTAAAATGATCAGGGGTTTGGAGCACCTCTGCTACAAGGACAGGCTGAGGGAGCTGGGGTTGTTCAGCCTGGAGAAGAGGAGGCTTTGGGGAGTCCTAATAGCAGCCTTCCAGTACCTGAGGGGAGCCTACAGGAAGGCTGGGGAGAGCCTGTTTACAAAGGCCTGCAATGACAGGATGAGGGGTAATGGCTTTAAGTTGGGAAAGGGCAGATTTAAATTGGATATTAGGAAAAAGTTCTTTACTGTGAGGGTGGTGGAACACTGGAACAGGTTGCCCAGGGAGGTAGTTGAAGCCCCTTCCCTGGAGATATTCAAGGTGAGGCTCGATGAGACCCTGGGCAACCTCGTCTAGTTGAGGGTGTCCCTGCTGACTGTGAGGAGGCTGGATTAGATGACCTTTGGAGGTCCCTTCCGGGGAGGGGAATTTATTTTACTAACCAATACAGAGTCTGTGTCTTTATGTTGTTATATTTACTAGAAAATGAGTGAGCTGAAAAACAAATGAAAAAACTCATATATTAAATCCTTATGTAGAGTTGATGAGTTTTTTTCTCTTTTCAGCTTCATTTAGTTGCTATAGAAGAGGGAGTCATACTGAAGGAGAAACAAATAAACCAAAACAAAATATATAGAGCCATCAGAGAAAATTAAATGCTACAAAACACAGTCAGTGTTTAAACAAAACCAGTGGGCTTTTGGGGAGAAGATACTGTTCACAACATATTACTTATTTAAATGGTATCTTACGGGAAACACCAGAGTCCCTGTCTTTAAAAATACAGCACGTCACTCAGGAGCATTCCTGGGCCCTGAAATAGAACTCCATATACTGTTGCCGTGTTCAAAGGGCTTCAAACATATTTTGTCTTATGGCTACTAGCATTGTCCCTAACAGTTTCTGGGCATGATCTGGGAGGCTGAATTTTCCAGGGACTATTAAACACAGTCAGTTCTCGTGTGGTAACCTTATGCCAAAAGGAAAAAGAGCGTCCTAGGGCAGGCGCAGGCCACCCTGCTTAGCCAGCTTCAGTGCTCATGAACACTCTTGGGCATATTTAATTTACTAGTATAGACACAGCCAAATATTTTCCACCACATTTTTCCAGTAAAATATCAATGAAGCTTATTAAGGTATCTCTTAGTGAAAATAATGATGGTTTATTTGAGGAAAAAAATTAACATTTGCAGCAGCCAATTAATTGCAAGTGGTATGGATTTAGCCAAGCTCCCTACTACTGTTTAAGGGAGATTAGTTCAAATAGGTTTTTGCATGACATATAAACCAAGAGCAATGTGCATTATCTATGGGCTCAGAAGAAATGGTCAGCAGAATGACTGCCACCTACAACTACCAAGCAAATTGTATTAGCACTATCTTCTGATACTTGTGGAATGATCCCTGACAATTCTTTGTGGATCGTTTTTTCTCCTCCTTGAAGCTTCCATCGCACAAATCAGGTTTTACCATGATCTTAATGTATTTCAAAAATATAATTTAACCTTGTGTTACCTGCCTGTCACAAAGTATTGGTTCAAGGAGCTTTTCAACTATGTGGTCTAGGATTTTGTTCCCGTCTGTCTGAAACACAGAACCCCTGTAATCTAGGTACCTTGGTGTTTGATTTACACCCCTGCCGTTATCTCAGAATACCTGTGCATACAGGTTATATTCTCCTTTTCTTTCTGTTTTCGGGACAAATACACTAAGGCCGAAGTTTTCCTTATTTACTTTTAAAATAAATTAACAAGTTCACATTTTTCAGAGGAAAGATATCAACTTTTTAGAACCTACTCTAACAACAGAAAGCAGATTAAGAAATGCAGAGCAAAGAGTAAAATGTTTACTTGCTACCCCACAGAATGTGATAATGCAAATTATACTGTGTCCTGTTTTCACCACCTACTTCAGGTCTCAGATACTGGCTAGAGTTCAGATAATTTAAAGTCATAGCCAAAAAAGCAGGATATATATCTCCAAAAGTGACACAGACAATCACAATCAGATGCATAAAAATGTGTAGTCTCAACTATTTCCAAAGTATTAAGGAATGTCAAATATATTATACTAATGCTGCATACTGAAAAAAAAAAAAAAAAAAAAAAAGACTTTCCAAGTTGAGATGAGGGTTGGGAACTGATAAAGGCTTGTGCAGCAGTTGAGAAAAACTGAGGAAGTTTCATGTGAATATAAAATGGTTAACAGTCCATAGAGCAAGGAGGAAAACAAGATATTACGATACATTTTGTGACACATTATTCTAGTGAATATTGTGCAAAGGGAAATTTTATCATATTCTGTGGAAACAATATTGTTGTTTCATTGTTGATCAACCATTACATCAGGAAAGTTGTGGTTCAAAATATCTAGTAAAGGGAAATTGAAATAAAAATGACCTGATACAAATATCTGACATCAGAGAGTATAGCAAACTTTCTACAAACATTTTGCAGAATAGGTACCAAAAAAAAAGTACAAAATTCAAAGATATTGGTTTTAAGTTGTGAGGTTTATTTCTTGAAGGGGTACAATGAAAAAAGAATTATGCAAGAGCATCTTCAGAGAGACCTTATTGCAGCCTTTCAATATATAAAAAGGGTTGATAAGAAAGATGGAGAGAGTCTCTCTACCAAAACCTGTAGTAATAGGATAAGGGGCAACAGTTTTAAACTTAAAGTGGGTAGGTTTAGATTTAGATATAACATAAGGAAGACCTTTTTTATGATAAGGGAGGTGAAACACTGGAACAGGTTGCCCAGAGGAGTCGTGGATCTCTATCATTGAAAGTGTTCAAGGTTAGGTTGGAGGGGTCTTTGAGCGGCCTGCTCCAGTGGAAGGTGTCCTTTCCCATGTCAGGGGGGTTGAACTAGATGATCTTTAAAGGTTCATTCTAACACAAACCATTTTATGATACTATGAAACTCTGGCCCAATATTTAGCTACTTTGTAATCTCTGTAAAGGCACTGAGAACCATTTCCAGTAGAGAAATTAAAATAACTTAAATGGGTGATTACTCTCAAAATGCTGACAGGCTTACCAGAAAGAAATATTAGCATTTTAATCTGTATTTAGGAAACTATTGTTAAAAAGTCTCCTTCAGGGTTTTTTTTTGTTGGTTTTTTGTTGTTGTTGTTGTGGGGGGGGGGGTTTGTTTGTTTTTGTTTGGTTTTGGGGTTTTTTTAAATGTGCTTCTTTCAGCTTTCAAATGTGGAAAGCTGCCCCTCCTTTATTTTAACATACTTTTTGTTTTCTGCGCACTTTTTTATTCTGGACACAGTAAAACTGGTCATTCAGAAAACAAGATGTCACCTACCCAAAGGATAGCTAATGCAGATGGTTTGTCTCTGGCAACCATATGGCATATGCGTTTTGGCAAAAAGGTATGTGACTTCTTATTTGCCAGCTACTGTGCAGTAGCCAGATATTTCTGAAGCAGATCTATAAATAACTCATTTCTCCACCTCTTTCTCTTTGTCTCTCTCTCTGTTTTTCAATTTTAAATCTAGTAATACCTTCTATGAAAAAATGCGTTCTGCAAAATTACAGAAGATGGAGCTTATATAAATTAAAAAGAAAAATAAATGCAGAGAACATTTTAATTCTTTAGGGTTTTGGTTTTTTTCCTTACAAATCCTATTTCACAGAACCTGAAACATTGAACTGGAATGTCTCAAATCTGATGACATATCATTTCATGTAAGCAAACAGGAAATGTTTCAAGAGGGTCAAAACAGAATATTTTTTCTTTTTAAGACATTGCTTATTGTAACAGGCTGCATGCATGTAACTGGATCTAGAAACCCAGGTTAAGATGCATGTTGCAGTCATGTCATGACACCATAGGACATGACTTCAATACTGTTGTTGCTTTTAACACTTTCTCCACAAGAAAGAAAATCACCTATGATTGTAGCACTCTGCAACAGGTGTTCTAAGAGATGGCAAAGTATTAGAAAGCGAGTGCAGGAAACACTACCACATGACACAGGGTTGCAGTATAACCTTTCTACTTTTTAAGGTGAATAGAGATCTTAGCCTCAAAATCACTATAGCAGTGCTATGATTGCACCTAAAATTGCTTGAGACGGTTAGGCATGGACAGTGATCCCATTTTTTTTTTTCCTTTCTCTTTTAGTTGCATGTTATAATTCACTTACCTGTCCAGTATCAGCTGTGAAAGAGGCCTTTAGTGAGAAAGTGTGTTTGGTTGACCAAATGTAAACTTTTCAATATATAACTGAGGTAGCTAGTCAAATTTGTCTTTGATGTTTATGAAGACTCTTTACGGCACTACGCCCTTCCTAAAGCAGATGATAGCTAAAATAAGTCAGATAATTCATGTTTTTTTCTCTATATTGACATGAAGATGTTATGGTTCAGAAGTAACCACACTGTTGACACATTAAGTGTCTTGAACCCCACTGAGAGTGATCTAATTGCTATTTCCTAATCAAAAGCATCAAAATATCTGCTTTTAATATAATTTAGTAATCAAGTGCTTTTGAGCAACTACATTTCATTAGATGTTTTCTCAGGTTTTGCAAAACTGTAAGATATATGCCAGTCTAAGAAGGGTAAAAGCTAGAAGGGGCACAGCTATAGTTACACAATGAGAACAGCTGAGTGTGAAAAGCAGTATTTTATTTAAAGACCTTTCCTGAAGGATAAATGCTAAAGGTGAATTTGATTTTTAGTTGGACATAGAGTTAGTTTCCAGATGGGTTTCTTGAGTAATTTAATATACCAAACAGAAATAGGAGTTTTACATAAAACATGCATAAAATTTGAAGCCTTCTGGGAATATGTATTTTAAGTATGATTTCTTTTATCTTTCACTCTTTTTATTTTCTTTTTTTGTCCTTTATGATCAAGACCCTTACCACATTTCTCTCTTGATTTTGTGGCTTTTCCAGTTGTGTGGATCCAGCATAATAGTAACACACCTCATTAGTACAGGACACTTTTATCTAGGCACGATGAAAAGTGCTGATATCTTTCTGAATTTCTTTGTGTTCGGATACCTGTTGTTAAGATAGCACGATTTCCTCTCCTTTTCAGGTACCTGCATGAAAGTATATTTAAAACAGGCAAAGCATGGAATTCAAACTTGAGAAACGGTTGGCATGTCATGCATCAAGTTATGCTTCTGCTATTCCAAATTTAAAAAGAACATCTTAGATAATTTAGAGAGTAAACCATGTATAAGTAAATAACTTCTCTGTCTAACCCTTATGGCGACTGTCAGCTTTGTTGCTACTAGATCCAAGTCATTGTTTCCAAAGTTATATATTCTTAAATCCCTCCAGGGTCTGCCTCAACTTGCATGTCCAAGATAACTTCTCTGACTGAAGAGAGGCACCTTCATTCTCCAACTCATCTGTCTCAAGCAAGTCACACACAATGCATAGTTTCAGACGGGGTTTCATTCATCTGATATTCTGCCAGGGTTACAAAGGTCTTTCAAAGTTATGCTGGGCCCTCAGTTAAAAATCCTTTATCATTTATGAATGCAATATCTTCATTGTTTACTGGATCAGATCCTTGTATAAATGTAATTTGTCATAAACACAAGCATAAGGCGGGACAGAAAAATGCATGAGTACTAAAGCTGAGGAGTCTAGAGATAAAATTTTGGGCAAAGTAATACAGCAAAGCTGAAAAAAATAAGCTAGTTACGTTATTGTACCAGTGCCCATCTTGACCTCAGGTGAATGTTGAAGGTACCATCTTACAGCTGATTTCTGTAGGAGCAACTTTCAAGCATAATGGAACTGACATCAGATTTTCTATGGCTTTTTTCATGTGGTTGGGTTGATAGGTATCTATCTGGTGCAAATCCAGTCAAAAATTGTTTCTTCAGAGTCTGTTTATGTTTAAACATTCACTAATATCTTACTGCATTTTTTCTGCTCATTTGGCTGGCTATTTTCAGAAGCTTAAAGCATATCTTTATGTCTGTGGTCTCTATGACATCTTTGTCATCTTGACCTGTATGATGTCTTATCTTTCTAGAAATCCTGATTGAGATTAACCAGAGAGGTCAAAAGATATTGAGATAAAGCAAGGCAGACAGACTGTTTTGTGCATCCAACCAGGAACACATTAATCACATAAGCTTAATTTCCTTAGGCTAAAATCAAACTAAAAAGAGATAATTCATAATTCAAATATTCCACCATTGCAACTCAACCTATGTAAGCATAAAAAAAATTAAATATAAAGATCATAATTATGCTGAAATGAGATCAGCTTTATAACATGACGGATAAGTATTTAGATACTGAAGTAAGATTTCTGAGCTTCAGCAGAGTACTAGTGAAAGTGTATGCTTACTGAAAGAACATGGCATTTTGAGTAAGAGGTTTAAAAGGCCCCTGAATATCTGTGTATGTCTTTTAAAGACCTGTTGTATGAACTGAACAGAAAACAAAAAGTGACTAAAACTTTTTGACACTCTAAAGGACAAAGTATAAATTAGAAATAGAAAGCCTATGATGGAATCATACTGAAGACAGAAACCTTATAGAAGAACGCATAACATAATAGAATAAGAGTTGATTGAAATATGCACAAATTGTAGACGTAGCTGAATTCTCTGAATTCAGAGCATCATAGAATAGTTCTGATTGGAAGGGACCCTAAAGATCATCGAGTTCCAACCCCCCTGCCACGGGCAGGGACACCTCCCGCTAGACCAGGTTGCTCAAAGCCCCATCCAACCTGGCCTTGAACACTGCCAGGGGTGGGGCATCCACAACTTCCCTGGCAACATGTTCCAGTTTCTCACCACCCTCACAGTAAAGAATTTCTTCCTGATATCCAATATAAATCTCCCCTCTTTCAGTTTAAAACCATTACCCCTCACCCTGCCACTACACTCCCTGATAAAGAGTCCCTCCCCATCTTTCCTGTGGGCCCCCTTCAAGTACTGGTAGGCTGTTATAAGGTCTCCCTAGCACCTTGTCTTCTCCATGCTGAACAACCCCAACTCTTTCAGCCTTTCTTCATAGGAGTGGTGCTACAGCTCTTTGATCATCGTCCTGCTCTGGACCTGTCCACATCCTTCCTGTGTTGGGGGCTCCAGAGCTGGACACAATACTCCAGGTGTGATCTCGACAGAGCAGAGCAGAGCAGAGGGGTAGAATCACTTCCCTTGACTTACTGGTCATGGTTCTTTTGATGCAGCCCAGGATGTGATTTGCTTTCTGTGAGTGCACGTTTCCAGCTCATGTTGAGATTCTCATCAACCAACACCCTCAAGTCCTTCTCCTCAGGGCTACTCTCAATCCGTTCTCTGCCCAACCTGTATTTGTGCTTGCGACTGACATGACCCAGGTACAGGACCTTGCACTTGGCCTGGTTGAACTTCATGAGGTTCACAAGGACCCACTTCTCAAGCTTGTCCAGGTCCCTCTGGATGGCATCCCTTCCCTTCAGCATGTCAACCATACCACCAAGCTTGGTGTCGTTGTTGGGGATGCACTCAGTCCCACTGTCCATATCACTGACAAACATGTTAAACAACATCGGTTCCAGCACTGACCCTTCAGGAATGCCACTCATCACTGGTTTCCACTTAGACATTGAGCCATTGACCACAACCTTTTGAGTTTGGCCATCCAGCCAGTCCCTTATCCACTGAGTGGTCCATCTTTCAAATCTGTGTTTCTCCAATTTAGAGACCAGGATGTTGTGCAGGGCAGCGTCAAAGGCTTTGCACAAGTCCAGGTAAATGACATCTGTTTGTCTTCCCTTATCCACCAACTTTGTAACCCAGTCATAAAAGGCCACCAAATTTGTCTGGCATGACTTGCCCTTGATGAAGCTATGTTGGCTGTCACCAACCACCTCCTTATTTTCCATGTGCCTTAGCAAAGCTTCCAGGAGGATCTGCTTCATGACCTTGCCAGGCACAGAGGTGAGACTGACCACCCTGTAGTTCCCTGGATCTTCCAGTTTTTCCTTTTTGAAAATAGGGGTTACATTTCCCCTCTTCCAGTCAGTAAGAACTTCACTGGACTGCCATGACTTCTTAAATATGATGGAAATATGATGGAAAGCTTAGCAACTTCATCCATCAGCTCCCTCAGGACCCGTGGATGGATTTCATCAGGTCCCATGGACCTGATGAACCTTCAGGTTTCTCAGATGCTCTTGGACTTGATCTTCTCTTATAGTAAGTGGTTCTTTATTCTCACAGCCCCTGTTTTTGCCTTCTGAGACTTGGGCGGTGTGGTTAGAACCCTTGCTGATGAAGGCCAAGATGAAAAAGTCACTCAGTACCTCAGCCTTCTCCATATCCTGGGTGTCCAGGTCTCCTGCTTCCTTCTGGAGAGGGCCTACATTCCCTAGTCTTTATTTTATCTCTGACATACTTATAGAAGTTTTTCTTGTTGCTATTGATGTCCCAGGCCAGATTTAATTTTTTCGGAGCTTTGGTTTGCCTGACCTGGTTCCAGGCTGTTTAAGTTCCTGAACAGTTTAGCCCACTGTGTGATACTGGCATAGAACGATACACTTGCTGTTTATCATACTGACATGAGTAAAGAAATTTCCATGAAAAAGTGTTCAATAAATTGGGCTGCTAGACAAGTCTGGGGAAGTCTGGTTTCTGGAGACATTCTCTTGCAGCCCATTGTGATTAGTGACATGATCGGTCCTGAGCTACCAGACACAGTTGAGTCAAATAGCTAGAGCGTAAGTGATTACTGTAGGTGTGTCAGCTGCAGGCAGTAGCCAGCAAGAAAGGCAGACCTTGGAAGGAGCTATCAACACTACTCAGTCTCCGTGCTTTTTTAAGATTTTACAGTAAGCCTAGTGCTACTGAGTATTCATAATTGTGAGATTGTGTCCTCAGACACAATCAGATTTCTTGATTCCTGACTAAACTACTATATATAGTTGAACAACTAATCACATTCATCTAAAATATAATAATCTTAACTAGATAAAAGTAGCATGCATTTTTGCTATTCAGCCAAATATTGAGGTACAATCCTTACACATCAGCTTCTTCTTGAACAAACTTGTTAGCAATCTTCAGAGAAAATAACTGTCATGGTTTAACCCCAGCTATCAACTAAGTACCATACCACCACGCACTCACTACTCCCGAGTGGGATGGGGAAGAGAACTGGAAGGCTAAAAGGGGGAAAACTTGTGGGTTGAGATTAAGACAGTTTAATAGGTAAAGCAAAAACTGCACAAGAAAGCAAAGCAAAACAAGGAATTAATTCACCACTTCCCATCAGCAGGCAGGTGTTCAGCCATCTCCAGGAAAGCAGGGCTCCATCACATGTAACAGTTACTTGGGAAGACAAATGCCGTAACACCATGTTCTCCCTTCCTCCTTCACGCAGCTTTTTGCATTGCTGAGTATGATGTCATATTGTATGGAATGCCCCTTTGGTCAATTGGGATTAGCTGTCCCAGCCGTGTCGCTTCCCAACTTCTTGTGTACTTCCAGCCCACTTGCTGGTGAGGTCGTGTGAGAAGCAGAAAATGCCTTGACTCTGTGCAAGCACTACTCAGCAAAAACAAAAACATCTCTCTATTATCAACAATGTTTTCAGCACAAATCATAGCCCAATATTAGCTACTATGGAGAAAATTAACTCTAGCCCATCCAAAAACAACCCAGTAACACATTCACAAATAATCTAAAGTGTAAATAATCTTGGACTGTGCAAGAAGAGCCACAATAGAAGAAAACAACAATTTGCAAATAAAAAGCAGTTTTCTCAACTGTCAGTTTTCATGAAATCATGATCTTGACCAGTTGTTGTGAAAGGTATGTTTTTAATGCAAAATAATTAATTCACATTGTCTGCCTTTTTCACTTACTGTACATACACAGAGACAGCCTGGAGTCACATGGCTGCAACAAAGCAATGGATTCTACCATAGTAGGGACTGAAGGGAAAGGAGAATAGAGCCTTGCAGAAGCAAGCCTGTGTGGTCTTGGGGGTCTTTTAAATCTGAGTCTGAAGAGCAGGTAGAAAACTGTGAGAAAATGAACAAAGGTCAGGTTGTCAAGGAGAGCATTACTGTTCTTTCAGTAAGAAGAAAAAGCTCTTTCTCTTTTTTTTTTGTTTATTTGTTTGTTTGTTGTTTTTTTCCCTCGCTTTCAGTGATATATTCTTTATCCCCAGCCCCTCACTTCAGAAGCCTGAGAAAGAAAAGCCGCTAGGAGGAGAGAAATGCAGTCCACAGATAATGTTTACCAGTTGGTGCCGTAAGGAAAGCAGCACAATGAAGTAAAACTATCATCTTTATGCTCTCAAATCCTTTGAAACATTGTGCTCAATAAGCACTATAAGGCCACCTATTCTGGTACTCCCAGATGATCAGACAAGATCAAACCTTTCCTGTTTCACAGCCTCTGAGGAAAATATCTCAGTGAATGCACATTTTGGACTTTTTCAGTAGGAAAATTCATGAAGTCATCTTGATTTAAATGTTTGAAAGAATACTGTTTCTGTAGGCAAGACTAGGATATTTTACAGATATGACATGTAGTTACCATTACCTTTCTGAAAGAACTGAAAAATTAATGATGAACAGAAAACATAATTCCCATAGGGAATTTAATGAATGTGAACTAGTTATTTCAAGCAATATTTTTTTTTTTTTTTTTAATAAATTAACAACATTGAAATGCATAAGTTTGTTTTCTGGGAGGAAAGGTAAGGTACATGAAAAAAATTGAATATATGAGTCTGAAATCTTCAAAATAAAGTGCTGTGATAGTAAGGAGGTGAGTAAACATTAATTTCACAAAACCATGGAACATCTCATGCTTGTTAAAATCCATTACATGTTAATAAGTTCTAAAAATAAATATTTGAAATTAAAGGTTGACCCTTTTCTCATTTTTACTATAAAAATTGTACTTTTACATAGAAAATCATGATGTTAGGTACTGATAACAAATATAACTAAAAATATCTGAATGAAATAAATGGTTTCTGTAGATATGGTTACTGTTCTCCCCTAAAAGGCTACATAATTGTCTCTTGAAACAAATTGGAGTACCACCACTCCATGTTAAGAGGTTTTAAATAAATTGTTTTACCCAAAGGGTTTGGATAATATCCACATAAAATTGGCCCATAAAAAATGTCAGAACCATTTACAGTGATTAACGAAAAAAGCACTTTTAGTGCTCATAAACTTTTACAATGCCAATTGCTTCAGCATGTTTTAATATATCAGTTATGTAAATGCCTGTCTTTTGGAATAAAAAATATTACTGTTTTCATTATCTATTAAAAGTATAAGCTTACTTAGAGATAACGGGCTGTTAAAAAATAGAGAAAAAGAATAAAAGAAAGAAAAAATCGAATGTGGATTTTTTTTGACTTTATGGCATTATTGGAAAAAAGGTTAAATGTAGGCTGGAAGACTAACAGATACTTTAAAAGGGAGAAGATGAACACTTTTTCATATAGTTTGGATACAGCACAAAATAAAGTTTCCAATGTCATTATTTAAACATTCCAATAATTGCTTTTAAAGGACTGAATTGAGAGAATTTTCTAACAACATGGCTTTGAAACAAAACAAAACAAAAAGTTTAAAAAATTATATTTACCTGAGAATTCACCACTAGTCTTGCACAAGGCTATGTTCTTAATGGCACTCTTGCAAAATAATGTAAATTTACAGATTTATGTCTGAAGTGTTCATGCTTTGTAAGAAATTAGTATTTATTTTATTTTCAATTAATACAGAGTTTTTTGACTCATTGCTTGCAACACCAGATTGTGCTTTCTCTCAGTGTCACAATATCTCACTAGGTGGGACAGAGACTGTTGTAGTGATCCCATGTTTCTGTAACAATAGATTTCAGGAATCTTTGTGACAGACAATGTTATATGTTTTAGATGAATTTTTCATCATGGGAAATGTTAGGACAGATTTTCTTTTGTGACCACCTGCCAGCTTGCTGCTTTGCCTCCTTTTTGCTATTTCCATACAGATAATGTGTGCAGATTCTGTAGCCTAGATCAGGTCAAACACTGGAATCTGTTTTGTCCAAGGTAAAACAGCTGAAGTGTATGAAGATTTGACCAGCAGATTCCATAAGACTTGTTAATGTATAGCAGCGCATGCTCCTTCAGTCTTATTCCTGTATACTCACTTCAATGAGGCCAGTACACAGTGTCTAGTGGTGGCTTCAAAGACTCTCTGCGTGCGGACCTGGCAGTCCTCTCCTGTCTTCCCAGATGTGATTGATGTGGACTACACTACTGCACTACCTGCTCACTCCTGCTGGTCTCACACAAACAAACCTTGTGTTTTTGCTGTGCATGGGATCCATAAGGCTCTCTGCCTAGATGTTAATATGAATAACAAAGGACCCAGGACCCTGAAACACATCGTTAATATGCATAGTGATGCATATTAAAAGTTATGGGGTCTACCTCTTGCTATGACAGCAGATGATTGTAAGATGCAACTATCCCTATTTTTTCACAGAAAGGTGAAATGTTATTTATCCAATAATATATAGCTTCCTTGGGAAGGATTGAAGTTTTTCATGACTAGCTAGGGTGATAAATTTGCTGAAGCATAATATTTTCTAGGCTTTATTATCCAGGATCTCATAGCTAGTGGTCAGTAGGGCTGGGTTTTTTTTGTTTATTTGTTTTAGTTTAAGAGTATTTGCTTATTGCTGAACTTCTATGCCTTTGAACCCCACAGACAGTTCTTGTATGCTCTATTCCTGCTAGTAATTACAGAAAAGTAAATAAAGTCTAATGAATTTCAACAAATCTTATCAATCATATTACGTAGGATGAAGAAGTAGGGAGCATGACCAGTTTTTATTATATTA
Organism: Tringa tobata; assembly: GCA_033628505.1. Lineage (NCBI taxonomy): Eukaryota > Metazoa > Chordata > Aves > Charadriiformes > Scolopacidae > Tringa > Tringa tobata. The sequence goes on along the minus strand of JAHREE010000279.1, from coordinate 18,924,435 downwards.
TATGATTTCAATCAGGCTCTCACTAGATTTTTTCCTGTCTTTATTAATATGAAGGTTTGAAATGCTTTTCCTCAGCAAGATTCTGTCTGCATGGAGTTAAATGAAGTTTTGTGAATTTACAACAGTTTCTCCATGTGTTTAAAATGTGCTAAGAAGTAGTCCATAATTAATTCCCTTAACCCTAAAGAAAATAAATATATTTATGCACAGACAAACCATATATGTTTGTGTGTCTCTGTGTGTGTATATATAATTAAGAAAAGTTAAACAGATCTTTACAGCAATCAGAAAATCTATCACCCATGTGAAACCACACTTCATCCAAGTAATACTATTTTTGCATATTTAAAAATAATGGTAGACCCCTGAGAATGAAGAAACAGCTTAAACATGATAGTAGCTTTGGGAAACAACTATTTCTATTTTTTTTTAATTTTTAAGATGCAGTGAAACATGCTCTCAAGCTTTTCTCCACTGCAGTAAAAGCTAGAAATTAAATTTTATTCAAGGGAGAATCCTCATTAATTATATGCATTTGGGTAAGGAGGCATTAAAAATAAACAAACAAAAAACCAAACCAAACCAAAACAAACCCCAAAATAAAAAAAAACCACAAAACCCAACCAAACCTACTTTTAATGAGATGTGGCAATGTTACAGCTTCTGCCTGTAAAGAGAAGAGAACAAATATTGCAGCATGCATGATCCACCTTCAGGCATAAAACAAGGAGATGTTATTACCAGAATAAAAGGCACTTGCCATCAATCTACTTGCTCTTTAAATAAACAGTCTCACTCAGATCTTTTGAATGATCCACGTTATGAATTTCTTTAAGTCCAGGGTAAGAGTTACGTTGGTTGTGGAGATGACTCCACTGGCTTATATATATGGTTACTATTTTTGCTGAAACATTCAGAGCACAACTTCATTCAAGTAAGTACTTCTATGTTATTCTTTGACTCGAATTTTTTTTCCTTTTTTTTTTTTTTCATAGAAATCCATAATTTATTAAATTTTGGTTGTCCAGTGCTGTGAAGTTGCAGCTAAGGGTTTGGAATACATGGTTGGTAATTTAGGTTAAATTAAGAATGTCTCTAGAACATTCTCACACTTCTTTGTTGGGGAAGCATGATCGTACCTCATAAATTCTATAGTTCCTTGTAAATGAACTACATATACATTTTGCTTTGTCAAACCAAGCCATACATCTGGCGTGTTGTAGTAAGGTCTTTCTCTTTCATGACTCAGTAGGCTTCAGGACACTCTGTGTGTGGCTTCATTGCTAGTCAACCTGTTGTACTATTTCACTTCAAATTGGGAGCTTCTCACAGAACATCTTCAGAAGAAATATATAATGAAATCTTCAGTAGAAATATATCTACACTATGTCATAAACCTGTACAGCAATGTGGCCAGATTCATCTTGCCTCATTTAAAAATGAATTTCCTTTTGTCTCAGTGTGGAAAAAGATATTTCTTAAAAGCAACTCAACACACTGAAGATCTGGAAACAAGGACAACCTCCTCTCTGGAAAATGAACACTTAATTTAATTCCCCATAAAATGATATTACGGTATGCTGAGTAAAAGCTGTGTCTTTCATAAGCTCTTTAAAGTCTTAACTGGATTAACTTCAGAGAGAACATGTGTAGCAGAGAAATATTTCAGTTATATCTGTTCCTGTGTCTCCATATAAGGGGTAAATCCTAAGTTCATTTCATGTATATCTGGGCATTTATTTCTGTTGAGGTGCTTGTTTGCAAATGTTTTGTATCTTCATGTGATAACTCTCTGCTGCTACTTTTCAACTAAATACTAATATATTTTCTGCACAAATACAATTAAGTCATTGAACAATAAATTTTAATATCTATGTAAGACTGGTAGTATTAGAATAACTGTATTTTGAATCATCAACTGTTGTAAAAGAGCTACTTACTGAATGTGGAAAGATAAAAAAGCCTCTACAAACTTGTTATGAAGAGGAGTTTAGATATTCATCTCCACAAATAAAGTGTGAGGCTTTAATAGTAAAAATTCCAAACGGTTCCTCCCTGGTTGAGTTTACTGTTTCCAGCTCTGTCATGGTTTACCCCCAGCTGGCTGCTAGAACCATGCAGCCGCTCACTCGCTCCCCTGACTTTGGACTGGAGAAAGAATCAGAAGAGTAAAAGTGAGAAAAAACTTTCTGGTTGAGACTAAGACATCCCAATAAGTAGAACAAAAGCAGTGCATGCAAGCAAGAGAAACAAGGAATTCATTTGTTGCTGCCCATTGGCAAGCAGGTGTTCAGCCATCTCGAGGAAAGCCATCTCCATCACACATAACATAAGTTAACACATAAATTACATGGGAAGAAAAATGCTGTAACTCCAAACGCCCCCCTCTTCCTTATTCTTCACTCAGCTTTGTATACTGAGTGTGATGTCATATGGCGTGGAACATTTCTTTGGTCAGTTTGAGTCAGCTCTCCCAGCTCTGCTCCCAGCTTCTTGTGCCCCCCAGCCTGCTCACTAGCAGCATGGTTTGAGGAGCAGAAAAGCCCCCCCCAGTACTCAGCAATGATAAAAAACATCAGTGCCCTATCACACTATTCCCATCCTAAATCCAAAACATAATATTACACCAGCTGCTACCAAAAACAACTAACTCCATCTTAGCTGAAACCATGACAATCTCATAAAATGTTTTGAATTTCCTTTGCAGTTACCAATTCAGGAGCTTACTATTTGACTCTTCATTGAACAATCTATTTCTTTTCAAAAATGCTGCATATGAATAGATCTAGAAGAACAGATATATTAAAATAAAACCCCTAAAATTCTATAAGAGGCGCTCACACACACGCACATACTCACTCACTCTTATAACATCTGTGCCCAACACAGTGTATGAATACATTGCTCTGGTATATAGTCGAATCGACCAGCTTACAGTAAAGTTAAGCACCGAGAAAATTTCTTTCTAAGTTCTAACCTTCCCCTCCCTCCTACCCCGCTTCAGTTGGCAGCTTTTCCCAAACACTCTAAGTGTTTTTAACAGAACACCTAAAAGTATGGGGATGTTCTTGTTTGTGTTACTGGGCTGCATCAGTTTAACACTGTTTTGTTTATTTGTTAGCAAACCTTTCTCCCACATTTACATTAGGAAAATGAGCTGCTGTATGAATTCCCTGGTCATTAGCCAGACTCAGGGAGTTTTCTCCCATACCCTTGCAGATGAGTAACTTGTTGTTAAGGTGTGATCAGAGAAGATGGTGTCTGCACCCTGCCCTGGGGCCATGCAGTGTTTCACTAGAAAGGAATCCAGCCAATCACAAAAGGCATTGCTTGTGCTTTGGATCAAATAACTATGTTGGACGTTTTCTACTCTACTTCCCCCACAAATTAATCACCCTTTTTACAAGTGGAAATTGATACTACACCAAGCAAAACCTTTCCATAAGCTTTAGAGCATTTAATAGATTTTTTACAAGTGCACAAAGATTAATGATAAAGGTACCTGTCAAGCTGAATTCTCCTTTAAAACAAATTTATTGTGCTTGAAGATTGAAAGAAACGTGGAATATTTTTAAAATCTTCAAATGTAAAACAATATAGGTCTGTTTCTTCTAACTCTCCAGGGATTCTTTTTTACTCACAAAAAAATTCTTCACAGAATTAAAAATTACATTACATGGAATTACGTGGAACCTGATTAATTACAGGGGAAAAGTATTCACATGTCCTTTGTTATGATTTGACCAAACTTCTAAGAATAAAGTAACTTTTTTTTCATAATTAAGGAATTTTGCATGCTGTAAGCTCCAAACAGACAAAGACATCAAAATCAGTGCTGCAGGCAATAAGCAACTTTCAAAACAATCAAATTTCAGGCCAATTCTCTTGCTTATTGGCTTTTTCATAGAACTAATTATATTTAAACAATGCCCTGTTTAAATGTTTGTAATCTGGCAATTGTTACTTAAAACCACATGCTCTTCCTACATACTATAGAAAGAATATAAACAATTCTTTCAGTATTTCGTACTTCTCTGCACAGACCAGATGCTTATAACTTAAGGTTAAGTTCTTTGTTACATCCATTCTTTCTGTGTTTTAACTTTTCTGCTGTCAGACAGGGGATTATAACTGGTGATGAGGTGGTGAGAAATTTTGTCAAGCGCTGATATTAACTGATATTGACACAATGGGGCAAGAGAAATATCTAACCGCTGAATTCTGATTTTGATTGACCTGTGATGTTAGAATACAAGCAATAAGTTACCGAAAGAAAAAGTGAATTTCATGTCAATTTTTTCTACATGAAAGGATATCTTAATGTGTAGATTTTATTTTCTGTGCAACCACATGGAAATCTTTTTCAGTGTGACAAAGATTTCAGCAGCTTCTTTTAGCTGCTTTCTGCAAAATCAGCCTCCAAGGGTGAGTTTCAGCTTTTGACACCACTGTAGTGCAGATTTAAACAAAGACTACATGCAGAGTCAGGATTAGAAAAGGAATAAAAAAAAGAATGTAAGGGAGGTGGTCTCCGAACTACTTGAAAGCTCTGCAGAGTACCGCTGCTTTTGTTCAGAAAAAAAAAAAAAAAAAAAGCTAGCATTTTTTGCCCAGAGAGGTGGTGGAGTCTCCTTCTTTGGAAACATTCAAAACCCACCTGGACAAGTTCCTGTGCAACATGCTCTAGGTAGACGCACTCTGGTGGGGGGGGGTTGGACTAGATGATCTCCAGAGGTCCCTTCCAACCCCATATGATTCTATGATTCTATGATTTAATCAAATTGATTGTAAAGAGGAGTAACAGTTTCCTATTCACATGCAATAAAAGTGCAGAAGAACATTTTATGAGATTTAAACACAGAATATTCTGTCTGTCACTGTGAGTGATTTAAGCAGCAAGTACTCTCTTTTTGTATTATCCGTTACTGACCAAAAGTGACAACGTCCATTGTTTTAAAATTTTATTTCTCTCCACAGTCTCATAAGGTAACAGCACACAACTTCTGAGATAGACACCATAGAAAAATCCCATCATGCAATATTGCAGCACCATTCTTTTTCTCTCAACTCCTTTTGCAGAAGTCCTTATAAAGACTTTGTTTCTATTCTCTTTGGAGCAGTGAGTTCAGTGTAAATGGAAGGACACAATGATAATTCATGTTCTGCTCCAAACCTTCATCCTTCAATACCTGATAATTCTTGCACTAGTTTGCCTGGGGTTTATATCTTCTTCTGTGAAAATATCTGAAGGGTTTCCAAGTGAGTAATGATGCAGGTAGGAGTGCTGGGGAAAATGCAGGCAGCTGTGCCACAACTGTTACAGTTATGCCTGTATGCCTGGGCATATACTGGCTCCCAGGACCTTTGAGTGTAAATTCACCCCTAGCCTGATATTATTGTGGAGTACAGTACTTTTTATGTGTGCACAAGAAGGCTACCATAATTCATAGTCGGTCTACAGTTTATGTGCCCACAAACACAGTTCTGCGTCTGCACAGTTCTAGACTTCACCATTTTGTGGACAGAATGCTTCCTATTCCAGTCTTCCTATCCAGGTCTGTATGTAGACTTGTTAGGATGTATATAGGCGTCATCTCAGAACCTATTATAGTTATTCAGATCAGGTTTTATAGACTGGATTGGTGGGTTTTGCTCAGGACATTTGGAAATAATGTACACAGTCAGCAGCTACTGTCATATAGTTAACTTTCTTATTTGCTGATATACTCTCACGTTACTAGGCAAAAGCAAGGGGGACTGGAGTGTGTGATCCTCCTTATATATCAAAGATAAGATTACTTAAATTAATCCAAGTGTCAAAAAGTGAATGATAAACAACTTGTCTAATTGGAGTAGTTTTAATTTAATATTAAGAATGTTTTGAAGTGAAGTGAATGAATGGAAGGGTGACCTCAGTATTTCATGTTCAAATCTTCATAGGCATATATCCTTCTGCTACTACTATTTACTTTATGAACGGCATATACTTTCTGTTGATTACATAAGGACTTAGCCATATATCTAAATGTATCAAAGAACTGTATTTAAACACTGGTCCTAGTTCATAGTATTTTAACGTTGCCCTTAGCTATTGCAATTTTTCATGCACACTTAGTTCAGTTTTTTGTGTAAATTAGTAGGGAAAAGTGTATCTGTGTTTTGTTCTAAACCTTGTGGTGCTCTCTTTTCTACATTATCCTTGAATAAGAAGTAAAGATAAATAGACACATGACTAAAACATTGACTTTTTAAAAAATAAATCAATCAGAGAATTCAAGTGTAAGGTCAGTAAGTGCGAATTGGACTCTACATAAGAGAACATTGCTATTTCTATAGCATTTATTAAGCTAACAAAAGTCACAGGCTTGAATTATAGTACAGACAGATATACTGGATTGAAAGGATGAGCATGCTTACCAACGAGACATCTAAGTTTGAAAAGTGGAAAAGAAAGTGTATTTCAATAATAAAATGTTAGTGAACTTCACTTCTTTTTTTTTTCATTCAGATAGCTTTCTATCAAGGAGGGAAATAGTCCCAGTATCAGCTCCTTTGACTATGTTAATTAAAGCAGAATTTCTCTTTCCACAGACCACTAAACTACATAGTCAAGTTTACCATCCCATTTTCAAAGTACCACTATAAAGGCATGTTTAAAAACTTTACATCCTTAGTCCTGTTATATTCGGAAGTTTCCTGATTAAACTGGTTCTTTAAGAGGTATGCACTTTCCAAAAGCAGAGATAGGACATTCCCACAGTGTACCTGAATTTTAAAGCCAGCAAGTTACTGTCAGAAATGAGAATAACCTCTGCCTTCACTTGCTGCAATGTAGTAATAGTCTTATGTGTTCAGTATTTGCCAGCAGGACCCAGCAGGTAATGTTTTATGTAATTATTTTAAAATCAGAAATATTAGCAATACCCTTAGTTCATGAACTACAATCTAGTGTTTATACTTATCAGTCAGTATTGTTATGATTAAGGGAGTTCTGTTTCAGTTCAAAGGCAAGACTACTGACTAGATCCATTAAGTAGGATGTAGCATGATATGGAGTTATCTACCTTCTGAAGTGCTTTTGTTAGTTTTTTTGCATGTCTGGCAGAAGATTATAAACAGTATGAGACGGAGGAACCAGAAGCTCAGTATGGCTTTTTCTCTGTCAGCTTCTCTGATCATTAGACCCTTGTGGTATGATCCACATCAAGCAGTCTCCCTGAAGAGACATTAGAGAATCCATGGAGCAGCCAAGGATAGGAAGCATATCAACTTTTCATCCTGGTGAAAGGGTTAGGTGCTGCTTGTGCTTTGCACTGAATTCCTCTATTTTATTAAATTCCTTGTATTAAGACTTTTCACTAAGCGGCTTTTCTCAGGCTGAGGCATTACATTTCATAGCTGCCAGGACACACAGCTAAGAAATCCTAATTCACAACAGGACTTAGGTTCTGTAAGGTGATGTTTACTTGCCTTCTAAAATGCTTGTACCTCTGGGCATGGGCAATGGCAAAACTGCAGACACCAAAGTGTATACCCTACAGAAAGCAGGTGTCCCCTTGGTTGTTCAAACAGTCTGATGTTTATTTTGCTTCACTCTCACTCTTGGTCACCTATGTAATATTTTGGTTCTCAGTCCCTTACTCCTGTCCCTCAATTTATAAGATGTAAAATTTAAATCAATAATCTATTCTGAACCCTCAGGAATTTAGGGAACATATAGAGATATGGATATATAGATATACATAGTTTTTTTGCTAGTAGTCAACACCGTGTGTTAAATCAGCAGCTGGGTAGATGTGAATTATGTTTAGCTTTGCATTTTGTGATAACCATGCAGTTCTGAAATGCTTGGCAATTTATCAATATATCTGGCTGGAAATAGGAGAAGATTCAGCAGAAATCTGCTTTTTGTTATTTTTTAATTTCTGCTTGCTGGTTTGTACTTACAAATATGCACCAGATGTGTAGTATATATCTAATAATCTTTATCTGATGTGGTGCAGGTAAAAATACTTTTTACCTTCAAACAATTAAATTGTGATCAAAAGGTTAGGAGGGAAAAAGAAAAAGAACTTTGAAATTTAGCTGACCTTGACCTTTTGTATACATTTTTCTCACAAAACCCCATTGCTTTTGCTGGGACAATATTTGGTACCTGTGACTAAACACAATTGACAGTTCTGGGTTACATACAAACAGAATTCTCAGCTAAATTCTTGCTGCAAAACTGGTAATGATACATAAAACTGAAAAAGCTGACTTTGATTCCTAGACCCCATGGTGAGTTTGCAAGGCTGGTGCTTAGTGATAAAAGATTTTGTTCCTAAACTGAAAAAACATTAAAAATACAACACATAGAACCCTAAGATGACGTGTTTAGCCATTTTTCAGGGATATAACAACTGAAACCTAGTTTCTCTGAGAATTTCATCTCCATTCTTAACATTCACAGACTCCAATTTTTCTTTGTTTACATTTAAATAAAGCAACCTGACATAGCTATAGCTGTTTTCATAGTCCTTGTAAGTAGTTCTCTCTGTACTTTCACTGGTGATAATTTGATTCTCTAAAGCTATTCTGTTTTCTGATTAAGCTTCATTTTACAGAGCATTCTCTAATTATTTTGTCTTTACCTCATTTCCCTTCAAGCTATCCAAGCTATTTTTCCTGTCTGCTGTTCTTAGGTAGTGCATTGATCTTGGCTGAAACTATTTCAAGCTGTTCTCCATTGAGGTCATATAATTAGTCACTTCTAGAAAGTAACTCTCTAGTCAGATCCTTTTGAAGAATTATTTCTAGCCTCTGTGAGAGCTGATATTGCTTAATGGATTTCCAGCACAAAGAAGACAGGATTACTATCTGACAGGCTGGAATGATGTCACTGCTGTTTTCACGAAGCAGAAGCAGAGTATTGTCCTACTGGCAGTAACCTTATGTCCCCAGAAAGGCCAGTTTCTTGTGGAGTGTTTTCTCAGAATGGGGTAACACATTTTCCTCTGCAAAATAGATAGGGAGCTCTTAAATGTTGATATTCCTTAAGGAGTATTTTTACACAAGAGTCAGTGAGGCTGATATTCTGCCTGTATAGTTGTTGTCGGAGTTTTTTTGTGCCTTCTTTGACACTTTTCTGCATCTGGTGGAGGGTCCTTTGGCTTTGTCAGCACTGGGGGAGCACAGGCACTTTACTTGTTAGCCTGCAGTGTCAGGCTTCCTTGTGTTTATTCTCTCTGATGCTGCCAGTCTCGCATTCTCTGCAGGGCAGTCAATTTTCAGAAGAAGAATAATGAATGTGTTTTTTCTCCTTCTTTTCTCCAATCTAGCCTACTCTATAGCATGTTAATGAGGGCAAGCTCTGGGAAGTGGTAACCAAAAGATGCAATACCCCGGAGGGTCAGGAGAACCTTACACAAAGTCTCCAGCACCCTAAGCGCTCTAATCACTAGAGCCATTCAGACTGCAACTCTCTATCACTTGGCTTGAAGTTGATGCTAAATCTCAAATCAAGTAAGATTTCAGTCAGTGTTTCTCCTAGTACCCCAGACACACTTTTCATGCTAATGGAACTCTTCTAATGCCCCTCCTAGTTGCCTCATTTTCAAAGCCTGTTTGAAACCAGAGGTTTAGATTTCCAATGTTCCAACAATTTGTGTCAATGCCTAAAGATTTTCTCTAGGACTAACCTCAGTATTTTGAACGATGATGCCTAAAAATTTTCTTTAAGTCTAACCTCTAGGATGTCAGCTACAGTGTCTTAATATGATTCTTTCCTTAGGCCACAAGAGAAAGCAAATATTAATTAATTTCTTGTTCCTCTACCACACAACACTCCATATGATTTCCTGCAATTTAAAAGACGTCTGTATCAGCTGGTGCAGCTAGTGTTGAAGCACAGAATTTCTGTTCAGAAGTAGATTTATGTGGAGAACTTAGAGATATTTGATTTTAGTAAAAAAATTAAAGGCACATAGGCAGGTGTTCAACATGTGTAACTGATTATTGGAAGCCACTATGTCACAGGTGTGGAATATTGCTGAGTTTTCGGAGGCTGCACTTCTAGTTACTTCCTGGGAAAGACTGAGATGGGACTCATGGTGGATCTTTTAGAGAAGGTAGCATAAACAAATGATACCTGCATACTCTGGTTCTGATCTACAATGAATGCAAGCAAAAGAGTCAAGGTGAAAAATAAGCAATAAAAGAATGTGCTGATGCTAGTTTTAGAAAGGCAATTCATATGTGAAAATGATTTTTCACAGCAGCAAAGTAACTGAGTGTGTCTACTGTGCCAGCATTAAACAGGGTGTTTCTGTGTTGGATTGAGCTGTGTGTTTTCCCGAAGGGAGAGGATTTTGTGCATAAGAATCTTTTTTAGACCAGTCAGTGCATTAAAAAAAAAAGGAAAAAAACAAATCTAGTAAATATAAAGGCTTGTATTTCCCAGCAATTTCATGTTGACACCTACTTGCTCTCTGCATTGATTCCATCTTGTCACCTCTCTGCTTCTCACAAGTCCTGCTGGATGCCGAGCCATTCTCTAACACTATTGTTAAGTCCTCAGCAGGTATAGACATTTTTTTTTTTAAAGCCAATATTAATTTTTATTATTGTTGCACCCTTTGTCATTATATTTACCTTTTGATGGTCACTTCAGGTACATTTTCTGAAGTGAAGGGATTCTCAGCTTGAAATAGTAGTATGGGTTATAGGGCAGTGACTGATATCAGTAAGGACATGAAGCTGACTGACAAATTGTTAAAGAACCCAAAGAACCTAAAATCCAGGGAAGAACTCCTGTGAGAGGAGAGGGAGAGGGTTTCAGAAGCACAATACTGTGATCTTTTGCCTTACTTTTTTATTAAAATATCTCTGGCCTTTACTTCAAGAAGACTTGAAAAGGGGAATATCCGCTTTTACTTTGTGTTTTTCTAGAAGCCTTTCTCCCCAAAAGAGTGCCTGCTTGAATATGGAATTACTGACTTCATTCTTCTCTTCGAAAATATGGTCATGCAATAGTGGTAAAGATGGGAATGGCTCTGTGACACCTCCTGCTTTGTTTTTAGCATAACTTCTTACTGATTTCTTTCATAGAATCATAGAATCATTCAGGTTGGAAATGACCCTTGGGATCATCGAGTCCAGCCATCTACCCTACTCTACAAAGTTCTTCCCTATACCATATCCTCCAACACCACATCTAAGCAACTCAAACTCATCCAAGGATGGTGACTCAACCACCTCCTTGGGCAGCTTATTCCAATGCCTGACTACTCTTTCTGTAAAGAATTTCTTCCTAATGTCCAGTCTAAACCTACCCTGTTGGAGCTTGAATCCATTCCCTCTTGTACCACTAATTCATTGTGAGAAGAGACCAGCACCAACCTCTCTACAGTGGCCTTTCAAGCAGCTGTAGAGAGTGATGAGGTCACCCCTCAGCCTCCTCTTCCTCATACTAAACAGTCTCAGTTCCCTCAATTGTTCTTTGTACAATTTATTCCCCAGGCCCTTCACCAGTTTCGTTGCCCTCCTCTGCACCTGCTCCAGCACCTCGATATCTCTCTTGTGTTGAGGTGCCCAAAACTGGACACAATACTCCAGGTGTGGCCTCACCAGTGCTGAGTACAGGGGCACAATCACTTCCCTACTGCTGCTGGTCACACTATTTCTAATACAAGCCAGGATGCCATTGGCCTTCTTGGCCACCTGGGCACACTGCTGGCTCACATTCAGCCACCTGTCTTTCAGGACCCTCAAGTCCTTTTCTGTCAGGCAGCTTCCCAGCCACACTTCCCCAAGCTTGTACCGATGCATGGGGTTTTTGCGGCCCAAGTGCAGGACCCAGCACTTGGTCTTGTCGAAAGTCCTACCATTAATGTCGGCCCATCAATCCAACTTTTCTAAGTCTCTCTGCAGAGCCTCCCTGTCCTCATGCCGATCAACAGTCCCGCTCAACTTTGTGTCATCTGCAAACTTACAGATGATACACTCTATGTCATTATCCAGATCGTCAATAAAGACATTAAACAGAAATGGTCCCAACACTGAGCCCTGGGGAACACCACTTGTGACCGACTGCCAGCTGGATTTAACTCCATTGAGCACCACTCTTTGGGACTGTCCAGACAGCCAGTTCTTGATCCAGCAGATCATATGCTCGTCCAGGCTGTGTGCAGCTAGTTTTTCCACTAGAATTCTGTAGGGAACAGTTTCAAATCCTTTTTGAAAGTCCAGGTAGATAATATCCATGGCTTTTCCCTCATCCAATCATCAGGTCATCTTGTCATAGAAGGAGATCAGGTTCGTCAGGCATGACCTGCCTTTCATAAACCCATGCTGACTAGGCCTGATCCCCTGGTTGCCCATTATGTGGGTTTTGATGGCACTCAAGATGACCTGCTCCATGACCTTCCCTGGTATCGAGGTCACACAAAAGTTACATAAAATTGTCATAAAATACAGCTTTTTCTTTAATTGTGCCTTTCCTATAGCTGGACTTCTATTTAATTATTTATTAACTTGTGTATTTGCTTTCCTTAAGTTTTCTTTCTTTTTCATGCTTAAATGACCGTAACGGAATAAAATGCTATGTGTGCATGTTGCAATCAAAACTGCTATCAACATTTCTCTGTGAAGGGAACTGTACTCTGTATGAAGTCTGGATAGCTAATGCTCAATCACCAGCTTAAAAAAAAATGTTGCAGAGTCATGTAGAACAGAAAAATAATTACTATACACAGACTTAGAAATCTTCTATTTTTAATGGGGATTTGCAGATGGGAATCTTCTGGTGTCAAGCAAGGTTTTGGATACTATCTGTTTAGAACAAACCAAAAAAGAATTGTGTGTGAAATTTCTGACTGTTTCTACTCCAGTGTAAGAACAGGAACCCTTATCCAGGCTAATTCATTTTCGCAAGCTACAATGTAACTGTTAAACTAGAGTAAAGCTTCATGCACTTTTGAGTTAGACAAGCAGACTGATAAACCATCATTTAAATTTGCATGATGAGTGGGGAGGACTCATGATATGGTACGGAAAAATACTGACTGAACTTATGGAAGAGCTAATTTATAGATTAAAACAAAGATCTCTTCTAAAATAACGTAGAGTAATGAAGTGCAACATTAGTGTCTTAGAGCAGCAATGCTGTTTGTCTACTCCTGTCTTACTCTGAACATTAAACTGATCTTTGTGCCACACAAATGCCTTCCATGCTCTGTGCCACACAAATGCCTTCCATGCTCTGTGCCACACAAATGCCTTCCATGCTTCTCCTTATCTATTTCTTACGCTGTGTGATGCAGGTAGTAAGCCTGGATTCTTAAATGGTACAAATTAGCAGAGCTGCTTGAGCCCATAGATCTTTTCAATGACTGGACTGAACAGAGAAGGAGAATCTTTTTGTCAAAGATCAATTATTTCTTAATTGCAAATAGTACCACAAGTCTATTAAAGACACTTCCTATGGGAGAAGAATTATCAATTTAGCAGGGATTGGTGCTAAGGTGCCTTATCAGTTCTTGCTTATTCAGCTAATTTTGTTCCATTTGGCTGTGCCTCAGGTACTCTAAATAATCCTTCCTTATAAATTTTAGCATCTCACTGCATTTCTGAATGCCTATATATTTTTGCACTTTCATAGTTGTAAATGTCCCTTAGCTAAATTACACAGACCTGACTTATTTTAATTTTTCCTGCAGTTTTTCACCATTTTTTCCATTTCTATAGTTTCCCAGCACCTCCTAAATTTTTTAGAATTAAGATCCAGATGTTACAATTTTCTGTTTATGAGGTAACAAAATCTAATACTCCAAATGTCATCACACTAGAGATTTGTAATGAAGGCTGTATCTTTCCTGTATTAGAATAAACTTCTTTTGTGGATAGAACCCAAAAATTCTTTGTGCTTTCCTATCATAAAAATACAGCTAATATTTTATGTCCTTTTCATTATAAAAGACATTCTAAGGAGGACCTAGCACTGAAAGAACATGGCTGCAGGATAGAAATAGCACTGTAATCACAGTCAGAAATTCTTCAATTGGCTGCATAGACTGTGCTGTCACTCTACTAAGCAAATGAGGAGTTGAATGGGGAAACATACAAAACTTCATACATTTTTTAGTTATTATTTTCAGTAATATTTAAAAATGGTACAGGTTTTTTTTATAGCTTGCATTGGAAATAGTGTGGGCCTTGAGAGCCATACTATTTGTATAAGGTACTACTTGTACCTTATTGTAGATATATTATAGTAGAATTGGTTTTTGTTCAGTATAACATATATGCACAACATCTTTTCTATTTTGCAACATACTTTGACTACTTCTGCCCTATCCATTCCATTGCTTTTTCCTATGAATTGGCACAACAAAACCATATACTAGAGGTTGACAGAACCATGACCTTTGTTCCAGACTTCCGTTTTCTTGCTTCTCTGCTTCCTCTCACATCACAGGCAGTAAATATTTTAAACAAGGAGAAGCTTTAAAGGTCAGTGTTCGGCAAGTGCCCAAGGCAGGGCTGGAAAGTCCCTGACACTTTTGGGTTATGACCTTGTCACAAATTCTCAGGTACCACTCTCTGCTTTAGCAGAATCTATTTGAGTTATGTCAAAAAATCTGAGATAACAGATTCATGATTAAGGTTGACTTCACAAAGTCAAAGTCTTCTCTAGTTATTGGTTGTATTCTATTTGCACATTATTAAAAACGAGGTTCAGCTGCTGGCTGACAGCCCCAGTACTGAAGGGTAAAGCAGAAAATGAATGCTAGTTTAATGAAAACTTTAACACCTCAATGGTGTATGAAAGATTCTGACCTATGACGTAACCTTCTAATACCAAAAAAGAGGTATAAGATGGAATAAGAAGCAGTGGATAAGAATCAATGAAACAAAAGTTTGAATAAATACATCACAGCCTATGGTACAAATAATTTTTACTTTTCTGACATTTGTCATGATGTCTCATTCTGACATTCTGACTTTTCCTAGATGAAAATCCATAGAATATTAACATTTGCTGGGGTTTTTTTCTTCAGTAGAACACGCCAAAATTATATACTGCTTCTTTACCATAAAATCACTCTTTAAAAACATTTAATTTGCTTTTCAACAGTATTTCCAAATCTAAATCCAGTCTAAAGACATTTGAATCAGAAGATATACTTAACAGCTCCGCTTTATTATTGTCTCTGGCTTAGTGTCTGAGCAAAGTACCCATGGCAAACCCAGCGTAATCAATAGTGATTCAAGGTCTTCAATTTTTGTCGCCTGGATTAGCTCCCCTGTCAGCATCTGCTCTGAGTTAGTTCTTAAAACAAATCTGAATGTGAGTCTACTTATGTCACAATTTTCTAGCTTTGTTTCACTGTCTTGAAAGTTACTGTATCAAATATGTGGCAAGGAAGTTTTATCTAACTTGTCTGAGTATCCCAGATAGAAATGGTCCTTACTTAGTTTTCTAGTTTCAGTTGTTTTCTTAGTTACTCAATGCAAGAACAACTCTAAAACTCTCTCACATAAGAAAAAAGAATGGCTGTAATCATATTTTTTACTGGTATATTCATTTATAACTTTAAAATTATACCTTTTTTTCTGTGTCTAAGTCTAGAAGATAGCTAATGTTCCTTGTGTCAATAGTTATTCAATATTTTATATATTTGTTAGGATTAATTTCCAACATATACTTTTTCTATCTGGTATTATCTGCATTCTTCCCTCTGGGATGTTTGGCTTGACTTTAGGCCACATTTGCTGTGAAAAGCAGACTGTTTAATCTCACTAACCTATTTCTTTAGCATAACTTTCAGAACAGTCATCTGCAAATCTCACCAGTGATTGTTTTTGTTATGAATCAACAACAAAAATGTTAAACTTTGGAGACAGACAAAGAACTGCAGATTGTGTGACATCACTTACTGAAAGAAGATAGTATGCTTATTTATATCTGTATAAAAGCTGATGCATAATGCATCCTGAATAATATGTTCTGTGATAAACTCACTCATCTAATATCAGACCACTAATCTAAATAGCTTTTTTATAATTAAACTCCTACTGTTAATTGTTTGAATAAATACATCATTCAATTGCTTGTATCAAAAAAAGTTAAGACTTGTTAGAAAGAAATATTGAAGACAGAGAAAACCAAGTCTGGTATCATCTCTGCCTTTATTTTGAGATCAGTATCGGAACTGTAATGGCCTAACTAACCTCATTTATGAGTTTTTAACAACCTAACTCACCCTATTCATGCTTTTTAGATATTGGCACCACACTGATTTTCTCTCAGGCAACTGTAATTTCATGAGTTCCAGACATTTAGTGAAGATTGACCTTTATCTTTTAAAGCTTCCAGCAGCTAACTCTTTTTAAATTGTCTAAAGCCCATTATCTATATCTGATAACATTAAGATTCTAACATTAATAGATGCCCTTTATTGGCCTCTTAATTATGATGAAGTGGGAAAACTTTTATCATGTAATATGAAGGTTACCTGGCTTTTTCCCTTTAAGCAGCCAATACAATATTAATATGGATATTAATGTGGATATGTATGTGGATATATAAATATAGTATATATTTACAGTAAAATGTACATCCTGACATTTTTATCAACCTCTTTGTTACTCCTCAGTTCTTTTTGTATGGTTCCTCCCTGCATTTTCACTTCCCTTATTAATTTTCTGAAATGATTTCTAGCAGTGAATCAAAATGATCAATTTCTTTTTTCGATTTGCTATATGCATTTGCAAGTATGTGTATGTGCATGTATATGTATGTGTGCTATTTTATGCATAAACATAAAATAGCATATTTTTATTTACTTACATTTAATGTGTACTTAATGTTATCACAAATACAATAGTAGCATACTTATCAGTCCTTCAAAATGTTTGTAGTGGTACCTAAGATGATTAAACAGAGACACTCCCCCAACATCTTTTTAATTATGAGTTTCTTATGACATTTATCTTATCTTAGATCAGTGCTTCTTTTCTCACGATGCTCCTCAAGATATAGATTTCTTCGGTTCTGAATGCACTCTTTTAATTTAAAACATTGTTTTCTATTTGTATCTATTCTTTCAAATCTCCGTAAGTGTTAGTAGCATGAGAGTGGAAGCTCTCAAAAAATATTTTTTTACATATTATGAAGGATTAAAGAGTCTGGTATTATTGGTCTCTTGTATGATTTTACAGTTTGTGAAGTACACTTTGCACTTTTTCTTAGGTTGCTAATCCGCAAACAATCAAAATATTTTTTCAATTGTCAGTGACTCAGGGAAAGGTAATATATTTTTCATATAGATTACGGTTTTCTCTTGTTCACTTAATCTTCTTAATAGTTTATAATCTTTTTTTCATTAATATTTGAGCCACAATTTTCTTTCTGCACCATCTGAGTAATACTGCTAGATATTTATTCTTAAAAACCCAAGGATCATGGTGTATAAGCAACTAATTTTTTTTTCTTTTCTTTCTTGCTTGTTTTTGTGCCTTGATTTCTTTAGTTCTAAATGTGTTTTGATTTGTTCATTCCTTCTTCCATTCTCCTCTTTTGTTGAGGAATTCCTGTGTATGAATGGATATTCAGCAGATGGAAACATCAGAGCTGCTGCAGGATAAAACATGATCAACATAGAAGTCACCTTTGGTGAATTACATGCTAGTAAGCAAACACCACGTGAGCAGAAAAAAGCTCACTTATGAGGCAAGGGTGACTGTCCTGCATGTGTGTTTTCCAGGAAGTATGATGATGCTAGAACAAGGATTACCACTCTATCTCCTCCCCAGTGATGCTGAGGAAGTCACCCACTACAGGTCCTATCAGAAGTTTGCCAAGAGGTTGAAACTGCCTGTGTGAACAAAGAGGGATGAGAGAGCTCTGACCAGTGTTGGATTGGGTTGGCTGAAGAGAAGAGGGACTTGAATGCACCGAAGTGGTCTATCTGGACTTGACTGGGGTGTGTGGGTGCAGCTACCTACTGAAGGTTCCACCAGTGGTCCCAGGGACTCATCCAGGCTGCCTGCCTGGAAAAGAACAGGGGCCAGGCATTGCTGCAGGATTTGTTTTGCTGTGCACAACAAATCAAAGCTGCAAGACACTGTGTGAATCAGGAGCGCAAGCTCTGTGAGGATGCTTTCTGCAGGCCAGCAAAGCATCCAGGATTAGCATAAATTTGACTGGGTATCTATGTGTCTGAGTAAGTGTTTTTCACTGACTTCACAGTTGTGCTTTCTACTTCAGACAACTGCTCTCAATTAAACCAAGTGGCAAGTTGCTTGTATCTCACTAGTCACTTCCTTGAATACAAAAATTTGACTGAACTTTTTGTCATGGTTGATTTCAGATTAAGTAAAGGACACCTTAAGAATTTCTGATTTTCTACTCAGATTATAAAATAAGTCTGGAATAATTACATGAGAAGTAAATCACATGTACATAGTAAATTGCAATTAAGCTGAGCCTGTCTATATCCTTAAACACCATAAAAAGATACAGGAGATGTTGGGGCCCCACATACAACAGAGGACCATCCCCCCACTTCTCACCCGGCAGTAGAAGGGGACCTCGGAGAGGAGGGGGGATGGAAACGGGTCCCTGCTAGGCGAAGCAGGCAAATCTCCTCCCTGCCCCTCCCACCTCCCCAGCTACCCCTCCAGAACCGATACGGAATCTTGGAAGAGGAACTGGCTGCTGGAGAGGAGGATGGAACATCTTGGCTAGAAACACCAGAAAAACCAAGGGTCCTGCCTCAGAGTGGGAAGCGGAACCCTCGACAGCCTCCCCCACACTCCCAGATACACTTGTTCGGTGATCTGGATTTTGGGGATGAGGCAGATGATACTGGAGACGATGAACTCCCCAGTGAGGCTCCCTGGATGAGTCACCCAGCCCCATGTCTCAGGACCTCAACGACTAAGAAAAAAAGAAGGGTCATTGTAATCGGTGACTCCCTTTTGTATGGTACAGAGGGCCCAATCTATAGGCCGGACCCGTCCCATAGGGAAGTCACCTGCCTCCCTGGGGCCAGGACTAGGGACATACTAAATAAAACTCGCACCCTGGTTCAGCCCTCAGACTATTACCCACTTCTGATATTTCAGGTGGGCCATGATGAGGTAAATACTAGA
The DNA here is from genome assembly GCA_033628505.1 of Tringa tobata. Classification (NCBI taxonomy): domain Eukaryota; kingdom Metazoa; phylum Chordata; class Aves; order Charadriiformes; family Scolopacidae; genus Tringa; species Tringa tobata. The sequence continues at coordinate 18,905,298 of JAHREE010000279.1, read as the reverse complement.
AGCCTCAAGGCAATGAGAAAGGATTTCAGAAGTCTGGGACAACTAGTCAAGGGATCAGGAGCACAGGTTGTGTTCTCTTCTATCCCACTAGTCGCAGGGCAGGATGAAAGGATAAATAGGAAAAAACAACGGTTTAACTTATGGCTGAAAGGCTGCAGTAAAAGCCAGGACTTTGGATTCTTTGAGCACAGGCTGACTTACAGGTCACCAGGCATGGTTGCAGCAGGTGGGGAAAGCCTAAGCCAAAGGGGAAAAAGGATATTGGGACAGGAGTTAGCACGGCTCATTGAGAGGGCTTTAAACTAGATTTGAAGGGGGACGGGGTTGGAACCAGGGTCACTGAAGTGGTACCCGGGAGTAAACTAGAATCGAAAGGGGAAGGGGAGAATATCAGGCCCATTGGTAATGAGCCTGGGGGGAAAGTACCATGGATGGGGGTGAAATCGGGTGCCCGGGTTAAGTGCCCGGCTTAGTGTAGATACACTAATGCACATAGCATGGGCAACAAACAAGATGAGCTGGAAGCCATTGTGCAGCAGGACAGCTATGATGTAATCGCCACCACAGAAACATGGTGGGATGATGGTCATAGCTGGAATGCTGTGATGGATGGCTATAAGCTCTTCAGGAGGGATAGGCAAGGAAGGAGAGGTGGGGGTGTGGCTCTGTGTGTTAGGGAGTGTTTTGATTGTATGGAAATAGGTTGCAGCAATGATACAGTTGAGTGTTTATGGGTGAAGATGAAGGGCAAGGCTAGCAAGGGAGATCTGGTGCTGGGAGTCTGCTATAGACCACCCAACCAGGATGAGGAGGCAGACGAGGTATTCTATAAGCAGCTGGCTGAAGTCTCACGATCACCAGCCCTTGTTCTGGTTGGGGACTTCAACCTACTGGACATCTGCTGGGAATACAACACAGCAGAGAGCAGGCAGGCTAGGAGGTTCCTTGAGTGTATGGAAGATAACTTCCTGACACAACTGGTAGGTGAGCCAACCAGGGGAGGTGCCTCACTAGACCTGCTGCTCACAAATAGAGAGGAACTAGTGGGAGATGTGGTGGTCGGGGGCCGTCTTGGGCTTAGCGACCATGAAATGGTCAAGTTTTCAATTATTAGAGAGGTAAGGAAGGGGGCTAGCAAAACCTCAACCTTGGACTTCCGGCGGGCAGACTTCAGCCTTTTCAGATCACTGGTTGGAAAAGTCCCATGGGAGGAATCCCTGAAGGGCAAAGGTGTTCAGGAAGGCTGGGTGTTTTTCAAGGAGGAAGTCTTAAAAGCCCAGGCGCAGGCCATCCCTACACGCTGTAAAGCGAGCTGTCGGGGGAAAAGGCCAGCCTGGCTGAGCAAAGAGATAGGGTCACAGCTTAGAGAAAAAAGGAGAATTTATGACCTTTGGAAAAAGGGGCAGGCCATGCAGGAAGATTACAAAGGTATAGCAAAGTTATGTAGGGAAAAGATTAGGAAGGCCAAAGCCCAACTAGAACTCAACCTGGCTTTGGATGTTAAAAACAATAAAAAGAACTTCTATAAATATATTAATAGCAAGAAGAGGTCTCGGGAGAACCTCCATCCTCTACTGGATAAGGGAGTTAACATAGTGACCAAAGATGAGGAGAAGGTTGAAGTCCTAAATGCCTTTTTTGCCTCAGTTTTTAGTAGTAGGATAGGGGGTTCCCTAAATATCCAGAACCCTGAACTAGCAGGCAGGGGCGGGGAGCAGAGTAAAGCCCCTATAATTCAAAGGGAGGTGGTGATGGACCTGCTCCAACACCTAGATGCAAACAAGTCTATGGGACCAGATGAGATCCACCCGAGGGTACTGAGGGAGCTGGCAGAAGTGCTTGCGGAGCCACTCTCCATCATTTACCAGCAGTCCTGGCAAACTGGGGAGGTCCCGGCTGACTGGCGTCTGGCAAATGTGATGCCCATCCACAAGAAGGGCCGTAAGGATGATCTAGAGAACTACAGGCCTGTCAGCCTGACCTCAGTGCCTGGGAAGATCATGGAACGCATGAAGGACACCCATGCGATCTGGCCCAGCCAGCACGGGTTCACGAGGGGCAGGTCCTGCTTGACAAACCTGATCTCCTTCTATGACAAAGTGACCCGCTTGCTGGATGAAGGAAAGGCTGTGGATGTTGTTTATCTGGACTTCAGCAAAGCCTTTGATACAGTCTCCCACAGTATCCTCCTGGAGAAACTGGCTGCCCATGGCTTGGATGGGAGTACCCTCTGCTGGGTTAAAAACTGGCTGGAGGGCTGGGCCCAGAGAGTGGTGGTGAATGGAGTTAAATCCAGCTGGCATCCAGTCACGAGTGGTGTCCCACAGGGCTCAGTACTGGGGCCAATTCTCTTTAACATCTTTATCAATGATCTGGACGAGGGGATCGAGTGCACCCTCAGTAAGTTCGCAGACGACACCAAGCTGGGTGGCAGTGTTGATCTGCTGGAGGGTAGAGAGGCTCTGCAGAGAGATCTCAACAGGCTGGATCGATGGGCTGAGACCAACGGGATGAGGTTCAACAAGGCCAAGTGCCAGGTCCTGCACTTCGGTCACAACAACCCCAGGCAGCGCTACAGGCTGGGGGCAGAGTGGCTGGAGAGCTGCCGGGCAGAAAAGGACCTGGGGGTGCTGGTCGACAGTTGGCTGAACATGAGCCAGCAGTGTGCCCAGGTGGCCAAGAAAGCCAACAGCATGCTGGCCTGTATCAGGAACAGCGTGGAGAGTAGGGCCCGAGAGGTGATTGTCCCCCTGTACTCGGCACTGGTGAGGCCTCACCTTGAGTACTGTGTCCAGTTTTGGGCCCCCTACCATAAAAAAGACATTGAGGTGCTGGAGTGGGTCCAGAGAAGGGCGACAAAGATGGTGAGGGGTCTGGAGAATAAGTCTTATGAGGAGAGGCTGAGGGAATTGGGGTTATTCAGCCTGGAGAAGAGGAGGCTGAGGGGAGACCTTCTTGCTCTCTACAACTACCTGAAAGGAAGGTGTAGAGAGATGGGGGTCGGTCTCTTTTCTCAAGTCACAGGCGACAGGACAAGAGGAAATGGCCTCAAGTTGCGCCAGGGTAGGTTCAGGCTGGATATTAGGAAAAAATTTTTCACTGAAAGGGTTATCAGACATTGGAATGGGCTGCCCAGGGAGGTGGTTGAGGCACCATCCCTGGAGGTGTTCAAAAGACGGGTTGATGTAGTGCTGGGAGGTATGGTTTAGTGATGATGCTCCTTGTTTGTCATGTGGGTGCCTATTTTTGTCAGTTAGGTTGACGGTTGGACAAGATGATCTTTAAGGTCCCTTCCAACCTAGAAGATTCTGTGATTCTGTGATTCTGAGATTGAGTAGGAGCAATTCTCCCCCTGTATCATGTTGCTACCTAAGGCAGTGAAATTCAAGCTTAACTTGATTCTTCTTTTTCCTACTTAAAGACTAATTTAAAGAACTACATGTCTTACCTCTTTTACCAGAACCGGATGCCTAAACCTATTTGTTCTCCACAGCACTGAACACATGCATAAAAGTGTTTTGCACCATGACTACTGCTACTGCAGTGCTCTAGGGAGTTAAAAGCTGACACAAAATGCGAAGTTCAAAGGTCCCATATAGACAACATTCCTATGATTCCAATCATAATTGCTGCCAGAAATAGTCTTACCTAGATGCTATATAGCATTATAGGCAGAATACAGAGAAACCGTCCGAGAGGCCAGGAACGAGATCAGGCAAGCAAAAGCCCAGGCAGAACTAAATCTAGCCAAGAACATCAAAGACAGTAAAGAAAAACTTCTACAGATATGTCAGGGACAAAGGCAAGACTAGGGAAGTTGTGGGCCCTCTCCAGAAGGAAACAGGAGGCCTGGCCACCCAGGATATGGATAAGGCTGAGCTACTGAACAACTTCTTTGTCTCAGTCTTCACCGGCAAGGGCTCAAACCACACTGCCCAAGTCACGGAAGGCAAAAAGAGGGGCTCTGTAAATGAAGAACTGCCCACAGTAGGAGAAGATCAGGTTCAAGACCTCTTAAGGAACCTGAAGGTGTATAAGTCCATGGGACCTGATGAAATCCATCCATGGGTCCTGAGGGAGCTGGTGGATGAAGTTGCTAGGCCACTTTCCATCATATTTGAGAAATCGTGGCAGTCTGGCGAAGTTCCCGCAGACTGGAAAAAGGGGAACATAACCCCGATATTCAAAAAAGGAAAAAAAAGAAGACCCAGGGAACTACAGGCCAGTCAGTCTCACCTCTGTGCCTGGCAAGATTATGGAGCAGATCCTCCTGGAATCTCTGCTAAGGCACATGGAAAATAAGGAGGTGATTGGAGACAGCCAATATGGCTTCACCAAGGGCAAATCGTGCCTGACAAATTTGGTGGCCTTTTATGATACTGCCACACACTTGGTGGACAAGGGCAGAGCAACACGTCTACCTGGACTTGTGCAAAGCGTTCGACACTGTCCCGCACGACATCCTGGTCTCAAAATTGGAAACTAATGGATTTGATGGATGGACCACTCAGTGGATAAGGAGCTGGCTGGCTGGCCGCACTCAAAGGGTTGTGGTCAATGGCTCAATGTCCAGTTGGTGGCCAGTGACGAGTGGTATTCCTCAGGGGTCCGCACTGGGACCAGTGCTGTTGTTGGAGACATGGACAGTGGGATCGAGTGCGCCCTCAGCAAGTTTGCCAATGACACCAAACTCAGTGGTGCGGTCGACACGCTGGAGGGAAGGGATGGCATCCAGAGGGACCTGGACAGGCTTGAGAGGTGGGCTCGTGCAAATGGCATGAAGTTTAACCAAGCCAAGTGCAGGGTCCTGCACCTGGGATGTAGCAATCCCAGGCACAAATACAGGTTGGGCGGAGAATGGCTAGAAAGCAGCCCTGAGGAGAAGGACTTGAGGGTGTTGGTGAGTGAGAAGCTTAACATGAGCCGACAATGTGCACTGGCAGCCCAGAAAGCCAACCGCATCCTGGGCTGCATCAAGAGAAGTATAGCCAGCAGGTCACGGGAGGTGATTCTGCCCGTCTAGTCTGCGCTCGTGAGACCCCACCTAGAGTATTGTGGGGCTGTTGAACTTTGGAGTGCTCAACACAGGAAGGACATGGACCTGTTGGAACGGGTCCAGCAGAGGGCCATGAAGATGATCAGAGGGGTGGAGCACCTCTCCTATGAGGACAGGCTGAGAGAGCTGGGGTTGTTCAGCCTGGAGAAGGCTCCGGGGAGACCTTACAACAGCCTTTCAATATCTGAAGGGAGCCTATAGGAGAGCCGGAGAGAGACTCTTTGTCAGGAAGTATAGTGACAGGACAAGGGGTAACGGTTTTAAATTGGAAGAGATGCTAGAAAGAAATTCTTTACAGCGAGGGCAGTGAGGCACTGGAACAGGTTTCCCAGGGAAGTCATGGATGCCCCATCCCTGGAAGTGTTCAAGGCCAGGCTGGATGGGGCTTTGAGCAACCAGCTCTAGTGGGAGGTGTCCCTGCCCGTGGCAGGAGGGCTGGAACTAGATGATCTTTAAGGTCCCTTCCAACCCAAACCATTCTATGATTCTATG
>JAHREE010000279.1:18860845-18889934 GCA_033628505.1 Tringa tobata | reverse complement strand
GGCTCCAGGAAGAGAGCAGACTTCCCTCTGAGGAGGGTCCACCTGGCATGTTGGGCCCTCTGTCCCTCTCAGGAAGGAGTCCCCAGCAACCATAACACTTCGCTTTTTCTTAGAGGGTGTGGTGGTGATCCAGGTATGTGCTTTTTTGGCATGGGAGGCATCTGTGTTATAGGGTGCTCCTTAAATACTTCCTCACTCAACTGGCCATTCTCAAGCAGAACCTCTTATCTGATCCTCAGAGGTATTTCACAGGTTGAGGTAGGTAAGGTGGGAGGTTGCCTGGTGCCCCGACCATGAACCTGCTTCCACTCACTCTTTTCATTTACGCTTTTGCCTTCAGCCTGACCAGGGGTGCCTACAGGGGTTCCTGGACCCTTGCTGCCTTTCTCTCTGTTATTCCTCAGTCTTTCAAGTTCTTCTTTCAGTTCTGCCACCATGCTGAGCAGATCATTGATCTGTTCACATCTGATACAGCAGGTCTCACAGCTATCATCTGTTACCAGTAAAAGGTCCTGGCACTCCCTGCAGCCTGTGACCTGGACAGCCACATGTTTCTGTGGGAGCTCTGTCTGGGTTCCCACATCCATTCTGTTTAGGGTCAAGCGCATGACCTTCCTCGGGGTGGAGACCATGGCTAAACTCCTACCGAGAAGGGTGGTGATCACCAGGGAGATTCACCTGTCAATCTGACGGAGCTCCGGGTTCCTCCCTGAGTGCCCTTAGCCACTCCCTGTGCCTTGCTTGCTTTCCCTGTGTGCAGAGACTAGTCACTGCACTCCTGAGTGGCCTCTTTTAGCCAGGGGGGGAATGGTTCTGCCCACGCCACCTCTGCGGCCTGTCCACAAGCAGCCAGGGTCCGGCAGGGACCGGTCGCTTTTACGGGCTTCAAAAGCCTCAAAAAGAGCTCCTTGATGGTCTTTTTAAGTATTTTTTGCCGCGATCCCTCCCACAGTACCGCTTACCTCCACTGCAGCTGATCTCCTCGGCAATATGAAATACAGAAATGCAGAGGTAGGAGGAAGAAAATCCTGAAGTTGAATACAATTTCTTCTTTTCAGAATTTACATTGCTGTTATCCAAAACATCATTGTAGCTACATCACCAGGTTCTAGCTGTTATTTTGTAGGTGTTCAATTTTATAATTTAACACATTTATCTCCTTCATAGTGGCATCTACAAACATTTGCCATGCTTAGATCTCACTGAAATAAGGCAAAATAATTTGATTGACTTCTGACTCTTTGCAGTTGCAGGGCTATGACCTTCTTGGGGTCAGAGAGAACTGATGGGACGGGGTCTGGAATATTGCAGTGGAGGCATAAAGGCTCTTTAGGAAGGACAGAATAGGAATACAAGGAGAGGGAGTTGCCCCCTTTATGTAAGAAAGCATTTGGAATACATGGACCTCTGCCAGGGGGTAGAAGAGGAGAAGAGGGAGAGTTTTGTGTTAGGATTAAGGAGAAGAATGGCAAAAATGTCATTATAGTGGTTGTTTGCTATAGTCCACCTGACTAGGAAGAATGAGAGGATGAGGAGCAGCCTCACATTTGCAGACCCTGGTCTTCACAAGGAACTTCAAGCACCCAGATATCTGATGGAGAAACAACACAGCAGGGCGTAAGCAGTCCAGGAGGTTCTTTGAGTGCATTAGTGGTAATTTCTTCCTCCAAGTGACAGAGGAGCCAAGGAGAAGAGGTGTTTTACTGGGCTGCATTCTCACCAACAACTAGAGCCTTGTTGGGGATATGAAGGTTAAAGGCAACCTTGACTGCAGTGACTGTGAGATGGTGGAGTTCAGGATCCTGAAAGCAAGGGGGAGGGTAAAAAGCAATCTCACAACCCTGGACTTCAGGAGAGCAGACTTTGGCCTCTTCAAAGATCTGTGCAGAAAAGTCCCACAGCATAAGGCCCTGGAGGGAAGGGCAGGCCAAGGAAGCTGGTTAATATTCAAAGACCACCTCCTCCAAACGCAAGAAGGATGCATCCCAATGAATTTGACGTCATACAAAAATTCCAGGAGGCCTGCATGGACGAAAAAATAGCTCCTGGCCAAACTCAAACACAAAAAGGGTGGAAGCAAGGATGGGTAACCTGGGACGAACATTGTCTAAGAATGTAAGGATGAAGCTAGGAAAGCTGAAGCCCAAATGGCCAGGGATGTCAAAGATAACAAGTAAGTTACTGTATTTCAGCAAGTACATAGGCAGCAAGAGGAATAGGGAAAATGCGCACCCATTGTTCAATGATAGCTGGACTTGGCTACACGGGACATGGAAAAGACCTTCTTTACCTCAGTCTTTACTAGCAAAAGGGGTCTTCAGGAATCCCAGGTCCCAGAGACCAGGAAGAAAGGCAAGGATGACCTACCCTTGATGTAAGAGGATCAGGCTAGGAAATACTTAAGCAACCTGGATGCATATAAGTTCATGGGCCCTGCTAGGATGCACCCATGAGTGTTGATGGAGCTAGTAGATGTCATTTTAAGGTCACTCTCAACAATCTTTGATCAATAATGGATTCTGGGAGAAGTGCCCAAATAATGGAGGAAAGCAAATGTCAATCCTATCTTCAAGAATGGCAAGTAGGAGAACCCAGGGAACTAGAGGCCGGTCAGCTGTACCTTGATCTCTGTGAAGGTAATGGAACAGCTAATCCTGGAAACCATTTAGAAGGCCCACGAATGACAAGATAAACATCAGGTGTAGTCAGCATGGGGAAATCATGCTTGAGCAACTTTATAAACTTCTATGATAAAATAACTGGCTTGGGAGATGAGGGGATAGCACTGGATAGTGCCTACCTGGACTTCAGTAAGGCCTTTGACACTGTATCCCAAAAGGTCTTCATTGGGATCAGTCTATTGGGATGGACTTCTCTTGATATTGGAATATGTAATCATCAGACAAGCTGTTGATGTATGGGATGAATGAGCAAACAGTGAAGTGTGTTGAAAACTGGCCCAGAGAGTGATGATCAGCAGGTGAAAGTCTAGTTGCAGGCCAGTAACTAGCAGTGTACACCAAGGGTCAATACTGATCCCAGTCCTGTTTGCCATCTTCATTAATGAACTGGATGATGGGGCAGAGTGTACTGTCTGTGAGTTTGCAGATGACACTAATCTGGGAGGGATGGCTGGTATATAAGAAGATCATGCTGCCATCTAGAGAAACTTTGAGTCGCTGGAGAAATGGCTCACAGACTCACAGGAACCCCATAAGGTTCAGCAAAGTGATGTGTAATGTCCTCTATCTGAGCAAAAAAACACCCTATGCACGAATGTGTGTTGGGGGCTGTCCAGCTGAAATCATCCGGGCAGAAAAGGGGCTGGGGGTCCTGATGCACACCTGCAATGTGCCCTTGTTGCAGAGAAGGCTGCATTTGACAAAGCCTTCCCAGCAGGTTGAGGGAGGTGATACTTCCCCTTTACTCAGAACAGGTGAGGACACACCTCAAGTCCTGTGTCCAGTTCTGGGCTCTTCAGTACAAGAGACATGGACCTACTGGAGAGAGTCCAACAAAGCACCACCAAGATGATTAAGGGACCAGACCACCTGTCATACAAAGAAAGGCTGAGAGATCTGGACTCTTTAGCCTGGAGAAGAGAAGGCTCAGGGGGAATCTCATCACTGTGTATGAATACCTGAAGGTAGAGTGTAAAGAAGGAGGAAACAGGCTTTTGTCTGTGATGACCTGTGACAGGACCAGAGAAAATGGCCACAAATTGAAACACAGGAGGTTCGGTCTAAGCATCAGGAAACACTTTTTTATTGTGAGAATGACTGACCACTAGCACAGGTTGCCTAGAGAGGTTGTGGAGTTTCCATCCTTAAAGATAATAAAAATCCATCTAGACACAGCCCTGAGCAACTGGCTCTAGGTTGCCCTGCTTGAGCCCATCGATTGGCCTAGATGACTTCCCCATGTCCTTTCCAATCTCTCCATCATCCTGTGATTCTGAGATTCCGTGATTTAGGCTATCATATAGCCTAACTTGCAGTTCATCTCCATGTTTTTTCTAATATCTCCTGTGTAATAAGATGATTAACCACATCTTCCAGCATTACTGCGACTGAGATCAAGAAGCTGTGTTGTTTGTAGAAGAGATGCCACCTACCAGTGCCTTGTCTTTAAAGAAGTCAAGGGAAGAGGCGCATTACTCAGTCTCCTCTCGGTACTGTGGCCTGTTCCTCAATACAATCATATAGAATAGCAGTGTATTACATTGGGAACAAAAATAAACTTGAGATCCCTGCTGAAGCATTGTCAAAAACAAAGTATGTTTCTCTCCCTTCGCTTTCCATCTTTCTCTGTAAGAGCTGTTAAAAAATGCACTTTAAGGAATTAATGACCTACTTTCATCATGTAGCCACTTAACAAAGTTGTCCATTGGCATTCCAGTTGAAAATGGTGCTGATAACGGATCTGGCATCTTCATTCACATACAGAAATAATTTTTTGGATTAAAGCAGAGATGTGTCCCAAGATAGGATAACTGGTATACAGAAATTATATGGACTAATATTAAATGTTTTCTAGCAATATTTGGATTTATTCAAGTACATAAAAAATTGAAAATAGAACTTAGATTCTTAAATGGATTCTGTTATCTTTGTTTCTGGGGTTACATTGTATTACAAAATGTCAGGCTTACCTCTTCCCTGACATATGGCTTGAAGTCCAGATGGAGAACAGTGACAAGTGGTGTCCCTCAAGGGTCCATGCTGGGACCAGGACTGTTTAACATTTTTATCAATGATATAGACAGAGGGATTGAGAGCACCATCAGCAAGTTTGCAGATGACACCAAGCTGTGTGGTGTTGTCGATACACCAGAGGGATGGGATGTCATTCAGGGGGACCTGGACAGGCTGGAGAGGTGGGCCCAGGTGAACCTCATGAGGTTCAACAAAAGCAGGTGCAGGGTTTTTCATTCTGAAAAGCTGTAGCCACAGGAGAAACCACTGCAATGTAATTCTTGTGTTTTTACTTGGAAGGACATAATGAATCATGTTACTTCACTTTTCCCCTCCTCTCTTTTTTTCCTCTTTCTCCTGTGATTAACATATAAACAAAATCTCTAAAATTATACAGGGGCAAAAACAGGTATATGAAAGTAATTATTGTTCTCCATGGTGACATTCACTGATGCAACATTAGGAAAGAAATTAAAGACCTGACATTCTGTATAGGCTTAATTTCGGCTTCAGAAGGGAACTGAAAAAGGCAGTAATAAAGAACTTACTTTGGGAAATGAACTTTGCTTTAAGATCATATATTTGCCTGCTTTTTCTCTCACTTCTGAAGGCCTATAGCCAGAAGAAGATGGATGTATTGAGATAGAATTATTTTTAATAGATATTTTTCATGGTGTTTTAAGCTTTGAACACTACTTGCGTCTTAAACAACTTGGGCTATGCTGTCTGAGTATTGTTTGAAAAACAACAAAATTCTTTCATCAGGCTGACAGTCTGGAAAAAAATGACAAATAATTCCTCTACAAAGATTTTTTGAAATACTGTGTTTTGAATGGTGAGAGCAGATATTTTAGATTGAGGACACTTCTTGCTTAGAGGGACAGTGTCAACCTTAACATCTTTTTGCTTAAATAAAGGCTTTTCTTCAGAGCTAAAAACACCTTTGATACTCAGGCTTGACTTCTCTTCACAGTACTACTTTTTCTCTCACCAGTTTTGCAATATGTTGCTTGTTTTAATGTTTCACTTGTTTTGAAAGTACAAGCAGATGTGTTGACATCTTTTCCTCTTCCTGTTTATCTGCCCCAACACAATAACAGCACCACATTAATAACTATTGCCCAGAGAACATCATCTTTGAATTCCTAGAGGGATCAAATTTGATATTCTTATAATGTCTTCCAGAATAATGAATGTTAATTGGATAAATTATCTTTTGATTTTTGAAATAAACCAGGTTTGAAATTCAGCGCACGAACCCTCATTAGTACAGATTTTACATGATGACCTGTTCTAGAGTCTTCCTATCAGCTACAAGAAGTGGCACTATGGCATTTTTATTTTTTAAAGGCCATACTTAGTTTTAAAAACATGTTACCAGCTTAGTCTCCAGTTGTACTAAGCACTCTTTTATTTACAAGTACCCTAACAAGAGGAAGAATGGTGCTGTTAATATGACAGGAGTGAGAAGAGCTAGATTCACGTACTTGGTTTTGCCACAGATGTCTTCTGTGATATTAAGCAAGTTGCTTTATCTCTGTTCCACTCTGTTTCATGCCAGCAAAATAGGTCAACAGGATGCTCCTTTATTAGGTTGTTGTGAGGATATCGAAAGCCTAATCATGGCCCAGTGGTGAAATCACTCAGCCGGGGACAAAACACTGGAAAGCCTGGTCTGTCAGTTAAATTTGTTTTCATTGAACAGTCGTTACAGAATTAAAGAGAAGGATCACGGCCCTCCAGCTGGCTGCAGAAGGACACAGCTGAATCAGACTCTCCTGTTCATTGGGCCAAGCAACTCCTTTAGGTAATTTTCAACAGTTCTTGTGCAATACCTTAAGCTGTAGATTTCTGTTCAAAGCAGCTTTATGTTATAATTTAACCCAGCTAGTTAAAGTTGATTTCTTAAGCTAAAAACACCCACCATTTTGAGCTACCTCTTGGGGCTTTCAAATATGTAAATTACCTACATGGTTTGCTTAACTGTCAGAGAAGTTATTTTATCTAAACTTCAGAATATTTCTTCTAATTTCGTACCTACTTGTGCACATTAAGTCATTTCAGTGTCTCTTTTGAAATATTTACAAGAGAAATAAAATCAAACCTTTATGTATATAAGAACTTCATTTTCATAAAGTCTTCAAATGTGTTTCTTAAATGAAAAGGAAAATAAGAAAACAAAATAAGTAGAAGAAATTACAAAATTAAGCATAGTCTTCAGGTCAGCACATACGCCTCCTATTTTCACCAGTATAAGTGCACTGATTTATTTCTATACACTAAGATGTACTTGAGACAGGGGTATATATTGAGCATTTTGCAAGAAATTCCCTTGCTGACATTGTGTGGCGGGTCTAATACTTCCTGTCTTGACAGCGGAAATATGAGCAGGGGCTATAGGTCAGTGCTCAAGCTTGTCTTTCAGGCACACAAGGTTCTGGGTGCAGTCCTGTGTATTTCTGTGGGCTTGTTGCTTGATACTTTCTTCACAGGTGTTGACAGACAAGCAGGGGACAGTAACTTCTTCACCTGGCACTGCTGTAAACAAACAGAAGAATTTAAGATTAAGACCTCAGTTCAAAATACTTATGTTGCATATTTCTATGGATGCATGTCTAGAACTAACCTTGTCTGCAAATACCTTGAAAAATAAACACCTTAAGCATGCACATTTTCTTTAGACCAGAGTAGCCTGAAGCACTCTCCCGCTTAGCCTCAAAATTCATTATGGCTCAATAACTTTCAGCTAGATTGACACTTAAGCATGCAGCAGTTCTTCTTCAGCTCAAATTTCTATTGGAAAAAAAAGATGCTCCATCTGGGCTGGCAGGAAGCCATGGACTGCTTCTGTGTGTCTGAATGATTAGGGGAAGAAGGACCCCAGGACGCAACAGGTGTGTTTCAGCAGGAATAAGAGATTTAGCAAATTTGATGAATACATATAATAATATGTGTTTGCTTATGTCTTTGGAATACAAGAACATGCATTCGTCCAAAATTTGACTCATATATGAGTAACTATCTTAAAATAAAATATATTTAGATTTCAAACATGCAAACTGTGTTCAGCTTCATTATTGCATTTTTGTTTGGGTTTTTTTGGTGGATATTTTTTGCTGTTTGTTTATTGGGGGATAGGTTGTCTTCTTTTTTATTTTTTTGGTTTGGTTTTTTTTGTTTGTTTGTTTTTTTCCCGAAGGATGCTTTGGTCTGCATTAAAAAAAAAAAAAAAGTTTTAAGTAAAATTTTGGGATTAGATATTAGCTCAGGAATTCTGACCAGTGCGGTGAATACTTTTACTTATATTTATTAAATCATCAAATCTTTACAAAAACTTGGCAAGAAAAAGAACTGTGTCAACTGTTATCCTGTAGTTGGGGACATCTTGTCAAGAGCAGAAAAATAATATAATTTGGAAGTTAAGGTAAAAATGTTTCATATACTGTGCTTTTATACCTTCAACTTGGAAAAGAGATTATTTATAGTGCAGTGACTATAATAAGAAGATCCCTCGTGGATTACGTCACAATTTATTTTTTTAATTAGGTTTTATAGAAAATGGACCAAGGAAAAAACTGTTATCACTACTTTAATGGAAGCACACAGCTTCTTGATAAATTCAGAGAGTAGAAAGTCTCCACATCTATGTCTTCCTGTCTGTCTGTACTTTGCCTAGTACCCTTGTGATCCTTATTAGCAAATATAAACTTATTTGGAGTATAAATGAATAAACAGTATTGTTTATGTATTATTTCCTTTGGGTACGTCCTTTAGAAATTTTACTGAGTTATTTCAGAAAGCAATGTATAAATTAACATAGCACTTGCTAGAATGATTCTACACAGTAATATCATCTTTTTTCATATAGTTCCCTTTAGAATAGAAATATTATTTAAAGATAGGTAAAAAAGATCGAGAACATCACAAGGGCTTTCCTTTTCATTTTATTTTAACTCCTACTTTGTGTACATTATATCGTTACAACTCTTGCAGGACTGTGAGGTGCACTATCCTTTTATTCACAGAATCACAGAATCACAGAATCTTCTGGGTTGGAAGGGACCTGAAAGATCATCTTGTCCAACCGTCAACCTAATTCTGACAAAAAATAAACACCCACAACAAACAAAAAGCAACACCATCACTAAACCATATCTCCAGTCTTGTGTATCTTCTCAGTAGCCTTTAATCGTTAATAAATATCAATGATCAACACCCTATTTATGGCATTTATTTCCAAGTATTTTAAACATAACTAATCTCATTATCTGTCTCAAAAGGTGGTTGCTTTAGAAAGCTAGTTTTTTAGATTTTTTATTTTCTGACTGTCTCTCTCGTCTTTACAGCACAATGAAATGTTCTTATTTTTGAAGGAAGCCCGAACAAAAAGGTATCCTTCTTTGTCCTGCCATAAAGGAAACTATTTGATTTATTGCAAGGACTTTTCATTATGAATTGCTTTTATTAAAAATTTTGGGATTTTTTCAATCAAAATTCTACCATCTTCCAATCACTTACAGCTAATGTAATCGCCATAAAAAGAAAGTGCTTTTTTCTGAGTAGTTCTATAAAACCAAATAAAACAGGTCATGTTCATAAATTTTGCATGGGTGCTCACACAGTACTGCACATCAGGAGAGGTGTAACATATTTTTTGACTGTTAAAGCACCCCTCAATAACAGGAAATATCTCATTAAATGTAATGTCCCTTGGCAACTGTCATGATATCAAAATTTGTTTAAATATTTTGAAATGCCTGCAAACTCACTCTGAATTATTGGAACTTAATTTGAGATTAATGATTCTGAAGGATGATGAGCCCATTTCCTGAGAAATACTGATAAATAGACTCTCCCTTACATACAGCAACATAAAATGACACAAGATATAAAAATACTGATAGCTATTTCTACCTATAAGAGGAACTTTTGCTCCTGAAATGAAGAAATGCAGAGAATGAAGGAATGACAGTGAGAGATGAATTTTTGTTTCAGCACTTCACATAAAACAACAAAAGAGTAATGCTTTTGTCAAATTCATTATCAGATTAGAAATTGTATTTAAGTACATATTTTAAGGGCAAGGGGTGACTTTGAATAACAAGTCAGGAGGGTTGCTTGTTTCTGTAGTTGTTTTCTCACAAATTTGGTAAAAATTGTTGAAACATTAAGCTTTTTACATTAATGCAGGTTTGAACATGCATTTACCTTTTCTGTGCAATCAGAAAGGAGGGCTTTGTAACTGAAAGTTGAAGCTGAAAAGTAGTCATGTCATTCCAAGATAGTGATGTTAAAGGAAATGCACATATCGAGACTCACGATAAAATAGTGTTAGCAATATTGACATAACATAATGTTTGGACTTTGAGATGATAGGATTTCTAGCATCTCAGGCAGCCAGGGAGCCTCCTTCCATCTTTATCCCTGTGGAGGACTGAGGGGATTTACGGTTTTGTTCTCATCAGCACCACCACGGGTTTGTGTAGAGGTCATTGCTGAATGGCAACCAAGCAGCAGGCAACACTGAACAGCTGCCTCGACAGCTTTTCCAGTATAGGGGGTGAGAGAAAGTGAGAACTGAAATCTAGGTCTCCTGGATGCTGTGCTACTGGATATCCCCTTCTCCCCCACTACCTCTCTTTTTCTTTTTCTTTTTTTCTTTTTCTTTTTACTTTTTCTTTTTACTTTTTCTTTTCCTAGAAGTTCACTGAAAGTTTGAAAGGCTTCAAGTTTGAGGTAAATATCGCTAGGTCATTTAGCTGCTTGTAAAACAGTACACAGAACATAAAAAATCTGTGGAGTACCCACAGTATAAATGGATTTTCTAGATGGGGCCAACATGCTTTTATCACATATAACATCTGAACAAGGAACTGCCTTCTGCAAATATTTTATGCAAATAACAGCATGCACTCATATGACGAGTCTGCTGATTTCAGTGAGATGTCTTGCATGCATAATGATTTGCATAGTTGAGACTGTTCTGCAGCCAGCAGGGCTCAGCTGGAAGCTTGTCAGGGTTGGCTCCACATTTATGTAACGTAGGAATCAATCTGAGCATATTTTCTCCATCTTTGCATTTGTCTTGAGGTAGTGTTTGTAGCTGATTGTTTTGAATAGCGGCAATAACACTTTTTTTGTTGATATATTTAACCAAAGAAAGTCGCGGAGTGTTGAAAATTTATTTTTGTTGTCTTTTTGGTTTGGTTTGGTTTTTTTGGGAAGTTTTTTTCAGTTTTGTTTTTGTTTTTTAAATATGCAGAAATATTTAGCCTATTTATGCTTTTGAGATTCTATGCCAAAGCTCAATTGAAACTTACAGGATAAATGTTTTCATACCATAAGTTCAGAGTTTCACCAGTTCATGTGTACTTAGCAGACCATCTCTGAACTGGAAAGGCACAGAGGCAGACTTACATATGGCAACCCCAATGCATGTTCTATGTGTTTTAGCACTTTTACAGCTCTGAGCAAGCAAGCAGCGAGTGGGCGTAACCTGGAGTGCCACCTGGGAGCACCACCACAAGGTGCAGGGAGCAAGGAAAGGTCATGTAGGGAGGAACTGAAGCTCTGTCAGCTTGACAGATGAGTCCTCCACCCGGACGAAGGCCAAACTCTCATCCACAACCAAAATGGATGTGGGAACACAAACAGAGCTCACACAGAAGCGTGCGGCTGTCCAGGCCACAAGGTGCAGGGAGTGCCAGGACCTTTTACTGGTAACGAGTCGCAGCTACGAAACCTGTTGTATGAGATGTGAACAGGTGAATGATCTGCTCAGCCTGGTGGCAGAGCTGAGAGGGGAAGTTGAAAGGTTGAGGTGTACTAGGGAGGGAAGCAGCCAGAGACTAGGAGCCCCTGTATCCAGCCCCAGTCAGGCTAAAGGTAGAAACCTAACTGAAAAGAATGAATGGAGGCAGGTTCGTGGTTGAGGCAGCAGAACTCCCCCCTTGTCCACCTTGCCCCGTTCTGTACCTCTGAAGAACACATACAAGGTACTGGCCGAGGAAGGCCAGTCAAGTGAGGATGTAGATCATGGGCAGTCTTCATTACAGATGCCTCCTAAGCCACAAAAAAAGTACATCCCGGATCACCACCATAAGCACAAGGAGAAAACGAAGGATTATAGTTGTTGGTGACTCCTTCCTAAGGGGGGAGGAGGGACCAGTATGCCATGTGGACCTTCCTCAGAGGGAATTCTGTGTTCTTCCTGGAGCCCAGGTCAAGGACGTTACCAGGAAACTTCCTGGCTTAGTACATCCTTCAGACTGTTATCCATTACTGGTTTTCCATATAGGCACAGAGGAATCTGCAACTCACAGCCCCGGATTCATAAAAAGAGACTTCAGGAAGTTGGGAGGGCTGGTAAGGGAGTCTGGGGCACAGGTTATCTTTTCATCGCTCCTTCCAGTTGTGGGTAATGCTGGGAGGAACAGACAAATACAGACAATTAATACATGGCTCCGTGGCTGGTGTCACCGACATAACTCTGGGTTCTTTGATAGTGGATTCACCCATACAACACTGGGCTTGTTAACAGCAAATGAGAGGCACCTTTCTCCAAGGGGGAAGGGGGTTCTTGTGCAGGAGATTGAGGGGTTGATTGACAGGGCTTTAAACTAGACGTGAGGGGGTAGGGGGTTAATAATATCAGACTTGACTGTAACAAGCTGAGGGATAACACATCAGGGTTAGGGGGACAGGGTGCTAGCCTTGTGCTTGCAAGGTGCTTGCCTTCAGCCTGGATCCCTGAAAGTCTTATGGAGAAGAGCCAGCAGCTCCTGAGGCAGTTGAAGTAAACAGAGAAACCTCTGTGAGACACCTCAAGGGGTGTTCCCTTAAAAACGCAGCACAGCCAACAGCCCAGCTGAAGTGCCTCTACACAAATGCATGCAGCATGAGCAACAAGCAGGAGTTGGAAGCTACCATGCTGTTAGAAAGATATGATATAGTGGTCATCAATGAAACCTGCTGGGATGAATCCTACGACTGGAGGGTGGCTATTGAGGGCTACAAGCTGTTCAGAAGGGACAGGTGAGGAAGGAGGGGTGGAGGTGTCACCCTCTATGTTAAGGAACGGATAGAGTGTGAGGAGATGTCCCCAAAGCCCTCCCTGGGGTCAGATGAAGAGAGAGTTGAGAGCTTGTGGGTGAGGATTAGGGGGCTGGCCTGTATAAGGGACACTGTAGTGGGTGTTTATTACAGGCCATCTACTCAGGATGGGGAAGGTGATGAAGCCTTTTACAATCAGCTCAAAGTAGCCTCAGAATCGCAGGCCTCAGTTCTTGTGAGGGACTTCAATCACCCTGATATCTGCTGGAAAGGCTACACAGCCAAGCATCTGCAGTCCAGGAGGTTCCTCCAGTGTGTTGGTGATAACTTCTTAACTCAGCTGGTGGAGGAACCAACGAGGAGAGACGCACTACTGGACCTAGTGCTGACAAACAAAGACGGACTGGTGGAGGACATGAAGGTTTGGGGCAGCCTTGGCTGCAGTGACCATGAAATGATAGAGTTCAGGATCATGGGCAGTACACATAAACCAATAAGTAGGACTGAAACCTTAGATTTCAGGAGGGGTAACTTCAACCTCTTCAAGAAACCACTAGGAGAAATCCCATGGGCTAGGGCTCTGGAAGGTAGGGGGGGCTCAAGAGAGCTGGTCAATATTCAAATATCGCTTTCTCCAAGCTCAGGATTGGTGCATCCCTTAGAGCAAGAAAACAGGCAAGGGAAGCAGGAAACCTGTGTGGTTGAGCAGAGAGCTTATGAAAAAACTCAAGTGGAAGAAGGAAGTTTACACTGAGTGCAAGAAGGGACTGACCGCTTGGGAAGATTATAAGAATGCCATTAGAGTATGTAGGGATGAAACTTGGAAAGCCAAAGCCTTCTTGGAATTAAAATTGGCAAGGGATGTCAAAGTAAACAAGAAGGGTTTTTTCAAGTATATTGGAGGCGAAAGGACAACTAGAGAAAATATGAGCCTGCTGTTGAATGAGATGGGTGCCATGGTGACAGAGGATGCAGAGAAGGCGGAGTTGCTAAATGCTTTCTTTGCTTCAGTCTTTACTGCTCAGGCCAGCCCTCGGGAGGCACAGAATTTGGAAGAATCAGAGAAAGACTGGACAAAGGAATCCTTTCCCTTGGTGCAGGAAGACCAAGTTAAGGAGCTGTTAAGTGAACTGGATACCCACAAGTCCATGGGTCCTGATGGGATGCACCCGCGAGTGCTGAGGGAGCTGGCAGAAGTCATTGCTGAGCCGCTTTCCATCATCTTTGAAAGGTCCTGGAGAACAGGCGAGGTGCCTGAGGACTGGAGGAAAGCCAGTGTCATCCCAGTCTTTAAAAAGGGCAAGAAGGAGGACCTGGGAAATTACAGGCTGGTCAACCTCACCTGCATCCCTGGAAAGAAGATGGACAACTCATTCTGGGCATCATCTCAAAGCATATGGAGGAAAAGAAAGCCATTAGAAGTAGTCAACATGGATTCACCAAGGGGAAGTCATGTCTGACTAACCTGATAGCCTTCTATGATGACATGACTGGTTGGATAGATGAGGGGAGGGCAGTGGATGTTGTCTACCTTGACTTCAGAAAGGCTTTTGGCACTGTCTCCCACAGCATCCTCATAGCTAAGCTTAGGAAGTGTGGATTAGAGGAATGGACAGTGACGTGGATTGAAAACTGCCTGAAAGGCAGAGCTCAGAGGGTTGTGATTAGGGCCACAGAATCTAGATGGAGGTCTGTAACAAGTGGAGTCCCCCAGGGGTCAGTACTGGGTCCAGTCCTCTTCAATATATTCATCAATGACCTGGATGAGGGGATGGAGTGTACCCTCAGCAAGTGGGCTGACAGTACAAAACTGGGAGGGGTCATTGACATGCTGAAGGGCTGTGCTGCCATACAGCGAGACCTGGACAGGCTGGAGAGCTGGGCAGAGAGGAACCTGATGAACTTCAATAAAGGCAAGTGTAGGGTGCTGCACCTGGGGAGAAATAACCCCATACACTAGTACCGGTTGGGGGCTGACTGGCTGGAGAGAACCTCTGAAGAGAAAGACCTAGCAGTCCTGGTGGACAATAGGATGACCAGGAGCCAAAAATGTGCCCTTATGACCAAGAAGGCCAATGGCATCCTGGGGTGCATTAAAAGGGCTGTGGCCAGCAGATTGAGGGAGATCATCCTCCCCCTCTACTCTGCCCTGGTGAGGCCCCATCTGGAGTACTGTGTTCAGTTCTGGGCTCCCCAGTTCAAGAAGGACAGGGAACTGCTGGAGAGGGTCCAGCAGAGGGCTACAAAGATGATTAGGGGCCTGTAGCATCTCTCTTATGAGGATAGGCTGAGGGACTTGGGCCTTTTTAGTGAGGAGAAGAGAAGGCTGAGGGGGGATCTGATCAGTACTTGTAAATACTTAAAGGGAGGGTGTCAAGAGGATGGGGCTGGTCTTTTCTCAGTGGTGCCCAGGGATAGGACAAGAGGAAATGGGCACAAGCTTGAATGTAAGAAGCTCCACTGAAACATGAGGAGGAACTTCTTTACTTTGAGGGTGGCAGAGCACTGGAATAGGCTGCCCAGGGGGGTGGTGGAGTCTCCTTCTTTGGAGACATTCAAAACCTGCCTGGACAAGTTCCTGTGCAATCTGCTCTAGGTGGACCTGTTTTGGCAGGGAGGTTGAACTGGATGATCTCCAGAGGTCCCTTCTAACCCCATGTGATTCTGTGATTCTGTGATTCAGGCACCTACAGGATAACATGCCGAATCCATTATTTATTTATTTTTTTGTGAAATTTGTGAAAGTTGCTCTTGGAAACGAAGGGATTTTAATTGAAATGTGTGTGTTGAGGAGGATAAGAATACCGGACACCTGAAATTAAGTTTGTCTGTAACCTTCAAGTCACTATGCAAACTAATGAGACGTAGACCACTACATCTGTTCCCGCTTGCTCATATTTAGGATGAATCCTTAAAAAAATATTCATATTATGGAGCTCTATTTATTGAAAATAATATAAATTGTGCATATACATTCATGCTGTGTATTTAGTGCTTGAGGAAAGCAACTGAGTGGGATACTTGTCTTCCCGTTTGTATTAATATTTAATTAAAAGCTCAAGAAGACTGTATTTTGACATATACTTTTTTAGCCATAAGAAAAATATATCCGCAGTAACCTTTTCTGGTTTGATCTCTTTTTTGGGGGTCAAGTTACATCCATACACAGACACAAGCACATACTGTGTTCCATTATAGGGACACAATGCTGTTAGTAAGTTTTTATGCTTGAGGCAAGGGAAATTGTATCACACTTGCTTTTGACTCCAGATCAAGAACTGTAGCTGTGGCATGAAAAAATAAAAATACAGAAAAGGCTTTGAAGGTTTGAAATGCTGAAATTCATAACTCTGACTTGTTAAAGTGTTCTCGTCCACAGTAACGTTTTTTGCCTTGCTAATGATCTTCCAGTTGGAATGGGTCCAGTCAGTGTATCTACTATTCATTTAAATTCATACAGAAGTTTGAAACTTCACAATAAACTGTTTTGTTGAGACTTCTGGAAAAAAAAAGAAAAAAAGAAAAAAAAAGAAAAAAAAAAGACCAAACACCCAGACAAAAAAGACTCCTAAAACTAAAAAATACAGTATCATGAGATGCAAAACTTAATTAAACTAGTGATTTCCAAGGCAGAGAATATTATAAAATTGCCAACCAAGTTCTCTGCTCATGGCAAAGAAAACTGAAATAAAACTCCTTTTGGATCTAAAAATCACCATGTTTCAAGTCTTACATGTACCTATCTCCAAAACACTGTAAAAGGAGGAGAAATGTTATATAATTCTACCTTATAGCTGTTTAACATAGGCAAAATAGTGCATTGTGTGCTCATAACACACATACACCCTAACTCACAGAACCTCAAGCAGACAAAAGTTTGTGTTTTCAAATAAATTAAAGACTGTATAGTGAATCTCAAAAGTGCCTCAATTCACCCTTCAGTTTGTTTCTGATGAATTATTGTTCTAGAGGCCAAATTTCCTGTCAATGATTTGCAGACTTTCTGAATATAATAATTCCAGAATAAAAAAGGGTCTCTGCCACAGGAAAATCTAGACATATCTGGAAATCACATTTCTGTTACTGATTCCTAATATTAATTATAAATATTATTGTAAGGTTGATATCTTAATATTAATATCCACACAAATATTTCCTCTATTAATATAGTCTCACCTGAGCTGGGGCAATGAATAAAAATGAAGTATAGTTGTGGTGATACCAGTAAATGTGATGAATAACTGAGGAATTGAAGTATTATCTTTTAATTAGGTCCAGATGCCATGACGCTTGGACTATACATTTCCAGGTGGATCAAGGTTTAAAAAAAATCAGGGACATATCAAAACAAAAAAAGAAAAATAATTAAAAAATCATGTGCCTTGAAAAATAGTTTTTGAGACATTATATTGTGGACTATCCAGGGTGAAAATTGTTAAATGCATACAACAGCAGCATCCAAACATCTTTCTTAGAGGCCTAGATAGCATCCTGTACATTTGAGCAAAGACCACGCACCTCTAAGCCTACATCTGCCACGTGACCAGGCATATGCATCATGTATGAGCTCTACATATTTAAGAAAACTGATGTGTCCTCAAAAAACTCTATCCAGACCTTTATGTACTGGGGTCATGTTGGAAGACTTTTTGGAAAAGGTTTCATACAAGATTTATTCTGGGTGAACTTTTTTAGTTTTGAAGGCTGAGTTTTTCTGCAGGCCTGTAAGTGCGTCTCTAAGTAGCAAACTGTTGCTGGCACCTGAACTTTAAAAAAGGCAAGTCATATACTATGTAACAAAGATTCAGGGGAGGTATTAATGCATTATCTTAGAAATCCTGGTTATGGGGAGTTTCAACTGCGAATTCACAGGTGAATCTGAACTATTTATCTCATTTCTAGGAGATGCACAAGCTTCACTTCCTTTCCCTGCTTCTAGAGGAAGCCCTTGCACCAGTCTGCTCCTGTCCCTGCTGCTCTTCTTCCACAGATACTAAGAACCCCAGCTTGAGGTCTTTGTGGCTTTTTAGGCAGGTACACACAGCAAAGAAAGAGGGAAGATGGATTATAGAGTCATTGTGAAATAACCACAAAGCCTGTCCCTGGCATTTAAACCAGCAGATGCAGATTGTTCTGTGTCCACATTACTATGTCCACATGACAGTGGACTTGAAACAGATTGGCTATTTCCACTTTGCACAACATTTGCATCCATATTTGGGCTTCTACCTCTCTCTGAGAGAATGCTCTTCTGGCATCATGTGTGTTATAATCATAAGGCTGAATTATAGCCTGCTAGAGTAATGTTTTCTATAGACTAAAAACAGAGTAGTACATTGCTTGCTCTAAATGCTGTGATAGCAGATGGGGTCTCTGAGGGATGACTCCTGCAGATAGACTGGAGATAAGAAGGAGCCAAGGTTAGTGCAGTCTTGTCTGCATTGTCTTTCGTACAGTGATCCCCACATCCTTAAACTTCAAATAGGTGTGGGTTTTTTTTAATAGCAGCTAGATATTGTAAACCAAAAGAAAACCAGGTAGAGAAAGAAAATTTGCGCAATAGAAGCAGACAGGGAATCAGAATCCAGGAATGAAAAGGGGACAAAATTTTTGGCATGGCAGATGCACTCTTTAAAAACTTGTAGCTAACAAAACTATAGTTTTACAGTGTGTATCCCAGGTAGTCTGGTTAAATAACATTTTATAAAGACCAATGAGCTGTCTATGTTACTGTTTAAGATTTCATTCCATGCATGAGGTACCTCATGACAGAAAGCCCCAAGGTAGTCTTTGAAATTCTACCTACATGGTTTTTGAGGAAGACAGATGAGAAGTGGGGTTTTCACACCTTGTTAATATCTAAAAGATAACAATTAAGGCCAAAATAGACTATGACAGGCATCTGGGTATCTTATTGTGAGTACAATAGAAAGATGGTAATACAGAAAGAATTTGATCAAAGGTGTAAGCATGGAAAAAGAGGAGAGGAGAGGAGAGGAGAGGAGAGGAGAGGAGATAGAAGGACCTACAGAGATCATCTAGTCCAACCGCCTAGATGAAAAAGAATGCCAAAAGATGCATTCAACATCCTTTTAAATGTATGAAGATGGAACAAGATCACATTTGTTAGTGTCAGAAAATAAAAGTTCATAATAAACAAAACACAGGAAGATAAACTAAAAAAATCAACTTACAGGTGTTACAAAAAAGTAATCTTACAGATGGTATATAGAGCCTAGGTACTTAAAAATTATATTGATGCACATATTATTGTTTATTACTTAGATGTATTTCTTTAGGTATCCCACAGGAAATACTTTATCCTTACCACTTGATTCACAAGAATTTGCAAACTTTTTGAAAACTTTAAAATTGGGATTTTTGCCAAAACAAAAACTGAAGCAAAATCCTCCAACTGGCATGAGAATTTCCTTAAATAAGGAAAGGAGCAGATAATTCTAAATATTAATTTAATTTATTTCTCTCTTTGGGTTGGTTCACAAGTTTCATATCAGCCCATCCACAGCAAAACAAAGAACCACTCAGGAACATTAAATATTTAGCCTATTTCTATAATTCATAGCAGAACCAAAAATACACCTATGAAATTATGTTTATTCAAAGCTAGGAGAAAAATTGTTGCCATTTTCTTGAATGGGATGGAAATATTAAACATCTTTTAGGATCATCCTGACCTCACTCTAAATGCAAATCTGCAATCAGGTACAGGTGGCACAAAGTGGGAATATCAAAACAACTGACTTATATAAGGAATTATAAAGATATCTTTTTCTTTTTCTTTTTTTTTTTTTTTTTTTCTCTCCAAGGTATATCTTGTTGTTTATGCACTGTTTTTCTTTTTAAGTGGAAAATAATGTAGATCATTAATATCCTCTGTCTCTGAATTAGGAAGGTTTTTGCTAATAAAAATAGTATAACATGAAAAAAATGCTTTAAGCTGTTATGAAGGTGCAAAATGATAAACACATGCGATACAGAGATCCTCGTATGACATCTGAAAAGCAGTATCATAGAATTACATGTTTTGTCTCCTGGATTTTCACCCATGTTTTCTTAATGGTTATTTAAATGGCACAGGCTCATCACTCAGCACCATGTTCTAAGGCAATAAACATCCTAGAAAAAATATTTCTGTAAGCTTATGTTAGTTCATAATCATCTAACATGTTACTTATTGCAAGGCAAGTCATATACTTAAGAATACATTTTTTCTCTGGAATTACTTTTAGAAACTTCTGGGTGTATGTACATCCCCATGGTATATTATTCACATCCTGGAGCACATCTCAACGCAGAAGACCAGGGATGACATGAAAAGTTCTCACTACCTGCAGCATTTCTGTGACAGAAAGAACTAAAATTATATGTAAGGCATACAAAGTCTTGAAGCTATAACCTAATTCAACCTTTGACAGAGAGGGAAGGATTCTTTTTTTCTTTAAAGTTCAAAATAAGTACATGATAGCCTGTTTACCTTTGCTCTCCACAAATCATAACATACACATACTGTTTGACTTCCTTTGGCATTAGCTTTGTAAAAATGTCTCTTTTTATTTCAGTGACACCACAGATAAGATTTTAAAGAGATCTGCCTGTATTCAATTTTTGATATTTATACCTCAGTAAAAATATTGTGTACTGATTACATAATCAGAAAAGCAGTAAGCATAATGTACATTTCTCAGTTCCCAACTTCTGCTTTAATTAAATATCTACCTAACAGAAATTATAGTACTAGTTTACTAGTCTCGGTATAAGTCCCTAAATTGCCGAACTGGAGCCTCCACCTCAGAAAGATAAGCCTAAATTTTGCCAAAGAGGCCAGAGGTTAGTACTGTTGATTCCTTCTCCTTTCTGCCTTTTTTTTTTAAATTCCTAGGTTTCTTCACACTAACCCTCTGGTAATTGATGCTTGTAAGGCTCCTATAAAAGACACTAAGATGTTCTAGGATACAGTAAATTCAGAGCTTTAAAAAAAATATGTGTTCTACTAGATGCACATTACATGTCTAGTTACATGTTTATAAAGATCTAACACCTTTCTTACACAGGGAGACAGGAGTATTCCAACAATGTCAGAAAACAGATCGTATATATGGGAAACCACAAAGAGTTCTGAAAGTCCGTTTCTTATATCATTTAAAAAAAAAAAAATGTCAGAGGGCAGACTCACAAATTAAAACCACACCATGAGTTTAAAAAGTCAGGAAAAACAAAGAAACTGCTTGTATATCCCCCTTATTGCATCACACCTCTTTTGCTTTGTTATGAACAATTTCACAGTGAAAAGGACGAGCATAAAAAGCTTCCAAGTTATTATTCAGGGGAAAAAGCAAACACTACTGGCAAAAATGCACATTTTGATGATTACTCACTGCATTTTGCAAACACCAGCTAAGTATAAAAATTAGGACACTGTAACGGTTTTTCAAGTTTTCATTTTTGTAAAGTTCTAAAGACAAAAAAAACTATGGAGTAAAGTGAGAACACAAATTCTTTTTTTTTTTCTTTTCACTTTCCCATAGCATATGTGCTGTCAAGAAGCAGAAGTAGCTTGGATTTTACCAGAGTCCAGTTTGCTACTCAGAAAATTGTTATTACGTTGTTTATACTCTGCTGATAATTTATTATACTTGTCCTGAAAAAAGCAAGAATATAAGCACTGAGTATTGAGTAGCTAAGATGGACTGTTTTGATTTATCTATTGAGAAATAGTATTGATAAAACAGCGTTAGATTATTAGCAGCTTACATACAGTAAATTACTCTAAGGATTCTTTTATGAATTATTATTTTGAAATAGTTTTAAATAGACAAACTGTCAAATAATCCATTTGTTTTCCTTTTCACATGCACACACATATATGCTCAAATGAAGTTAGATGAAAGCTGAAGTTGAAATTAGCAGTAGCCTAAGGGCATTACTGTAATTACTAGGCCATTTAAAATATATCAGTATCATGTCTAATATAATAAAAGTAGAGTCATAGTTGTAGCACAATTAAGAACAAGAGACTATGCAAAAGCTTGTCAGATTCTGTTAGCTGAAATCAGAGCTAAAATAAATGCATTGTCTGTGTGTTTATGACCAGAGCTTTTTACCAGAAATTCATCTGCAAAAAGATGTCCTTTGATAGTTCTGACTCTATTGCTTTTTGCTTTTTTGCTTTTGTTTTGTTTTCCTGAAGAGGAGAATTTACTGAAATACAGCAGTATAACCTCCTCTTTAAAACAACATCATGAATAACAGGGAAGTAAGGAAAATATCAAGATGTTAGATTACATGAAAATAAAAGCTTTTATCTGTTAGACTGCGTCATAGAAATGGGCCTAATCATTCGTATTAGAATTATTAAAAAATTTTAAATTAAAATAAGGGATTTAATCTTTCACTGTATTAATAATAACTGCTGACAGAAAAAGTTAGGCAAACTTTAAAATGGAATGAGTAATCAGTGAGTGCATCAAGGTTTTGGCACTTAAGGTCCTTCTGAGATTGTGAATTAATTTCCAAGCACTCAAATCTTTTCAGGGATAGATAAATGGACATGGAAAGTCTGCCACTGGGGCCAACTCCATTCAGGGTTCTTTACACAAGGTGAGACCTATACTGATGTTGAAAACCAAGGCTGGGACAGCAAAAATGTCTGAAGGATACAGGGGGGGGCGGGGATACACAAAAGCTGTTAAGTGGAGCATCATCCTATCAAAAATCAAAAGCAACAAATAGATTTGCCTCTTAATTAGGAACACTGTTACTCAGTCTTGCAATCCAATCCCCTCTATTCTGGACAGCTGAATATAACCAGGTGGCTGTTTCCAGGCTTTGGTTGCTTGACAGCATATCTGGCAGCATTGATGAGTTGCTTTTAAGTTATGTCTGTTTTGGTCTTCTGAGATTGAAATGCCCCAAACCATAGAATATTTTAAGTTCTTATCTTGATATTTTAATAGCTTAATTCTGTCTCTGTTTTTGTTTTGTTTTTAATTTTTAATATGGAAAAACATTTTTGTACCTAAATAAAGCTGCCTTTGCAACAAGCATATAAAAAGCATCAACACTGAAGCAAAACATTTTCTTCCACTCAATTATTGCACAAGGGACGCATTTAGTTCAAAATGTTCAACAACACCAAAGAGAAAAGACATCTG
Organism: Tringa tobata; assembly: GCA_033628505.1. NCBI lineage: Eukaryota > Metazoa > Chordata > Aves > Charadriiformes > Scolopacidae > Tringa > Tringa tobata. The sequence goes on along the minus strand of JAHREE010000279.1, from coordinate 18,867,016 downwards.
AGTTCAATTCACAGAAGCCTAAGGCAACCAAAAATCCTTCTAAAACCATGTAGAAGCAGGAGGAGGTGATTGTTTCTAAGACAACAAAGGAAACTTATCCATTATGCAGACACTTAACAAGAAGATATAGCTGTATAAAAAATTTAAGTAATTAAGGAATATTCAAGGCAGGGAAACGGACTAAAAAGAAAGACTCTGCTAGCTTGCTTTTGTGAGAGTGGTGTGGATTTTTCCAGTCCTCTTTATTTTGTTTAGAGAGAGACAGATGTATTGTAGTGAGGATTAGCCTTATGAAAATTCCTAGAAATTACAAAATTTTTCAACTATGTTACATTCTTATATCTTACCAACTATCCAGACAGATCACTCAGGTATTTCTGGAACACTTTGACTCTGAAGACAAACATCCATTAGTCTAGTGTTCTCTTTCCACTACTCACTTCTGTGAAAATACTTTTATATTTCCAGTTTTTCAATGGCATGTTGAGGGATGATGTTCCTTTGACCCCAATGATCAACACTTTTGTGGTATCAGTAAGCAAAAAAACTCTTTCATTGTGTCTTTTTTCATGTAACTGCAGTTTGCTTTCTTCATCGCTATAAACCCCGACTCTTTTTTTAAAAAAAGATTATATAGAGGCATTTTGTTAAGTAGTACCCTGTGGCATATTATCAGAAGGTTAATTTCACTGCATATCAGTTATTTTCCTTTTGCCTGTGAAAGTTTTAATATCACACAGTAATTTTTTTATGACAAAGAATTTAAAAGAGCAAAAAACAGATCTTCTGTATAGCAGTGATTACCACCTTCCCCTATTTTGTTCATTCAGTCATCTGGTTTCAAACCAAATACCAGTTTTGGATTTTATTTGGGTTTTTTTTGTTTTGGTTTGGTTTTGGGGTTGGGTTTTTTTTTGTGGGTTTTTTTTTCGTGTTTTTTTTGTTGTTCTTGTTGGTTTGGTTTTGGTTTGTGTGGGTTTTGTTTTTGTTTTGGGGTTCTTTTTGTTATAATTTCTCCTTCCACACTATCTTACTTTTGGGGAAAAAAAAAAAAAACTTCTAAAAAAAGTACAATCTGCTATTTCTCTGTTCAGACTTACAGAAGACTTTTGTAATTTGCTAATATAGCCTTTCTCCCAATGGGTAGAATTTACTGAAATACGGAATGTTAAAAAAAAAAAAAAAGCTGGGCAGTAACCACATCCTCACCTTCTGCATAAAATGTCCCCATGTGTTCAAGGAATACAGGACAGTAAGGTGTATTTCAGAGATTCATTACACATTAAACATCTTAATGGAAAGCATAAAGGAAAGCAGAATAGGAAAATGCAGTGAAAAATGCAGAAAAGGAATGAATTAGAACTTGCATCTAGTTATTTTGCACTGGAGTGAAATACTTGAAGATTAGGAAGTTGTAATTTGCAGTTTTTCTCTGTCTTTGATCTACTGTGTCCAAGCCAAGTGAGGAACGTGCCAACATAACATTTCTAAGCTGTTGTTAGGCACTAAAATTGGATTAACTAATAAAAAACAGATGTTTTATTTCCTTAAGTACTTACTATTTACTTTCATAAACAGTAAAAAAGCCGAAAAAATAATCTTAAACCTGAAATAAGAGGAAGAGACAAAAGCATTCAGAAAAAAAACGTTCTAACTAAACAACTGAGTAAAAGAGAATGAGAAGCATTAAAAGGTCCAACTAATAAAAGTACTAAAAAGTATTGATTAATATTTAATTAGAATACCTGTTAGCTATTTACTGTTCTATTTATGAAAAATATAAGCATACGAGGCACATTGAAACAGTTCTCTCACTGGGAATGCAATATGCAGAAGGTGTGTGAGATTATGGTCAAACTCAAAACACCTAAAGACGTAGTTCTAAGCCCCAGTTCCCTAAAGACTTTTAAATTAGGGTTCTGGGTTGATAATGCAATTTATAAAGAAATTTAGACTCTGCAAAAAGAGGTTTTTAAAAAAGTTCCAAATGAAGGAAGCTTCAGTTCAGAATGCTTTTGATGTCTACTTAAGATACTGAGGATTGATGACTGCTGAATGTCTACTTGAAAAACATAGCACAGGAACTTGCTTTTGCTCATTCACCTAAGGAATATACAAATCTCATAAGAAATTGTTAAGGACAGCTGAATTTAGTAGACTGAAAGACACAGTTGATTTTTCCCTGCTGGTTCCCTAGAAGCAATGCTACTGCTTTTCTCTGTCCTTGGGTCCAGCCAGTAGCACAGCTGAGCATGTATTCCCAATAGACATGTGGACACAAACACAGTACAAACACTCACATGCAACAAGTTTACATGCAAACTGGACCTCTTCTCTCTATTTTTCCATACTTACTTGCCCCTGATCCACTGTGATCCCTCTCTTTCTCTGCCTTTATCCCTTATCAAACAAATAAATACCTCTACTTGTTTCCCAATTAGTCTTGGGGAAAACATTACTGTTTCCCAGCATATCCTAACTTTCCCCAAAAGGTCCCAATGCTCTCCTTGAAGATCAGCCATTTCTTTTGTGCTTCCACCTGAACCATCTATGATCCAGGAATGTCTCACAGTACTATTTGTAATTTCTGTCAGCTTCTTGTGCTGTTATTTGCCATGTTCAGTCTTTTGCCATGTCACACCCACAAATTTCTCATCATCTCTTCAGTTAGGTACACTTCACAGGGCAGGGCTTAGGCATCTGCCTGCAACCTTAGCAAAAATAAACTTAAAATACTCTGGAAAAACCACTACCTGCTTCCTTTTGTATGATACATCAACGTTTTGCATTGCTCCTCTAACCCAGAAAATTAGAGACACAAGTTGAATTCCCAATGAAAATATAAGGGGACAGAAACTGAAACCTCCTGCTTTTCAGGAGACCACCTTAACTGAGAGGCTGTTCTGGCTTCAAGGTGTTTGGAAGTTTTTATGTTCTCTAGCAAATTGTTTGATGTCCACCAGTCCAGACAGGGAACAAGGAAGGATATAAGTCTTTGATTTATCATTAATTTGATATTTTGGGGGGTAAAATACAGAATTAGAAAGCAAAACACAGACAATCTCATCCCACCACTGCCCCCCTCCCAGCCTGGTGTGGGGTATACCTGAAAACCAAAGACTGTGTTTCCCAGATAATTTAGTAATCACTGATAACCTCTTACAAAGCTTTTATGACTCTAAAACCTTGAACTCTTTACTGCACAGTACAGAAATTTTCACTGCACAGTGAAGCAACTCCAGAGGAGTAGGCAGCCCCTTTCTTTACACTGATTCTCTAGCTTAACTCTGATTTAGTTACCAAGGCATTTATTGGAAATTAGAATTTAGAAGACTTGAATCCCTTCAGTCATAAAAAGCAATGCTTTGCCTGGCAAATATTTCATCCACTAGGAAGTAATACAAAGGGAGACTAACCCCAGATGTCTATGAAAGAAACCAACCACTCTGTATTTTGGTGGAGCGCAATTGTTTAGGAAACTATCAGGAATGCTTTGACAATTGTTACAACAATGGATTTCTCGAGTGGTATAAAAAGATTGCAGAGCCCACTTAGGTTTATGTTAAGATGACAATACATGTAGCTCCATCAAGATTCAGACCATTACTTCTGATTAGTGGTAGGAATGCTTGAAAAATGTTACATTAATAAAACTTGTGGGAATGGACAGGAACTGAGTCAGGGATTTAGATCACAATGTTAGACATAGCTGTTTCCATTCCACATAAGCCTTACTTCAAACCTCCTTGTTTGGAGTTTGACATAAGGCTTATTGTAAATTCTTCACCCTTCCTAATCTTCAAGTTTTCCTCTTTGAAATGAACCACTGAATTTACTAAAATATAATTTTGAGATATAAACCCCAGGCCTAAACTATTCTACAAAATAAATTTTGCGGATTTATTTCAACTATTTTTTTTTTCATTTGTAGCAAAAGTAGTAAAAAAGTTTAATAAATACATTGTAAAATATAAACTGTTCTGTGCCTGAAGGAATAGAAACAATAATAAAGGGCTTAAAAAGCCAGTGGCAAGTAACATTTGACAAGTCCCTTCAAATTTTAAATTTAAAATACTAGAACTGCAGCAATGAAACACATTTGCTCCCCTACTTTTTGAAGGGAACCGGAAATAATGAGCTCAGGAATTCTGGCATTAATAAAAAAGGGAAATAAATAAAAATGTGACACTAATAATGAAGCCAGGTCCTTCAATCTCATCGAAATATATTTTCAAAACTGTATGATATGTTCTAAAATATTATACAAAAAAATATCTCTTCTCACCCCACAAAGAAAAGGAATGAAAAGCTGGAATGCAAATCTTTTCAAATGGCACTGGAAATAGTTAATTTCAGTAAATATTATCCTGTATTTTTTATGGTTCTTTACAAATTAGTTTAAATGTGGAGGGTTTTGAATTCCTTTTCCCAAATGGAGGTTAGATTCTATTCATACAAATTTGGCTGTCTAAGAGTTATCTTCTGTGGCTGCTGTTTAATACTGCAACATGTAAATCTCAAGTTTCTTGTTGTTCTTTCTACTTTAACACCAATCACTTTTTCAGTTGATTTTATATACCTTTAGTTGTGATGAGAATGAAAACAATAAATAAATAAAAGATTTTTTTGTTACAACTAAATAGTTTTCTGAGCCAATGTATGAACTACTAAGGGAGACAGATGAGTGGAGGATATGCTGAGGGACAGAGACGTGCTGTGAGCTTGCATTGACACCAAATACTTCATCAAGTCAATACACAAAGTAAGGCTTTAGTTTAAGTTTCCTTTATAGTGGATAGATAGAACTAAATTTAGTCTGAAAGTTTGATACTAAACTTTCAGAAACAAGAACTTTTGATATCTGTTCAGTAGAGATACGTGATCATATTTCTGGTATTTTAACTGGAGCTTTTGAGCACGGGACTGCTGTTCTAAAAATACCTAACTCCTTAGAAAGAGAGGTGAGAAGCAGAAAAGGAACATGCAGAGCTGAGAATTAAGAACTGTTCTGAAATACAGTGATCATTTTCCTGTATACTGCTTTCCTAGGACCAGGTCTTTTTTAAACATTGTTGTGTACAATATCAGCAGGAAAATATTGTAATTTCAACTTCAGAAGTCTGAGAAAAGTCAATGTTTTTAAGTTTGCCCATCAAAAAATATTTATTGTGTCAAGTCATCCTCTATTGCACCGTCCCAAATGATATTACATTAATAAAAGCAGTATAGTAATATACACCAATGTCATTTAGAACACTAACTCTAATATCTAAAACATTTGATCTACAATATGTGGTACAGCTTTTTGGTCTTAATTATACAAGAATAACTCAGGACAATTGATTGCAAGTTTTTTATTCCATTGTACAATTGAGCTTTATCTTTGCTTTCATATTTTAGCATGCTTTCTACTGCATAGCATATTTTACTTCGACTTATATGAAGCACTTGATAACCTTTTTATTATGGATGTTAGATGTTTAAGACACTATAAAACTAGAGCCACTAGGATGGTCCAGGGCTATAACACTTGTCCTTTGAGGAAAGGCTGAGGCACCAGGGCTTTTTCAGCCTGGAGAAGAGCTCGCTGTGGGGCACCTAACAGTGGCCCCCCAGGTAAGGGGATGTCAGAAAGGACACAGAGCCAGGCTCTTCACAGCAGTGGGTGGCTGGAGGACAACAGAACATACACATGAATTAAATCAGGGAAGTTCAGACAGAAGATCTTTTTTCCTGTGTGGACAGTCAAATAATGGGACTGATTGCCCAGAGAGGTTGTACTATTTTAGTCCTCAGACGTTTTCAAGACCCAACTGGACATAGTCTTGGGCATCCTTGTCTTACCTCAGACCTGGGCTAAAGCCTTCCCAAGGACCTTCTCACCTGAATTGTCTTAATTCTATGAGCATATGGTTAACTTAATACAGATGAAAAAAACTTATTTTTATTTTTTCTTGTAACTTGTGCACAGAATGACCTAAGAGTAACATGAGAACTTCCACAGGCAGGTAGATTGCTCCTCATGGGTAAAGAATGTCTCCTGTTTACCCTGTTAGTAATTTTTCTTGATTCAAATACTATTACTTCTTGTTTCAATGTGATAATTAGCATTTATAATTAAATTTATTTTATATACAGAATATATTTTAATATATTTTAAATATACAAAAA
>JAHREE010000279.1:18831708-18860494 GCA_033628505.1 Tringa tobata | reverse complement strand
ATACAAAAATATATAAAATAATACATATAAATATAAAATGCATTAGTAAATAGTTTTAATTAAAACCCCCGTACAGTCTTTTCTGTTTCCCCTTCCTCACATTTTGTTCTAATACATGTTCAGTTCTGACCCACTTCTGGGTTTGTACTGTCACTTTCTGTGCTGTTCAAAAATCTAATAAAATAAGCAGCATTATATTTTAAGTAGTGATAGTTCCTCTGAAGCCTGAAGCTCTGCAGAAAATGTACCACTGGGAAATGGGTGTCCTTAGTACCTAGTGTTGCATGAAGTAAAAGCAAAGAGGTCACCCTTGCTCCAAAGACTTTCTTTCTAAATACATCACAGCAGACAATAGTGGCACACAGACAGAAAATGGGGAATTGTAGGGAAATTGCACTGTTCAATTTCAACAGCAGTGACCTTTTACTTAGGTATCTTTGAGTATACCTATTTTTAGTTTTTTGGGGGAAATCTGAGTTTTATGTCACTAAGGGAAGAATATGGATTTGTTTGGATTCTCTGACTTTTGTTTTTATTTTTTCAGAGAACACATATTTAAATGGGATTTGCTGTAATTCAATTTGTGCCCATAGCTTCCTGTCCTGTACTGGACACCACTGAGAACAGCTTGTCTCTCTCTTTACACCCTCCTGTCAGCTCTTTAGAGGCATTGCTGAGGTCCCTCTCCTCCAGGCTGAACAGATCCCTGCAGTGGGTCAGGCTACTCACATGCACGGCTTCTACATTTGGTGTAAGTGGGAGTTCACAGCTGAGACTCACCTATATGTCCCACCCTGCAGCCCACAGAGGACACTATGCTGGAACAGGTAGACATGCCCTGAAGGGAGCTACAGTCTGTGGAGAGCCCATACTGGAACATACTCCTGGCAGGAATTAAAGCCCATGGGGGACCCACATTGCAGCGGTTCTTGAAGGACCATAACCCATGGAAAGCACCCTGTGCTGCAGCAGGGGAAGGATGTGAGAAGGAAGGAGTGGCAGAAATAAAGTGCTATGAATTAACTGCAACCCCCATTCTCGGTTCCCTCTGTGTGTGCAGGGCTGCGGTGGAGGGCGGGAGGAAGGCAGAAGAGTCAGGAATGAAGCTAAGCCTGGGAAGAAAGGGAGTTGGGAAAATGTGTTTTTAGTTTAGTTTTGTTTTTTCTCAATATCTTAATCTGTTATTAATTGCCAATAAATTAAACTAATTTCCCCAAAGTCTGTTTTGTCCATGATGGTAACTGGTGAGTGATCTCCCTGCCCTTATGTTAACCTGTGAGCTTTTCCATCTTATTTTCTCTCACTGTCCTGTTAAGAAGGGGGAGTGAGAGAGTGGCTTGGAGGGCACCTGGTGGCCAGCCAGGGTCAACCCACCCAATAAACCTACTAGGATTTTAATTTACAAGGAAGGCTGAGATTTCATTTTAGAGATAAGTAAACTGATCTAGAGTAAAGAGGTGCACTTCTGAGAGCTTAATGAGTATAGCTCTGCTCATGTAACGTTAAGTTGAGGAAGAAGGAAAGAATCCTGGAAACCTCAACAGAAAGCTGAAAGGAGTGACTAAATTTCTCAAAGGGAAGGACAAATTAGATGTGGCTGACCAGAGGAGTGTATTGTATCTTCAAAAGCAATTAATCCAAATAAAGCAAATGTTGCAGACAAACATCTGTGTGCCGGATTTCTGAGGCCTGTTTGAGAATTTTATAGCCTGCCAAAAGTAGCTTTGGAGGCTATCAAGGGTCAGGACAAAGGAGAAACGTTCTCCACCAGATTTTATTTGACATTTACAGGGAAGTAGACAGAGAGCCTGTGACTTTCAGGAAAACAAGTATTTGTTCAAGATCTGCATAAGAAGTAATGCTTTTAATTGAACAAAAAAGTACTTGAAGACGTGGTCCAAAGCTAAATTAAACATCAGCTTTCTCTTAAAATATATATTTAAAAAAATATATATCCCTTTTTATTTGACTTCAAATTTCCTCCTTCAAAGGTAACAGAACTAGAAATTCCCTATATATATATCTAAGCTACCCAAAACGAAAACACTCAGAAAGTATGCTTTGTATATGAGGCTTTCAACACAGGGCTTTACTTAAGCATAATTCTTTATTATCAATGTCTTGTAAAAATAAAAATAGTAGTTATTTTTACAATTGTCTACACCAAAGTTTCAGTCCTAGCAATTTCTACTTATTTAAATTTGTAGCATCTTACGTCTTCAGTAATGTTTGCAAAATCAAATAAAATAGAGAAAATAATTAGAGAGAAATTTATACAAATATTTGGTCTAAATTTCAATTAATTTTTGTTCTCCTTTCATGAATATTTCAGTTACTTTGTTTAGAGGAACAACTATTCTCAATAAGCACATTTCTCAGTATTTGTACTAGAAATATTTGTTTACTTATTCAGAAAAACCTCACTCCGTATGGCTCAAGGTAAGAGCAACAGCTAAGCTATAATTACAGTCGAAATGCAACTCCATTCAAAACTCTTTTTAAAAGGTTGCTTATTTAATATCCCTTTACTTAGAGTTTTCCACTAATTTTTATTTGTGAGATTATTGTTCATTTTATCTATGAAGTTATTTAATTGAATTTACAATATGTTAGAATTTCTTTAAACAGCCACACAACTTTCCCTTGACCATTTTTTCTAAAGAACAGGGAATCTTGCTAGATAACTTTTCATCTAGCCAAGCAAGACATGTAGAGGTTAATATTCATATCTTAGCAGGCAGTAGAAATGGTGCCAGGAAAATCAGATGAGTTAATGATAAGCTTATATACAAAAATGTATGGAAGTTTAAGACTATCTGTATTGTATGTAACAATTTGGCTATAAAATAAACCTTAAAGCTTAAACTGATTAGCTAGATACTAGCATATACTCTAGTTATTTCTCTCACATCTGTTTTGTAGACTGAACCTTTGTTTCTATGTCTTAATTTGGTGCTATTGGTCACCTTAAGTCAAAATTAATAGAAAAGAATAGTTTGATTCCAAAATATAGTATGCATATGATATAATCATAGTTTCTATTATTCTAACGAGGGGGGGGGGGGAAAGAGAAAAAGGAAAAAAGGAATACACTTTTTCTTAAGATAAATTTTTCAGAAGTCTACATTTGAAAATAGCCAGAAAAGCATTCCTGGACTTCATTTTATTTTAAATTGCAGGATCAGCTCTGTTACCATCATGTTCCATCAGTCTGTTCATCCTTCAGTAGGGATAGGAAAAGGACTGACAGGAATGGACATTAATTAGAGAGGGAACACATATGGTGAAGAAGCCACCAAACACTATCATATAGGAAATAAATGAATCCTTAATGAACCAAATCTGCCATTTCCAATTACTACTTTCTCTTTCTTGACCTTGTGTCTTCACAGGCTCCCATGGGATCAAATTCTTACATGAAAAAAAATTACAACAGATAACTCCAATTGCCTGATTGTGAAATATATTTGTTGGTTTGTTTACTGAGGAGAACAGCTAAAAATAGCTTGAGCCTTTAAAACTTAAAAAGTTTCACTGGCATAAAACAGGACTGTATTCTACTATGACCTATCAAGAACCATTCAGGTACCACATAAATGGATGGATGCAACAACACTGCAGCAGTATGGTTACCTAGAGCTGTTGTAAGAAGGGGACATGAAGGTTCTGTGATAATCTTTTCCTTGTAGTTAGCTATGGGGAGAAAATCCTTGTGATCTTAGTATAGGAGTAGAGTTTTGTTTTTAATGCCCTAAAAGATAGTGCTATAAAATTCTTATGACATGGCCATGTCTTGTATGTGCCACACAGATGAGTACAAACAAGGTGTGAACTACCATTTAAATATAGTTTAGCAGCCTTCATTCAAGAGAGTTTCTCTAATCTGCTTAGTGTATGAGGATTCTCATCTAGTTAAAATCTCAGGCATAAAAAAACTAATTCCTTTAGGATTTAGAGACATATAACATATAACTACTTGTGTGAAACATGGCTTCATTGCTGTTTTGACTACAAAAAGCACAAAGCCAACAAAAAGGGATCCCTGCTCTTAAACCTCCTGATGTATCTATCAGTGAAAGACTCATAATAAAACAAAAAATAAATGTCTAGTAAGTAAGAAAGGAATTTAAGTGTCTATCTTTTTCCTCGGTATCATCCTTCTGATTCTATCCTCATGGGAGGCTGCCCTGACCACCATAGCACCACCAAGATAAAGTTGGTGAAAGCAGACTCCCATCCCCTTGCTGAAACCACATCACTGTCAAGTTATTAATGAAAAAATAAAAAACCAAACCAAAACCAATAGTCCAAATAAATGAGGAACAAAGGAAGTTTTTTACAGCTCATATTCAGTATTCAGGGGAACATTCAGGATATTGAAGTAATTTGAAGGGCAGAGAGGTAGATTGTTTTGCTGTATCGTTCCTCTAGAATATATAAATAATCCATTTAAAAAAAGGACTGCTCCAGAGTAAAAAGAGAAACACCAATTTCTGTAAACATGGGAAGTGTTTCAGTCTTTCAGTCCCAGTTTCTCAAGTATGTGGTTAAAGCCTGGAATATGCACAGAGTTTCAGGTAGATACAAAGCCCTCTTAGGCCTTTTAGATTTAAAGATGCTTAAGCCTCCCTTGCAGTTAACATGATGGTTGTCTTCTTCATCATTTCTAGGTAGCTCACTCAATTCACTCTCTGCATGAGGAAATCCTGTTGAAGTTGAAGTTTTCAGGAAAATGTTTGGACCATCTCTTTTTATGCATAGATACAGAGACTTCTTAAAAAAAGGAAGTTAACGAGATTAGAAATGTTAAGCACCTTAGAACAATAGCATGACAAGATCTGCAATTTCTACCCCCAAAAATAATTAGATTATTTTAAACACTGATGTAATTGTGTATATGTTCCAAGTAAAATGGAAAAATTGGGGGAAAAGCACCATGTATCAGAAAAATATGGACTCATGGAAGTACATAAAACAGCCACTACCCCCATTGCATAGAAGCTGACTTGTATTATGGCAGATTTGAATATAGATATATAAGATAAGAAAGCTGTTTTATTTTCCATCAGGCACTTCCGTGTTAAATATCCTTTCCTTACTAAATCTTCTCAGTTGTTTGGAGAATTGTTGACAATGATAAAAATTCTGAAGCATTTGCGTATTGTCATAGACAAACATACTGTGCTCTGATACTGGTGATAATATTGTAATTTTATTCAGAATGGACAGAATGTAGGGTGTCATGAGAGCCATTGCTCAAGTTTGTTTTCTTTAAAAAGTAATTTTAAGGTAGTGACCATGGTTTTGTATATTTGTGTGTGCATATATTTGTGTAAATTGTTAAACCTATGTCAATCTTATTGAGGCTTTGTTATGTCTCTGAACCAGTTGAATCTTGTGCAGGAACCATTTCTGTCCATATGTTTGCATATGGCTGAACTCACAATTGACATTCAATAGTTATAATGAGCTGTCAGAAACAGTTTAGACACTAAGGATATGACTGATTTTCCTTCTTTGCATCTTTTCATTAAAGGCTGTTGGTGAGGAAAGGAAATCTAACTGCTTGCTTGACCGTCCAACTGATTTGCTCTAGGGTACACTAAGAAACAACTAAAAGCTTCTTAGTAGTGCAGGCAAAATTCGGCTTTGAGGTCACAGCAAAATTAATTTAAGGAGAAATTGTGGTCTAGTATTTGGAAGGTTGATGACAGCAGGGAGAGATTTGTCAAGGTCTAGAGCTGTTTTTTAACAAGTAATGAATGAGAGAGGGAGTCTGAAAAAGTCAGAAGAGTTTCCAGGGAACGAAAGTGAAATTAGAAAGCTTGGCACAATTAAGAAAGCTGTAGCTTGAAGGCAGAAATCTCTCTTACTTCCCTTCGTTAGTCTTCTTCACATCTTTTTACTCTCCCACGTTCTTTCTTCCTTCTTGGGAATATGAGGTACAGCTCCTGCCTGCTCCTGTTCCACCTCCTCGTTTGACAGATGATCCCCATCCATATCACAGACAACTCTTCCCCTCATAATTCCTGTTTCATTTCCCTGTGAGCTGCCTTCACACTACATCTGCTTCCACTGCATCAGGCCCAGCACACTCTCCTCTGTGGCCGTGCAGCAAGGAAAGTGAAGAACATAGCATAACACTACAGTAGATGCTGGGTTAGGAGAAAGAGCTATGGGGAGCAAAGCTTTCTCTCTCTCTCTCTCTACAGCTTGGAGAGATGAAGGAGACATAATAAGCCATGCCACATGACCTCAATTCTCCCTTAAAGTGAAAAAGAAGAGAAAACTCTGAGAAAGGGTTCCACAGGATATGTTGGTCACATAGTTGGTCTGTATCTCACAGGAAACATGAAAAATGAGCAGTTTGCTGTCCTTTGTGACTATAGGTCTCCTACTTTTAGAAATGACCTTTTTGCAAATGCTTTTATGGCATGTAATACTGAGCTTTTCTGTCAGATATGCATGAAAAATCATGGTGTTGTGATACAAGGAAATGACTAAATCTTGTTTGAATATATTAAATTTTCTTATGCTTGTTCTATTTAATTTCTACAATGCTTTGGAGTACTCGTGAAGAAAGGTTGAATTTTACTGAATAGTCAGTACCATCTAAACAAGATTGCATAGGAGTAAGTGAAATGAGAATTAGACAATGAAGATATTAGGTAACTTAATCAGTAGTCCAGCAGTTTTGTCACTTAAGTACTATCAAGACAAAAAGTGTCTGCCTCAGTGTCATTACTAACCTACAGGTCACTCCTTTTTCTCTCCATACATGCTTTTTGTGCTGTGTCTACCACAGCACAGTTTCACTGGCATTTTATCTACTTTTTAATGGAGTTCTGACTAATAACAGTTATCTGTCTACAGAAGTGTAAAAGCAATGCTTATAATTAGGTTTCCCTAGTATTTTTCATCATTAAAGATACTTACCACCAAACACCATAGACAATAGAAGCTTAAGGGAGGAGTTTATCAGAAGGAAATCCATGAAAGAGTATTCATTACAAACTCACCACATCTGTGAACTGCAAGTTGTTGAAAGGCAAGTACATATTCAAGGAAAGCACCACGATATTTTTTACTCATTATTAAATTCTTTTCTTGATATATATCTTGACTACTGTAAGACCTTCCTCCTAACCCATAATATTTTTATATTATGTCTTTATTTGATGGGTGATTTTTGCATGCGTGTGTGCTTGCTTTTGCAGGAGAGAGGGATAGACACAGCATCTGTTGTGTTTACAGCAATCCTCTAAAAGCTTTGTATCTCCTGGGGTAAAGCAGTTTTTCTTTGTCACCTGTGACTACAATGAGGCTTAGCTGTGTAAGATGCTATTTAAAATTCTTTTTTTTTCCTTCTATTTTATTACTTATATAAATGTTTTGGTTTTATTTCCATAAAATAAAATTGTCCAGTAGTTGTCAGAAACAATGAAAAGCTAGGAGATTTCAGATGTACAATAACTTGTGTAACCTTTATTAGGCTGCATTGTACCATTGATTATCATTTTCTTTAGTTATATGATAATATACAATTTCTTTCCCACATTCCCTTTTGTCAAGTAATACAATGTCTAGTTTTTCAGTCAGTTGCAGATGTGTCATTTCTAGTGCCTTAGTACATAAATAGCTATGTATATAAATGTAATTTGGGTGATTTGCAGTATTGTAGGCAGCTGTTGGAAGCTTCCCTCAGTGAACGGCGGAGAGATGCCATTCTAGGTCAGTCTAGCACATTTGCTGAAAGTAACCTGGGAGGACTTACTTGACTCATTCCATTTATACATGTGACCAAGACACCTAAGTTAATTGCCATGACTTCCTTAGTTCCCTTTGCAGTTGGTGACTATACAGGAATTAAATCTTCTCACTAAAGTCTCTAGAATTACATAAGATGTGTCTGAATTTGTATTTGCACTTGAGTACATGCTGCTAAATTACCTAATGGAAATCCTTCTTCCCAGCCCTTACTTGACTGTATACTAAAAACACAGCATATCATCCCTTATTGGTTTTCCCTGTACTGAAATTACAGGTCAAAATAATTAATGAAATTAAAATAAAATGTCCGGTATGATGTCTCCGAACTATGTGAAGATTTAGAATAAGAATAAGAAATGCAAAGAAGAAACTGGGAATAACAGAAACAACCACTTCCCACCTGGAAATGAGTAACATTTCTAGATCAGCAGGTAAAGACAGGAAAAGATAAGTATTAGTAATCTTTCCTCAGAAATTGTGTGAATTCCTTCAAACTTACACGATACATACATTTATAAATGATTTATAACAACATTTATATGGTTCCATATATACATTGGAATCAACCAGTGACAGGTACATACTTTAGTATCTGGAAAACAAAAATGTAAGAATCTGTCAGTCATAATTCAGATTCTAACATTTGTTTGTTTAGTGGAGATGAAGAAGTTGTTAGACTTTTTCATGCTCCACATCAGGAAGGATGGACTTTGTTATAATTATGACACATTCCCAACCCCCTGCACATTTCTTAGCATTTACAAAAAAAATTCCCAGCGTGACAGTACAATAAACATACAGAGTGATGATTCATGCTCCTCCCTTCATATTGCTGTGATTTTCTCCCATCAGCTGCTGAATCAGATGGCATGGTATCATTGTTCCACCAGTTTTAGCTTATCTCAGCTGATGTCCTTCCAGAAGAGCTTGATTATTTCTTGATAACAAACTCAGAGTTTCCAAATACACCTTATTTAGATGTACATTTTTAAATTCCTCTTTAGATATTAGCTTTTACTTCAGGAAAATATAACAGTATGGACTTATGCTATGTGTCAATATGTAAAAAATAAATTATTTTGAAAAATCAGATATTTCAGAAGAAGTGCAGTAATATGAATGCATATAAAACCATTGGATTTTATTTCACAGAATCACAGAATGGTTGAGGTTAGAAGGGACTTCTTGGGGTCATCTGGTCCAAAGCCCCTGGCAGGGCCATCTAGAGCTGGTTGCCTAGAACCATGACCAGACAGCTTTTGAATATCTCCAGGGATGGAGAATCCACAGCCTCCTCAGGCAACCTATTGCAGTGCACTCACCTTCAGAGTAAAAAAAAAAGTTTCCTAATGTTCAGAGGGAGCAGCCCAGAATGAGACACAGAACTCCAAGCGTGACCTCACCAATGCTCAGCAGATGGAAGGGATCACCTCCCTCAGCCTAATGCAGCACAGATACCATTAGCCTTCTTTGCCACAAGGGTACATTGTTGGCTCATGGTCAACTTGCCAGTCAGCCCCAGATGATGCAATTATTAAATTTTAGTTGTTAAAAATCAATACATATCTTCCAAAATATTGTCCATTTGCTTACAGAAATTTCTTCAGTGCTATTATACACTAACTTTTAAAATCCTTTTGAAACGTGTGCGATTGCAAGTGCAATTATTTTAGTACAGCCACTATCATGATAAATATCATAGAGAAATTAAATACCCTAAACTTGCAGGTAAACTTTCATACAAAGTTCCAGTGTTTTATGTTTCCATATATGAGGTACTATGCAGACAAAAGCAAATTAATTTTAATGCTTCGTATCTGTAGATCTTACTATGTGGAACCTTCATGTATAACTTTAAGATAATGATGTTACAGCCATTGGAACAACTTAGAAAGTCTATTGAAGGTGTGTTCCTTGCTGGAGGGAGATCCTTTGTGTACTTTTAAAAGAACTGGTTTATAAACTAAATCTTGTCAGTTGGGGTTTTTTTGGTTGTTTTTTTCTGGGCTGTGATAATCCCTCTGTGATTGTTTTTTACTTTTCTTTCATTATTATTAGTTTCTTCATAATGTATATGTTGAATTTGTTAACTAGTTCTGACTAGCAAACAGCTTTTGCTGATCCTGGCTTCTGCACTTTGCTCAACACAAGTATTTTTCTTTCATGAATCTAGACAATGGAATTCCAATCTAATTATCTAGACTCTCTTTGCAGTGGAGAAACAAAAAGTTTTCTATGGTGTGATTTAGCCATTTAAATATAGAAGCTAAAAATATTCCTGAGATAACCAAAACAGGAGCCTGAAATGACTTCTGCGTTTCCAGGTGTTTAGATTGTAGATACTAAAAATTAGACAGTATGAATTATACTCTGAATATGAGATCAAGAATTTTTCTCAACTCCTTCTACTGGAGAATATAAGACTCAATCTTAGTAGTACAAACATACTATTAAACTTAAATTTTGCATTTGTGGGACTTTACAAACATATAGCTGGACCTTCAATTTTACAATGTGTCTATGTTGGTGGAAACTTTTTAAGAACTAAAGCTTGGTCACTCTACAGTTGTCAGAAAGTTAGAGAAAAGATTCTATGGTATGCAATACTAAGAAATTTTTAAAATAATTCTAAATAACATACTGAAGAAAAAAATAAAATAATGATTTATTTCATTAAGAGTCCACTGATATGAAGTAACAGTTTGCCCGCTCAAGCAGGACTGGACTTTCTTCATCTTCTCTCACACTCAGATACTGTATTTTCACATATTCTGATTAGACTCCTGACACGACACTTGAAAGCCTCCCTCCGTCCCTCAGTTCTAGCCCTGTTGCTGCTCCCACCAGCTGTGCAGCAAAGAACATAGATTAAAACGTAGAAGTGTTCATAATAGCAGAGAACAGGCTGTTCTTCCCTCCAGGATCAGCTTAGTTGTACAGACGAATATATTTTTCTAGAAGAAAAATAAGGGTATTTTGTGCCAGTCTGTCCTTTCCCTTGAACACGAGTTAGAAACTATAGTCTTAAAAGTTTTGTGCAAGGTTCATAACCATGTATCACAAGATCCATACAGCAGTCAGTTAATGAGAATACTTTAGCCAAAGTGGGAGCTGATGTGTCTGGACTAGGAGGAGCTTGACTGCTTCATCATTATTTACATGACTGTCCACACAGCCAATAAATAACACTCTCTACAAATAAAACATGCATAAAATAAGTAGAATTCTGGCCTCCACCTCTCAATGCCTTTTCTCATTGTGAGAGGAAATGAAATCTCACAGAGCAGATGGAGTTTTTCACAGGTAGACAAGGATGGTAGGATGGTATTGAATTAGCACAGACATATAGTAACCCAATCGGGATAGAGCCCTAGTATATTCTGTGTGTTCCTGAGAGAGGGAATATATATGTGGAACACATTTTCTCCCCGATCCACTTAGTGGAATTTAGTGTCAACTCAGTTGGGCTAAAAATATCGAGCCCTGTTAGATCTCTCTCCTTAATAACAGTAATCCCATTGTCTGCCTCAGGCCAATTATTTTTCTATGTTTGAATTGCAATACTGCAAACTATTATGAGAGTGCAAGTTAGGTTTTTGGGTTGGTTTTGGTTTGTTTTTTTGTTTGTTTTGGTTTGGTTGTTGTGGGGTTTTTTTTGTTTGTTTGTTTTTAAATGAAGAAATAAACAGTAGAAATATGGAGGGATTTCCATGTTTCAGTTGGGTTTTTTTTTGTCTAACAAAACACTTAGGTATATCTTACAAAGAAAATATCCTGCAAAATTACATTTTTATATTCTTGGTACTAGAGCCTTACACATTCTGATTGTGTTACCCATGCTTGGTCACTGAGGAATGTTCATGTGCTGCTGATATTTTTCGGCTCGGGGCTTCAGCGCTTTTGTCAGGAGTTTACTTTCTCCTTCTTTTTTTTTTTTTTTTTCTCTTAATTCCCAGACTTCATGACAAACAAGTGGGATTTCCAACTCCCATGTATTTCCCTGGGTTTTCTTCCATGAAAATGAATGTTTTATATTAAAATTCTTGAAAAAAACCCCAAACTTTTCACACCACAATTTTTTAAATATTTGATTTAAGAGAAGCTATCTCTAGATATGTAAATATTTTGAATATGAACTTTCTTAATAAATTAGTTATATATAAATGTAAAAAAAAACCCCACACCTTATTTCATCCCTATGCCTGCCATAGTATCTCAATATAGTTCTTTACATTGAAGTTATTTTGATGTTTTTTGTGTTATCCTGCTGCTGTGGATTCCTTACGGTCCTATTCCAGTATGAGTCACTGGGGTCTCATTTAGAGCTGAACAGAACATTTACATGTTCAAAGGAAGTCTATTGGAGATGTACCTATGCTTGAGGCAAGCATCTCAAGCCACAAGATAAACATTCATTTCAACATTATAACGTTGGCCTCCTTTTCTTGCTTCAAAATACTCATAGAAGCAATTTTTAGAACATACATACCCAATGAAATAGCTGGAGATTTACCAGGCTAAAATTAAAGAGCACAGCTGTTTTGTAGTAACAACATATGAAGTAAGTGGAAAAAAAAATGCACCTTCATTAATCTCAAGTAATAATGACAACAGTTATAGCATTATGTTTAAATGAAGAAATTGCCTGGTGGATCCTTTGGTAAGATTACTTGCCAGTTTGCTGGGGACACGAATTTTCTCTGAACTTAGCCTCAGGTTTACTGCTCACTGAGCTAACATAAACAGGAGGCATTGCAAGGTGACCTTTTCAGTCTCTTGCAGTTTGCATCATTCTTGAGCAATTTAGTGAAGGAGCAGCATTAGCATTGGCCTCAGGAGAGATGAAGCAGTTCTATTTCTCCTCCCAGGTGAAGAGGATGTGGCTCTTTTTATGCCTAATAGCAGTATGATGGAATGAACTCAACAACAACCTAACGTATGAGATACCATTTCCTACTGCCTCATGCACCTTATGTTTCTGGTAAGAGACCAGAAATCTTGCATTAATCCGGCTGTGGCTGCAAAGGGCATGTAGCTTCCTCCTGAATGAGGATGCCTTAAACTAACTTACCTAACTTGATTAGCTTCATAATGATAGCTGTGGGACTCCCAGAAGCAGAAAAGAAAGCCTTCAAATGCTCATACAGGAGGCTAATAGGAGCTCCAGTCTTATTTGAGAAAAATCTGCCAATGAAAGTTAGTGGAAGTAATCCTTGGACAGATTTTATAGGAAAGTAAGCAGATAAGTTATGTGCCAGCACAGTGTAAATAGAGGAGCATAATGGTGACATGAATTAATGACATGTAATGAAGTGCTAAGCACTATCATTATCGTTTCTTCCCAGCATGTCTTAAACAGCTGCAGCTGCTGCTGAAACAACTTGCAATAGAGCTTTTTTGAAGAGTTTAGTAGAAATTGTATAGGATTTTACAATAAGCTGACAGTTTATAAATTCTATTTCAATTCTCCCATTATACAATATACACACTTCATTTTGCTATTTGACAGTACATGTTCACTGAACTAAACCGCACAGGATAAATCACCTTCTGTGTTCTCATGTCATAGCTCCGTAATCAAGGGATAAATCACCATGCTTTGAGGCCGTGTTGAATGAATAGGTAATATCTGTCTGAAAACTATCTGCACACCAAAATAAGTCTACAGCTTTCAGAGTTTCTAAGTTGAAATAGCCCCATTTATGTGCAAATGATGGGAGATGAACTCCCACTGATAATATTAGTGCATCATTGAGGAAAAAAAAAAAAAGAAAGATAAGGTATCAGGCTATTACACAGTGTGATGGGAACAATGGGTTCATTCCCTGTGATCAGCTACTGGATCTGATTTTACATGGAAACAGAAATCAATCCTACATTACTACCCACTGTGCTATGTAGGAATGGCCAGTTATTGTTTTCCAATTAGTTGATGCTTAAGTAGAATTAATACACTTTTCACATGCATAGAAGCAATTGAAAAAAAAAAAAAAGTTAAAAGTACCCATTGTTAAGGTCAAAGGGTAATGTAGATAATTTTGAATGACTGTGTATCAATTATGTAGTTGAAACAGAGATAGTATCATTCTTTATAAACATTTCCAAGCATCTGAGCATTTTAATTAGATAATGGTTAATGTGATTAGTCCAAAATAGCGCGGGAGAATGAAGATTTGGAATAATAGATCTGGGAATTAATAAATCAGATAATTATACATGTACAAAGACAAAAACTTGGACTTTGCATTAGGAAAAATTGTTCAGAGTATATTCTTACCCATTTCTGTAATCTGTTTTCTGATTTACATAATTATAAAAATACAGTGGCTACAAGCCAACAAATCTGAAAAAAGATGCTGATCTTCCAAAACTATATTATATTTCTCTCCATTTAAAGTTTTGTACTTCAATGCAATCCCATAAATTATTCATTCTTAATGGCTTTTAACTGTATAGTTAAAGACACCAAAGATAATCAGGTAAAGAATTCTTGGTTTCTAAAATGTGTATTGTAGTTTATATTAAATTGCAGGACACTTGTACATACCATAAAAAGTACTTCTTTCGTTCAACAAATCTAAACTTTACAAGTATGAATTAAAAAAAATCTTTTTTTTTTCAACTTAACAGTACAAGGGTATGTTTAGTTCTTGCTAAAAATTGTTTAAAAAGTAATTTTGATTTTAAAAAAGTAATTACTAAGTGAAAATTATTCGGTATTTGCACACAGACAAATAATAATGTTTCCTGTAAATAAGTTATTATTTTTATGAAAATTTTTATTCACGTGTAGGGAAATACCGTTGTATAGCAGGGAGGTGCTTGCAGGTTTTGGTACTCAGATCTCTTCAGACTCATTTAATTGATATCAAATGCCAGTATACTGAAATTTCTGTACTGATGTTACTGAGGTAGGCCATCGTCTTTATGCAGAAGGGTTTCAACTAGAGTGTAGATCTTCCAGTACACTATCTCTGTTTTGGGTTTATGTAGCTTATTGAATTGTGGAAATAGTGTGACAAAATGTGCCTTCTATGGACAAGAACAACTATTGTTTATCAACTGCTGAATGTGAAAGGCTAAGATCCTATTGCCTTAGGATGTTTTTGAAAACCTACTTCTTAATTCATACAGGGCTTTCAACTTTTCTAAGTATTTTTGGAAATCTCAGGCAAAGATTTCTGTGAAAAACTCTTTAGGCAGTATCACTTCCTTGCACAGGTAAACTCTATGCACAGAGTCTTGAAAAAGTACTTTGTATTTCTGTGAGCAGGGTTCTTAGGTTGAGTATCTAATGAAAAGCTCAGTCAGCAATGCTGTTTTGTAATATCATATGCTTTTAGACACTGTAGTGTGTTAGGTTCACAGATGAAAGAACTATATAGATACTCAGAATATAGTCTTTTGAAACCTGTTTTGCTCTAATACATATATTTTGTCCCTTGTTCATACATATTTTTTTTATCTAGAACAAAATTGATTTTAAATAAGTCTGTTAATAGGGTAGCTATGAATTCATGTATCCTTTTTCATCATCTGAGTAAAACAGCCTTTTTGCATTTTCAAGTATTGCTTTTCTGATGGTAAATGTAAATGCAACTTATATAACTTACATACAGTTAGCTACTGAGCTTGTATATGTTCCCCAGAACAATCGTGTTGAGATTCTAGCTGGTGCACTATAACCACGGTACTATCACAAGACTACCAGCAACAAGGGCTCTTCCTCCTTCCCCATCCTTCACTTCACTCCTGTCATTCATGCCTGTTATGGTAATGGTACTGTTTGCATCCTGTGTATAGCACTGAAGTCCTGTGAACAGCAGGAAATGCTTATTTATTCATAATTACATTTCCCTTACAACAGACTATCCTAGATTAAGTGAAGAAGATGGGGAGAAGACCACTTATGGATCTCATTTTCTATGCTGCGCTGTTTCATTTAGTCAGCTGGATGCTGTAGTTCAATATATATTCTTTCAACATATGTATTACTGGAGTATGTGAATACATTTCAGAAATGTGATTCACATCTGTCATACATTCTATATTTTCATACTTTGCAGTGAAGGAGAAGCAGGTGAGCAGAGTTCTTTGTTTTGGTATGAGTCTTTGTTGATATTTGTTTGGAGTTTCTTTGTTGTGAGTGTTTAAAACTCACGTTGCTGTTAAGTTATATCACAGGTTGCAAAGCCTTTAGAAACATACTGTGTACTTGAAGGGGTAGGTAATAGCACTTAGTTTATTTAAGAGTACTTTTCACAAGCTTAGGTCACTGTGTGAAAGGAACTGTCCTTTTTTTCAGGGAAGCATTGCTCTGACGAGCATTCCCTTGTGTCAGAGGGACCAGCTTGGGTTCTGTGCTTCTAAAAGAGTGCAGCAAGAGGGAAAGTTCTCCAACCAGCTTTCCTCAGGCAGAGTCCCATCTACATCATTATACCTCCGTACTTCACCACTGTGGCAAGCCTGGGTTTACTGTTCAAACCAGCTCTTCCTGCTGGTCCTTCTGATCATGGTACAGCCTCAGCACTTGCTCCTGATTCAGAGCAATCCTCCTCTTCCTGATTCCTGCCTGATTATCCAGTCAGATTTCAACAGAGCAAGTGAAATCTTCCCTCAATTATTTTCCTTCAGGAAATGGAATTTCATCAAAAAACAGGCTATGGAAACATGGAAACATATGGAAACATGGAAACAGGCTGTGCTTTCACAATGTGACTGCTCGTCCTCTAGTCAGTTACTTCTGGTGAACTAGACATGTCCCTGCCCCAAAAATACATAATAGATCTACAACAAGAAGGAAAAAACCCCAATATATTTCCCATTTCTCATTCCATTTCAGTGTGATGTTTATTTTACATGCTTTTGTTCTTTATTTTTACTTCAAAATGAAAACCTCTAAAAACCTCTCACTTTTCCTAAGACTTCAAAATTCAGTTTACTTGGAATTCCTATTTTAAACCTGTTTGACTTCTTAACTTACTTCTTAATTTTTTTTTTTTTTTTTTAAATCTTGGAACCACATTTTATCAATTAAAAAATACAAGAATAAATAATTTACAAAATGTAAGATTGAAATGTTTGTCATCACTGTGTACTTAAAATTTCTTGGGTTTTGTTCCAACTTCTATCAGAGAGGATAAAGAATCAAACACCAAAGAACAGAAAAGTAAAGAACCACCTATTCTTTCTATGAATTTCTGACACTTTCTGCAGTCAGTAAAATTCCAAACTAGCCTGAGAATCTCTTGATTCAGTTAAATTATCAGAAAAAAAAAAAAAAAAAGCAGTTTTAATGTAGACAAGAGGAATATCTGTACCCAGAAAATATTCTGAGGGAGGAAACAGAAAGGCTAGTATGGATTATGTGTACCTCTAATTTACTTTCTTTGTGAAATCTTTAACTGTAATTTCAGATAACTTCTGAATTTCTTGTGTAACTAAAAAGACTGATATCTGAGCTTGTTCTATTCACACCCGGTATGTTGAGAATGAGGAACAATGCCCAGGAATATGCAAATTGATTTTCTGTGAAAAATGAGTTACATAAAAATGCAAAAAGGAATTAAGACTTTGAATATTGAAAGTCATTTCACTCCAGAGAATGGGACATATTGGTGGGTTTTTTTTGCGTATTTTACCTGTAAGATGTTTTGACTTATTTTGAGAATCACATCCAAGAGGGGAAGAATATGTTGAAGAATTATTAATCAGGTTCTATTTTAATATTGGTAAATTCAATTACATTTACATTTAACTGGGACTCAAGAAAATGGAATTAGCCTGAGGAATTCTTACATGCACTCACCTACATACTTTCATGCTGATTTGAGGTATAAAACTATATGTGTAGCATATTTATATTAATTTGTACTGCAAAAGGTTTTGCAGGTGACAGGAAAAGTATTCAACTGCATTTGCATCAGGTGAGCACATCAGATGACACTGTTTCACATGGTTGTATTTATTGTGAGGTTGCACCATTGTTCTTTTTTATCCTTAAACTTATTGTGCATGCAGTTATACTGAGGCATACATGCATTTAAAAATCAGTTTATTGAAAGATTAGCTGAATTAGTGTTTCAGCGACTGTGTCTTGTTACTGAGTTTTTCCTTATTCAAAAGGTTCCTTGTACATGTAGGTGTGACAAATGTGACTTCCAAGTCCCCTTTCTTAAGTGCCAAATTCATTCATTTTCATCTAAGATACACAGGGTCCCTAACCAGCATTTTGAGAACTCACATGATACCAAATATTTTCAAAGGTGAAATGTCCAAGGAGAGAAAAATGTCTCTCTTCTACACAGAGACTACCTGTTAAAAAAATTCAGATCAAAGATAAGCTGGCTTTGATGTATGGAATAGGTAATGTGTATTTGTCACAAGGATTCTGTTAGAAAGTCCCATAGATATTTTTCTTATGAATACAGAAAAAATAAGTCCTTGACTAATATGTGAATACTCTAAATCATTTCTAGTCCTTTCCAAACACTGCAGGAAGCAAATTAACAGACTTTTAAGATATACTGCCTTTTAACAGTGTTGATGTCTTTTGGTTCTCCTTCCTGCATTTTAAGAACATTAAGCCCTATCTTATTAGAATAAATTTACTGATTTCTATGCAAGTTATCAGCATGCAGAGAAGTCTTCCCATCTAATATTTCATCTTTTGTTATATCTGATGTGAAAACAGTCCTTTTCTTCAGTGGAATTTTCAGGTTCTATCTGCTAGTATAATTTTGACAGTTCCGGTCTTTAACTGGTACATTCAATATATGTTTTAAAACAAAACTCATACCAGGCTTTTAATTATTTTTTTTTTCCAAGTTCAGTGACAATGTGAGCAGAGTTAAGTCAAGACAATATTTCTGAGTGTACCATTTTGGTAAAAATATTCTATAAAATACCTTGCCTCTATCAGTTTCCGGTAGCAGGTGCTACCAGCTCCAGGGGAACAGACTGAACTACTGAGTCTATCAGGGTCTTTTCTGAGCTGGACGTTTTTTTCTTTTTCATTGAGTATCTTTTATTATTTTTTTTTTTAAGTATGATTATTTTACTATGATTTTTTTTTACCACTTTCTGAACCATACTACAACTGCTGTGGGTTATGACATGCAGCGTTTTGACTTGACAGATTATGACATGAGTGTGACTAAATTCTCACATCTCCTCCTTTATTTCAGCACCTGAATTCATAACTCCTGTGCTATAGATGTAGCATTTTGCACTATGGAACAGGAGAGAAAAGAGGTATTATAGATATCTAAAACTGTACTTTGTTTGGAGGCTCCCTCCCGTTCACAGACATTAACTTTTAAAATCCTACAAGAAATAACCATTGAACAATTGACTTCCAAGTCTCCAGGTGCAGTAACAACTTTTCTTGCTATAGCAGTTTTTATATTTTTTTCACCATTTTCACTGTGAGCAACACAGCAGGTAGCTTTTCTTGTTCTCTGAAACACACATGAATGCTTACCCACTGGCAGGCAAAAGGAACTAAAATCACAACTAACACATTTGTGTTCATTTTAAAGAAAAACAAATGATCGGTCCCAGATTTTTCTACATAAGCCTGGAGAAATAAAAGCTCAAAATGGTAATTTAGAGGAAATGCTGGGCATGTTTTAGTACAAAAAGAAGTGTATTGTACCTTAATCAAATGTATCCAGAATAAGATCAAGTAATGAGAAACAGAAAACTTTGTCTGGCTATCCATGCATGGGACAGACAGAATTTTCTGGAGAACCTAAACCTGTGGCTTTTAATGCCAGCCAGACGATATTTGGAAATTTTATTATCCTTCCCAGTAATGACTGTAAATGGCTTTACAATGCATTATTGAAAGGTTCTGTCTAGGTACATGTTTTACATTGCTCATCTGTGAAACTTTTTTTTTTTTTTGGATACTCATTTTCCTCTCGTGGTATAGGAATACCAATGTATTGTTATTCAAGGCTTCACAACAACTATCACTATCCTACCGGACTTAAAATTGCTCTGAGTTTCACAGTCTGGTTGTCAAATTTCCATATTCTCATCCAACATCCAATTGAAGCATAGTTTTGCACCACACATTTTCTTCCTACCTGAGTTTTTGCAGATGCCTCCTCTAGTTCTGCAAATGTATTTCACCTATTTCCTGTTCTTAGTGCTCACACTTGTCCAATGAAATAAATTATTTAAGGGCTTAAAGTTTCCTTATTTTCAAGTCTGTATTCCTTTTCAAAGCTCATTCACATGCTTATAAACAAGTGGATCACAAAATACGGTTTGCAAGGGATTTAGGTCTGAATTCTGATATTTTCATGCATATTAAAAAGTCAGTTTCAGGTACTAAGCCTCTTGTTTAACACAATGAGCAGATCTAATATTTTTCTTTTAAAATAAAGCTCACTAAAAATATTGCAGATCAGACTAAAATTGCCTGGCCTTCTTTTGAAGCTTCTCCATTACCAAGTCATTCTTAATGTGTTGTCTATGACCAAATATTAGCAAATACCAGTAGTATACGTACATTACTATATACACCTATATACAAACAATATACACATATACATACTATATGTGCAATTTATACAAGCATATATAGACTGTTTTGCCAATGTGCTACCCCCTGTCACTCTTAAGATCTGTAATGTTACAATGTGTGGGCTTGCTGGCCTATAAGAAGTAATACCCTCTGGTTGCATCCTGGTTCTGTTTGCACTACCATAGGACTGGATTTCTAGTTTAGTTGTGAACAATTTATCTGTGTATTCTTGAGACTGGGTCTTATATTGAAATATTCATTTATTGAGAAAAGCTCTTGTAACATTTTCATGTATTTTACACGTAACATTCAGCCAGCAATTTACATTCATCTCTCCCTAATTACTGTGTGTGAAAAAAATCCTCACTTTTTATAAACTCAGTAGCTACAGGGGTTCTGGTGACAATTTTACAATTGAAGCAGACCCAGGTAGCCTTCAGTGAGAAGCTGGCTGCTTTGTTTGCATACTTGATATTTTCTAATGACAGGTGAACTTGTTTTTAGGGCTGGACTCCAGGTGCTTGCACAAGCAATACGTTATTATGAAAATGTGTAATCCTGAACACCGTGGCCAGAATTTCCACTGGAAAAAAGACAGTGACTAGGAGGTGGACTTGTTTTCACACTTAGACCATCAAGATTACAGAGGACAACAGCAATCTAGGAACATATTCCTACTAATTTTTAGAAATTCATAATCCCAGTCTGCAACAGATTTTTTGTCAATTAGTTTGAGACAGAAAATCTATTATTGCAGAGATTGTTACTCAGATTTCTAAAGGAATTAATATGGCACTATATTTTTCTTGGTATATTGAAACAACAGATATTAATAATGTAATTTCAGAATTTGAATTTATAAACCTTCTGAATTGCTACACTATTTTAAATTGCCACAGTTACACTGTTGTCTGCCAGTATCTTAGAAGATAAGGGCTTCTTGGTGCTGCACATAAATAACATGGTATGGCCACAGGAATGAATGTGCGTATTATCAAAGGGGGAAAAGGGATTGAACATGACATTAAAGAAAAACTTCCTGTAAAGACTGGATACTAAGAAATTGTCATTGCTTGCTTTGCATACAAAATAAATTCCCAGTATTTTTGAGCTTTCTTTGAATTTCTGGTCTTCAAGTTCATTTAGACAGTAAGCTTCCCCATTTATCTCAAAAAGAAGAGAAAAAAAATATGCTTCAGCATAACTGTAGATAACATTTCATTGACTAGATTTCATAAATGAAAAATGCCTCTGTATCTGTAGTTATGTTGAATGGACTAGTAAGGGAGTAATTTGAGAACATGAGCTGAGGAATCCAGTTTCCTCTATAGACTTAAGGAGCCGTTAATGGAAATTAGTTCTAAGTCACATTGATTTCATTCTTATTAAAGCAGCAAAGATATGATGCTTTTAAGGATTAAATACTCGTACAAATTGCAAAAAGTACGGCAATTAGGTTCATTCTTGCTGAACTGAATCAAGAAACCTTCCTGAACAGCATTAATTCCTCTCTCATCTTAAATCTTCATTTAACAAAGGCACCTACAGATAAATTCATTGACCTATTCAGCAAACTATTCAGGGTCAGAACAATAAAGCATTGGACAAAATGAATTTATATCCTGAAAATATAATCTTTTTTAAATAATAATTTTAGAAAAATATTATTTAGGTTGCCTTTTTAAAATACTGAAACTGTAGGAAAGGCCAAACTAAAATTTTTTCTTGTTTGTTTATCTCTACATGGGATTTAAACTCATCATTATCCTAATGACTGAATAGACAACTTTATTAGTACTTTTCTTGAGATTGCCATGTACCTGGTGAAACAGGCTGAGTCAGTAAAAGTGGGAAATGCTGCTTCTTTAATTCTTGTATCAGCTCATTGAGCTGTGGGGTTTGTGAGAAGGATTTAATAGCCTAAATAAATACTGGCTCTCAAATATCCATAGCCAGATGTGGGAAATTTTTGTTGTTGTAATGTGGTGAAGGGAGAGGGGGTGGAGTGTGTGATAATTGCCCACCTTTGCTGGTGTTTTGATTATGTTATTGTGACTGTGGAGTGTGAAATTACTGATGTAAGTGAAGTTTGTGAAACAGTGTGTGCTATGAAGGATGTTCCTGTCACCATAATGTAAAATGTTTTGGTTCCCAAAGATACAAGCCAAGGCTGAATTTGACCCATTTGCATACAACTTCTCATAGTGGAATCTTATGCTGGCAATTGACCTTCTAATCCTTCAGTCATATTATGGCTTTGGAGGTAGGTGACACACTAAATAGAAAATAAGATACATTACAGTCTGTACAGGCACTGCCTGTGCATGGTAATATACTTAGAGATGTTTTCCAGTTGAAGCAAAATTTTTAGGTACCTTAAGCTTCTACTTTTTTTTCTTTCTTTCCTTCCCCCTGCAAAGCTATACATTACTCATAATACATAATACTTGTTTGTAACAAGGCAGCCAGTTTACTACAGCAAATTTGGAAGTAAAACTGTTGCCTTCAGTACCTTTCTTGTTTCCTTTCCAGACTGGCGAATTGAGGCTCATTTTCATTATGATTTACCTCTTTCTAGTAGACCACTGCAGCCTACTGAGAATGATGAGAGTTCATTCTCTAAATGTTGTTGCATGAAATTACATGAGATTGCAGGTGGTTCACACAGACTGTAAAGAATGAAACCAACCAAAAAACCCAAAAAAACCCAAACCAACAAAAATACATAGACAGTTTCTCAAATTCCACTAAAACAAGAAACATCAGTAAAAGAGTGGCAGAAACACTCAACTTGAATCAGCTTGTATTCTGTTAGCAAGTGGAAAGCTCAGACTGATATGTGCACTGTGTTGCAGATTTGTCATGGCTTAGTTTCTTGTGATGTGTGTATTATTTAATTAACTTCAGCCACATAATCAAAAAGGTTGCTGACTGCAGGAAGAAAAATCAGTTTCTTGTAAAAATTTGGATATGCTTGGAAGTGCTTTTATCCTTTATTAAGTGATATCATGCCTTGTGATAGATTAAAAAATCTACTGATTATACTTTGCTATGTTTATGTATACATCTCTGATTGCAGAAGATAATTTTTAAAGCAGAAAAAAAAGGCTGTTCTCTGAACCAGGAAAAAACCCCACAAGCCAAACTAAACAAACTTTCCCACATAAATTAATGTCTGTACAGCAGAAACTATGTGTAATATAATTCAGTTTAGAGATTATATTATCTGTTTTATCTGTATCTTTCCAGGCATCATCGTGCTTTCCGGTCAATGAGATTTTTTTTAAATGAAAGTTTCTTCCCATTGTGACATGAAAAAAGAACATGTAGTTGCTATCTGAACACTGAGAATTCCTTTAAAAGAAGAAAGAACAATAACTATGTCAAAGCCATAGTCCTGTAGCAGACCTCAAGCAAGACCACTTAGCCTCAAGAACATTAAGAAGGAAAGAGGAAAAGAAGGAGTAGGACTGGAAAGAGAAAGAATACTATTTCATGCAGCTAGTCATTGTTTATATTTTTGTGTTCTTTCTTCCTGGCCTGAGGACCTCCCTAGTCATGATTACCCAGCACACTACAGACTAAACAGCATTCCTATTTTCAGTATTTGTGAAATTTTGCAAGCAAGTACTTGAAGTACTTAACATTTTTATCAATGATACAGACAGGGGGATTAAAGGCACCATCAGCAAGTTTGCAGATGACACCAAGCTGTGTGGTGTTGTCGATACACCAGAGGGATGGAATGTCATCCAGAAAGACCTGGACAGGCTAGAGAGGTGGGCCCAGGTGAACCTCATGAGGTTCAACAAGAGCAAATGCAAGGTTCTGCACCTGGGCCGGAACAATCCTCGCCATCAGTACAGACTAGGGGGTGAGGTATTAGAAAGCAGCCCTGAGGAAAGGGACTTGGGGGTGCTGGTGGATGAGAAGCTGGACATGAGCAGGCAGTGTGCACTTGCAGCCCAGAAGGCCAATCGCATCCTGGGCTGCATCAAAAGATGCATTGCTAGCAGGTCCAGAGAGGTGATCCTTCTGCTTTACTCTGCTCTGGTGAGACCTCACCTGGAGTATTGTGTGCAGGTGTGAAGCCCTCAATATAGGAAGGACATGGACCTGATGGAGTGGGGCCAGAAGAGGGCCATGAGGATGATCAGGGGAGTGGAACACCTCTGCTATAAGGACAGGCTGAGGGAGCTAGGGTTGTTCAGCCTGGAGAAGAGGAGGCTTTGGGGAGACCTAATAGCAGCCTTCCGGTACCTGAGGGGAGCCTACAGGAAGGCTGGGGAGAGCCTGTTTACAAAGGCTTGCAATGACAGGACAAGGAGCAATGGCTTTAAGCTAGAGGGGAGCAGATTTAGATTGGAGATTAGGAGAAGATTCTTTACTGTGGGGGTGGTGGAGCACTGGAACAGGTTGCCCAGGGAGGTGGTTGAGGCCCCTTCCCTGGAGATATTCAAGGTGAGGCTTGATGAGGCCCTAGGCAATCTGGTCTATTTGGGAGTGTCCCTGCTGACTGTGGGGAGGTCGGACTAGATGACCTTTGGAGGTCCCTTCTGGCCTGGACAATTCTATGATTCTATAAGTAGCAACAGCATCTCCCTGCAGGCTTTTAACTTTCTTTTTTATTAAAGGGTTCACAATTTCTTTAGTATCTAAGCTAACATGTTTGTTATCTTCATCCATTTTGGTAATTCCTCTTTAGACCACATCTTTATTCAGAATGCAGATTGTGGAGATTTTTTTGACAAATTCTTTCAAATAGGTAAGACAAATATTACCTAACTTTAATGTCTCTAAAGTTCTGTAACTATTTTAGCAACCATTCCAGACCATTCAGAGATTGTTTTTTTGGTGTTTCATGTCTTTGATGTATTTCAGATATCTACTCTGAAATCATATGGGTGAGAGACCTTCTTTTCTCATTAATGGGGGAGGAGGGGTAAATTAGCTAGTTTATACATAGATATCTATGTCATTACTGAGGTTTCACCTACAGTCATTAGTGTGAAGTTTCTTCCAAACAGGCTGGGAACAATCCTGTTGTTGATGGGGAGAACATGTTTTCATACACTTTTCTAAAAACTATGTCTAATGTTGGACTACAACTAAAAAATATTACTTTGTGCTTAGTGGCTTGCCAGGTTCCCTGACCTGTGATTTCCCTGTTTCTCAGCCATGGCTGCAGCTCTCATTTCCAAAGAACCTAAGTTAATCATCTGCTGGTAGTGGGTCTCTAGGAAGAATCCAGTGTTTTACAGTTCATAGATCTGTCCTTTGTCTACAGGTCCTTAGGTATATATTTTTGTGTAGTTCTTTCTTTTATTTAATAATTATTTAATTTCACAAACAAAACTTTATTTACTAGAATAGTTCCAGAATACTATGCACAAAATTCTGCTCTGCACTGTGGGGAAGGTAATTTTTCAAGGCCCTCTCTGAGTAGGCTACCATCCTTCAGTTTCACTTAACACAAACTCTTGGCACTTCTAATCTCTACTTCTAAATCTGCATTTATGAAAAATACTAAGTTACTGGAAAGAAAGATTATTATGGTTCTGGCTGCAGTTAATTGAGTCAATTAATATTTTGATGGTAGGGGTAGAGGGTGGCTCTAAATTTGTCAAACTGTACATGAACTACCCTGCTTATTTAAAAAAAAAAACAGAGCAACAAAAAATGCTAGTATTTCAGTGAAGCATGGCGCCAGTTCTCAAGTTGTTTAACTTTAATCATGCATCCTCAGTAAACATTGTTATGTTGTGAGACTTCACAGATTGTTTTTAAATGCCTTGTGAACTGAAAAATATTCAGTCTACAGGAAACTGGATATTGCACAGGTTCTGCTGTGTCTTTTGCAGACAGATGTGGGGGTGCCAACGCAGCTCTTTAAGAGGTCCATATAGGAAAGAAGCTTTTTAATTCTCAGACTGAGTATTAGTACACTCTGACTGTACTGACCTCTCAGTTCTTGTACAATATCACAATACATACCTCAAATGGAGAAATAACCCTTAGAAACAAGAGAAAACATAATTATTTGAACTTCAATTTTATCATGGTCACCTATAAAACACAAAGCAATTTACTGGTTTTGGAAAGTGGACAGAAATAAAAGGTACCTTGTAATCACCAGGTTATTTGCAGTATCCATAAGAAGGAATTCTGATGTTAGTGTTGAACTATTGCTGTAAATCTGTAGCATGGGTAGGTTCCCTGCAGAACCGAGCCAACTTCAGTGACCAGAGTACTTCTGGGGAAAAAGTGAAAATACTTTTGAGAGATCTGCCTTATTTATATTTACATGTTGAAAATGTAAATGTCTAGATCTGAGCCAATCATATTTTTCTTGTATAAAATGAAAGATCTGTTCTGCCCTAGAATTTTTCAATGAGATTAACTGCTGACGCATTTTTGTGCCCAGGAAGGAATGCAGTAGCAGATACATATGAAGTTCTGGTAAATGGCTTTACCTTAGAGAATAATTTGTTACTTATATCGGTGTCTGTAAACACTGAAGTCTACTTTTGTATTACACACCCATTTTTGTAATGAGAGAAGCCTTCAAATTTTAAGACTACACAAATTTAAAATGCAGGGAATATAAGATTTTAAGGAGCTTAAGATATAAATTATTTAACAATCAGTCAATTCGCATTTATTACTCATTTTAGTATATTTTGCATTTATGTATTATTCATTTTATTATCTTTAGTATTTATTGGTCCATTCCATATAAACATGTCAAGCACTCCAATAATGTGGAATCTCACATTATTAATCTGTTTTGTATATCAAGTGATCTGAATCCTTCAAAATTCTTGGACTGAAGCTCACATTTTCCTTCTTTCACTTGATAGCTGCAATCTAAATATCTTAATTATAAGGTATGACATTTGAAGGCACAAATAATTTATATATAAAAGGTTAAAGGACTTTCAATTTGTCTCTATTTTACTTC
The DNA here is from genome assembly GCA_033628505.1 of Tringa tobata. Classification (NCBI taxonomy): domain Eukaryota; kingdom Metazoa; phylum Chordata; class Aves; order Charadriiformes; family Scolopacidae; genus Tringa; species Tringa tobata. The sequence continues at coordinate 18,833,228 of JAHREE010000279.1, read as the reverse complement.
TGTTTATCAGACTGATGCTTGTTCTGGCAGCTGAAGTCTTTACATTAATTTCAGTGGAGCGTGCCACTAAAAGCTCATAGTTTCATATGTGCCTTAACCATCAGTGCACTTTCTGTTACAATCCAAAATGGATGATGAAATAAAATGCTTTTGTACATGCTAAATATGTTTTACTTTATATACATACATGTATACATATACATAAAAGTTATTAAAGAGGTTTTCCTTAAAAAAGCGAGATAATTTTAAAATGAGGATAAAGAGACCTGGGCAGTAAGTTTCCACATTAATTTCTATTTAAGTAATTCAGATTGAGGCAAGTCACCTGAGAGAACAAATATGCCATTATTTAATGATACTTATTTTTATGTTGTTAATTTACATGTGTTGACACAACTGGAAGTTGCTTGATTGTCAAAGTAACTGATGTGATATATAACACTATCCTCGGGGCAAAATAGAGAGTACCACTCCTATCCACCATGAAAGCTCTGATATTAATGGGATTTAAGTGCTTCCATAGGTCTTGTCTTGAGGGGAAAGAGACAGAAAGCTGATGGGGGAGACTATTATAACCAAATAGACCTAATTCCTCATTTTCCTCAGTTACTTAAAAAGAAAAGATTTCTATGACAATTTTAATGGATTAAGTACATTTTAAATCCCAAGCTTTTGCTGAATATTCTGAATGTACTCTTACTAAATACATCAAATTTCAGTGGACCATTTGATTATAAACATTAAAATATTGTAGGATTAAGACTAGTTAATTCTTAATCCTACTGCGGTGTGGAAGCATACCATTGATTGTGCTGAAAAGTATATGCATGTTTACCATATTTATTATCAATAATTATTTAACCTTCTTTAATTCAAAATATTCCAGGCATGACAATCCAACCATGCTAGTATAAAATAGATGAAGAAATAATACCTCATTTTGAGAAACTTGCGAGAGAGAAAGTGAACAGATTCTTATTTGTGATGTTTAATAAAACTATGGATTTCATTGGTACACAAACACAGAGTGCAATTAAACTCTTAATTTTGTTACTGAAATCGGACAACAAATGACTTATAGTGCATACCTAATAAAGAAAGGGTAGCATCAGCGTAAGCGAGCATATTATATATTCACTTAGATGAGACAATGCTTATGCCTTTGGAGGGAGAATCTATAGAGGCAGTAACCATTGAACAAAACTGGGTTTAGGACTTCAAGAAAACTCTTCACTATGATAAGATTGCTTAAATTATGCCTGAATTATACATCCAAGACATATTAAATTGCAATATTCTCTGCGATAGTATGAATCCTACATTCTTCCTCAGCATAGTTCCTTAAAAACTTAATTTCAGATGAGCTTTTCCTTTAATATCAAATAAATGCTTCCTAATGCATACTCTAAACAATATTTTTTTCTTTCTTTTGTTCTTACTGACAAAAGTAAATAATGTATTGCCATCTTCATAGTTCTCCTTTATGTATTTTTGGCAATTATTTTAAATTTATATGTATA
>JAHREE010000279.1:18813581-18831569 GCA_033628505.1 Tringa tobata | reverse complement strand
TGGCAATTATTTTAAATTTATATGTATATTTATTAAATTTATATATAAAATACATATTTTATATATAAAATATGTGTTTTATATAAAATATGTATTTTAAATTTGTGTATTTTTAGCAAGATTTCCTCAGAATTAGCAGAGCAATTGCTCAAAACCATTATTCCTAGGGTGTAGCTTTCTTAGCTTTCTTTGAGCTTTTTTATAACTTTTCTTATTTTCTTTTCTTAACTCCCTGCAGGTTTTCTTTCTTTGTTTCTTTTTTTTTTTTTTTTTTTTCTCCTTTCTTTCAGATGTATGTCACGGTATTTCCCCCAGTTGTTTTATTCCTCACTGCAATGTCTTTCCAACTGTTTCAGTAATATACATCTCTCTTGATTTTCCTTTCATTCCTTCATAAATTAGAAGAGAATGACCTTATGTCATGACTAGCTATGGCAGTACCCAAATCAAGGGGACGGTGCAGTAAAGACTCAAACCAGTTACCACACTTTTCCTACTGTCATATCTTTTTCAAGACAAATCCTCTTTTCCAACACTCTCTCTTCCCTGTTGCAGCCTTTCCTTGTCCACCCACTTGCAGATATTGTGATCATTTAACTATTTGTGAGGTATACATTACAGACCCTTGAGCAGGCTAAACCCTCAGTTATTAGCAAGTCAAATAATTTGCTTGGCTAGTAGCTTATGCTCTTTGGGCATACGCTGCATGAGATTTTCTGAGTTAACTTGTCTACCTGGACATGCACGAGGACGTCAGTTCATCATATTGAAGGTGCAATTTGAAGTATTGAAACAAAGTTAAATATGATATGGATACACTAATTTCAAAGTGAATTAAACTGAACAATTTTTAATGCTATTTTAATTCGAGAAAAGCATCCATATAAAGATCCAGTTTAATTAATCCATTTCAAGAGATAAACTGCAGTAATTTCCCCTTTGTAGGTAATCTCTCTTTACAAATGTGGCAGTATAATGCTCAGAATCCATAGAGTAATTTTATTTCACTGGGCTTTAATTTGCTTGTAATTCATGGAGGAAACAATAATAAAGAAGCAGATGGCTACAGATTAATTAAGTCCTATGTCTGCTTTAACAGCATCCGTCAATTAACGTTTTTTTTTTGTGTGTTTTTTTTTTTAATGTGGTTTCTTGTATTTTTCCCTTAAAAAGCTTTGTTCATTTGACTCTTTGTTGAGGACTTCTAAATGTTTCTGAGGCACTCTCAGAACTCAGCATGAGAAGCTCTAGTGCTTTTTTTGAAACACAGAAAGCTATCTGCTTACAAACACATGGAAAGAACTAAGGATATTCAATGTACTATAAAAGCTAAGTCAAAGAAGCATGGGGCTTAAACTAGCGGTGCTGATAAAAAGCTAGGTTTCAGACTTCTAATGCTATCCGAATTCCGTCTACTTTATTGATTTATTACAGTGTAGATGATAACAGGTATTTAGGCTGGGTATTACTAAGGTTTTCAGGATAATATTCAGCTCCCTGAACACTTATTTTACTCACAGGTTTCATCTCACTCAAGCTAGCCATCCAAAGCTTAGCCAAAAGAGGAAGGTAAGCATCTCCACTTATATATTTCTAAGTCTAATAGATCATCTTGTAACAATTCCAGGTTTTCTCCACTGAATACAGAAGAGGTCTAAAATAGATAGAACACTATGAAAACCTTTCATGAATCACTGGAAACTATTATTTTTAAGAAAAATGATGGACTTATTTATTCTAAAAACAAATGTCTCCTAGACTTTGTCTGACCTTTGAAAAGAGTGATATCTGCACATTATCTAAACCTAAAAAGAAAATAAGGAAGTCACACTCCTCCAGAATACTAAAATTCCTTCCAGAATCTCTTTTTATATTTACCCTCATTAAATAAAGGCAAAAATATTTGTGTAAGAGGTATGAAAACCAGATGGAAACAAACCTGAAAAAAATTTCATCTATATTACCTTTTTGGGAGGTCATTGTACAGTGATCTGCTCCCAGAACCATGTCTGGGCTTGATTTGGGAAGGAGCTGCAGTGGAGCAGAAAAGAGCCCATGAGAGACAAGAGATCAGGGATTTGGGTTTTTTTTCTGTGATTTTATTTTTATTTAGCAAGAAAAACAAACTTTATATAGGTATTAGATATAAATTTAGAGATCTATAGATAATTAAATAGAGATAATATACTAAAAAATACATTATTTCTAAGTAAAATGAAGCAGGAATGTAGAACTCCTTCAGAACCTTCTAGAGATATTTTGCCACTTGGAGAAAATGATCTCATGATACAGTTACTGAGAACTTAAACAGAATTCTCTGAAATTTTCAGCTAACTTTGCCAATAGCCTCTTGAAAAAGTAATTTTCTGACTGGGTCAAGGTAAATAAGAAAAAAAAAAATATTCCTTTCTGGGGGAAGACAGATGAAAACTAAGATTTAAAGACAACTCAAGGAATTCATGAGGCAGCAGAATTCTTGCCAGGAAAGTTAATATGGTGTCTCAAAAGTTTAGCCTATGTTTAGGAAAAAAGAAAAGAAACAGAGAAGAACTGAGAATAAACAAACCTTTTGAGGTAAACTATCACAGAATGATATTTTTTCATTCAATTATATTCTAATGAAAGCTTCTTATTTACAAATTCTGGTAAATTCTGAGGATATGTTATAGTCTAACACAAATCTGTACTAGCTTGGTAGAAATTAAGAGACCTGTTAACTTCTGACAAAGAAAGATACTAGATTTCTGGTCTGTAACAGCTGTGACTTAAATTTTTGCCAGATCAGAAATGCCTTGTTAAGGACAAAGCAAAAATTCCCAGTATATCTATTTTTCCCATCTCTCATCTCTAGTCTAATAGAGAAATAATATTAAATGTTTGTAATGCTGTTTGAAACATTTCAAAGTCTGTGTAAATGAAAAGTATTAATCTATGAAACAACCTAGAGGGGAGAAAGTGTGGATTAATTTTGTGGTGTTCACTTCACTTGTTTATTCAGTTCAGTGCAATGATATTGAAAAGGTGACTCAATATGCATTTAGAATAAGAAAAAAAATAAATTTCAAACACTGTCCAAGTGTTTAATATAAATTACAGGAATTAGAATTGTGTCTTTGTACTGTTTACATCTAGCTGTGCTTTATACATCTTGAGGCTGCTATGTTTTGAGAATCTTCTTCCAGCAATATCAATTTTTTTGCTTTTATATCTTAGCACTCAGTTTAATCAGGGCAAAACAGATGTTTTGCGAAATTGTAAAAATGTCTTTGCCACTTAATGGAAACTTGAATGAGAAGACAATGAATTATGGCAGCACCTCATAGGTATTTATACACCAAGAACTCTGAAATGCACCTAATTATGATAGAGCTGGATTAGGTCTCGGATCAGGTTCAAAGATTTTGTGATGAAAGTATGTTCCCTTTATTACAGAGTAATAATAAAAAGAACTATAGCTTTTCTTTTTCTGTCATCAATATTATTGTCCAGCTGAATGCTATTGAATTGGCTGAAAGACTCCACTGAGACAGATTGTTTCTCTATACTATCATAAAACAATGAGTAAATGAACTCAATACAACAGAACAGAATGTGGTGAAATATGCTGACACTGATGCAGTTCTCCATTGTGATGTTAATGAATTCTAACCAGGAGTTTTTACAAGACACTAATATGAGATATTCAGCTTGTGCGCTTCTTGTTTGTTACCAAGATTGGTCTTTATCAGGGTTTTCCCCCAAGTACTTAACATGAATGGTAATTTTCTAGTTATTCTGGACATCCTGGACCAAATTAATAATTTTTAGTGCATTTGTTAGCAACGAAATTTTGTACTACTTTTTCCTCTTCTTTCAGTTCTTAATCTATGAGAAGTTTCTTAAGAATCATAGAATCATGGAATAGTTTAGGTTAGAAGGAACCTTTAAAGGTCATCTATGCCAAGCCCTGGCAATGAGCAGAGACATCTTTAACTAGATCAGGTTGCTCAGAGCCCTGTCCAAGCTGACCTTGAATGTTTCCAAGCATGGGGAATCTACCACTTTTCTGGGCAACATGTTCCAGTGTTTCACCACCCTCATTGTAAAAAACTTTTTCCTTCTATCTGGTTTGAATCTAACCTGTTTCATTTTAAAGAAATTACCCCTTGTCCTATCACAACAAGCCCTACTAAAAAGTTTATCCCTATCTTTCTCCTAAGCCCCCTTTAAGTACTGAAAGGCTGCTATAAGGACTCCCTGGAGCCTTCTCCTCCCCAGCCTTAACAACCCCAACTCCCTCAGACTGTCTTCACAGGAGACGTGTTCCAGCCCTCTGATAATCTTTGTGGTCCTCTTCTAGACATGTTCCAACAGATCCTTGTCCTTCTTAAGCTGGGGGCTCCAGAGCTGGACATAGGCCCCCAGGTGGGGCCTGATGAGGGCAGAGTAGAGGGGCAGAATCACCTGCATTAACCTGCTGGACATGCTTCTTTCAACGCAGCCCAGGATGTGGTTGGCTTTCTGGGCTGCAAGAGCAAGCTCATGTCCTGCTTTTCATCCACCAGTACCCCCAAGTCCTTCTCAACAGGGCTGCTCTCAGTCTTCTCATCCCCCAGCCTGTATTTATATCCTGGGTTGCCGCGACCCAGGTTCAGGACCCTGCACTTGGCCTTGTTGAACCTCATAATGTTCACACAGGACCACTTCTCAAGCTTGTCTAGGCATCACATCCCTTGGGCATGTCAACCACACCACTCAGGTTGGTGTCATCCACAAACTTGCTGAGGGTACGCTCGATTACACTATGTCATTGATGAAGATATTAAACAGTACTGGTCCCAATACGGATCCCTGAGGGACACCACTTTTTACTGACCTCCATCTGGATATTGAGCTGTTGACCACTACCCTCTGGTCCTAGTTGCTGGCTGGGGTTGAACCACAACAAATATATACATATTGTTTATGAGGGATGCAATTAATTTTCAAAGACTTACAAATGGAATCAAAAGTTTGTATTATTTCAGGGAAAATACAGCTTCTCCCATAGTGCTTTGAGTTTAAACTTCATCCTTAGTCTAGCTTTATTCCTTTGAAACAGAAGTAGTATATCACTAGTTAATTGTGGAATAAGTATTGTGCACTGTGGCGTATATTAGAATTAGACAGTTAAAGCAGACTATCTAACAGCATGAACTAGCATATTTCTAAATACTAAAATACTAAATATTAAAATTATTATCCTTTCCTTTTAATCAACCAACATAATGGTGTAAAAGCTACATCATCATCAGGAATAGCAAAATGCTGGAAAAGGGAAAAATAGTTGTACAATATAGAAATTCCTGCATAGAATTTTTAAGAAGTCCTTTTTGTATGGCTGGTACATAACTTACAAGGAAAGGAATAGTTAATGAAAAGCAAAGCTTAAACTTGGCAAGTGGAACTGCTATCAATAACTGTACTGCTAAAGTCACTTAATGAACTTGTCGGCTGATTTTCCAGGCATCTGAAGAGACTGTATAAAAAAAATGGATGAAGGTAAAAAAGTAGGAGCAGAGATTTGTGATAGTGAATACAAGTTTAGATTAAGATCCTAGTTTTGAAAAAGCCTGGGACAAAAGAGTTCTGGAAAGCTGTTGCACAGGAAAGAATCAGTCATGTATAGAGATGAGAAATGAGGAGTTACTGCAGTCTAAGCAACAAAAAGAAAGTTCATATAAATAACCAAACTGGCAGAGAAATAATGGATATTGGCAGGATGAGGAGACATAACTAGAGAGAAGACAAGCATAAGAAGAGATTAATTTTTGTTTGGAAGAAGATTGTGCAAATTGGAATGAGGAAGAGAGATGGATTTGCAGGAAAACTTGGAAAACTAGGAAAGCTGAATAGTCAGGACTGGATCTGAGATAAGATATTACCGTCATCTAATGTAATTTTAGCTGTCTGTAATGGAGGCACTAACAGTTGATCTACATGCACTACATTTCCCTTACAGACAAAGGAAAATAAATTTCTTCCATCTAAGGGATTCTAGATGCCCGCACCAGAACTGGGCAGCTAACTATTGCAGTCAAGACTGGCAAATTATCACCTGAAGAAGTCAGGATAGGGAAGAAACCCACAACCTAAACCAACCAACCAAACAACCTTGAGGTAACTGCAAGGCTTTTTTTTTTTAAACGGAAAGAGCCTAGGTCTGGGGAAAACACTGTTTATTCAATTGTTGAAGGAAATCTAGAATTTAAAACACTATTCCTCAGCTAACAGCCTCTGAAGTCTTTTCCCTGTGGAAAAAAAAATTTGTGTGTCCTTTTTTGTGTGTGTTTGTTCCCATCTCCTACCAGACATAAATCTTAATCACCCCATAGCAATGAGGTGATCAGTATAGCACACAGAAGAATTGTGCAGAAAGAGGGGGAAGAATTAATTGGTATTTTTTTTCAGTCTGAAGCAGTTTATATTCATTCACACACACAAGAAAAACATCCCCGTGCAATAGCATTTTTATTGTAAATTCAGGAAATCTTTAGTTCAGAAATGCCCAAGGAAAGATTTCCTATGTAACCAGGATTAATTGATTCCCTTATACTTAGACATTCTCAACTAGTTTCTAATTATATTGCTGAAATTTATAGAAAATAGTATAGTAGTGGCCTTATGTTTTGGGGAATTTCTGGGGGGGGGGGGAATGTTTTCTTTTTTTTTTTTTTTTTTTTTTTTTTTTTTATATCCTTTGGAAGAAACAACCAAAACCTAATTGAAGTAGAACTCAGAACTGACTTCCAGAGGGTAAGCAGTGACATGAAGTAGTGGTGAACTAGCAATGATTGTGACAGTATGCTTTTTACATAGTAGCTTATTTGATGTCCAAGTTGTGGAAAAGTGAAGTAAAACCCACACATACACACACAAACATATATATTTATAAATGTACTTTGTAAACTGAAAAATGTTTGAATAATTTCTGAATTTATAGAGCTGCTTGATTTGGCAAGCTCACCTCAAACATTTACTCAAATATTGTAAATATTTACAATGGGGAGTTATGTTACTGTACAGTATAAACAATTTTGTTTATACTGTAAAATGACTTGACGTAAATTAAAAATTTGACTTTATGTAAGGGAACCATATTTCATTAATAACTTCCCTTTATTTGTAAAGTAAGTGACATGAAATTAGGCTGTAGTACTGTTACATGTCTCTGAGACATGAGAAAGAGTGGAACAAAGTGTGGTTTGCAAAAGCAGATGAGAGTATGGATTCTAATTTTAAAAGTGACAAAAGGAGCAAGACAGAATCGGAAATTTTCCTACTGGAGAAGATTATAAGCAGATTTTTAATTCCTTTGTATCTGAAATTCCAAATAGAATTTGAGAGTTAAACTTTGGTCACAAGGTGATCAAACATATGTTTTTTTCAAACATTAAAAAACAAGGATTACACTAAACAGTAAAGCGGAGGAAGCTTCATTTCAGGTCATATGTGTTCACTGGGAATCTTGGATATTTAACCTATGTTGAAGTCTGCAGTGGTATGTTTCAGTGGTATGTTTTTGTAGGATACAGTGTGATACTTTTAGTCTTCATTTTTTTAAGCAGTATTAAGGATTAAGCAGGATTAAGGATTATGACAGGACACAAGATAGTTGAGTTTTTTTATAGGTCTCCCTGAACCTTGTCCTTAAATTGAGATCCCCAAAGAAATAACAAAGGGTCTTTTGAACTAAAAAAGCCATATTTTATTAGAAAATGCACTGGAATAATGTATATATTTTGAAACAAAGGCAACTCAAAGTGATTAAGGAAGACAGAATAGAGATAAAAGGGACATATGGAAATATCTCCATGTACACTGTGTCCTTCCAGATTGAGACTTGCATTCACATAGAGTTTTTGTCAACTCCGTAGTTCCCCAGGTTCCTATACACTTTGCCATCACAAACATTGGTTGTGCTGTAAGGACCCTCTGCTTCCCATATACCCGATATATATTCACTCTCTGCTTCTTTTTCTTCTTGACCTTCCCTAAAATCTGGAAACTCTTTTTCTTGAGATTGCTCATTCACTACCAAAGGCAGACTCAAGCTCATGTTTTCTCTAATAGTTCTACAACATTCTGTCATCATGTTTTTAATTGAAGATAGCATATAAAATGGCAGTAAACAGATAAACCACATTATATTCATCACAGAGACTAAAACATCCCTTTTTACAAAAGGCAATCTTGAACAAAGAGGTTTATATCATGACTCTAGGCAGCTCAAAGGAAAACAATGAAGAAATGAAGCCTAAGACAAAAACCTTAGAGTTGACATTACAGAAAATCAGAGAACTTTAAATTGGAAAGAAGCTCTGGAGATTGTGAATGCAGGACTAAGTTCAGAAGTACATTGAGCTCAAGACCCTGAAGGGCTTTGACCATTGATATTTTTCAAGGATGAAAATTTTACCACCACTCTGGGCCTAACTCATTCACAAATTTTGCTTCTCCTTATAGTTAATCAGAATCTCTTCTGCATTCATTGTTTCTTGCCCTTTTGTGAGCATCTGTGAGAAAAGGCTGGGTCCATCTTTCTTTTAACATCCCTTCATGTTCTGGAAGCCTGTGTCACCCTCCAGGCTAAACTAACTTGTCTCTCTCAAACTCTCCTCGTGTGCCTTGTGTGCCAGGCCCTCTAAGTGTTACTCTTACAGACTCTTTCCGATTTGTTGGCACTGAGCTGGCCTGGGGGTTCCAAATCTGGTCACACGTGGCCCCTGGATCCTCCCAGGGAAGATAATCACTCTCCTCAGCCTGCTTTTGCTGAGGCCACCCTTCATATCTGGAGGCACACTCCTACCATATTCAGCTTGTGGTTCAAACTCTCCCACTATCCCCAGGTTCTTTCCTGCAGAGCTAGAAAGACTTACCCTGCAGCTAAAACTAAGCCTCTGTAGATGTGTAGCTTGCTTATGACCAGATTACCCAGTCTACTTAGATTTATCCTTTTTCCCCCTGCTCTGGGTAAGCATGAAGTAAATCAGTAGAATATGTTCACTAAATCTTACTAGGAAACCTGGGTGAATAGCTTCCACAAATGATAAGGAACAACATCTGCCTCTAGCTCAGATATAAATCTGATATAAAAATAAAAACACTTTTCTTAACAGAGCTACCATCAAAGTGCTGAAAATGAACTCCCTATAAAATTATTTTCAGAAACCTCTTAAATACAGATGTGTAAGCATGTATTTAACCATTCTCTATTTAGTGCCTAATCACACTGGGCATTGGATCTGATTGATCCCATTCTTTTCTCCCACTGACTTAGGTTAAGAAGGCAAAAATAATTTTTTAGATTCTTAACCTCAGATGAAATTAATCTGTGACAGAATTTCTATTAATGTGAATGACATTTGTATAGATAATACAGAAAATTATGTATTCAGGTCTATAGTATATAAGAAGTTTTGAGGAACATTTACTGAAATTTTACCTTTCAGGTAAACAACTGAGACTTGAGAATTGTGTATGTTTCAACACGTGTTCTGTGGTAGAATTTTTTCTTTCTTTTTTATAAATGAACAGGATAAAATAAAAAAGGTCCTCAATTGAAATAGTATTTATGAAGTGTGGGTAATGATGGCATGCTGAAACTACTATGAAAATTCTCAGTTACATTATATAAAGGCTGTAAAAAATTCTATATATTGGTTGCATGAATGCTGTCAACTGGTCAGCAAAGCTGAGAAATTCTATTATCAGCTTCTGTAAGATATGAAGATTATACTCCTAAAGCAGCAGATGAAGGGCCTCTTGAGAAAGGACACATCCTCTAAAGAAGGCCAATCCTTTCTTTATATACCAACTTTGGAAATTATTCAGCTGTTTTGTACTAACTACCATGTGCTACAGAACTAGTGCTGTTGAAATTAATGAATTTACTTTCAGAGAAAGTCATAAGTGAAAGGACAGATGTACACTAGCTTTTCTGCATGCTAGACTTATATAACCTGCCTACTGTGAAGTCAGACACTAAAAATCTTAATGAGAGCTTTTCTTCTCCCCTTCTTTAACCTAAACACAGTTTAGCACCTTGACTTGCTCACTGGCTTTTGACTTTGAGCTATAAAGTCATTCCATATTTCTCAGATCAAATGTTCCTCAGTTTAACTTTGTACGGAAACAATACTTAAATGTGTTGACTCCATGTTTGGGTTTTTTTCCACATAAAATCAAGTTCTTAGGGAAAGGAAATCTGTTAACAGATAGTCTAGCATTATTCTCCAATAGATAAATATAACGGTATACTTGGAAAAAAAATAACAAAAAAAATATGCTATTTCTTGTACAGATTTTTAAAATAAATCCCATGTATACGGCTCATTATTGCTATAGATTTACATTCCAGGGAGTATGTGTTACAACAGTTTTCCAATATTTTAATATTTTTTAATTTTACAGTATTTTTAGATTCTGTTATGGCTGGAAATATTGTTAAATAGCCATTAGTCTCAAAAAGCTACATATTTTCTGTAAAAAAAAAAAAAACAACTATGGGCATAAACATTTTTCTTTTTAAGTTTTCTTCATGAAGTGTTCAAAAGGCACATAAGTGTACTTAATCCTCTTAGAAGTTACGGCATTTCTTAGAAATATGCATATGTTTCAGTGTCTGATTCCTTTGTTTGTTTCTTTGTCTGACTCTTGGCATATTTTGTGTGGAAATAGCCTTTCTAAAATCTAGACTATATCCTTCTATCCACTGTGGCATAAAACAGGAAAGCAAATACAGCTGTAAATTGATTAACACTGCAAAATGTAAGAAGGAAAGATCTATAGAACACCCTGAGTACTGCTTCAAAGTGATATAAGACTGGATTTTATATCCTTTTGAAGACAAAACAAATTAAAAATATTCTAAAACAACAGGCTGCTAAAGTTATATGGAGCTAAGTTTTTCCTTTCTGTATTGCAACATAAGCATAGTGTAACAAGGGAGAACACCCCACCACAGCTGTGCAAGCAAAGAGATTTCAGCTGGTGGCTCAACGGTGCTACATGACCACGTGAGTGGGAAGGAGGACAATGTGTATGTCAGATATGGCTGGCATGACAAAAGCACAGTTTGTAACCAGATTTTTCCTGTCATGTTGGAAATCAGTAATGTGAGCAAGATTGCTATTAATGTTCTTTGGCATGCTTGCAGGTGACAGATGTCTTCTATTCCAGTCCCAGGAAATATGCATTTATTTATTTTTCACCAAAAAAAAGGAGGAAAGAACAGGGAAATGTGTGTTAGGCCAAGCACTCAGACTGCTATTAAGTAAGTTTTCAGTTTTCTTATTGTTACTAAATTGAATTCTAAGCATAAATTTAAGCATAATAAAATAAGGAATGTGAAGGTAAGAAACACTTTTTTTTTTTTTTTTCCACATTGCACAACTAGAGGTTTCTTTTTTAGCACAAGCAGTTCTAAGTTGTAACTTGTTCTGAGAGATCTTCCATGATGAACAAGATTACAGATCAACAAACAAAAGAGCCATATATTTTGCCGGTCCGAATATATTTTTTGATGAACTATGTGTGGATGCAGATCTCTTTTAGACACTCTTTTACTCTTCCTAATAGGGTATATATTCAGGCCCAAATTCCAGGACAGAGAGATTTATGATGTCCTTTTCCGTTTTGTATTCATGGAATGCCTTTAATGAGATTGATGCATCCATTGAGGAAAGTGTGAACGAGATCATCATCCTTCAGTTTTTTGAAGTTTGTCTTTTAAATTGAAAAAAATAATACATACACATCTTCACAGATCTTGAAAACAATAGATTAACTCAAGGGTAAAATACTGCATGTGTAGTTGAGAGATCTTTTATTATATTATTATCTTGTTTAACAGCAAGAAATAAATTGGATACTAAAGAATTATTATTTTTTTCTGAAGCAATCAACATTTACAAAAGCATTCATAATTCCAATATATTTAAAAAATATATAATATATTTTTAAAAGATTAGATCAAATCTAAAGAACTTTTTGTCCTACTGATTTTTTCACGTTTCTATGAGCAACCTGCACCTGCAGTGGAACAAACCCTTGACCAGTCCTATATGATTTTAACTAGTTTTATATAGAAGGTGGAGTGTGGTTTTTTCATGATACTTCTACTAATATATAAAAATGTATATATATGTGCATGGGAGTGCACATATAGTGAAGTGACAGTGAAAATAATAACTTAGAAAATTTGAGAAGAAATAATTTGTTAGCTTTTTTCTTATTTTTTTAAAAAATAGAGAGTTTAAACAATAATGTTTGTGCTCTTGCCTGTGAGAATACAAAAAAAAAAAAAAAAAGAAAGCACCTATTTTCCAATTTTAATTTAGTTCTTTGGTTGCTGTGTATTAGCAGGGCTTAATAGTATTTACCAACTTGTAGTAACTTTACAAGGGAGAGAAAGGCTAGTGCAAAATAAGCACTTGAGAAAAACACATTATGTTGTGTACAGGCTATTCACAATACGAAGTTTTTTGAAATGCAAAATAAAATACAGAATTAATTCTTGCAATTTGACAACGGTAATTTTAATGAAATTAAACCGGAGGTGAACTTGAATCAGAGAATTGGACTAGCACTGCTATTTGCTTTCAGTGACAACATATATTTCTTTAAATTGAATCAGTATGCCCAAATCTTGTGACCACAGCCTTTAGCTTGGCTCCACGGGAGACAAGCTTCTGTTCTTGTCAGGGCTAGCAGGACTAGCTAAGATTAGTAGTTTGCATTCATACTGAAGAACTTGAATATCACAAGGCTCTCAGAGATACTGAAAATTCAGTAACTTCTTCTGGAGGTTATTCTGTTCTCCAGCCTTTTTCTCTATAATTTGCATAGGTGTATTTAATTTTTTTTCTCCTATTAGCTGCTGTATTATGCTTTAAGCGTCTGTTTTGCTTTCTTAGTACTGTAAGGGAACCAGCAGGTGAAGGGATTTACCTTCCACTACACACATTTAGTAATTAATCTGTCAGCGCAGCATGATTTCTGAAGCAGTAATAATGTCATTGGGATGTATTTCTTTCTAGTTACAGAATAACACCCTAAAATATATGTAGACATTTGCCTATATAGATATATATATACACATTTATATATATATATATAAGTAGGTATATGAGAAAGACAAAAAAGAGAGATAGAGGTTATATATGTCTATAGCTATCTATATATGTATGTATATATATATCACCATGCATATAGTATATCATATTATTGTGGATGAGAAGTTCAACATGAGTTGGAAATATGTGCTTGCAGCCCAGGAAGCCAACCATAGCCTGGGCTGTATCAAAAGAAGTGTGGCCAGCAGGTCATGGGAGGTGATTCTACCCCTCTGCTCTGCTCTTGTGACAGCCCACCTGGAGTTCTGCATCCAGCTCTGGAGTCCTCAACACAGGAAGGACATGGACCTCTTGGAACAGTCCAGAGAAGGGTCACAAAGATGATCAGAGGGATGGAGTACCTCTCCCATGAAGATAGGCTAAGATCATTGAGGTTGTTCAGCCTGGAGAAGAGAAGGCTCCAGGGAAACCTTAGAGCAGCCTTCCAGTACCTAAAGGGGGCCTAGAGGAAAAATGGGGAGGCACTCTTTATCAAGGAGTGTAACAATAGGACCAGACGTAATGGTTTTAAACTGAAAGACGGGAGATTTAGATTAGATGCCAGGAAGAAATTCTTTACTGTGAGGGTGGTGAGATGCTGGACAGGTTGCCCAGAGAAGTTATGGATGCTTCATCCCTGGAAATGTTCAAGACCAGGCTGGATGGGGCTTTGGGCAACCTAGTTTAGTGGAAGGTGTGCCTGCCCATGGTAGTGGGTTTGGAACTCAATGACCTTTAAGGTCCCTTCCAACCCAAACCATTCTATGATGCTATGATTCTATGATTATTTGTATATATAGGAATGTATTTTTCACAATTGTAATAAATACACTTTTGAATCTTTCAAATATAGGTGTCTGTTGTCTCTTGTAAAACAGCATTATCACAGGGTGAAACTTACCCATTCAGATCAAATAAGTCTTGGGCTATATCTCTCCAGCTTCAGCTGAGGAGGTGATTCTGATATGTGCTAGGAAAAGAAAAATACCCCATAGATAATTATCATGAGGATGATACCTGTAAGCACTGCTAAATGAAATCTGGAGTACATCTGCCCTGTTAGCAATTAAGGTATGTGTGGGAATGAAACAAAGTACAGAGAAATTATATCAGCTCTACATCCTTTTAAGACACTTGGACCAGAGGCCAGAAGGTGATAGTAAACCAGTTAACAAATGCTACTTGACTTTAGACACAGAGAAACTCAGAGAGGCTGGCCTAAGTGGACATGACCAAAGAGGCAATCGGCATCTTATAGCAACTGTTTGAATCAGAAAGCATTAATTAGTAAAAACAATAGGTGCTGAGGTGGGGGAAACACATCCAGGGATGTTCAACACCGTGAAAAAGGGGGAGTCCAAGGTGATTAAAAGCCAGGCTCCCTACCAGGGCTAGGACATGCTGGTTGTTCCTCCAAGAGTATAGTGACCATCACAGATATATAGGGGCTTAATTGATGTGAGTATATATATTGTACAAAATCCTAGATCCTCTGGGTTCTGTAGAACAGAACCTTACAAAAGAGATCCCTATCTATCTGCTATTCTCATCCCATTTAGTAAATAATTTGTATGCTAACTACTAGTGTGATTCTGTTTTTGCAGCTATCCCCGCCTAAGTCCTCCCATGACAAAAAAGCGTACACCTTATCTGCCTGTCTTCTTTTATATTGACTGAACTAGTTCTGATGCAGTTGAATGCAGTCATTCTTTTATAAACCAGGTTGCTTTTTCAGGAAGCTGTAGGTGGAAAACTTCACTGCGGATTAGCTTTCTTGGGTCTTTTTTCTTCATTTAATTTGGAAATAACAAAGTATTATTTTTTTTTCTTGCAGCTTTTCTTTTTTTTTCCAGGAGGGAAACAAAGATTTATATCTAACCATTTCTTTTTGTTTCCAGACATTAATAGGGTTTTGTTTAAAATAAAACAGCTCTCTTGTTAAAAAAATCCTGACTTTCTCAAAGTAGGTTAAATGGAATTATTAGGCCATAGCAGATTCCAATTACAAAATAGAAAATTCAAAGACAGATCACCTCTTGGTGATCCATTACATACATGGATCTTACCTCTGGCTTAAAGATGAAGAATGACTCACTTCTGTTCCACTATTTCAGCTTATTCTGGCTTTTTTTTTTCAAGGTACTGGTGCTCCTGAAGCATATTCTTGTTCTGTGGGTAAAATGTATAAAAAAGTCTTCAAGAAAACACCCTCACATTATACTGATAACGCCCTCACATTTTACTGATTTGTGACAAGAATGGTATGTTTTGATACCAATATGCTACTTTGATGTTAATCAAGAAGAAACAAGTTTATGATACAAAGGTGTCATAGAATTTTCCCAATATTTTCTAACTGTAATAAATATTTTACAAGGTTACATTCTAGATTTGATAGCAATAATGCATTGTAGTTTTGAGGACCTTTATGAGTCTACATATTTAAATTTCAGCATCTTATATATAGGCATAGAAATTATTCATTTGACCAAAATTAAGTATCTGCTTTGGGCAAACTGAATAAATTGCCAAATTCCTTTGCAAAATCTCAACTATAAAGTACTTAAGCTTAGTGGAACTTTGAAATGCAGCTATTGTAAAAATACACATATTCAGATATACACGGACACACAAAAATAAAATGGAATCTGGGCCTTGATGTGTGGCTGGTTTTTTGAATAGTTTTCCTTCTGAAAACTGTGATTTACTACTGAAACTACTGATTTACTTCACAACAAATTTATGTTGTGATAATATGGAGTAATCTTATTAAAAAGGTTGTGATGTATTGTTATTGTAAGCAATAACATGACTGAAGTGAAAAAAATATGGAAAATACTAGAACTGTCAGAGCTTGCAGTAATGCACACTTTCTGTGGCATTTTCACCCATCATTCTGCTGATATCACAGGAATTAGTATCAACAGTTGTGTTAGTCTGTACTTTGCAGAATCAGTGCTTGAAAAAAATCACAGTGGTCATCTTTCCTGCTGTGCAGGCTGTAACGTGATTGTAATAGGCATCTCCAAAACACTTCATTAGATGTTGATAAGGAGAACAGGTCTTATTCTCCAGAACTTACTAGAAGTTACTGTGAGACAGAAATAAATTCAGGTATAAATTGAGATTTGTGTTATGAAAGGATGACCCGGATCCATTGCTATTAAATTCTATTTACCATAGAATTTAAATTTTCTTGTAGGAGAATGTTCCTAGTCAAAAAATAATTGGGAGGTTGGGGTATTTTTTCCTTTTCCTTCCCGGTTTAGAGATCCCTCATGTTTAAAGTGTCTTTACAGGCTCAGAAAAATCTGTATCATACAAAAAGATGCAAACAAGAATACTTATTTTAAAATACAGGGAATGAAAAATATGAAATAATCTAAAAAGCATTTATAGACAAACCTCAAAAATATATTAATAATTTATTATGATTATCCTCCAGATTTTATGAAAAAACCCCACAAACCTAGACACTTATATAAATTGATTTTCAGTTATAGAATTATCATGCATTTATTACCAAATGTGTTAAAATATTAATCTAAAGAGGTTCCAAAAAATCCCAAAACACTGGAGTTGTGCAACAGTATGATGTAATGAAAAATATGTGGCATGCAACATGCATTTTTCAGATGAGTACAGTCTTATTTGATGAGTAAAAGAGCAATAATGAAGGGCTTTGTCAAATTTTATGAGATGGTGAAAATCATGGTTTCAGTCACATAAGTAGAACTGTCTCTTAATTCCATTGCTGTATTGCATACAGTTGTTTCTGTAAAATGATGAAGAATATCAAGAGAAATGTAGATTTTTTAACCATTATCAGCTGAAACTTATATGAAACAAAATATGATGATGTTAAGAAAATAAACTTTAATTTAAGTGGGCTTTGGTTTAAGTTACTATTTATGAGGCAGGTCGTCTTAGCACAGTTTGAAAACTGTATGCTTTTGCTTGTTTCTTAAAATATGTCTGAACTTTCCAGTTACTCTGTTACACTATTCACGTGATGACAATAAACTTGCCATTGTTTAGACAGATAAATCTAATTTTTCCAGTGCTTGCTGAAAAGAACAATTTATTTTTAAATTCTTAGTCTGTAAGATATCAAATACATTTCTATATTTGTTTATTAAATATATCAACCTTAGCTACTCATGTGTTAGAATTAATGTTTACAAAGCCAAATATAATGCTCTTAAAGAGTCTGTTCTCAACCTAGGATATGTTTATATGATCTCCAAAGTTTTCCACTTCAAAGCCTAAATGAGTTCTTTGTAAATGGAATATTAAGGCAGGCAAATCATTTAATTATCTGGCTATTACATCAACACATCAGGATTCCTTCTGAATGCAGCTGTTGATATTCCCTTGTCTTCTTTCCAGCTGGCAGTTTCTGGCACTCCACTGAATTTTACAGTTCATAGTAACCTCAACAGTAGAGTCCATTCATAATCTTACACTTTGAAAGTCTTTTATATAGTGTAGGCCTAAATGCCATACATACAAATTCTGTCAGACTAGGGTTCCAATAATATTTTTGGCTATTCATTAAGGGAATTTTAAAATGTCATATATTTTGCAATGCTTATCATATGCTCAATATTTTTTTTCTTATTTATAGTATATAAATCCAACTATACATTCAACTTAAAATTATTTTTTAAAAAGTATCACTGGGCATAAATGTGTAGTGTAAAATCTTCATGCCTGATCCCACATATGTTTCTGAGTTCATTTTGTTTCTTACCATTTTCCTTCCTTCCTTTCTTTCTTTCTTTCTTTCTTTCTTTCTTTCTTTCTTTCTTTCTTTCTTTCTCTCTTTCTCTCTTTCTCTCTTTCTCTCTTTCTC
>JAHREE010000279.1:18763942-18813386 GCA_033628505.1 Tringa tobata | reverse complement strand
TCTCTCTTTCTCTCTTTCTTTCCTCTCTTCAGAAGACAAAATGCATGTTCTGCTATCTTCCAAACTTCACAGTGTGTAATTTGGCTTGTAGCTGTTCAAGTTCTATCTGCACTAGTGTGTTCTGTTTTGTGGTGACACTTGGCAAAACATATAGAATTAAAGCCTGACCTGGCCAGGCCCCTCTTTCACAGACAGATTCCCAGAGACAGGACTCTCTGAGCAGCAATTTCCTTTTAAGCCAGGTTTCTCATTTGCTCTGGGTACCAAGGTAAAGTTCTTGAAGAAGATTCATCCAAACAACTCTCCTGAATGTCTTCCCTGAAGGGTGTCTGCTGTAACATCAGTTTTTAAGAGGCAGGGTTGATGAACTTTGCATTTTGAAAAGGACATAACAAAGGGATAAGATGTCTTGAGTGGTGATTTTTTGCTTTGTTTTTGTGTAGGTTTTTTCCCAATTATTAAAACAATATTTTAGCAAATACATCTTTCTTGCAATAAATATTGTTCATAGAGCAATTTCTGATGATAAGATCAGGAGTTTTGAAAAAAGTAAGGACATTACTGGGAAACAATCAGTAGATTTCTGGGGTAAGTGTTTACTGGAGAAATAGAAAGACTGACAAAGACATTAAAAAAATAGAAGAGATACGAGGAATTTGTATCATATAATAATGAGATTAAAGTTTTAAAACACAAGACTTAATAACAGCAAAAATACCAAATGTGACTATTAGATACAGATATGTAAAACTGGAAAAGTACAACATGAAAGTAAGACGAAATAGAAGAAATGGTTATGGCCACTGTCCAATAATCTCAGCTTTTAGTGAAATCACTGTGTTGTTAGCTTTTGCTTTTTATGCCAGCCCATGAATTGTTCCCTGAAGAACGTTCTACCAGTATTCATTCCTGTCTTTGTAGGCATTCTGCTACATGATTTAGAAGAAATTGTTTCCTATTCAGGGGAATCTTTAAAATCATCATTATTATCTTCAGAAAAGAGCAACTCTTACATGTTTTGTATAACTTTCTGTATAGAATTAAGAAAATGTTTTTCTTTCAAACTCCCTAATTGCTAAAGATTTACAGAATCATAGAAAGGTTGAGTTTAGAAGGGACCTGCTCAAGTAGGACCACTTAGAGCCAGTTGCACAGGACCACGTCCAGACAAATTTTGAGTCTCTCCAAGGATGGAGACTTCAAAAGCTCGCTGAGCAACCTATTCCAGTGCTCAGTCACCCTCCCAGTGTTGCCTGATGCTCAGATGGAGCTATGTTTCAGTTTGTGCCCATTGCCTCTGATCCTCTCACTGGGCACCACTGGAAAGGACCTGGCTCTATTCTCTTTAAACCCTCCCTCCAGATATTTGTATACAATCCCAGCCTTTCCTTATAGGAGAGATGCTCCAGTCCCTTAATAATCTTTGTGGTCCATTGTTGAACTCTTTTCAGTATGTCCATATCTTTTTTATACTAAAGAGCCTAGAGCTTGATGCAAGCCTTGTGGTGCGGCCTCACCAGTGCTGAGTAGAGGGGAAGGATCATGCTTCTCTCAACATGCTGACAATACCTTATCTAATGAAACTAAGGGTACAATTAGCCTTTTTTTGTGACAAGGGCACTTTGGTGGCTGATGTTCAACTTGGTGTCTAATAGGACCCCTAGGTCCTTTTCTGCCAAGCTACTTTCCACGTGGACAGGCCCCAGCATATGTTGGTGCATGGGGTTGTTCCTCCCTAGGTGGAGGATTCTGCATGTCCCCTTGTTGAACTTCATGAGGTTCCTATCAACATTTCTGTAGCCTGTCTGGGTCTCTCTGGAAGGCAGGATTGTGGTGTATCAGCCATTCCTCCCAGTTTGGTGTCATCTGCAAACTTGCTGAGGCTACAATCTGCCCCACCATCCAGATGATGGGCCCTCTGGGCCCAGACATTCGGCTAATTTTCAATCCACCTCACTTTCTGCTTATCCAGCCCATACATGAATAACTTGTTTATGAAGACCTTGCAGGAGACAGTGTCAAAGACCATACTGAAGTCCAGGCAGACAATATCCATGGGTCTCCCCTCATCTACCAGGCCAGTCATTTAATCATAGAAGTTTACCAAGTTGCTGCAGACCACTCTTGATGATTTTCTTGTCATTCATGAGCCTAGAAATGGTTTCCAGAATTAGCTGCTCCTACACTCCTTCATGATCTGGGTAAGCTGCTTCTCTTCCTCTATCCCTGTTCTGTCAAACAGGGCTGAGAGTTCTTCCCTGTTATGCTAATAAAAAATGACAAATAAAAAATAAGAAACATTTTAAAAGTCAGTTATGAGTCAATCACAGAAGTCCAGAAAGGCTTACCATGTTAGGAAGGAGACAGCATGCAATGCAAAATGATGTAGAGATACCTGAGGCTAAGTCCTAAGCTAACATAGGAACCTTGAGATGTGTAGTTTCATCAATTTGGTACTTTATTTAACTTAATTATCCCTAGTATAGTTGATAAAGTTGTGTGCTGTTCTGTTTCTGGAATTACAGAGGTCTTTTATGGTGCTATATTATAATGAATGGACATACTAATTTATGCAGAATTGATTTGATGTTGCACTGCGCTGAGTGCATCTTCTACCGCAGACTAGCTCTGTCCATACTAGACAGAACTTCTCCCTACAAGTTCTATGATTTTTTTTATCATGGCCCATGCAAAATTATGATCTCATAATTTTGCATTTTTTGTGGCTTACATTTATTATATATTTTCTTATATATTTTGTGTGTATTAGGCAAAGGTATGTGTGTTGGATGTCAAAGGCAATAAGAAAAACTTTTATAAATAAATAGGTGACAAAAGGAAGACTAGGAAGAATGTGGACCCATTCCTCAATGAGACAGGGAACCTGGTTACACAGGACATGAAAAAGGCCAAAGTATTTAATTTCTTCTTTGTTTCAGTCTTTACTAGCAAGACTAGCCTTCAGAAATCTCAAATCCCAAAGACCAAGGGTAATTGTTGGAGCAAGGAGTGTAGTTTCACTCCTGGTGAAAGAGAATTTTATCACGGAATATTTAAGCAAATTGAACATACATAAGTCTATGGGACTTGATGGGATGCACCAATGAGTCCTGAGGGATCAGGCAGGTGTTGTTGTGAGGCCACTCTCAGTAATCTTTGAATAATCATAGTTATTGCAAGTACCCAAAGACTAGAGGAAAGCAAATGTCATTCATATCTTCAAGGCAAGGAGGACCCAGTAAACTACATGCTGGTCAGCCGTAGCTTTATCTCTGGGTAGTTTTTCAGCTAATCCAGGAAAGCATGTCCAAGCACATGAATGACAAGAAAATCATTAGGATCATGTCTTCACCAAGGGGAAGTTATGCTTGACCAAAAATAAGTTTCTAAGATGAAGATGCCAGTTTCTGTGCCTTTATTGTTTATGATGCTTCACAAAATCCAGAAAAGCTTAAAGTGTGTAAAAACCAGTTGGGTACGTTTGACCCAAGTAGAGCCTATTAAAATGTATTTGTAAATGCTACTAAACAAATATAGGAATGTTGTTCCAGTTTCAGTTTCTTATAAAGAATAGGATTGTGTTTATAGATAATCAAGTCTTTGCTTATTTTCATGGAATCATGGAATTGTCAGAGTTGTAAGTGACTTCTAGAGATCATCTAGTCCAACTCCCTTGCTAAAGTAGGATTGCCTAGAGCACATTACTCAGGACTGCATCCAGGTAGGTCTTGAAGATGTCCAGAGAAGGGGACTCCACAACCTCC
Source organism: Tringa tobata (assembly GCA_033628505.1). Taxonomy (NCBI): domain Eukaryota; kingdom Metazoa; phylum Chordata; class Aves; order Charadriiformes; family Scolopacidae; genus Tringa; species Tringa tobata. The sequence goes on along the minus strand of JAHREE010000279.1, from coordinate 18,809,622 downwards.
CAGGGCACCCTCACCCTAAAGAAGTTTTTCCTCATATTTGAATGGAATTTCCTAAGTTCCAGCTTGTGCCCATTGCTCCTCGTCCTGTCACTGGGAACCACTGAAAAGAGTCCGGCTCCATCCTCCTTCAAACCACCCTTTAGATACTTGTAAGCATTGATAAGGTCTCCCCTCAGCCTTCTCCAGGCTAAAGACTCCCAGTTCTCTCAGCCTTTCCTCATAGGGGAGATACTCTAATCCCTCCATCATCTTTGTTGCCCTACACTGGACTCTCTCCAGTAGCTCCCTGCCTCTCTTGAACTGGGGAGCCCAGAACTGGATGCAGTACTCCAGTTGTGGCCTCACCAGTGCAGAGTAGAGGGGAAGAATGACCTCCCTCGACCTACTGGCCACACTCTTCCCTATGCAGCCCAGGATTCCATTGGCCCTCCTGGCGACAAGGGCACATTGCTGGCTCATGGATAGTTTACTGTCTACCAGGACCCCCAGATCCTTCTCCTCAGAAGTGTTTTCCCGCAGATTCACCCCTAACATATATTGGTGCCTGGGGTTCTTCCTCCCCAGGTGCAGGTCCCTACACTTGGCCTTGTTGAACCTCATTAGGTTCTTTTCTGCCCAGCTCTCCAGCCTGTGCAGGTCGTGCTGGATGGTGGCACAGCCCTCTTGAGTGTCAGCCAGCCCTCCCAGTTTGGCATCATCAGCAAACTTGCTGAGGATACACTCTGTCCCCTCGTCCAGGTCATTGAACAAGACTGGACCAAGTACTGACCCCTGGTTACAGGCCTCCAACTTGACCCTGCTCCATTAATGACAACCCTCTGAGTTCTGTCACGCAGCCAGTTCTCAGTCCACCTCACTGGCCCCTCATCTAGCCCATACTTCATTAATTTCCTAGTGAGGATATTATCGGAGAGAGTTTCAAAAGCCTTGCTGAAGTCAAGGTAGATGACATCTCCTGCTCTCCCCTCATCCAGCCATCCAGTTATAATGTCATAGAAGGTGATCAGACTGGTCAAGCATGATTTACCCTTGGTGAATCTGTGTTGACCACTTTTTTGATCTTAATTTTGATGTTGATTTTTTGATCAGTAGCCGACCACTCCTTTTAAAAAACATAAAGATTGCTTTTCTTTTTTATTTACAAGTAAGTCTCCAATATAAATACCTGTTCTATATACTCGCATGCTACAATGATTAAAATATATGGAAAGATAGGAGGATACATCTCCTGTCTGAATGTTATCTCATTCATGTTGTGTTTCTATTTAAGATCATGGCATAAGAGCAAAGGCAATTTATTTCTTATCCACGGGTTTCAGGTGTTCAAATTGTATAACACAATCACCAAAACGTTTTTTTTTTTTTATGTTTTCTTCTCTTTGGACTCTGAGCAAATTGTTACTTTGATATATTAGTCCTCTCCAAGTACTTCACTAACATGTAAAAAAATTACGCCTAAGTTATTTGAAATCTGATATATATTAGACAAAGAAAAGAAGCTTTTAAAGAAAACACAATGACATAAAATCCACAACAATGGTCCAGAACGTAATTTTTTTTGGAAAAAATATTCTTAAAATGTGTCAAAAAGTCAGACTGAAATATATCTCTGCTCTCATTTATCAGTACCATATGATAATGTTAAGGCTTAAACTATTAGTTCTGTCACTAATGAGCATTTGAGAAAAAACACCAGCCAAATACAAAAATGTAGTGGTTTTTGTGTTTTGCAAAAAGAGTTTCTTGGGATGGAAAAAATAAAGATGACCGATAAGAAGACTGAGGGTTTCAAAACATTTTTTCTTCATATGAAACAGTACCTTGAGACACATTACAAACATAGAAGAAAGCAGGAGATGAGATGAAGCATTTCTCCAAAAGGATCTACAACCCTAAACGTCGATTTACACAACAATGATGTAGCTGCCAGCGATACAGAGGTACCGCAATCTTCAGTTTGCCTCTGCTTAATGTGTAATTTATTTTCCTTTTAAAAGACTCTGGCATGCCAAATATACTGAATTAGAGGAAGGAAGCAACTCAGTAAAATAAAGCTGTAAGAATCAAAGAAACTATACCTTGTGGAATTCTAAAAGCTTTCTGGAGTTAGGGTAAGGGGTTGCATGTAATATATATTAAGCTTCACACATTGTATAGAATATGAACCCTCGAATATGTTTTCCCCCTTAGCTATCCCAGTGCTATACCCATGTCATTGCAACAAGCTTGGTAATAAAGATGCAGCTACATATAATAGCAGCAAGCAAACCACGTTACAAAAATATTTCTGCATCCAATCATGTGTTACGAACAACCATCATTTAAAGACAAGCCGTCCCAGCTGAATTACTGTTGCAACAAAAGCAATCTTGACTCTGGAAATTTTTACTTAATTAAATTTATGGCCAATTAACAAAGACTTCTGATCATTGATTTCAGTTCTGGGAGGAAAAACCTCATAATTAAGTAAACAAATAATTAGGTAAATAGTTTTCCTCCCCTTTCCCAAAATTCAACTTAACACAAGCATCTTTTCTTATTCGTTTTCTCTACTTCCCTTGTTTTCACTGAAGGTTACGCTCAGTCTGCCCCATTTTCTCCAATGAGGTGACAGACAGCACTGGGATATCCACCTGACCTTATCTTCCAGTTCAGTAACATCTGAAAATAAAATAGTTCGTACACATTATGTTACGAAACAAAGCACAGTTTAGTGGAGACAGTCAGGAGATTTGCTTGACAAATACACCCCTGATCTGAAATGCTGATGTCCAAGAAGTTCCAAAAGACAATGAATATACACGTAAGTCAAATATGGCAATAACAGTGTCTACCGCATGAAACGTGCATTGCAGAAAGTCTGAGAGCACTATTCTTTCATATCATCCCATATCACCCCTTTCTTTTGTCCAAATAATTTGTCTCAGACGAGTCTGACAGGCTTTACTCTTCCTTGTATGTGTGCAACCTGCAGACAACAGTGAAATCTCATGTTTGGGAAGTTCAGAATTACAGCACCTGCAAATCAATAGCAAGGTGTGCAGAGTCTATAAACGTCCTATACAGAAATCCAGAGGTAATTTACCAGCTGTAATCACACTGCATTACAAATGAAGGCCAGCTCCTAATGTAGTGTCAGCTGCACAGACTGCCAGATGTCAGGACAGACAAAAAGAAGCAAAGGAGAAAAAGTGAGTGGGTTCCTCAAAATAAAATTACTTACTTTGCCTGAAGAATTGAGGAGGCCAGGCCACTTCCACAAAATGTATGCTGAAATGCTTAATTCAAACTGCATACGTGATGAAATAACAATCCTGTCTATAAAAGAATTTCATGACCAGAAAAAGAGCTGGTGTAAAGCTACATGCAAAAACTGGCTGAAATTCCTTTAACGTTCTACAAATGTGACACTTTATCTTAAATCTGTTAGTCAAAAATGTAACTCATATAACCTCATAAGTCAGACTTATTGGTATGATCTATATTTTCTCATTGCCTCATTGTGATAGCCAGATAAAAGCTATTGTCTTACGCGGGAAAGGACGTCTTAGGGGTCTGAAAGGTGGTTCAGTGTAAGCTACAATTTGCTTTTTATTTGTCTATCAGTTTATTCTATTTTTATTCATTTTCATTACTGCCATTTGCAGATGCTGACAAAATAGCTCATTGATATAGAATTTCTTTTTTTTTTTTCCTAACACATACAAGCAGAAATAAAGTGGCAGGAGGAATTGCTGTTGTGGACGTGTGCGTCTGTGTGACAGATAAAAATGTTGATGGCCATGTTAACAGGTTTGAAAACTGTCACAGTTTATTTTTTATACATCAGTAATGTCAAGAAACTTTCTCTATGAAAGGTACTGTTTTTGAAATAATCTTTAATTGCCTTATTTTAAACATGCATTGTGTACAATGAATTTCCAATGAAAATTATAATCATCATTTTTAAACGTAATAAGTTTTATTATTATGAATCATCTTTACATTTTTTAAGATGACTCTTTATAATCTTTTTCTCAATCCCATAGTTAACTGAAAGGTATTACCTTTAAAGAAAAATCAATTCAAGAAGCTTTACAGATTTGACAAAAATACAGCTATATTGCAACTGGCTGTGCTTTATGAATAAATGGAAAGATCACAATCACATATCAGATCATACCTCTTAATGCCTTTTAGGTGTTAAATCAAAGTTGTGCTCTTACTATCATTTATTTTTTATATAATTAGTCTTATTTCCCAAATATAAAGAAGTAACTTCTTCTAAGGGAAGTTCATACCTTAAAGAGAGAGACTGAACATTTTTAAACTCAGCATGAGGTCCCTGTCCAATCTAAGGCTATATTTTAATGAGTAATTTTTTTCACAGACCTTTCCTTTTCTGTTCCTAGTCTTTCAATAGAAAAGAAAAGGATTATATAAGATCAAATGCACATTTTCTTTAGCAACGGATTTTTCTGTTAGTTTTTAAGTACACTATTTGAGAGACATTTTTCTTTAGTCAACAAATCTTCATTACTGACCAGCAGAAAATACATTCTAACTTTTGGATTCTTTCCTGGTTTATTCCAAAAGAAACCTATAGCTAGAAAATAGAAAATAACTTAAGTGGGGGAAAAAGAAAAAAAGAATAAAAACCTACAAAAACCCACTAACATTTGTGCAAGTACAGTGATTAAAACATACCAAAAACTCATTTTTCCATGTTGTAAAGAATATATGTGCAAGCAGAGGTGAGCAAGTGTCAGAAGACTGTAGATTTGGAAATAATTTCTTCTGCAAATGGGAAAAAAAGCTACTCTTATTTGGATGTTTTTGCAATTATGCAGTCCTGCTTTCTCTATGAACATTTTTATGTAAAAATAGGTTTCCATTTTTTCCTTTATCATTCACCCTATTAAACAATCTAATAATATAGCAACCTAATATAATAGGATATACAGAATTAAAACTTCTCACTGCTCCCTAACCATGCAATCCTCTTTTTACAATCAATCTTCTTATTTAAACTCCATGCTATAGATTACTTTTTTATGGCCAATCTCACCTCTGTCATTATGTGTCCTCTCTTAAACAGAAATGCAAAATAACCCAGAAGAGTATGAATAACACAAACTAAAGCAATACATTTATTTTTGATAAGCTGCAAAAGTTAAAATTTCTAACTTGTTTATTTAAAGGTAATTTCCATTTTCTATTGCTTCTCTTCTCTTTTTTCTGGACCTTTATTGACAACTTATTTCATTTCTAAATTTCACTACCTGTTCACTGTATAGATTTCATTTAGAAGCCACTAACTTTTAGACAGATAAAATGGTGTTGATACATACTCTCACTGTGAAGTGAGACAGAATGTGATGCGTTTTGCACTTGTAAAACCCACTCATTATTGGAAATACACACACCTGAGAGAGAGATCTATTTATTTTCTCTTCCAGAGTGTAGCTGAACATCATGTTCATCACCTGAACTAACTTATATGTATACTAACTCTCAAAAATCTTGTAAATAATTTTAAGTTCTTCTTTACTCTAACATCAGTGTACCTAGGTCTAATTTAGTTTTATACTGCTGCCTGACTCTAGTTTGTCAGGTCCTTCCAAATAAGAGTGAGAACAGTGACAAATATTCAGTGAATTTTTTAAGTAAACATTTCTTACATTCTGACACAGATATTGTCTTGAAGTAATGTCCAAAATTTTGTTTTGTTAAAGTGATTAGATGAAACTCAAGGAAGGGAGGAAGGAAGGAGGTACAGGGAGGCAATAGAATAATATCAGACCTAAGATACATTTTATCTGGGACTGCTGACCTTGATTCACTTATTGAAGAAGCAGGAAGACAACCTATAGAAGTTCAGTTATCATGGCGGTATAGTGAGACAGAGTCCTGAGCCCTAGCCCTGGCCACTGATGTCTAAGAGTCTAAGGTCACTAAGATAGGCGCCAGTGGTTCATGGTCTGAATACACCCCATAATATTGTTTTCACTCTGATTTCAACTATAAAGTTACTTTCAAAGGCCTTCGTATCCTAAGATCTCCTTATATATTGTATGCCCTTTGCAACTAAGAGGCAAACATCCCCTTTCTAATGGGTCTGCCTCCACTTCTCACTAAATAGATTTTCAAATAATTGTGTTCCCATTTTGTCTGCACGTTTCAAGCTCTGTGAGAGATAAGGCCCTTAGGTCACATAGCAATGAAAGTGAAAAAGAAAGAATTCGAGACAGTTACTATGTGACTAATGAGGAACAGATGCATCATGTTCTAGGACTCTAAATTTTGGAGGACACGCCTAAACTGAGTATCCTAGTTCCCTAGATTTCAATGGACAAGAAATCCATCGATGTATGGACAACTAAGATCTCTCCAGATGGAAAAGCGGACTACTTCTATTATATGTGTACCTGCTTTATCTTCTTTCACTACACATAACATTACCCAGGAAATGGGAGAGATAAGCACTCCCAAACCTCACAGTATTTGTAACACTTGCCCAAAATAAAGTCTTAACAAAATTCAAGACTATTTTGTGAGTCAGCTGTGCTGACTTCACTTTACACCTTCATTATTGACTGCAAAGAAGTCCAGCTGGAAAGGAAATCAGACGAGGTCCAGTTTTCTTCAGTTTTCAAGTGGTTGTTATATACTATGTATACATGCTAAAGATTTAAATTATCTATTTAAAAATAATAAATAAAGATAAAATATAGAAATATATGGCTGGCACAGAAGTGAGTTGAGGTGAATAAGGATGCATGAGAATGTATCACATGCTGGAGGCAGGAGTGCGAACAATCTTGTCTTTGGACTTCTGATTCCATAATAAAAGTTCAAGCAACTTATTTGTGGAGATATTTCTGTTGGTTTGGCATCTGAATTAATAGTCCTTATATCTTAGGGTTTTTTATATCTTCCATATAGGGAAGGGCTACTGTAAAGAGTAATTTAGATCTGGAATAGAAACTGGTATTCCAGTTTTCTGCTTGGAGAAGTCTATTTGTCTGTATTTACTAGAGAATACAGGAGCTTAGAGATCCATATCAGAATTCTTTCCTTAATCCATAAGACACACAAGCAGTACCTTTCACCCTTTCCAATTCACAAAACACTTCTGTGTTCATGGGTACACAGAGGCGCAGATATGGACAATCAGGCCTTATGTTTCAAGGAGGCTTTCCATATGTATTTTAGAATTTTTCTTTCTGTGAATCATTTTTTAGTTTTATTTTGAAGCTGCTGTAGTCAAAAATATTTAATCTTCATTAAATACACCTTTACTAAAGTATGAATCTTTCCTCTATTCCTTCCTGTTCACAAACAATGGCTTATAGCAGAGAGATCATACATGCCTGCATTGGTGCTTTTGAGGGAAATAAATAAACATACTTTTTCTTTTCTTTTGGTAGAAATGGAAGTGATTTCACACAAAACCAAAGGTTCCTAAAATTCTTAGATCATTTAGATCTATTTTATATTCATACTAAGAAGGTAAACAGCAGGTTTTGTGTTGTATTTTCCTTTAAAAAAAAGTACTGATCATTTTCATCTTTCAGCAATTTTGGTGGGATCTGTGGCTCTGCAATTGGGGTCTGTATAAACTTGATGGAGAGGAAAAAATAAATAAACCTAACAGTCCATGATCTAGAATAAGTTATCCACCATATTGTTGCTGATTTCTGAATGTGCAAGTAGTGTAAATGAGCACTGATTCAGCCCATAACTTATTTATTAAATTATTTTAAGTTCTATTTTATATATATATTTTAAGTGAAATTCTAAAAAAATCTAAGAAAAAAAAAAGTTACTCTGAAAGGATTGTGGCCACAAATACTGATAGTGGCATATTTGTCTTTGACCTGACGATTTAGACTAACGACACTAGAAAAAATATTCCTAACACAGTAAGAAAATTACCAGAACTGGATGGTCTTTGCAAATGCACTAAATTGTAATGAAGCATTTGAGGCTAGTAAAACTGCAGTAGCTATACTTTCATGAGAAGCCAGAAGTCATAAGCTTATGTGTATGCTAAAAGGAACCAGCTTCAAGGAGGAAGCCACATTTTATAAACCAGCTATGCTCAGGAAACTAATTATCTAAGACCGAGATTAAAAAGTATATAAGACTTATTTTGGGGGCGGCTGAACTCATTGATTAGATATATTTAAGTCACTTTTTAAAATTCATTGTTTTGTATTGAAGAAATTTTTTGAGATATATTTTAAAATGAAAGCATTCACCTTTGCCATTCCAAGAAGATAGAAAGTAGTTTCTATTTTATTTTTAAAAAAAAAACCTTTTTTTTCCTTGCAAAAGGTTTTATGATTTTGTTCAATAATGGATTCTGAGAAAACATAATTTTGTTATAAAAATTGTTTGGACAAATATCTGGTGTCATGCTTCAGGTATATTTCAAAATGTAACAGAGCCATCAGGTATCAGGTTTTCATCCACTTTTAGAAAAAGGAGTCAGCTGTCTGGTTCCTACTTGCTGACTCAAATAAGGTAAGTTGAAGTGTGTAATTAATTCTGTCAGAATCTTTGTGGCTGGTTAAGGGAAAGGCTATTACCATAGAATTATTTAAATTAAGGTTCAATTTTGGAGTTAATCTGATTAACTAATGAGGAAGTCAACTCATACTACAAAGCCAGGTAAAACAAATTTAATGAAGTCTATATAAAAGAGCATCTGAAATCAAAACCTTGTACCATTTTAGAATTCTAAAACAGAAAGAGCAGAAAAACTGTGATTTGAGGAGAAACTGTGAGGAAATTGGTGAAACATGTCTCATTTATCTTCATTGGTGAGTAACAAGTTGAAAGATGAGCTATTCTGAAGCATGAGTCCAGAAACTACGTTAGACTCATAATGACACAATGCTGAAAAAGATATTCATAATTTCTCTATGAATAAAAAAGTATAGATGATGTACTTTATTATATTATCCCCAGAATAAATACAGGCTGGGTGGAGAATAGATTGAGGGCAGTTCTGAGGAGAAGGACTTGTGGGTGTTGGTTGATAAGCTCAACATGAGTTGGCTGTGTGTGCTTGCAGCCCAGAAAGCCAACCACATCCTGGGCTGCATCAAAAGAAGTGTGGGCAGCCGGTCAAGGGAGGTGATTCTACTCCTCTGTCCCCCTCTTGTGAGACCCATCTGGAGTTCTGCATCCAGCTCTCGAGTCCTTAGCACAAGAACATGGACCTGTTGGAGCGAGTCCAGAGGAGGGCCATGAAGGTGGTCAGAGGGCTGGAGCCAGAGGGCTGGGTGTCCATCGACACATTTTATATCTTAGTTCCAGAGACTGTCGGTGGATCGCCAAAGGGCTACTGCTCTGTGTGTTTTCCCGGAACTGTCTGTGAATGCTGTAACTGCATTGGAAAGCGGGGTATGAGAAAGTAAGGTCAGACATTGCAGTCCAGTAGGTGTCAGCTGTCTTTTAGAATTCAAGTCAGGGTCACCCTTTAACAATTGAAACAGGGGGTGTAGTTGTTGTGTAGTGATACCTAGCAAAGGTCTGAGCCAGCTGATAGTTCCCAACAATTTTTGCAGATCATTCAGAGTCTTTATTTGTAACGCCAGGTTCAGTGCTTGTGGCTGGATGGTGTGAGTTGTAATTTTCCATCCTAGTTATTTCCAGGGTGGTTCATGTTGGCCCTTTTCCTCGGCTATCTGCAAGCCTGCTCCTTAGACAACAAGGCGGACTTGGCACAACACCCCCAACTGCCCCCCTTGGTTCGTCATTGGAGGGGTACAGATTTGGCTCCTTTTCAAGGTTCACAGGACCAGGGTCAAAAGGATAGTCTGCCCCGGGGTCTGATTTTTGCGCTGCAGCGTTACAAGGAAGTGGCAGCAGTGGAGCAGAGGAGCACTCTGGGTGTTCAGGGGGGTCAGTTTTTGCCTCTTTTTTAATCTGTGTCAAGGCTTCTGACACTTGATGCCACACTGGTAAATGTTGGGCGGCTGCTGTATCTGTTCCTGTGGCCACGTTCCAAAGTCCAGTTCCTATCCTGTCCCATACACCCGAGTCAAAGGTGCCAGTCCTAGGAAAGTCCAGGACATTTTTTCGTACCCAGTCTAAGAAAATTAGTAAAGACAGGGTAGGTACAGATTGATTCTGAGTTTTTAAAATATACTGTAGTAATTCTAGATTCATTTGCTGCTCTTTCGGCAGTGTGTTTCCCATGGTTCCCGATCGCCCACCTCTGTCCTGCAGAAGGTGATGAGCCGGCGGTTAAGTCAGTCCTCAAGGCAATACCTGGTTCGATCGGGCTACGCTACCGGTCCAGACGTCTTTCAGTTTCCTGATTAATGCCCAACATGGGAACCATTTGTAGCATATGAAGGCACAGACCCCGGTCGGTGATGCAGCCAGAATCATTTATTACAACAAACAGGCAGCTTATATAGTGCTAATGTATCTTCTTTCCCAACTGACAGGCCCCTGCAACCCCCAACTGCCAGGCGGGCGGAGTTCCCCTCAACCAGTCCAGCCAGGCATTGTTTATAGGTCGTTAGGACTTGCTCACGGACCTTCTCCTGCCAGTGCTCCTGCTTCTTCTATTCCTTCTTCTGGTCTCTGCTTCTTCCACAATTCTGTTCACCCACAGCCTTCCAATATCTGAAGGGGGCCTACAAGAAATCTGGAGACAGTCTTTTTACATGCACATGTAGTGATAGGATGAGGGGTAATGGCTTCAAACTAGAAGAGGGTAGATTTAGATTAGATATCAGGAAGAAATTTTTCACTATGAGGATGGTGAGACACTGGAACTTGTTGCCCAGGGAAATTGTGGATGCCCCATCCCTGGAAGTGTTCAAGACCAGACTGGATGGGGCTTTGAGCAATCTGGTAGTGCAGTAGGTGTCCCTGACTATGGCAGTGGGGTTGGAACTAGATGATCTTTAAGGTCCCTTCCAACCTAAACTGTTTTATGATTCTATGATCAGTACACACAAGCCCAGTATAACCACACACACAATAAAGCTGAAATTTTAGTGGGTTTGGGTACTGGTTTTCCATCTATCCCAGCAAATTTTCTTCAGTTTCGATAAATCTCATTCATGCCTTGGGTGAGAGAATCTAGGGAAAGGATGGGAAGGAATGGGTTGGACCTCAATAAAGGTTAGTGATAACTGAAAAACTATCAATTTCTTTTTCAGATACCTAAAACATTACTTTTTTCTTTATTACTATGTCATAAAGTTGTTAATCAAACAATAACAAAAAACCCGATATAAGCCTGTTTCAAGTTAAAATGAAGAAAAAAACCCATTTCACTATTTTTCAAAATCCAGGTTAAATAGATATAGAATCATAGAATTGTCTAGGTTAGAAGGGACCTTTAAGGTTATCTAATCCAACCATCAACCTAACTCTGATAAAAAACCATGATTAAACTGTGTCACTAAGCACTATGTCAGCCTGTCTTTTAAGTACCTCCAGGGATGGTGCTTTAACCACTTCCCTGGGCAGCCCATTCCAATGCTTAATAACCCTTTCAGTGTAAAAATTTTTCCTAATATCCAATCCGAACCTCCCCTGGCCCTTTCCTCTTGTCCTATTGCCTGTGACTTGGGAGAAGAGTCTGACCCTTGCCTCTCTACACCTTCCTTTCAGGTAGTTGTAGAGAGCGATATGGTCTCCCCTCAGCCTCCTTTTCTCTAGGCTGAACAACCGCAGTTCCCCCAGGTGTTCCTTATAAGACTTATTCTCCAGACCCCTCACCAGCTTCGTTGCCCTTCTCTGGACACACTCCAGCACGTCAATGTCTTTTTTGTGATAAGGGGCCCAAAACTGGACACAGTACTCAATATCACCTGTAGCTCTGAAGTCTTGGATGAACTTTCATCAGAAAAGATATTACAGCTACCTTACTTTTACCAAATTCTATTGTGAAGGATTTCAATAATAACATAGTTTTGTAAATAATCTCCTCTTGGACTGAAAAATTTCAGATTCTCTTTCCAGAATCTGAAATTACTGCTGTTATGAAGCTTTTCACCAAAACATAATTATTTTTTTTTTCCAATGGAAACTCATAATAACATTAAAATTTTTGAATAAAAATTTTCACCGCTATGCTAAGCAATCTTTAGTTTGAAACTGACAATTTGGCACCTTCCTGAATTTTTATGTCACTTTCTGGCAGAATATCAAACTAACTCCCTTTATTAGGAAGAAACAATGACGGACTCTCTCCATTCCATTTCACTTTATACTTTTGTGTTAATAACTGAAAAGAATTTACTGAGGGAAAACAAAGCTCAAGTGAGTTACGTGTTTTGCTTAAAACGAAGTTTGAGGACAAAATGTTTGAGGACATTCTCATCAGATTAGTGAATTCCTTAATCTTGTTTCCATTCTTGTTGGATATCTGTCCTCTTTTCTTAGGAGTCTAATGAGGCGTAGCTGTCAGGTGAACTGAAGAGTGAAAAAAAAAAGGAGAAAAATAAATCAGTTAGCAAATTTATCAGTCTCACAAAGGGCTTTGAAGCACAGACAGAAATATTAAATAGAACTGAACATTTAACGTGAAAGCACTAGAAAGTGATGAAGGCCCTGGAGACCTAAGTCTGTCTGAAAACAAGCTTCTAAAGCGTGTGCAACTTTGAGGGGGGGGATGGGGGTGTTGGTGTTTTGTTTTTCTAGTATATTATTTTATTTTTAGAGAAGAAGAAAATAAACCTGGAAATCACAAGTGGGCAAATTATCACAGCTCATACTGAGCTTAACAGATGGACAAAGCTTCTAGTCATTCATAGATCTTATGGGAGTGATGATGAGGCTTGATGGCCGCCTCACCACTGGATCCATTTAACCCTCAATTACTGCAGGAGAACATTTTATTTGAAGTGCTCCCCCTTGTCCACTACTCTCGACTTTGTAGTGGTAACTAGTTTCTTCTCATGCATGATCTAATTCAGTGACATTCTCTCAACAATGTATTGAAAAAGTTGTGAAGCTACAATAATTTTCATATTCAGCAGCCTTCCAGACAGTGAGCTTGAAAGACACCCTCAAAAATATAAGTATGGTCTTCAGAGTGTGTAATAGCCTGTTAGCTGTGTTCACTTACTACTTTACTACAGAGAATCTTCCACATGGAAAACCAGAGTAATTCAGAGCATGTTGTTCTTAGATCCTCTCTAAAGTACCTATAAAAATCATGTAGACCTAGGCAATTAAGTGCTGAACAAAATGAGATGATGTGGTTAACATTGTCTGCAAGAAGACGAAGAGCTATGCATCATCATCTGCATGCAGATGACATTTCATAACTCCTATGGCAGTGATACCTAGTAATACAGCTTGGAAGTAAAGTGTTATTGGAACCATAAAACAACTTAGTGATAGCTTAATTGAATTATTTCATTATCTTTGAAGGGTAGAGGTCTTATATTTTAAGTCACTTAAATTTGAATTACAGCTGAATCTCATGATCTCCAACCACCTAAAGTAAGGACAAAACATCAGTTTACATATAGATTTCTATAACTAAAATATGTATTTATACTAAAAAAAGGCTAGGAAGACCAGTTTGTTGAAAACAAAAGCAGCTGAAATGTCTCTAGCTATGAACATATCTAATTCAGTTGGATAGTTTGAAAAACGTTTCATGATAGTGTTTATCAGTGATATTACAGAAGGTTACTGTTGTTTTTCAAGTCTGAGGAGCCAGGATATGCTGTCTCATAAAAAATTCCAGTAGTGTATATCTATTGTTTTTTCCACAAAGGGGAAAAATACAGTCACTAACAACTTAATGATTTGTAATTTTACCTCTTATTAGAAGAGGTAAAATTTTTTCTCTTTGGAAAATATTTAGTTCTTTAGAATAATTTTGCAAATATGCTTATGTATGGGAGTTAATGCCAGATTACATCATTTTTGTTTGCTCCAATTTATCATCCTTATATTATCTCAAATAGGAATTAACTAATAGTAGTATTTTCTAAATGCAAAAAAGTATTGGACATATGCAGGGATGGATTTAATTTATATCGCCACAATCAAGCCTAATAGAACTAGCACAGTTTCACGTTCTCCTAAAGTCTCCTGACTTGCTCAAGGACTACAATTATTGGAAGTGATACAATTGTTTTAAGTGTGACCTGCAAGAATATAAAGCCAGGAAGTCATGAATTTAAATTCATTGTATTTCACATAAATGCTTCAGGATGTGAAAAATAACAATGGCTTATGAATTACCACTGCTATCGTCCTTTGAAAGATGACAACTATGACAAAAAAAAAAAAGCTTTTGGGAATTTATATATAGATAAACAGTCTGGGGTTTGATTTATAGTATTTTGGCCAAAGAACAGTATGAATTATATTTATAACACTGCCTTTCCGGTTTACAAAATGTCCTTCTTTATTGCTATTTCCAAATGTACATTTTTTTAAACTCTGAAGCATATGCTACTTTCTATTGTTAGTCTACAATACTTTCTATTTTACAGCCTGACACTGTAGATGTCTACGTTTGGAAGCCAAACTGTAAGTTTTTTTTTCTAGACCTTTTAAAAAATAATATTCTCTGAGTAGAATTTGATATGTTTTCCCCTCATTATTTTATAGTATAGTAAAATGTACCATTATAGAACTTTTTGGTAGCTTGCAAATCCCCGTGTAAGCAAAAGACCCAGTACAAGCACCATGTGCTTTTAAACATAGTTCTTTGTTAGTATTTCATCCTTCTTTTTTCATAAACATAGAGGCTCAGAATATCTATTATAGACATTTGTTTGACATTTTGATATTTTAGCAATAATTTAACCTTGATTTATAGTTCTGCCTAACTCCCGCTTTCTGTTTAATGCATCAATTTGAAGACAGGAGAACTAGAGTTTCCAGAAATGTTCTTTTGCTTTGTTTTAATCCCACAAGACTTACGTGCAGTTGCTATCCAAAAGATGAGCATATCTCTAACCATATTCTGCTTTATCAGGAGTGATATTAAGGTGAAGACAGAAAACAGTATTTGCGACCAAATAAAACACCAGTATCCTGATTTTGTGGTGGAGGTAGAGGAGGTATAGAGAAGGACAGCTACACAATGGTAGTCAAGAGGTAGTAGCTGCCTTAAGATGAGGGCTTAAAAATGCTGGAATGTCTTGGAGAGGAATAGGCTGAGAAGGAATATGGCTAAGATTTACAAAATCATGAAAGCAGTAGTTAAGCTGAACATGAACAGTTATTCACTAAAGGGCACTCAGTGAAACGTGAAAGACATCACTTTCAGATGTATAAAGAAGGTACTTTTTTACACAGTAGTTAGGGAGCATCAGAAACACAATGAAGAGAAAAGTGAGGAGGTAGGAAAGGCTACGGAAAAAGATACATCCAAAAAGGGATTAGACATATTCCTGGAGGACAGCTCCAAATCAAATTCCAAGCAGATTGTATTGGGCTTGCGTGGCAGGTTTTGGCAGCAGGTGGACTGCAGGGGTTGTGTCTGTAAAAAAAACCAGGAGCTGCCCCTGTGTTTAACAGAAACAATCCCAGCTGACTTCAAGACATGCCACTGGCTAAAAGGTAGACAAACTGTAACTCTGGCAGAACCTCTGTGACAATACATTTAAGAAGGGGTGAAAAATACTGGGTTGCAGCTGTGTGAGAGAGGAGTGAGAAAAATGAGGCAGAGGAAAAACCCTGCAGACGTGAAGGCCAGTGAAGAAGGAGGGGGAGGAGGTGTTCCAGGCACCAAAGCAGAAATTCCCCTGCGACCCATGGAGAAGGCAATGGTGAAGCAGGCTGTTTATCTGCAGCCCTTGGAAAGGAGCACAGCAAAGCAGATATCCACCCTGCAGCCCATGGAGGTCCTCATGATGCAGAAGGTGGATGTGCCCTGAAGAAAGTTGCAGCCCATGGAGAGCTGACAGAGTATGTTTCCTGGCAGGATCTGTAACCCATAGGAGCAGTTCTTGAAGGACTTTACCCCATGGGAGGGACTCCACACTGGAGCAGAGGAACAGCATGAGGAGAAAGGGGCAGCAAAGACGAAGAATTATGAATTGACCACAACCCCATTTCCCATTCCCCTGCACCATTCAGGAATGGTGAGAAGTTAGAAGAGTCATGAGTGAAATGGGACCTGTGGAAATGGGAGGGATCAGGAAGAAGGTGTTTCTAGTTTTGTTCTTATTTCTCACTGTCTTCCTTTCTTTTTAATTGGTAATAAATTAAATTAATCTTCCCTGAGTCGATTCATGTTTTTCTGTGACTGTAATTGGTGAGTGATCTTCTTGTCTTTGTCTTGATCCATGAGCTTTTTTATCTTATTTTCTCTGCCTTTCTTGCTGAGAAGGGAGAGTGAGAGAGCAGCTTGATGGACACCTGGAAGGCAGACAAGGTTAAACTACCACAAGGACTATGCAGGGATATACTGTGTAATGCCCATATTACAAGAATTCTGGATAGTTGAGAAATACAAAGGGGATGGGCCAAGCAATTTTCTTGGCTCATATTCTTTGCTGGTTATGAAACGAAGCTGTCTTGTGCATCTATGGTATGAGGTCAGAAAAACATAGATACCGACAAAGATTAGAGGTTGAGATAGATAGATAGAAAGAAAGAAAGAAAGAAAGAAAGAAAGAAAGAAAGAAAGAAAGAAAGAAAGAAAGAAAGAAAGAATAAATCCCACATAGTCAGAACTTACGCTTCTGGTAGTATTTTCAGTATGGTAAATACAAAAGCTTGCAAACCTATGCAGCTTATTAACAATTCCTGGCACCAGATGTCAGGAGGTACAATCAGTCATTATTTCACACATTACCTTACCTGAACAAAGTGGCAAAAAACGCTTGCTCTGCTTGACTTGGAATTAAATGAGGTAAGACTCGTAGAGGTAATATATTTCATTTGACTGATATAACTGAGAAAAACAGGAAAACTTTTGGACACCAAAATGTTTCTATGGCTCTGTGACAGAATTTAAGTGGACTGCATTGTCTCCTCTTTTCATATTGTCACCTGCTTCACTGCATGATCTCATGTCAAGAGATATAATCTCAGGAATCACAGCTCTTTCTATTTGTGAAAGGAGTGCATTTATTTCTAAGTGCTACAGTACTATTCCAACATGTTCTGAGGCATGACCAGAAGAGAAGAAAAATTAACACATTCATTTCACTTTTTCCTCCTTAATGTAGAGTGTTAGGAAATTAATGCAATTAATGCAATTAATTTTTTTTTTTTTAAATTTTAGTATCTTTAATGTGTTGAAGATTAAGGACAACAGTTCTGAATGCTCACAAACCATGAGAAAGTTCAAACCTGGATTTTGCATCATAGTCAAAAGGAAATTAGAAATTCCCTTCTTGTTCTTGTAATAAGGACCTATCACAAAGCAGTGAATTAAACTGGTGAAAAAAGTATAGTGTATTATGATTTTTAAAACAAAGTTTATAGTCATGTTCTATCTTTCCAAACTAAACTTGAAGAAAATATCACATGAGTTTAATACAAAAATCAATAACAAAAATCAGTTGATCTCAAATTTATTACCAGGGTGCTCTTATATCATAGGCTCAGATTAACCAGTTACCATCAAGAGCAATTCACTGGCTCCTCATTACCTTTGTAAATAAAGATATGGTGCTAAGAGAAGCAAGTACTGAATGTTCTACTATGTTGATTTTCTTTCATAATTTTTCATTTCTCTAAATGAAAACAGAGTTGAATATCCACTCATCCAAGTTTGGCTTATCAGCAAAACAAGCAAGCAATCAACCAACCAAAATGCATGCTGAGATAAAATCCAGCTGAAATTTTGATATGTTTGGCTGCTCAAATTTCTCTTATAATCGAGAGAGTGCTTCTTGTTCATCAGCCTCAGGTTACAAGCGGCATTGTCATTCTGATGGGTCATCAGGAACTGCTTAGATATTTTACTAGAATTAAAAAAATAAAACAAAAAAAACAACAAACAAAACCAAAAATTCAACAACCCCACTCCCTCTCCCTTCCCAAACCTCCTAACAAGCAGCAAATGAAGACAAATACGGAAATCATGTTCTATGGATGTGACAAAAAAAGATCAATGAGTCCTCCTTCATAGGTACATACTGTACTTGCAGGTCAGGTCTACCTGGATTTTTCACTGTTTATGCAAAGGAAAGGTCCTGTAAGTCAGATTGATGTATGTAAAAAGAAGAGTGGCTGCAACTCTAACACAGGTGGGAAGGAAATTGAGCATTGTGATCACCTCATACGAGAGGGAGTTCTGTCCCTGTGTCAGGTGTGACTATAGGAGTATGGGCCCATCAGATCCTTTGAGGTCTCTTAAGGCTGTACCTGGGAAGAATCATACAACTCTGTGCAACAATACCTTGTTACCTTTTATATACTACTTACAGGTGATTGTCAGACTAATTAGTTTCATCTAATTCATAGAACTGACAATCCAGGGAAAACTGCAATGCTGCAGGACCCACCAGTACCAAGGCACAGAAATGAAAAATGGGAGCTCAGAGAGGGAGAAAATTCCTTGTTAGTCTCAACTAAAACACCATTTATGTGTGTATGGGAGAATCCGTTTCCTCTTGATATTTGTTTTGTAAATCAGATCGAGGTCCTCATCTACACATCACTTATCCTTTAAAGCATAGTAACTTTGAATATTATTAAACAAAAAATTCTGTCTGTAGTAAATACAGACTTAATGAAAGTATAGAAGAATGCTGCATTCATTTTTTTCTTTTATTTTTCTTTATTTTTGAGAGTTTACTGTAACTTTAGATCCCAGAGCACAGAATAAAGGCAAAAAAGCATCTGCTTCATGGTCTCATTTGCATAGTACATCGTATAATGGATATTTTAAAAACAGAAAATTTCTCAGGAGGGCTTCGAATGAGAGCTTTACAGCATCTCCACAATGGTGAAAATAATGCAAATCAATTTATATTAAAATCAGTAAAGCATGAAAAATGTTTGTATGTTTGGTTCAGCTATGCATTAAACAATGGATATGTTTTTTGAAATGTATCCAAATTTAATAACTTCTTAATTTATGAATTGAGCTGTAAATTAAAAAAAACAAAATCTCTCATAAGATTTGCATTTCTGACAGTGGTTTCATCACACTTGGTAGTCTGACAGCACTTTCTTTCCCTATAATTTTTCGCTGTTCTGAATCATGAACAAATGCAGCCAGTGCAAGTAAATACACATATGGGAGAGTTGGGGTGGGGAGGAAGTAGAAAGAAAAAAAAAATCCCACAACACTCTAAAAATATTTACTAAGCCAATCAAATTTCATAAACAAGTCACCTGAAGATTATGAAGAGTTCACATTTCCCCTTTAAGTACAGAAATATACTTTTAAAATGTCTGCTTTATCAGAGATTTTCTATGTAAACTCCTTCAAAAATTCATCCCAAAAATATAATATTTAAGATGAAATAAAATTAATCATCTCAAGCTTTTTCATCAGCAAATGGCTTATGTAGTAATTCATGTTCATCTCTGAAATGATCCAGGTCCTCAACTGATATAATTTAGAGTTACACTTTGAGGTATATCGATTAGTACTGCTTGAAGACCTGGTTCATTGTTTTTAATGCAGGACTGAACAAAGTATACATGAAATATCTGAAGGCTTTTAAATGCCAAAGGGAGTACACACAACTTGCATTTCCTCGAGAAGTCGTTATTGTGGGAGCACTCCAACATCATCAACATCTGTCTTGTTATGTGACAAGACACAAGAAGATTCAATGCAAGTAAACTGTAAATAAAATGTTTTCTGAACAAGTGAAAATTCTTTTTTTAATTTGCCCTTGTCAGCACTTTCAGAAAAAAGTATAAATAAATTCATATTTAAAGCTGATTTCATAAGATGATGCAGTACGTATGAAATACTTGTGTATTAGAAATATAATTTCTAAAAAGATTTATTTGATTTTTCTGGCCTATGGATAACTATTTTTTTTTCATTTTGTGCTAATATAATAAATAATCAACACAAGCTTGGGTACAAATAACAAGGAATATGTTTCTATAACAGCTATGCACATAAGGCATAGGGCCTTAGTGTTAAAATCTGAAAAAATGCTGGAAACTTTAATGTCCACTGTATCATGTTTATGATGCAGTTATATTTAGTATAAACTTCAGTATCTGTGAGCTTCTGTACTATGATGAGAACTGCAGCTCTGGTCATATACTCTGCAGCTCTGGTCATATACTTTTTAAAACATTCATTAATAGATGAACTCCATGGCTGCTAAAATGAAATTCTGCTAAATAATGTCTTCCTTGCTCCATCCTTCCTTGCAAAGTGTAAAATCCTCACATGTGATATCTTAGTCTTCTGGGAAAAGGCAAAATAGACAACACAACAGGGTGTGCTGATGACCTAATTCACCGTCGCTTTCAAGGAATTATTTGTTCAGTACCATTGTTAAAGGATTTCTCTAAAAGTGGTATTCCTTCCAGAATTATCTTTTGAACAGAATAAGAACCATTCACCTCTCTGGCACTAATATGCATAACATACTGAATTATCTCTGTGAAGACAATTCTCAATCATGCATTAAAATAAATTTGAATGTGTTCATTCATACTGAACGATCTGCTGCGGCTTTTTTTTTTTTTTTGCTCTACATTCAGACAATAGACCAGGAACTTTCATGTGTTTCTGTAGTCAGTCTTAGGTGATAATAACAGGTCTTGAAGAGATAATAACATATGCATAACAGCAGAAATTAAGATGTATTTCTTTCTCTTACTTTCAATATAACTGGCTTTTATGCAAAAATATTAGGTTATTTAATAAGTCTTTTTGCATTCTTTGGTTAATCCCTACTTTTGTTTTTATACGCTTAAAGCAACAGTTAATTTTGTAAAAAACCTTTCTTATGTTAAGTTTTGAGTGATGGTTAGGGATTATGTAAGGAACAAGGCGGGGGAGGGGGAATTTGTAAAAAAGATTATCTGTACATTATTATATTCTTACAATTCTTAGAGGTAAGTAAGTACTGAGTACTGCCATGAAGAATTAAAAGTGCTGGGCTTTCCAAGATAAGCTAAAGTGAATATTTAAATATGGAGAGAAAATATAGAAACAAATGGATGCTCACCTCCTGAGCAATTGACAAGTGGACTGACAATGAAGTGTTTTGTATTCTGAACTTTGATATAATTAAAATAAATCTCAACCTTAAGAATATATGTATTTCCATCTGCTTTATTATTAGGTGTGCAATAAATAATTTCACAAGCCTGGACTCTGGTACAACAATGGTACAAGTATTCTTATTCTTTCTTACTTACTAAGCATCTAGAGTCAAAAGGATTTCCACAATATTTGCCAAATTAGAATGCCCAGCATAATTCTGATGATTTCTAAGGGTGACCAAAGGGAAATTACCAAGTAAATGATAAACAGCTTAAGGAACTGAAACATAATAACTGAAACTGAGTGTAAATAATGATAAGGAATACAAAACAAATTATGTAGTAATTAGCGACTTCTGCAAGTATTTAGAATAATTAGATTTTTTGTTATATTGCTTTTAGTTAGAGGCTCAAACTGAAAGTCTAGACTGAACAGGAGCAATTGGAGCAGATGTTCAGTAATCCAGGACTACATCCTAAAGTGAAATGTCCTTGAATTTCAGAGGAATTTAAGTGAAGGTATGAATTCTCTGCTGCAAGGCACATTAGTATCTGTGTCTCCCTACAGCCTACCCCCAAGCATAATTATTTCTTTTGGTTTCTTCTCTAGCATCCAGACAAGTTACTTGATTCTCCACAGTCATTTGAACTCAACTGACACAAAATTAAGTTTCCCTGTACTACGAAACTTGTCAGTTTTCCCTGTGGATCTCTGAGCATTTTTCTAGAGTTCTTGGCCCAGTTCTTCACCAATGTTCATCTAACTCATGTGTCAGTCAGAAGTTTCCTGAATATCCATTTCAGTGTAAGTGAAAGAAGGAATATTTTCAGTGGCACGTTAACTGGGACATCAAATAGAATGTAAGAAGGTCAGATTATTTTTTTTGTTTGTTTTGGACAACACTGAGTAGGAATTAAATGGCCAATTATCAGAAAGAAGAAAGGAAACCTAACTCTTGGTGTACTTTGTTCAACTTCTTTACCTCAAAAAGATTCCAGAAGTTAATTTCACTGAAATATTTTGTCACAGAGCAAGTATTGTTAGCTAAACTTGCAAAGGTCCATTTCAAGAAGTTTAAGTTATGGCACTTAAACTTCATTTTTAAAATGAAGAATTCATATAAAACTCAGAAAAAAAATCTTATCCTGGAAATCAGCTGTCAGGTTTCAAGTCTTTTACAAAACTTTATTTAGCCTTGGTTATCTGGCATAATGCAGTTCAAGATGGTAATCTGATCCACTACCTTTCCTTTGGGATACAGCTACTTTCTAAACTGAAAATTAGAGACCGCATTGGCATCTTAGTTGGATCTGATACTTCTCTACATTATTAGAGAGGATAAAGAAAGTAGGCCATCCGTAATAATTTCCAATAATAAAGCACAGGAAAGAAAGCATTAATTGTCCAGGTGTCTCGGCAACACTTTATCCTGTTACCCTGCAGAAGGGCCAGATTTGAGTATTCCCACTTTCGGCTCACAAACAGAACTACATTATTGTCACACTCAGATGTCAACTGCTCCATTCACTTTAAAGGATGAGTGCAAGATGGGAAGAAAACAGGAAAGAAAGGCATTATCATCCAAATTAAAAGTAATTTTCTCCTGTATTTCAGAGGAAGAAGAAACTGTAATGCTTCTAAAATTGGGCATATTTCAATGCCACATTTTGTACAATAAATACCATCATTTTTTGAAATTAGACACTTTTCATTATTCAAAACATATGACAATATATTTTCAAAGTCATGCTGTATTTAAATGTATTATGCATTTAACACAACATTAAACATATTTCTATTGTAGCATGGATTGCAACATTAAAGAAAGTTGAGAACAGATGGAAATGCAACATCATACCCTCAATCTGTAATACATAAGAAATTGATAGCATTGTAGCTGACAAACACAATTTGCTTTACAAACAGAATTTTGAAGGTTAGTGAAGATATAGCATTCCATT
Organism: Tringa tobata; assembly: GCA_033628505.1. NCBI lineage: Eukaryota > Metazoa > Chordata > Aves > Charadriiformes > Scolopacidae > Tringa > Tringa tobata. The sequence goes on along the minus strand of JAHREE010000279.1, from coordinate 18,786,531 downwards.
TAGACACAGCCCAAAGGAAGAAGTGTTGCAGAACTTCACTGGCATGGGTCAGTATCCTGCAGGTTTCTGCCTGGAAGGGAGAATTGTTTTCCAGAGTCCCAGTTCCAGTCCAGCTGGTTAGTAAACAAAGAGGTCAGAATCGTAGTTGTCTTTTTCTTTCTTTAGATATCTATCTGCATTCAGTAGTAGGGTGTATAGTATAATAAGGAGATAAATAGCTACTTGGAGCTGAATTCAGCTACCTAAATATAGGCATCTGTAAACATTTGAGATGCCCTTGTGCATTCTACATGACTCACAGCTGCTTCTTCAAAAGGACATGGGATCCCTCTAATTTTTGTATCGTATCTGGCCATCTCATATGTGTCAGACATCTCAGTCATAATAATACCTATATTCAGGCTACTGAATGTAACCCTAGGTGTCTTAAGAGATCTCTGTATGGCTCTCCAGGCTCCTTAGGCTATCTATCTATCTATCTATCTATCTATCTATCTATCTATCTATCTATCTATCAATCACCTGTATTTTTTTCTTTTCTGGGATTGAATACCTCCCATAAATTCAAGTGTCTAAATCCATGATTTCAATCCTATCCAGTGATATGGGATTTTTGTTCATAATTTCTTGCTATGCTGTCTTTGTACTGAACTAAGACTCAATTCAGATGTCCACAGGCATGGTTTTTTGCACTTCAGTGTGGACAAATACTTGAGCTTATGTGACTGCAAATAAAAAATTTTTAGACATTTATCTGACCTGCAACTTACTGTGGTATAAACAGAAGCTACGTGTTAATCTAAAGACTATTGCAAATAAAGGGGAAAGGCTTTTCCTGTTAAATGTATAAAACAAATCCATGTGAAACATTCCATAATTCATGCACAGCTATGTTGTTATTAAGAGATCAACACAGTTTTACACACAAGGACATAGATACTTTTTAGTTAATATTTATAATGCAAAGTATACATGGCTAGAAGTATCAGAGCATTTATAATAAATATTTTAAAAAAACAAACAAACAAAACAACAAACATGCGTTGTTTTCTCAATTTTTTGTTTAATTTTCACATGCAACTGAATATTTGAACAAGCATACTTCTTATGGTTCCAACTTCTATATATCTTGATTTATTTCTTTTGTTCAGAAAGTTTTGTAAGGTCCTATACAATAAAATGCTATTGTTTGTGAGCTTGTCAATTTAATTCCCCTTCACATATCTGGATTGTTTTTCAAAAGCTTACAAAATGTCCGGATTTGAGGCAAAACAAGACCAATTTTCTTTTCAGTAATTTTACTTTTCACTAAGCCTCTTCTAACTCCCTGAAATTAACAGCATTTTCTTCAGAGAGTGTCTACTTCCAGAGTGATAACGCCTGATATTTATAGTCAATACCAAGGAATAGTGTGCAGAGAGGCTCTTGCTCATACTTATTGCTATAACAAACAAGGTCAGCTAGCTTTATTATGTGCCACATTGGAGGGTTGGAAGCAAAACGGGTCTCACCTGTGGGGAGGAGAGGACAAGGCAGGTGACACAAAACTGGCCAATGGATTATTCCATCCCATCTGTATCATGGTCAGTATAAAAGTTGAGGGATCAAAGGGTTAGCCTTCTTTCTTCAGTGGCTGGCGTATGAGGAAGACTGCCTGTTTATCTGCCTTTGATCCCAATCTATGCATTCCTGAGCCCAGTTCCTGATTTCAGCTCCAGTCCATTGTTAAGTCCAGTCTGGGACTTTCCCAGTGACATGATTATCATCCTGGGAGCTTGATGTGTTTATTGTATATATTTCATTATTTTCTTCTTATTATTAATATTTCATTAAAGCAGTTTTAGTTTTCTTTTCAACCTATAAGTTTCTCTCTTATTTTCTCTCCCTTTTTCTGGTAAAAGAGAGAGTTATTAAAGAGAGCATCTTTCATTTGTTTAGTGGCCAGCCTAGCCCAAACCACATCACAAAAGCAGGGAGTTGCTTCTAACTCACTGGCAGAAGCCACTAAGTGAAAACTCATATAATTAAGTTTGGCATCTGGAACTGATTTCACCTGAAACTGATTTCACCTGGCACAGCCAGAAAACTTTCTTGTATGAGACTCATCTCTGGTAGATTTTTACCTCTACACAACATGATGGGGAATGCTACATTTGATTTTGAACGCTGTTATTCATGGAGTGGGAAAAGGAACACAAGAGCTGAACCAAAATTCTAGGTGGTCTGAAAAGCTTTGCTTATATATGTTCTGAATTCAACAAAAAAAAAAAAAAAAAAAGAAAGGTTTCATTGGAATCTAAAGAGATCACCCACTGCAAATACTTGGGAAAATTTAAGCCAGTAAAAACCATTTAACTGTAATAATATGCATGCCCAATGTCTTTGGAGACATATCTTGTAAACCAGGTTCCCTGAATAGCTGGTACATCGGCTCGTACAATATTCAGCTGATGCTGACAACATTGATAAGATATTCTGTATCCTATATAGAACTTAGAGAGACTTCTCCTCTTTTATATTGGCAGCTGAAGGCCAAGCAGGAGTTCCAGTAAAAATATAAGTAATTAATACTTTAATTTTGTCACACTCTGTAGAATACAGATAGTGGGGAAAAAAAACCAAAACAAAACCAAAACCACCACCAACACTGAAAACCAATCAAAACAAACCCAACACACCTTATTGATTTCAACATAAATGATTAGTAAATGAGAAAAGGGAACAACAAAACTAGACACACGCAATTTCAATATTGTATATAACCAGGGGATATCATGCTGAAATTCAGCAAAATGCTATCAGAAGTTTATTAAGCCATAAACTCTTAAGTAACCTTAGGTGACATGACATAGGTTGAATTTCTGTATAGGATTTACTGTTTGTGAAATCAAGCACAATAAAAACCTCCAAGCTGTTGCTTATAATGCAACATCTAGAGGAATGCAGGCTTTATACACCTGTCCCTGGAAAACAGGCAGTGATTAATTCTGTTAGTGAATAACCTAACAGCCATGTTTCTTAATATATCCACAGAAAACTTGACCAGTTTCAGTTTTTGACTAAAATTAAAAAGTACTCCATACCTTGGATGCAGTCCTACCTCCATTCTTATGAATAGGAATTTGTCATTGATTTCCCTTTGAGTCAACACTATAAACAACGTCATTGGATATAACTTCTTCCATACAAATTGAATATTGGATGACATTTTAGCATTTTTTTGCCTTTTTAACTACAGTGGAACAAAGAGGAAGCAAGTAATAAAAATAGTTGAGAAATGAAAAATAAAATAGTCATAAGAGTTTTAATGCATCATTATAAGGTTTGTGGAGTTATTTCAAAGACCATAAAAGCAGAGAATTTTCCCAGACCAAAACTGAGAAGTAATTCTGAAAGGAAAGATAAACCAGTCTTAGATAAAGAAACAAGAAAGTTTAAGTGTAAAAGTAAGGGTATAAACAGATGAGGACAGGAGATAAAATAGTTGATGTTTTATTGCTGAATAAAAGAGGATCAAAGTCACCAATAGTTGCTTGATCACCCATATTTCTTAATGGTAGTTCTCTCTTGATTTGTCTTTGCCCTGGAAAAACCTGCTGTAGAAAGAAGTAGACATAAAGCAACCGAAGTCAAACGTTTCCACGTCACTTGGTTAGTTTTAACTCTTATTTTTGTAAATTTTTCATAATATTTAGGCTTTATATGGGGCTACATACCTGCAGAGCTGGGCAAAAGATAAGGAAAGATCATTTTACCCTGGGGGGAGATCTTTGCCAATGACAGAACTGGTGTCTAGCAAAATACTTACAGAAACACGAGACTCTAACGTCTCCTACTTTAGCTGTTCATTACAAGGTCTTATTGGCATTATGGATCATAAATCATTGTGCTAAAGAGTCTTGGTTTATTTATTCTGAAACAATGGAAGTCCTTGTTCTTTCAATGATCAGGAAGTATGGGGAAACTGAAAAAAAAAAAGTGGAGAATGAATGGTCAATGGCTTAATGCCTAGATGGAAATCAGTGACAAGTGTTGTCCCTCAGGGCTCATATTGGGACCAGTACTGTTTCATATCTTCATCAATGACATAGACAGTTGGATTGAGTGCACCCTCAGCAAGTTTGTGGATGACACCAGGTTGACTGGTGTGGCTGACACACATGAGGGACGGGATGCTATCCAGAGAGACCTGGACAAGCTTGAAAAGTGGGCCCATGTGTACCTTATGAGATTCAACAAGGCCATGTGCAGGGTCCTGCACCTAGGTCAGGCCAGCAACCTACAGTATCAGTAGGGGATGGGAATGAACAGATTGAAAGCAGCCCTGTTGAGAAGATCTTGGGGGTACTGCTGGACATGAGCCAACAGTATGTACTCGCAGCACAGAAAGTTGATCATATCCTGGGCTGCATCAAAAGAAGCATGGCCAGCAGGTCGAGGGGGGTGATTCTGCCCCTCTGCCACTCTGGTGAGACCCCACCTGGGGTGTTGTATCCAGCTTTTGGCTCCTCAGCACAGGTCCTCAGATCCTGTTGGCATAAGTCCAGGGGAATGCCACATAAATGATCAGAGGACTGGAACACCTCTTTTAGGAAGAATGGATGAGAGAGTTGGGATTGTTCAGCTAGAAGAGAAAGCTTCAGAGAGACCTCATAGAATCCCTTCAGCAATTAAAGGGGGTTTATAAGAAATATGGGGACAAACTTTTTAGCAAGGCTTGTTGCGATAGGACAAGGGGTAACGGCTTTAAACTGAAACAGGGTTGATTCAGAGTACATATAAGGAAGAACTTTTTTACAATGTAGGTGGTGAACATTGGAAGAAGTTGCCCAGAAAGGTGGCATATGCCCCATCCCTGGAAACATTCAAGATTAGGGTGGGTGGGGTGCTGAGCAACCTGATCTAGTTGAAGATGTCCCTGCTCATTGCAGGGGAGGTTGGTCTAGATGACCTTTCAAGGATTCTTCCAACCCAATCTATTCTATGATTCTATAATTCTGTGATTCTGTGATTCTATGATTCTTTACGTTATTCAGGAGTTCTGCATTTATTTCTTTGAAATTGTGGAAGATACTAAGAATCCTTTTTTTTTTTTTTGCTGTCTTAGATGTCAGAGGTATCATAAATACCAAGTTAAGAGGCAAAAAAGTATGAACTAATAATATACATCCATTTAAAGGGGGCTTGAGGGAACAGCACTGTTTTTGATAGAAGCTAAGTAAGACTGAAGCTGCCTGGAGCTCTTTGCTTATCTTCAATCAGATTCCTTGAAGCAAGCTAACCACAGAGTCATACATATTCTATGTACATAACTTTGTGCTTGATTTGCCATGGTTGGGCTGTATTGAAGGGGAAAGGAACAGTTCCAAAATGGCTTGCACCTGATTTCTGAATAGAATTTGAACATCTTCTGCTAGTTGTGGCAGACTATTTTGTGCAAAGACTCTAGTTTCTTCCATAGATTCTTATATTCCTTATATCTACCTCTTTCTACAAGGTTTGCAAAATGTCATTGATTTATACATGACTGAGGATTTGTTGAACCTCTGGCATGATTCCTCCCTTAGAAGCTCCTGTCTCATGACCCTTTAAAGGGAGGCAAAATGAATCTACATGATCATCTACTCCTACTCACTGGTTATCTGAGAAAATCACTATTAGACTCATAGAAACCCACAGGGTTTTCCACTGGATTATCATGTAAGCCTTGCAAAGTTATCCTTTGTTCTCCCAATTTGTAGTAACATCTGAAACAGTAAAATAAGTCAGGATCAGAAACTTTCCTCCATATTGTTTAGTTTACAATACAATCTAAATATAATGTCATCTTATTTTAGTCTATCCTTGCTTTGCATTCTCTATGATAATTTTGGAGTGTGATTTTTTTCTGTTCTCATTACAGGTTTTATTATTATCATTATTTCCTGGATAGAGGGACACAGTGTTTTACTAGTGTAAATGAAATGCATCATATATTTTTATCATTGATATTAAGTGAAAAGTATAAAATAGTACCAGAACATTTTGCTCAATGCCCAAGCCTCTGTCTTGCAGGAAATAATTTGTTCTCTTATCATCCCCATCTGTCACATTCTCAACATTTCAGCCCCAGTTTTCTTAGTTGTGGCATCCCCATTCAGTTCAGCTGTAATAAACAATAGTAAATAAAATAGAAATAGGAAATGTTTGTAAACTTTAATCATTTTGAAAGACTAGACTGATGAAAAATTTGTCTGTCCAAGTTCAAATGGTTGGACGGTTGGACTAGATGATCTTAAAGTTCCCTTCCAACCTAGAGGATTCTATGATTCTATGAAATTTAGGCTACAATAACCTTTGACCTGAAAATGCTTTTATTCATATTTTTCACAGGATTAAGCAGACACAAAATTGTCTAGAAACCAATTATATGTCCTAAAGTTCTTGGTTAAGACTTGGTCCTAACAAGGTGAGTCTTAACACCTTAACACAGGATGTCTTGATTAAAAGATCAGTAAATAGTAAATATATTTGCTTTTTCATAATTTTGCTTTGTTTTAAAAAGATATGCAGACCCTCAGCTTGAATATTCTGTGGCTGTTTAATCAGCTTATGCCTGCAACTCTAATTTCAATGTGAATTTTGGGAAGAGTTAAGTGAAAATAAACTCTAGTCCTTGAACTGATAGGATTAAGATCCCTAATGTAGACACTTACATATTGGTGAATACATGTGACATTTAATTTAACACCGAAATGTCACATGACTTCTGAGACATCTCCGCAGAGCTGACAAGTATGACCTATGGTAGGTCTCTGCCATTGCAGAGCATCATCTGTAGGCATTATGTCTTTGGGCATCTAAATTAATATCATGTGTAAACACCCGAATCGAGCTCTACATTGACTATCTGAGCTAGGGAAAGACCCAGTTGCCCATTAATAAATTTCTCATACAATTTTAGGTACCCTTAGACACCCAGCTACTGGATCTGACAGTTTACAAGTCTCTTCTAGGTCGATATCTGACAGCTCCATGCTACTGTTTTGAATAACTTATTGATTATCTCTAGTAATAATATTTGGCATTTCAAATGTCTACCAGCGTCCTGGTAGACAGCAAAATGACAATGAGCAAGCAGTGTGCTCTTGTGGCCAGGAAGGCCAACGGAATCCTGGGCTGCATAGGGAAGAGCGTGGCTAGTAGGTTGAGGGAAGTCATTCTCCCCCTCTACTCTGCGCTGGTGAGGCCACAACTGGAATACTGCATCCAGTCCTGGGCTCCCCAGTTCAAGAGGGACAGGGAGCTACTGGAAAGAGTCCAGTGAAGGACAACGAAGATGATTCAAGGATTGGAGCATATTCCTTACGAAGAAAGACTGAGAGAACTGGGAGTCTTTAGCCTGGAGAAGAGAAGGCTGAGGGGAGACCTTATCAATGCTTACAAGTATCTAAAGGGTGGTTTGAAGGAGGAGGGAGCCAGACTCTTTTCAGAGGTTGCCAGTGAGAGGACGAGGGGTAACGGGCATAAGTTGGAACACAGAAGGTTCCACTCAAACATGAGAGTGTTTGAGAAACTTCTTCACAGTGAGGGTGACAGAACCCTGGAACAGGCTGCCCAGGGAGATCGTGGAGTCCCCTTCTTTGGAGATTTTCAAGACCCGCCTGGATGCCGTCCTGAGTAACATGCTCTAGCTCTGGGCAATCCTGCTTCAGCAGGAAAGTTGGACTAGATGATCTCTATGGTCCCTTCCAACTCTAAAAATTCAGTGAAAATTCAGTGAAATGGCACAACATTTGAATATCTAGACAATTTAATTAAGTGTACAATCTGGAGAGGCTTTCCACTCACTCTAAAACGTATGTTTGTATTTTAACAGCTGACTGAAAGACAGCAATCAGTTACCTAAACATCCATGCCTACTACCTCTCCTAACACTGTGGGGCATTCTGCCTGGACTCTAGCTGCCGCTGTAGAAGAACACAAGTTTATCACAAACCGGTTTTGTATTAACTTGTGTGGATGCCTTGGATATCCTGTGGCATCCTACCCTGAGGCTGTAGTAAGTGTGTAGGAGTGAAAACCTGAATTGAGCACCAGTTCTCTGTTGAGTATACTTGTAGACACTGAGCTCATCTATGAACACCTCTATTTAAGAGTCTACATCTGAATGGGGATGCCTCCCTGTAGTTCTACCATTGGATATGGAAATCCAGAAATGACTTAATTTTTCCTCTGATACCTCAGACTGAATTGACAAGGCAGTTAAAAATAAAAGTTCAAGAATTCATCAATAGCAGGGGAGCACTGTTAACCTAAAATGCTCAGAAATCAGCTGTACATTGTACTTTGTGGAGAGGCACAAACTTAGTTCAGCTTATAGTGATGCTGCATTGCTCACATGGCACAACAGAGTAACACTGAGAATTGGTGGTTTAGATCTGAAAGTAGTACAATGCTGGGGGCAAGGCACAGGAGCTCATAATCCAAGCATTTAATAGCACTTTTGGCTATACTCTTTTCAATTCTAGAATTACATCTGGGAGATCTATCTTAGGAGTCAATAAGTCCCCTATATATCTCTTACAGGTGGACAAAGTGAAGGACAGGAATGTGTTGGCTACAATAACGTTCTTGAATTTTACAGTATCTTTGAAAATCAGTCAAGTTGAAAGCCAGCAGTGAAAATATTCTTGCATCATACAGATGGTTTTGTTTTTTGTTTTTGAAAATATGTGAATAAAAACTATTTATTATCCTTTGATCTTATAGTGAAGTAAAAGGTGCTAGATATCTAACTGTATATTTTGTTTTCTCTTCTATTCAGTCCTTCTTTGTAATGACTTCTAGAAAAAATTACTGTTTACAGAACATATAAAAATATTTTTTCATGCAGGATTAAAACTTAGACTTTGAGTTTAAACTGTTGATAGTATTTCCAACATTTTCAAATCATTGATTTCAAAACAGAGATTTCTAACTGTTGTCCTCTACACTGTGGTTACTTGGTAAATTAGATTTATATTAGAAGAGGTTTAAATTAGAAGAGAGGATTTAGTAGCAAATGATACCTTCGAATGCTCATGAGAAATTAAATATTGTGGAGAGGCTATAATTTGACCAAAAAAACCCCACAAAACCTGAGAAATATCCTCTTTATGGGATCTGACTAAACCTTAAAATGAAAGTGCTGGTTTTCTGGTTGCTTCTTGGTTTTTTTCCCCTTAACTCTTGAGAATGGAGCTGAACAATATGGTACAATACAGCTCACTTCTCCATTTTCTGATCAATGCTTATAAATACTTAAAAGGTGGGTGTCAAGAGGATGGGGCTGGTCTTTTTTTCAGTGGTGCCCAGTGACAGGACAAGAGAAAATGGGCACAAACTTGAACATAAGAAGTTCCACCTAAACATGAGGAGGAACTTCTTTACTTTGGGGGTGGCAGAGCACTGGAATAGGCTGCCCAGGGTGGTGGTGGAGTCTCCTTTTCTGGAGACATTCAAAACCCACCTGGTTATGTTCCTGTGCAACTTGCTCTAGGTGGACCTGCTTTGGCAGGGGGGTTGGACTATATGATCTTCAGATGTCCCTTCCACCCCCATGCGATTCTGTGATTCTGTGATACGTTGTCATGAAGAGTTTTATATTTTGTACACCACCTATCCAGGAGGGAAAAACTACTTTGTTGAATCTTGTGAAATTCATGAGGCTTTTTATGACTTGAGAAACTGTTTTTCATCTGCATCACACTCTGTTGCCTCCATTGAAGAGAGTTTGAAAACTTTCCGGCTCTTCATATAAAATGCAGTTCCACTTCCAAACTCTTCTTCATCTGAAAACTTCCTCTGGAAAAAAATTTCTCCTGTTCATTGAAAGAAAAGCCAATTTTAAATACTTAAATCTAGCATTTCTGGCATCTTTTTTGTTACCCATGAAGAAGGCTAACTAAATATATAATGTGTATATAATATTATCATGCAAATTCTTACTAAAGAAACATCTGTATCAAGAAGGTTGAATTTCTGTAGTGCTTAGAGACTATTTCTAGTAGGCAATTGATTTCATAAGACAATCCCCCCACGACTTTTCAGTTCAATATTTTTTACCATAATACTTATTCTAATCGTATGGTGAAATTACTTCATTGTTAAGATGGATATTTTTCTAGTAAAGAGAATTTCTGTTCTTTGTATTCATACTTTTTCAGTAGTTTCATATTAGGGAAAAAAAAAACAAAACCAAACCCTACTTATGTGTTTTATACATCAGAATTACTTAGGCATATGGTAACCATAACTGTTGGAAATGATGTGTTATTCTCCAGATGAAGTTTATCTGTCTTTGAGACTACGGAATTTCTACTGCATTTTTCATTTATATTGAGGCTATTTTTGTGTAATTTCTGTGTTCATAGATGGCTTTGTTGTTACTTGTCACATTTGTTTGGTGTTCACTGATTAGAACAAAACCATATTATTTGGAGTTTTTCTCCAATTGCTCAATTGCTGTACAGAGTCAAGTTCTTCCTCTGGCCCTGTGTATTCTGAATTGTTTATTACTAAGGGATTCAAAAGGTAAGCAGGCCAGTTTTTCCCGCCTCCTTATTCCACAATTTATCCCAAAATATTTTCTCCAGAAAGTATACATTTTTGTTTGACTTTTGTCAGGCTAGAAATCAAAATACATCTAATCAGCCGCAGAAGTGCTTCAGCAAGTTTATGTAAATGACACTGTCAACCACTATAAGTGTACATTACATACCAATAAGCTTTATAATTAGATGAAAGTGTCTTGAAAGAGATTCTTGTAAATCTTTGTCATATAACTGCTTGTGTCAGGGATGATGGTACTAAAGTCCTGGCTTCCTTAGTGAGAGGAGGACAATACAGTGAAAAGCTTACCAGGCTGCAATTTTATTTTCTGCTTTCCTGTGGTTTCAGAACTGCATGTTTTGAACCACTTTAATAATTTCAGACACAGAGTGGCATTCATCTCAATCTTAACTATTGGGTAGACATCTACACAAGATCTGGTTGGCCAGACTTCCTTTATAATTAATAGAAAAATAAGGTACTCCTTGAACCTAAACAAATTATTTAACATATCTGTTTTAAGATGAGATGAATCACTCAGATATGCATATCTACATATATGCTATTCTTGTTTACTCATGTTCTGAGTTCTCCTAGGTACTTACTCTTTTTTTCTGCATATCAGACGTTTGGTGGGTTAACTCATCGCAACCTAAGACAGGCCAACTGAGATGTGAATGTGAATCAGATTTCTCTATCCTTTTGTGACAGCCTGACACAACCTCACACACACTTCAGATGTATTGCTAGCAGTCCCAGCACCATCTGGAGTGACTCTTTCCACTGCTAATCCAACATGACAGCTGTCTGACTGGTGTCTATGACAGCATTGGTGATGTCAGAAACAAATAATACTTGACTCTTTCTGGTAGATTAAATTTCTTGCTTTAAAATACATCTTTGCCACTAGAATTGTTTTGCTGAACTGCATACAAGTTCAACAGTTCCTCTATGACGTCTGGCACCTTTATAGCTGTTACTGTGATCATAAAGTTGGCTGCTATGTGCTGCTTTTACTTCCTGCGGTCAGTCTTAATGTATTGCACAGTGTGCAGGGAAAAGGATAAGAATAGGCAGTATGTGATTGCAGAGTAAATAGGTAAAATATTTATTGATCCCAGAGGCTTGGATTTTAGAGCACTTGAACAGGCAACCAGTAGAAAAAGAAAATTAATTTTATAAACAGCAGAAGTATTTAACTGCTGTCTACTATCGTGACCTAGGAGTACTAAGCCTTGAACGCAGACAGAGCTCTCAACCACTTGTCGTTGATGTCATTGTATATCCACTTTCTCACTTTCATTTTTAATTTAAAATCTTTTGTCTTCAGAGGCCTATAAACACATTACAGCTTATGATTAGCAAAGTGCCTTTTATTTCTATTCATGACACTTTGCTTGCTGCAATCAAAGAAACCTCATGATATCCTTTAATATAATTATGGGATACGGTACATATGCCCTTGTGGTATTGTTCAGTTTCTCCAAATACCAGCCAACGTGCAGCTACCTAGTACTTGTCTCCATCCATTTATTTGAATATAGTACTGTGACACTTCAGTCAGTTGCTATTTTAGACTCTGAGAGAAGTTTCATGCCAAAAGTGGCACCTCCAGTGTAAAAAAACCCATTTGCTTCTACAAGGAATTGTACTGATTTCTGGTGACAGTTGTATACCCAAATGGACTTGGAAGTCACTCAGAAGACTTGATAACAAATAAAAGACAATGTCGAGAGATGCCTTACTTGGCAGAACACGTGGACAGTCAATATTTAGGATAATGGTAAAACTTGATTTTACTTGTGAAAGCTCTATTTGTCTACCAATAATAACATTTCATTCATTCTTTTCTGTGGTAGTACTGCTAAGATTGTACTTATCACATCTATTATTGATTATGTTTGTAGCAAGGGATTTATATTTGTCTATCATTGATTGTAAAATCAGCTCTTTTTTTGTATCTCGACAAACATTGCTAATCTATTTCCTGGAGCATGATTACTGGTTAAAATACTCCTTTTATCCTGTTCTTCTACAGTCCCTTGCAAATACAAACAAATACACTGTTTATTTTAATCTATATTTTAAAGGATAACTGAGTCACTTACCCATTACTGAAAACTATAAATAAAATGTCAAGATACTTGGGATAGGGAGAAGAACCTTAAGTGGGTGTATGGGTAGGAATGCTAAATCATATGAGTAGCACAGAGACAGACTGAGAGAAGTCGCATCTGCAAGCTCAGCAGAATATTCCAACAGACTATGATAACCAAAATCACATTCATCGTATCCTGATAATGTTTCTTTATTGTTTGTAAGATATCTGTAGTAGGATAGACTCAAAGATTATTTCTGACTTAAGAGGTTCTAATTCTGCAGACTGTTGGGACCTAAAAAAATATTTTTCAACAGTGTTACTCTGAGTTCATTCTGTTCTTCTGCTATTTCCTATGCATTTGCTGCAGGATGCTGCCAGAGGTAGACCCTGGGGCAATTTTGTCTAAACTAGTATGTCTGTTCTTATTTGTAATTCGTATGGACCAGATTCTTGAAGATGCAATACTATAGCATAGCATTCTACAGTATGCCCATCAGGGATATAAGGAAAAGGCAAACACCAGTTCCACCACTCTTTCCTCAACAGTATGACCAACAATATTCAGTCTCTCAGTGGAATCAATGTCGAAAACACTGAGCAATGATTCACAGAATTGTTCCTGATGATTTTGACCTAGTTTTTGAGTATCCTGTTTCTTATACAAAGAAACACAGAGCCTGCCAGATGGCAACATATAATAAAAAATGACAACAACAATAAACCCAGCATACACTAATTATATCTGTAACAATTTTAAAATCGGGTCATTTATCCAAACTGCAAAGGCATGCTCAGCAGCTTTTACCAGCAGTCTTGGTGCTGCTATACTGAAATTAAAGCTGAAAAAGACTCAACTTAATACAGAAAGCAGCAAAGAAACCAACACAAAAATGAATGAAAACAACAGTATGGAGAGAAATTGCATTTCAAACTGAGTAACAGATTTCAGTCCCTGTTGGAAGTGAAAGGACATGCGACATAGCATGGACTTGAAGGAAAGATGGTGATTACTAACTGGTAGCGTGAGTCAACCTGTATCTTTCACAGTTGGATACTGACATGTATTAAGAACCAAAGAAGCCAACAAATGAGGTAGTGAGAAAAAACAACAACCACCAAAAACCAACACACACCCCCCTCCAGCCACTGAAAGGAGAATCCATAAATTCCAAGTCCTGTAAAACTCTAGAAAATAAATTCGTAAGGACAAACAGCAAAAGAAAAGATAAAGATCCAATCAGAGAAAATATTAAAAAGGAAAAATGAAAGGAGAATCATTAATAACAAACCAAAATTAACTTTTATATTAGAAATAATAAAAAAAAATAATACCAGGCTATGAAAGATCTTTGTGGAAATTTGTAAAAAAAAAAAAAAAAAATTGGCCAAACAGAAGGAAATTTGATAAAAGGATTATAACTGTGCTAGAACAGATGGGCAGATGGTTTCAAAAAACCTCGACATGTCTTACCTCGTCTCAGCATTGGATTTAGGTGAAACATGAACTACAAAAATTTCACATTGGCAAAGATGGCATAAAGATATCTAAAAAACAATCTCCAATCAAGATACTCCAGCACAACAAGGTGACTGGAAGGCATCAAATCACAGTGAGCATTCGGAAAGCATCGTCTGCTTTTTGTCACTCCAAATCATCCATGAAAAAAGACTAAGATAACAAGCCTGGACACAGGGAGCTGTGACCCTCTAACTCAGTAAATATCATACCATTAGTGCCGTTAAGAGGCCACAGTCCTTGTATTAACTCTGTGAGGCCTCAGGACCAAGCCTAAGTAAGTTTTCTGTGTCTGGGCTTACTTTGCTGTTGGCTGGAGCTTTGTGTTAGCTTGTGTGGCTGCAATAGCAATTGCCTAACAGTCAGGTGATTATTAACAAACTTGGTTTAGTATAAGTGTGCGTGTCTGATGCTATCTCCTTGCTACAATGTTTTTAATGGGTTATAACTAACATATAGTAATACAAACAGGTACTCTGTGTAAAATAAGCTCTCCACAGCCCTAAAACTAAAAGGCAACTTACAGAAGTGCAGGCCTGAGACGACAGCATAGGCCTTGAAAGTGTAGGCATGATACCAGAGGTTCCAGGGCTATAAATTAGCCACTAATAGCCATTTGTCATTAAAGAAATGTAACCTTGGAAGCCAAGTAAAGCCTCTTTTTCAGCAGTAAGATAGTGAACAACCGATCAAGTATGCAAAGTAAGTAAAAAAAGGAACGTGTATACTAAATGCCTAAACAGTGAGGAACTGTGTAGCAATGAAGAAAGATCAAGGAGCGTGGGGTGTTAGTATATGTATACAATTAACCACAAATGAACTTTTGGAAAAGAAGCACTCCCCCATAACATCATGCTCTCCTGGGAAAGGACTGTGAATGCTGACAGCTCCGTGTAACACCCTTTCACACTGACTGAGGACATGAGCCTTAGACTCACAGTGGGTGAGCACAACAGCAGAAAGAAGAGGTAGATACTAGAAACGTGGGCACAGGAGGTCTAACCAGATTGTCAATGAAAGAGGTTTTTGTTTTGTTGTGAATGGTTGTATGTTTGGGATTTTTCTTTCAGCTTAATTTTCATTAATTAGTTTTATCTAATAATTATATCTGGATTAAAGATAAACTGTTGAGATTTCAGCTAGATTAACCATTAATTCTTGTCTTTGAGTATAAGGTATATTTATTTTGTTCACATGAATTTGATAAGTTGCAATGCACTAAATTGATGGAGAATGCGTGCAGCCAAAGCTGTAATTCGGATGCAGTATGTCAAAAACATAAACACAATAGGATCAGATAGGAAATGTTAAAATTACCTAGACTTTCCTGATTAAATTACACTATAAAGCTAAGCCTTTGAACATTCCTTCAATAGTAGAGACTAATGGTGATAATTCTGATAAACATATTATAACATTTACACTCTAGCAGAAAAAAAAAAACAAAACAACATAAAATGTCTGAGTGAGCAAGAATCTTAGAGACGAGAGAACTGAAATAGGTCAGCTGCATCATGAGTAGGTATTGAAGACACTGAGTTAATGCCTAAAGGAAAGATCACTCTCGCTGCTACCTTTTTGACCTCAGTTCTGTGAGTGCTGTGGAAAAATAGCTTCTATTTCTATTGTTTTTCTCTCCATTTTTTTTTTACCCTCTATTTTTTGTTGGGAAGAGAGAAAACCTTACCTTTCACAAAATATTTTTTTTTTTTCGGTGACCAGTTAGCTACCAGAAATGAAAAATTAGTATTAATACTGTATTTTACTGGTTTGGGCCATTGATTTTCCTAATAGCTTGTATGGTGTTATGTTTTGGGTTTGTGACAAAAATAGTGTTGATAACAGGGGCACATTTTACCTATTGCTGAGCAGTGCTTACACAGCATCAAGGTATTTTCTGCTTCTCACACCACCCTGCCAGCAAGTAGGTTGGAGGTGCACAAGAAGTTGGGAGGGGACAGCTGACCCTAGCTGACCAATGGGGTGTCCCATAACATATGATGTCATGCTCAGCAATGAAAGCCAAGAAAAAGGAGGAGGAAGTTATGGTGTTTGTCTTCCCAAGTCACTGTTATGTGTGATGGAGCCCTGTTCTCCTGGAGATGGCTAAACACCTGCCTGCTGATGGGAAGTAGTGAATTAATTCCTTATTTTTCTTTTCTTGCATATGTACCTTTTTCCCTACCTATTAAACTGTCTTTATGTCAGCCCATGAGTTTTTGTACTTTTGCCTCTCCAATTGTCTCCCCCGTTCCACTGTGGGGGAGTGAGTAAGCAACTGTGTGGCGTTTAGCTGCCTACTGGTGTTAAACCACAACAGTTTGCTTGTGGGCAACAGATATTGCTTGTGGGCTATGTGCTTTAATTTTTCTTGTGATAGTTCCATACCATTCCTCTCCACTGGGAGACGAAAGGTAAATGTTAAAATGTACTGAATTCCACATAGATCATTTGACAGTATCTAACTTTTAACAACACCACACAAACACCCCTATACACACTCATTAATCTTGAACTGGTCACCTAAAAAAAAAAAAAAAATAAATACTCCTATTGTCATTTGTTCTCCTTTTAGTTATCCTTCTAAATAACACTATGTACTGTGAGATAGAAACACTGGAATTATGACAAGATTCAATCAACTTCATATATAAGAAGGATGCAAATCCTTCATGAGAACTAAGCTCTTTTAGCCACCTGTGCATTTTCTTCCTGCTTAATCTCTGAAAATTTAAAGCATTACAGTACCATGATCAGACGGAAGTTTGGAAAAAAACTGTGATGTTATTTAAGTAGAAAGAGTCAATAGACTCCTTTTCCTCTTTTCATATTGCAAACACCTTTTGTACAATGCACCTGGGCTTGTGAATTATTAGCCGCTGAGGAATCCAAATAATTTTTGTTAGGTAAATATTTGCAAAGTGAATATGAATAGTATCAGCATGAATTAACCTGTCAATAACACTATTTGTATTGCCCCTTTTTAGTTGTGACAAAAGGCAAGAAGGAACTTTTATGTTTAACTGCTGCAAGTGGAGATTGGAATCTAGAGTCTGTCTACAGGTTCTTTACTTCTATTGCTCATGGGAAAAGGTAAGTGCGTGCTTCAAAAACTATCCACGCTGAAGAACAACTAAGAGATTGTGAGTAGAACACACCAGTTTATATTTAAACTATAAAATACAAGAGACTAAGGCTAACTGACATGGTATAACTCATGTCAATCAAATTCCTTCTCTTCATCTCCCAAAACAGTATGACCTTATCCACACCATCAAGAATCCTTGGCCCATATTATGTTCCCAGCACTGCGATGTCTGAGAGACTGTACACAGGCCAAGACTATACAAAGGAGTATGTTAAATTTAAACAGTATAGAAGATTTATTTCATGCTGATGCTCAAGCCTCACTGAACAACTCTTCCTTTTTAACTTAGACAGGTTTGGAACCTGGAATAGATTACAGAGATTTTATCAGCTATGGTTTTTTAACTGTAACCCACCCACCGGCTGTCTCATACCATTTGAGATGCCTTAGGGTACAGTAGCTATGATCCTGGTCCCACATTACTGAGGTCTCCAACAGGGTCTACATCAAATTTGCAACAGTCATATCTGTTAGATGTCTCCACTATCTCCATGGTTAGGTAGATGAATTAACCCTCTCATCTCTATTGACTATGGTGGAAATTTAAACATCTAAATCATTGTCATGGTTTAATCCCAGCCAGCAAATAGAACGATGCAGCCTCTTGCTCACACCCTGCCTCTTTTTCCCTCACACCAATAAGGGTGGGGAGAAAGAGGGGAAAACAACAAAGAAGGGGAAAGGGAGAAAAAAAAAACAAACTCATGGGTTGAGATAAAGACAGTTTAATAGAAACAATAACAGAAAAGGAAAAATAACAACAATAACAACAATAATAATACTGACATGGGTTGCTCTCATTGCCCAGTGAATTGGCACCATCCCAAGCAGTGATTGCAGATTGCCCTCCCAGCTCCCACCTGCTGACTAACTCCCATTTATCTACTGACCATGACGTCTATGGTATGGAATATTCCATTGACCCTTCTATCATTCTGTCTATGCCTCTGTAGGAAGCTGAAAAAAGTACTTGAATAGTGTAAACATTAGAAACAACCAAAAACAAAGGCATTATTGACATTCCTTTCACAGTAATCACTAGAAAGAAAATTAACTCTTTCCCAGATGAAACCAGGACACTCATGACTAGACAGTAACATGGAGGCACTTATGTTTAGATATCTAACCACAAACTGAATTCCAACCACAGTTCTAATTCCTTTTGAGTCAAGTCATTCAAACCTATACATCTTGTGAAACTTCTCCTCCCATCAGATAATATACTTGGTATTTTTATAGTTTGTCAGTCATTTGGAACCCACAGGGTTGACAGAATTGCTTGTGCATGTGTAATTTATTAATTTTGTAATATAGAATTTAATGACTTGTTTATGCTTTTCTTTTTCTATTTACTTGAAGAACAGATGGTGATTTATTGATCACCTCTGACTGCAGGTTGTTATTCTACTCATTGTTCAATTTGAAATCTCACAGTTTATTCAGTGTATGTTATATGAATGCTGCTGTGAAGTGAGAATTTTGCACTAATGCATCATCAAAACACTGCATTGTCTACAAGTATTGACTAGTTTATATTCACAAAAGAAAAATAATGCCATCCCCTTTTGGTAAAGAAAGAACTGAAGCACTAATATGTAAGGTAAAACTATCTGCTGGTTTGAATGACCAATTAAAAATTACATGCTCTGATGGTTTCTGCAGCACATAGCATTATATATTAACTCTGTGTAGAACCTCATTCCTTCAAAACTTAGCTTCCATTGATTTTTCAGTTAGAACTGTAAGTAATCAGCAGTTATGTAGCTCATACCAGTAAGTCAACTGACAGATCCAGGAAATAAGAAATACCATTATTAACAGGTTCTCAAATCTCTTGTAAATAAATGAATTGCTATCAAATAGTAAGCAAAGCACAAGCAGAAAGCATCTGAACAGGGACAGAGGTGGAATTTAGCTATTTAAACCCCAAAACATCTCAGACTACCAATTGTACAAGGTTTTGCAACCTTCTAAGTACCAAATGATGGCAAGGAATTCAAAGGTCAGACAAAGAGTCTCAGAAATTCCTAAAGATAAATACTGTGTTTATTCATTAAAATTTTGAACTTGTAGTGTCTTCTTATTTGATTTGCTGCTGTTTGGGTGTTGTTTGTTTTGTTTGGTGGTTTTTTTTTTGGGGGGGGATTTTTTTCAAAATAGATTAGAAATTCATAACATTTTTGGGGGGAGGTATGTAAATTTATAAGTCCTTTTCCTGGGCCCGTAGCTCTTAATTTCTGTGTACAAAGCCCTAATTGCCTAATCTATGAATTTGGGTAGAATTTAGGTGCCTCTTCACTGAAATATGACAGTGGAGGTACTCTCTCCACAACAGGGGTTTTCTGAGAGCGCATGAATTCATCTCCATTTACATTTTGCTGGTGATCACCTGGTGCAGATTTCACACCTCTATATTACAAATCCCCTATTCTGTCTCTCAGGTGTTATTTTTTCTCACCTGTAGGCATACAAAGAGAAGCAGAATATAAAGATAAATAATTAGTATGATTATGACATGACAGATGTCTGAACAAGAATTAGAAAGATTAAGATGATGTAGAAAAAACTTAAGAAACACTCCATTCCAGTATTTCGAAGATTGACTTATATGTGTATTCATAAAAACTACATAGTCTACCAGTTTGATGTGGTAAAAAATGAACTCTGAAAAAGGAAGGCAAGGTCTGTCCTTCCATATATTTCTAAGAGACTCAGCAAATTGAGAGGAAGAATAATTTATTTCACTGAATTTTTGGAGTTGGAAGGGACCATAGAGATCATCTAGTCCAACTCCCCTACTGAAGCAGGATTGCCCAGAGCTAGAGCATGTTACTCAGGATGGCATCCAGGCGGGTCTTGAAAATCTCCAAAGAAGGGGACTCCACGATCTCCCTGGGCAGTCTGTTCCAGGGTTCTGTCACCCTCACCGTGAAGAAGTTTTTTCTCATGTTTTAGTTGTTTTCTTTAATGGTTTAGCTGAGAGTGCTTCCCAAACCACAGAAATGGTGGTTAATTACCATGTCAGTAAGGAAATGAGGCAGAAAAGGAAAATCTTTCAAAGAAAAATGTAAATAAGTAAATTGATTAGAAATTGGATATTCCTTTCTACAAACCTTCACCAAGGCTGCTGTACAGGAACTCTCCTTGTTCTGTGACTGATACCTATGGCAGACTTTACTTCTCAAACAACAGAGGCAACTGCGTATGATTAAACACTGTGATGTTGTTTCAGAAGTGTCATATACCTTTATCCTTACTAAGATATTGATTTTGTATTTTTAGGAAATAAAACTGTCTTTCTTTCTCTTGATTCGTAAAGTCTACTAAGGGGTGATACCAAACTTGATTCTCAAAATGCTGGAGGCTGATTTGCTTCATTGTAGGATTAAAATGTGAGCTCCTTTACAGCAAAGTCTTAAACTACAGAATATTTGTTCATGCAGAAAAACTAGGAATGTTTTAAAATTAATTCTGTTAGGGTAAATATCTCTTAATGGTATTTTATATCTGTTAGAATTTAAGTAGTGAGAAGGAGGGTTTATTAATCCTGCAGGTAACATAGGTAAATTTAGTTAGGTTTGGGACTAAAGTATGGCTATCAGTTAACTATATTTTTTGGAGATATCAGGAACTTTTATACTTTGAAACACTAAAACCGGATTTCTGGAAGAAAAAATCAAGGTATTATAAAATAATAGCAAAAAGTATGATGGTTTTATTTAGAACCTTAGGGTCTTAAAAGATGATACTATGACTTTTACTTTACTAGGTGATCATTGAGACTTGTCTACATACTGCACATATATAAACTTTTAAACAGAAAATAAATTTTCTATAGAATGTGAGGATTGAAAAAACACAACTCTAGACAAAAAGACTTTGTTTGTGACTTAACGTCATAAATTTCCATGAGGCTTAATATATATTCCTTTACCAGCATGATTAACCAGAATGTTGGGTCCTTTAATAATTGCTGCATGATTCCCTAAAAAGAGGTTGCATTTCTTACTTATGACTGCATTAATATATTATTCTATTAATCTTTATAGCTCATTCTGAGGATGAAAAACTGAACAAATTGAGAATCTTACTAGTTATACAGTGTAGCTGCATACACATGAATTTTTTTTTACTTATTTTCTGCCCTCAGGTTCCAACTAAGTCTTTTCCTATGGATATTAAACTCTAATCTCCTGGCTTGGATGTTGTTAGCCTTAACAAATCATATCAATGTAAGGACAGTATAAAAGCAAATTAATACGTGCTGGTTAGTTTATTTATTGAACTCCTTTTATTGAAAACAAAATCATATATACATATATGACATTAAAATTAAAATAACTGCGGGACTATTCTGATAACTACTATTTATTAAAACAGCTCAGAATATATGAAAATATTTTCTTTCAGAATTTCTTTATTTTCTGTATTTTTTATAAGAAATTGCTGGGAGTACTAAAAGTGTTAGGATCCAAATATATTCACTACATAAGTCTGTCTATTATCTATGTAACTGCAAACATACAGATCTAATTTTTATCTTTTTTGATGGATTGAGTAAATGAGTAGAACTATTTTTTTTTTTGTTGTTCTTCAACAGCGTGTTATATGTACTAGTAAAACAAATAGAAGAATTGATTCTGACTTACTTCAGAGGCAATAGTGGAGGAGTTTGCCCATTCAGAGAAAGGATAGAAGAAAGGGGAAAAGAATTTTGGGACAGGAATTAGCAGGGCTTGTTAACAGGGCTTTAAACTAGATATGAAGGGGGAGGGGAGGATAACAGGGCCTGTTAGGACTAGCACAGGTCAAGCGGAAAAAAAACTTAAGGAGAGCCATCAACCTACCATCTCAGCTAAAAAGTCAGCCCCTTCAGGCACCCAGCTCAAGTGCCTATACACAAATGCACGCAGCATGGGGAACAAACAAGAGGAGTTAGAAATGTGCGCACGCCTCCAAGGCTATGACCTCATTGGCATCACTGATACGTGGTGGGATGGCTCTTACAACTGGAGTGTTGGAATGGAGAGTTACGGACTCTTCAGGAAGGACAGGATGGGCAGAAGAGGAGGGGGTGTTGCCCTCTATGTCAAGGATCACCTGGAATGTATGGAGCTCCATCTGGGGATGGTTGAAGACAAAACAGAGACCTTATGGGTGAGGATTAAAGGGAGCATGGAGGCAGCTGATGTTACAGTAGGAGTCTGCTACAGGCCACCAGATCAAAGTGACAGTGAGGATGCGGCTCTCTA
>JAHREE010000279.1:18644971-18763551 GCA_033628505.1 Tringa tobata | reverse complement strand
GGTTTAAAACTGGAAGAAAAAAGATTCAGATTGGATATAAGGAAGAAATTTTTTACTATGAGGGTGGTGAGGCACTGGAACAGGTTGCCCAGGGAAGTTGTAGATGCCCCATCCCTGGAAGTGTTCAAGGCCAGGCTGGATGGGGCCTTGAGTAACCTGCTCTAGTGGGAGGTGTCCCTGCCCATGGCAGGGGGGTTGGAACTCCATGATCCTTGAGGTCCCTTCCAACCCTAACCATTCTATGATTCTATGATTCTATGAAAGGAGTACTGTGTAGAATTGCACTGAGAGTTTGCGTATCTCTGTTTAGGTTTGTTAAAATTTTGAGTCAAATAAAATGAAATACAGTCATATAGAATAAAACAGAGAACAGAAAAACAATTAAAAAAAAAAGAGAAAGGACAGGTTTTCTTTCTGCAACTCATGGGAGCATGACATTATTCGCAATAGAAGGAACAGATCCTATGGCTCAGGAAAGCAGAAACTTTTTGTTACAGCTGACCTAAATTTCACTACAGATACTCTGAGGGAGAGAGAAAGGATATGTTAGAGTCACATTGATCTGTCAATTGGACAAAAGACACATAAGGTGCTTCAATTCTAAGTTGAATTGTGACTAGCCTAGTAATAAGAGTTTCATAAAATATTTATTTTCTCAACTTTTCAACAGGAAAAAAGATAAGCAAATTATTAGAAATAATTTGGGGATTGACACTTGAGAATAGTAATTATTACAGTATTCCAAATAAATTATAAGTTTATTTGACTTGGAATTGTGACATTTCAGACATTTCTAAGATGCTAATATCTGGACAGTGCTGCTCACAAATAAAACTGAAGAGTGATTTCTATTCACTTTAACAGAGTGAATAGATACATAATTCCACTTTTAAAAAATTCTTCAGATGGGAAAGTGCTTATGATTTTTATTTAAAGTTATGGCAAAACAGTCAACAAACATTTTGCTGTCATACCACTGACTTACCTTCTTTCTATTTTTTTTTCTCCCCTCCCCACTCCTTCCTCTTCCCAAAATTTGGGATTAGAGACACCAAGGATCAACTTTCATGTGTTTGGTTCATATATTGTCTTCGACAAATTTCAAGAAATTTTGCATCTCAGGTGACCACTTACAGGTAAGCTAGAGAGTCCTTTCATTGCTTTCATTGGGAGGATCTCTGAAGAAAAAACATGGTGAAAGCAGAAGCAAGGTGGTGGACAATTTACATGTTCCCGTTCTCAGCTCAAAGCTTAAAGGAGGATTGTATTTGTCTGAAACACAATCCTTTTTGAAAGCTGCCACATGCAGGTTCTGCATCTCCCATAACTGAGGATATACTTATATAGAACTGCTTACCTTTTAGTAATTTTACATCATTTTCTTGTCCTTGGAGTTTTGTGTCACTTCCTTAAATTTATGTTTGTACACATCTTCAAGATTAAGCATTTTGTTAAGGTATATCTCTGTGGTGGTTTGGCTTAGTTTTTTGTTTGTTTGTTTGTTTTTTTGGTTTGGTTTTTTTTTTTTTCCTTAAAGCTGAAACTGCTTTGGGTTTCAGTTTTTACTGGGTAAAAGTAATAGTTTTCTGAAGGAAAAAAAGGGTATCTAAACTTTCTAAACCACAGAATTTTATGACTAGCTTACTAAATGTTTGTTTTCATATGCAACTTTAGTCATAGCTCAAAAAATATTTAGTATACAAGGTGTAAAAAACCCACAATCAGATTCTTTAAGATGCAAAACATAATAATGGGGAAAATATTGATAATATTAAAAAAAAACATACTAATGGGGAAAAAAAAAAGAAAAAAATATTTCCTGAGTCCATAAACTGCAGAATAGCTAATTCCTACATGGATACATCAGTGTGCTTCAAGATGGAGTATTGTGTCACTGGCATATTGCTCCTGGAAGTTACTTCTTGTATATTCCATGTATATTGCTCTTATGGTATGGCATATCCGTATAGTTTGAAATGATTTGTACACTGGAGATTTTACAGTCCAAATAGAAAAATACGAAATGTAGAAGAGGGGAAAAAAATTATTAATTTTCTTATCACTCGAGGAGCTGAAACTTAGACTAAATGACTGGCAAAGCTTCCAGAGAAATGTGTCGATGACTAGAAATAAACTCTGTCTCCTGAATATCAGTCCAGTATTTCTCAATAAGATCCTTAGGTATGAAGAGTATAAAAGCAATCCAAAGAAAGACAAATTATTTTAAGCTAAGAGAAGTGGTGTAATGGTGAAATAACTGGGAACATATATCATAACAGCAATCTTATTACTGAATCTTCAAAAAAAGCATATTACACCACTGGAAAGACCATTCATTCACAAGAGAAAGCAAGCAATGAGTAGAATCAGGGTAAAGGGTGGGAGAGCAACCTCTCAATATAAAAAGTAGTTCAACGTTAAAGTTATCTCAAGAGCTATAGTATTTGGTAAAGTGTTCTTTTAACTACATAATGAATGTGGTCTAGATTTTTTTAATTGCTATTTTTATTATGGTGATCTAAGCCTACATTGTGTCAGTCAAGTTCAATATTGATACAACAGGTAAAAGTATCTTGCCTTAATATGTTTAATTGGTGCCATTTAAGTAATATATTTAAAAAAAATAGGACTGATTTGTGTTGTTCTACACAATATATCTTAAAGAGCTTGATTTCATACGAGTGTTATAACCCTTTAGTCTTTTCATTAAATTAATATTAATCAATATTGTCACCTTGTATATAAAGAAGAAATGGAGTCAGCAAGTATAATAAAGAGTAAAATATTTTAATAGACCCACAACAATTAAAAGAACTGTGCTGTCAGAATCATGACAGGATGTTATTTTTCAAAGCCAGAAAACACTAGTAACTACAGATTTAAAAAATTTATCTGCAGTACCTAATAACTCAGCATTAGAAAAAGCACAAATTCTTAACTATTCCATGAAGCCAATAGAAAGATATCAAAAATAAATCATTTCAAGTACAATAGCAAGACAAAAATAAATTAACTGGCAGTTTTCAGGAAATCATAGCTGTGCATACATTTTTCTTTCGGTATCTCAGAAAAAAAGTGCATATTATTGTGATGACAATACAGAGATATAACTATCCCTTAT
This sequence comes from Tringa tobata, assembly GCA_033628505.1. Classification (NCBI taxonomy): domain Eukaryota; kingdom Metazoa; phylum Chordata; class Aves; order Charadriiformes; family Scolopacidae; genus Tringa; species Tringa tobata. The sequence goes on along the minus strand of JAHREE010000279.1, from coordinate 18,760,430 downwards.
ATCCCTTTCTCTCTCACACTTCCTATACTCAGCAACTGTGAAACCAGTTTCAACTCTGAAGTGATGCTGAAAAAGAAAGGAGCAGGTGCAGGGTACCTATGTCTGATCACATAGCCTTTTTTTCCTTCTCCACGACAGGACTATGGGCAAGAGCAGTCAGCTTGCCATATGGCACTTTGTCCCAGAGGAGCAGGAGAGAATTTAGGTCCTGATTCACTGGCCTCTGAAATGACTGGTAGTCATTTCACTGATCTTGGTAGGTGCAGGACTGTCCATCAGTCAGAAGGAAATTAAAAGGGCAAGATTCTTGTCTTGGCTAATGGCCAAAGTGGACTGTCAGCAATATAAAAACCTAGGCACCTGCTCTCATAGACTATTTTTCAATGTGCTATGCCCTGCCTTTGATTACCACTGTACTCATCCAATTAAAAACCTCAGTTAAAGGGTTAGAGGCCTTATTTTGGATGGCAGTATAACTCTTTGGTCATAAAATTGCAGTAGCATAAACTCCACAGCTGAGGATGCAGGGCTGAAACAGGGTAATAGGTAAAAGCACCAGAGGGCAGGAACATGTTTATAGTAGCATACAAATCTTTAAATGTGTAAACTCCCGTGGAACTACACTTCTGTATGAGAGATCTCCAGCTACCCTACTGCTTAACATATGTTTAAATTTAGGTTTAGGAAGGCTGATTTTCCCAAATCTATTGTATTCTTATCCTAAATATATCTCCTTACGGGAAATATGTATCTACCCTGGTGAGTACAAGAGGCAGGCAATCACATGTATTTCAGTAATTTACTTTAAGAATTCAATTTCTTATGATAGTTCATATATTCTTTGCACAAATTATTTAGAAATAAACTTTTAGTTATCCTTGACAAAAATACATTTCTAGAGTATGTAAGACACCTTGCAGGACAAGAAATTTCATGCTGCACTGTCTGATTCATCCTCAGTAGAAAGAACCGACAAGAGTAACCAAAAGTCATGAAATTCAGCTGAGCACACTTTGCCCAGACTCATAACCTTCCTTTTGTCTATGAAATACCAGTACTGGTAAGGCCGTACTGTCACTGCCCACTGACTACACCATTCTGTGCATAGGGAAAATACTACATACTGCATGCACAACGTGTCCCTCCCTTTGCTTTTAGCAATCAAATTTTTTATTTTGTCAATTATTTTAATAGATAACTGTTCTTGTCCCTGAGGGAATCTCCATCTCTTTGAAACAGTCTGCCTGTTTTCTTTCTAAATATAAAATGTGTCACATATGTCTCAAACACTAAGTGGGATGGCATTTAGCGTTGTTACAGTCTCTTGATCTGAATAACCTTCTCAGGAGGATGAAATGGCAAATGAAGAGTAAATGACACAGCTCTTTTCCCCTAGCGTGCATTTGTATCTTTTAGTGAATTAGTCAGCCTTTTGACGAATCTTGTCTGTAGATGGAACTGTGAAAGTCATATTATGGCTGTCTATAATTAATAGTAATGCCATGAACACATTTTTTCCTGAATTTTTGGCAATGTTTTTTCTTTTGAGTTGAATGTACGCTACTCACTGTTGGTGCTGACATCTTTTTAACTGTGTGTGGAGTTCAGTAACTATTGTTTTCATGAAAGCTTAGTTCCATAATGGATTTTTCCAGAGATGATCTGATAAATCTCATCACTCCTATTTACGTGATTTTCTTTGCTATATCTTGCAGTGCTCATTTACCAATATTTAAAACTTTCAAATTACTATTACAATATTTTCCCAGAGAATATGATTTTATAAGACATAGAATAAAACACTAAGCTTCAATTTTATGAACTTTTTTCTAAAACATTGATTTTTATATGTTGGGTTTTTTTCAAAAATTAATTTAGGATCTTACGTCTCTTTCTTTTTCTTTTATTAACTAACAAAACTTACCTTAGAATTTTTTTTCCCTAAAAATAGCCTTCAAATTTTCTCTAGATACTTAAATGCTTTTAAAGTTTTATCCCTATTTTTTTTGATTAATGGATCTTATAAACTAATAATGAATATATATGCAACCTTTTCTCAAAGTTAATCTCTAAATTACACATCAATTAAAATTCAGCGTAGCCTGAATTTTCAAATTTCAAATTTGCATAGTTTGAATAAAATTTACTTAAAGTGAAATGATGCATAACCTGAAATATGCTTATGCAAATGAATCAAAGCATTGCCAGTCACAAAGAAAATATTGAAAAACAAAAAAAGATAGGGTGGTTATATCTGGACTATTATGCTTAATTTTAACCATTTTTTCTGTTCCCTCATATATATATCTTAATTATCAGAAAGGTCTCTGAATTTATTTTGGATGGAAGAAAATGGAATCCAATTCATGAGATAGATAGATAGATAGATAGATAGATAGATAGATAGATAGATAGATAGATAGATAGATCTTAAAATTTTAGAAGTCATTCTGTGGAAGTGGTTGTTTCTCCATTAAGAGAGGGAGTTTTCCTAGACTTTTATCAGAGGCAATCCTGGCCAAAAAGGTAAGATTACACTTGATTATGTATTAAAACCGATTAAGTATTAAAAATACACCAAAACCAAAATTGGTATGTAGGATACACAATATGTCGTGAAGAGGTGTATTAGATAGATAGATAGATAGGTAGGTAGGTAGGTAGGTAGATGTATATGTTTGCTCACATGGAAAGGTTTGTGGTTTTATTTGGTGTGGCTCAGTGCATGGAGCCAACACATAAACTAGCATGTTCTGCTGTGCAATAGGAGTAAATCTGCAGAGAGAAATTATTATTACCAAAGACCTAGTGTCAGCATTGTACAGGTTCTGGGGACTCACTTATGATGACCTCTAGTCTGGTCACATGGACGTACTGATCTCCTTGGTGACTTTATGTTAATCATTTTGTTCCCTTATGCTTCCTTTTTTCTCTCTAAAATAGGGCAAGAATACAAGTAAGGGGATCTTACAAGAGCCCTGATGGTAAAGAAAGCTGAAGAGTGGAATGGTAGTATTATCCATGAGTAGGAGAAAAAATTGTAAAGCAGCAAAAGATCTTTTCCTCACATCTAGTTTACTTTTTCAGTGGTAACACAGATGGTAGTACGTTAGTTATGAATCTCTTATGTCTAGCATTTGTTGAAAGCTGTTTCATCTGCAGGAAGTTTCTAAATCATTGTGTCTATCCTTGCTATTCAACTTTATGAGACTAAGTCAAAGGTTTTCACTGTCTAATAAAGAGGAAAAAAAATCAACAGAAAGATAAAGAGCAGGATTACAGACTATCAGGAGAAAATCCTTCTTGGATCCCTTGACAAGCAATTGGTTCTTCCCTCCTCTGCTTGAGAGAGAAGGATCTTGTTTCTCTATATAACCTTTTTCAAATTAGTGGATTCAAATCAGTAGGAAAACTCATGGCTCTGCTCCATGATAATAAGGGTTACAGAATCACAGGCTTTGTAAGATCAGAATATTTTTTTCTTGAATGTGTTTTTTGAACGTTGCTTCCTCCATGGTGCTGCTGTAGAGCTCGTGTCAGACAGAAGGAACAAAAAGCAGTAGGATACTAGTGAACAACTCTTCCTGCTGATATCACTTTTTGGTGCCATATAGCCAGTCATGAGTGATTCCATGACAACAGTAAGTAGCATGTGAGGACCAGGGTCCTTCTATGACTCAGTTGAAATTAGATAATAGTCAGATTAACCACAGAAGCCTCTTGTTTAGAAAAGAGGTCAGCTCTAATTCTGCTTCAGGTTTTGCTTTTTTTTTTTTGAGCTGTGCCTATGCATGCATACACAATGGCTGCTGCTTTGATCCTTCTGGAGCTTGCTGAAGAGTGATATGTATAATCTGCATTCCATTCATCTGTTTAACTTCAAAATCATGGTAACAGACAGACATCTTTTTTGTATCACAGCAACAAAACCACTGGTTTTCAGTTTATTGGCGTTCTGCATGTTTATGGAAAATATGTAAACAACAATTTCCTTTTTATTTTGTTAGCACTAGTAAACCAGGCAAAATAATCACTTGAGGTAATCTTTGGGAAAATTTTGGACTGATGAAATAGACTAAGTACTTTAGAAATATAAGCAATCATCAGAAATCCCTTCCTGGAGATGAAAACTCTAGAACCTTTTCCTGATTTCAGGTGCAACTCCAGAAACTGGAGAAACTTTATTGAATTAATAATGTTTCTATGTCAAGTGACAGCAGAATCCTTGCAGAATAATTTGCTGTACAATCAAAGAATGTCAAGTGGTTGACCTTTTTCAGTTCTACAATCAGTTTGCAAAATTTACGCAAAAACCTCAAAGAGTTCTTGCCGCAGGTAGCAGAGAATTTGCCTGTTAAGCCTGCTTTGCACATATTATATTTGAATATTTGGGAAATCCTATTAAAAGCCTTGAAAACACTGAGTTCAAAGCTTTTAACTGTTCACTTATCTCCAGGGAATAGTATCTACCCTTATTCACAGAGGAAAAAAAAAAGAAGGAAACAAAAAAGGTATAATTAAAAAAAAAACAAACAAACAAACAACACAGAAACAGTTCATAACTTTTGCATAAGGCTATTAGTTATGTTTCTAGATCTGAACTTGCCAGTGTACATTTCTGACAATGTAAATATTCTGCGAGATGTATCGTGATTAACTTGAAATACAGGCTAATTATAGTTGAAAAGAAAAATAGTCTCTAATTATCTTTGTAATTTGGTTACAAAATGTCTGCATGTAGCTTAATTAGCAAAAATAATAACAGACGCTTTTAAATTTTGTGTTTGAACATCTCTGTCTATATTTGTAAGGAGGTAACGCAGCCCACATATGTGTATATATGTATTTGTGTGTATATATATATTCTAATACATATAAAAACAATATAGAATGACCATAAAACATGAATTGATACTCTGTTAGATGCTTATGTGTCATAGAATCATAGAATGGTTTATGTTGGAAAGGACTTTAAAGATTATCTAGTTACAACCCCCAGCCATGGGCAGGGACACCTCCCACTAGTCAAAGTAGTAGCACTGTTATGTGTATACCATTTACAAACCCAGAAACTTTAAACAAAAAATTCAAATCACTGTGCTACTGCCTCATTATCTAGAATATGATTAAAGTTCGTTTAGTGAAATTAACATCTGTGCACAGCTCAACCCAACAAATGCAAATCTTTGCTTCAACAGTATCAGAAGTCCTTACACAGGATTTTTTTATTTTATTTTTTTTATTCTAATTCAAATGGGTTAGAGAAAATTTGCCCCATATTTTGTTTCCTGACCAAGATGTAAGAGATCAAGATGCATAATTTTTGATATTGTAATTAAACATAGAAACTTGTTTACAAGTGATTAAAGTAGAATTCAGTGTTGCTTGGCAAGTCCAAGAGATAGTATTATACCTGATTTCTCTTTTGAGATATAGAGAACAGAGCCATTAAGGTCAACATCATCAAAGAATTGCGGCCAGCTGACCTGAAACTATTTTGGTCAGCTAAGAGAACTGTATATGGTTATTTGCAATTATTAATCCTCAGCTTTTTCCAGCCCTACGCTTCCAGACTGACCATGCAGCATATGATCTTGTATTAATGTCTGTTTGACCATTTGAATTCTCATGAGCCACAAGTTTCTGAAGCAAAACTCCCAATTCCTGCGCATCGAGTCATCTTATAGCAGTCCCAGGAAACATGAACTGGATGTCTCTTAGTTACAGAAGTTTTCAGTCCTGGGACCAGATTGCACCAGCTGTGAAGTAATACTCTGGAACCACACACAGAATACATGTGTCACCAGCACCAAGTATTTGCCAGGCTCATAGGCATGTTTCTCATAACACGCGGTGCCTGTACTGGCAGCAGAAATGAGCCCTCTGGTAATACAAGCAGTGGAATCTAGAGAGCTGATCAAACGGCAGTGTTTATACTAAGGTGGGAGGAATAACTTTTCTCTGTTATACACATTTTGGTTCCTGGAATTTGTTCAATATCAAGCAGGACTGCTAGTTCACATGTCAAAACTGAAATTGTAAACACTTTTTTTCCCTTCTTGCAGTCCTGTACCATATTTGCTACTCAAATTCCAAATTATTATTAAATAAGTAAGAGAGGAGCCTTACTACAAATAATTCCTTCCCTATAAAATTGTGATTTCTTTTCAGAACACTGTCTTGTTATGTAAAGGAATCAAGATCTTCTCGGCGAAAAATAAAGGAAAATAAAAATACAGAATTAAAAATTTTGTCTCATTTAGCTTTAGTCATATAAAAATTGAACACCTAGTCCATTCTAACTGTCTAAAGAGAAGTAAGAATCTCATAAAGGCAAATATTCCATTTGTTTTGTTATCAAGAACATTGCGGAGCTGTATGTTTTCAAGTGACTATAGAGAGAACCTACACATGTAGCTTAGATTAGAAACCTAATTTTTAGATGGCTGAATTTATAAGAAATAAATTCCAGTCCATGTTAGCCTGGTTTTAGGTGCACAAATTTAATAATTAATTATTCATGGTAGGCCTTGATTTTATTTTATTACATTAATATATTCTTAATTATGAAAAAATAATACTGCAATATTTATTATATAGTATACTAGTGTAAACATTTAGATGTTCAAATACATATATCAGTCTTTTTTTAAATCTGAATTTTGACAAATGTACCAAAGAAGTTTTCTTGCTTTAAGGGGATTTTACTTTTTTCCCCTCCAGACTGTGAATGTGAAATATTCAGCTCAAAAACTCTTAACATTTCATCAAAGATGCCAGGATTTTTTTATATCCTCACAAACAGCTGTCAAACATAAAAAGTTATTAAACAATTTTGATTTATAGATCTGTAAATGCTATTGTCAATGCATAATAGCTGTTTTATAGGAAATGTCAAAAAATAGGCAACCAGTTAAATTAAAGTATTTTCCATCTCCACAGTCTTCATCCCAGCTCCTGAAACTTACTTTCATAAAAAAATTAAAACGTGTTCTGATCTCTTTTGTCAGATAGGTTGCTCCACGTTTCAAAAAACAGAGAAATCCTGTTAACAAGGACTACATCTCCAGCCGTGCTAAAAGGCACTTTGAAGACAAGCCAATATCAAAGGGGGCACCCCGCCAAAGGTGCTTTAGCTTCTTTCGCTCACTTTAAAAAAAAAGGTGATCAGTCCAATTATTGACCACCTAGGGCATTCTTCAGAAGGAAGTGTTCTAACATAGTAGGCAAATCTGATGCTTGGTAAAAAATGCCATCGACATGGAGAAGGGCAACAGGTGAAATGAATGTATATATTACTAAGTTAATCATAGATTCATACTAGTTAAAAAGAAAGTTGTTCCACGAATCTCTTCCTTGGGACTATAAACATAGTCTGTGTTTTATTAATACATACAAACAATACTTGTATACACTGTAATTAGTAATATAAACTGCCCAGCCTTTTTTCTTAGACTGAATGCTCTTGTGTATACATACGTGGGAACTGGCTGTCTGAAATTTGCCATGGAAAAGTACACGTTCAACCCATAAACCGAAGACTAACACAGCCAGATGTATTCTCCTTCTGAACACCTGCATTTGAGATCCCCAATGAAGATTATATATGTGAAAGTTATTTCTAATAAATCATAACAGTTCATATGCATCTTGTAAGAATATTGTTGTATGGTTTTGAATTGAGATTTATTTTGTACTTTCAAAAGCAGAAAGAATAGTACACAGCAATGTCGAATTAGATATAAGCAATGGGATAATTTGCCAAGTAACTTGTCCACACTGACCCATAGGGACTGGAAGTTAAAAACATAAAAGAACAATCATTAACTGCTTGTTTATGTGGAAACAAAAAAAATCCAAGTCTATATGAAATAAATTACTGCACATCTAAGAAGAAATTACTGTGCTCAGTCAGGAATTCCCTTCTGGGATTTAGCTAGTGTGGCTGACTATACACAAACCTGATCTTGGCCAGCTTACAATACCCTTCGGTTAAAGTTGATGTATTCATTGATTTCCTAAAAACATTTATGCTCTTTGATTCTTAGGTATTGTACCTACGGACCACTCTCTGCAAAGCAGTATTTCTTAAAATCCATTGTGAATTTTTTCCATGTAAAGCAATGCACTTTACCTAAAAGTGTCCTTTATCTGGTACCATAGGATAAAATAGATCATCTAATTCAGTATTTTACTAACCTTATCTGAAACAAATATTTCTGCCTTTCCAATCTTAAACTCCACTTGAAACATAAAATACATTGGGTTTGTGGCATCTTTTAAGAAAAGTCAGTTTCTGTGGACTGGAATTTGAAGGTTATGTCAGGAGATGTTTGTTCCGAAGAAAGACACAAGCAATTTGGAGACAATAAAGATAAAACATTTAGAATGACCACTTGAATTTTGCTTCTATAGCCACACAGAATCATAGAATCATGGAATGGTTTAGGTTGGAAGGGACCTTAAAGATCTTCTGGTTCCAGCCCCCCTGCCATGGGCAGGGAATACATCTATACGAGTACACTAAATGCCTGGCACTGAGTCCAGCTGTCATGGCACAGGCTGTGCCTAGGCTAGAAATCTCCTCTGCCTTAAAATGCAGTGCTCACATCCCCATTGCAAGCTACATGGCACAGGCCCCAACATGGAATATATCCTACGGGGATTTCTATGCCTCCACCCATATGACTTGGCAGCATGTTATACAATACACCCCTCCTCTCTGTCTCACATGGCACATATGGTGCACGAAAAAGATTTAAAGGGGCCCTATGCCCACATTCTCAGGTAAGAAAGCTTCTGTTGAATGGTCCCTCACCCTGCTTGTGGTATGCAGGGACACTGACACCAGATTATGGGTGTTCTATTCTTTCTTCATCTCCCTCCATAGTCCTGTAGTCCTATATTTCTTTACAGCAAACACTGAAAACAAGGTTAATGCCCAGTAGAGCTCTCCCAGGGTCTAAATTCTTTATCCAGTCTGATTGTAGTGGAATCATGGAGAAGTGCTCTCGTGGCAAAGAAATCGCAAGAGCCTCCTGACCTTCATTAGGCAAAGCATTTTCAGCAGGTTAAGGGAAATGGTTCTTCCCCCCCTTGGAGGGAGGTGATCATTATCCCTGGCAAAGACACCTCTGGAGCGCTGAGTACCCAGGTCCAGGCTCCCCAGGGGAGAGAAATGGACATTCTAGAGTGGGATGTCTCATCCTAAGACGATTGAGGTGCTTGGAGCAACAGTCAAGTGAGAAGAGGCTGAGAAACATGGGAGTGTTCTTCTTGGAGAAGAAAAGGCTCAGGAGCATCCATCAGTGTGCAAAAACACCTGATGAGAGGCTGTAAAGAAATTGTAAACAGGGTCTTCTGATAGGTGACAGGACAAGGGGCAATGGAAACAAATTCAAGTAGATGAAATTGCATATAAACATAAGAATATTTTTACTCTAAGGGTGGTCAAAGAGTGAAATGAGTTGGCCCAAGAAGTTGTGGTGTCTCTCTTCTTTGAAACTGAACAGGATGGAGCCTTGAGCAACCTGCAGTAGCTGACACTGCTCTGAGCAGAGGTGGTTGGACTAGACAATTTGAAGAAGTCCCTCTCCATTTAAAATGATTCTGAAATTCTGCAATTCCAAGCACAGACCTTACTCTGTAGGGCACTTCCTGTTGTCTTCACCCTGCAGCCACCTCTCCAGAAAGATTTCTCTGAGGGTTGACAAACCTATGATGGTCCCAAAAGGGAAACCTGGAATCCCCAAACCCAGGTGATAAGCAACGAGGGACATAGGCCCAAAGAGCCAGTACAGCCAGACATAAAAGCAAACATGCTGAGCTGCGTCAGCATGTTGTCAGTGATCTCTAGCTAAAATGCATGTCATTTATACTTTAAAAAAAATCTTAAATCTTTTTTCTCTGCAGCAATTTTTGAGTGTTTTTTTCCCCTGCTGTGTTGTTTTGTTGTTGGTAATGTGATAAATCTAGCCAAAGCAAAATCTGCACCCCCAGCAAGCTCTTGGCCAATATTCCTGCAGGCTAAAGTGAGGGTGACCATCAAACATGAGGACAGCAAACAGAAGCAGCTCACAGATGCAATAGTTTGCACAGCAGTTTGTACAGAAGGGCATGTGGCAGGGAGCCAGCAACTATTGAGGACAGCATGGGACTGCTTAACATGTGATGGTATGCCACAGGGCACAATATCCAAGCCCCAACAAAAGCAAGTACTTCAGTACATCAGAGATTTCCTCCCTTACAAAGCTTGGGCTGCAGGGAGTCCAGGGGTCTCCCACTGAGTTTGAAACAAGTGAAGATGGTGCCCAGGCCTGTATCTGTGCTCTGGATGAGAAGATGTTTTGGCTAGTAAAGAAGTTGTGAGGGGAAGAGTGCAAACCATGCAGCATCAGGGAAAATGAAAGAGAGGCTGACAAGTTCCTTACAGAGACCCTGCAGAGACCAGACTCCAAGGCCTCAGCTGCACAGAAGGAGGATCAGCCAAAGACTGTGGTCATTCACGTCGCAAATGGAGACTTCTGCAATGGTGAAAGCTGGGAGCATGTGACTTCTGGCAGCAGGAAGACAGCTCCCTTTCCCCCCAAACCTGAAACTGCAGAATGGGTTTAAGGCCTTGGTATCATGCATGGAGGATAAATCTCTTCCTGAGTAGGTACGACAGTTGGCCAAGCCTGAATTATACATCTGCACCAGGAGGAAGCAGTGGGTCGTAATTCGTAATTATGGGAAATTCTTGACTGTGGGAAATGGAAGTCCCCATCTGCCAACCTGGGACTACTAGGAAGGGATGGACTGTGCCTGATCAAATGCAGCAAAAGCATCTCTACCAATAGGCTGGTGAAGGTGGTGAGGAGAGTTTTAAAATGGGAATAATGAGGGAAAGAGAGGAAAACACAGTTAGTAAGAAAATGGTTGACAGGGGTGAAAAGCAGAGTGCATAAGACAGTTACAAGAGACCTCAGGAATAGAAAATAGGGGCAAAAGAACACCAGTTTTGAATGTACATACCTAAATGCCCACTGCCTGAGAAACAAACAGGAGTAACTAGAGCAACTTGTGCAGTCATATACTATCACAGAATCATAGAATCGCCTAGGTTGGAAGGGACCTTTAAGATCATCTAGTCCAACCATCAACCTAACTCTGACAAGAAAAAAATAAAGAAAAAAAACCCAACACTAAACCTTATTCCCGAGCACCATGTCAACTAGTCTTTTGAATATCTCCAGGGATGGTGCTTCAACCACTTTCCTGAGCAGCCCATTCCAATGCTTGATAGCCCTTTCAGTGAAGAAATTTTTCCTAACATCAAACCTGAACTTCCCCTGGCGCAACTTGAGGCCATTTCCTCTTGTCTTATTGCCTGTGAAAATATAATACTGTTGGAATAGCTAAGACATGGTGGAACAACTCACATGGCTAGAGTGCTACAACAGAGGAATACAGGCTTTTCAGGAAAAATAGGCAGGGAAGATGAGGGTCAAGGTGTTGTCCTCTGCCTGAGGAAGCAGGTTGAATGTACGGAGTTCTTGTACGGGTTGGATGATGGGCTGGTTGAAAGCTTTCTGGTCAGGATCAGACAAGAGGCCAATAGGGGAGATAGCATGGTAGGAGTTTGTTACATTTTGTTACAGAGGAGTCATTCTCCAAGGTACCAAGAGCAACTAGAATTTCTTTCAGTCAGTCTAGTTTTTTTAGTAATATCTTTCAGCCATGAGGAGAAATAGGGCAATACCAGTTACTTCTAATTCCAGATACTTCATCTGCATCTAAACTGAAGCAAATGTATACTCCTCTTCACCTTTCAGTCCTCAGCTCCAGTTCATTCAGATTGGGGAACCTGTTCTGAGCACTCCGATTCCCAGTCTGCCAGAGTAGTTGAATTTCTTTCCTGTAGAAATCAGAGATGATTCAACTGATGCATACCTGGAACTGGGAAATGTCTTAATTCCCACTCTGTATACATAGCTTTGGTGAACCAACATTTCCATTCATTACTTAATTTTAGATGTGGTAAAGATCAGAATATTTATTTAGTCTGGAGAAGAGAAGACTGATGGGGGATCTGATCAATGCCTATAAATACTTGAAGGGTGGGTGTCAAGAGGATGGGACTGGTCTTTTTTCAGTGGTGCCCAGTGACAGGACAAGAGGCAACTGGCACAAACTTGAACATAAGAAGTTCCACCTAAACATGAGGAGGAACTTCTTTACTTTGAAGGTGGTAGAACACTGGACTAGGCTGTTCAGAGAGGTGGTGGAGTCTCTGTCTCTGGAGACATTCAAAACCCACCTGGACATGTTGCTGTACAACCTGCTCTAGGTGGACCTCTAGAGGTCCCTTCTAACCCTATATCATTCTGTGATACTGTGATTTATATTTAGGGATCAACATAGAGCTGCTGACACATAAGGCAGGAATTTGATCTCTAATTACCATGGATGGTGATCTAGTTACAGTAAATGAAACCTAAAGAGCACCTCAGGTGATGGAGTACTTTCACTCAGAGTAAGACTCAGTTACCTAACCCAGAACATAAAAGTTTCCACATTTGGGATATACTGTCAGTTTCTGCTCCAGATGAGCATGCATCTTCTTTAAGCTCCGTGGCATGTCAGCTAATTTATCTCAGGTACTTCAGGATCTGACAACTGGCACTACATGTGTACAGCTGGCAGCTGAATTGAGGCTTATAATCTAAGCTAATTATAATGAGAGCTTTAGTATCCACATACAGACACACGATTTCACTGAATTTCACTGAATTTTTGGAGTTGGAAGGTACCATAGAGATCATCTAGTCCAACTCCCCTGCTGAAGCAGGATTGCCCAGAGCTAGAGCATGTTACTCAGGACTGTATCCAGGCGGGTCTTGAAAATCTCCAAAGAAGGGGACTCCACGATCTCCCTGGGCAGTCTGTTCCAGGGCTCTGTCACCCTCACTGTGAAGAAGTTTTTTCTCATGTTTGAGTGGAACCTTCTGTGTTCCAACTTACGTTCGTTATCCCTCGTCCTCTCACTGGCAACCTCTGAAAAGAGTCTGGCTCCCTCCTCCTTCAACCCAGAGACCTTGATTTGGAGTTGATTCTCATCCGACTTGTCAGGCTTCAATACACTGCCCACCTGTAAGCTACCAGTATTTGAAATGCCCCACAGTACTCTTTGTCATCTCCAGCTACCCCTCTTGAATGGGACAGGTTTCAGTTACATGCCATTCATATGCATATATACTCAAACTATCCCAAGGGGTTCTGCTTGCCTCACGATGTTGAGATTTCTCAGATATACTAGATACCTCTAATGCCATTAAGCACCTGTGTATGGGCAACAGAGTTTAGCCCTCATGGGAGCCATCAGCTCACATGGATTAATTTTGCTGAAAACCTATTTATTTATTTGTTTGTTTATTTTTTATTATTACTTTAGATGTCCTAGAATACCAAGACATCTGGATAGGACTGCAGATAGGACAGAAGACTTATCAGAGACACACACTATTCTGGAGCGGGGGAGCTGCCAACCAGGTAGAATGTTCCACCAAATCTAGAATGATTCTAGAAATTGATGTTTAGGCAACTGAATCCTACCTTCATGCTTACTGATAGTCAAAAAACAGTCACTTTACCGAACTTATTTTTTATATTTCAGTTTTAAAATAAGATAAATGTTGCTGCAGACATTCCTATGTCTACCCACTATCTATAAACAGTAGTTAGTTCAGGTATAGATGTTGGAGCTTTTAGTTGGTTGGTTTGTTTGTTTTTCATTTTCTGATCAGTTCCATGTCTAAGGTAGTGTGTTTTTTCTAATGTTGAAAATTAGTGAGAACTAAATCTAATTCAGAACTGGTTCTCTGGAACACACATCTTTCTTCCAGTTTCCAGATAACTTATATTCACAATTCCACTTTGGTCCTATGAACTGAAAAAAAAAAAAACCCTTATAATTTTATTTAAACTCTTCTAAATTAGCCATTGTGGAATGGTGGAATTCTTCCAACTTTAGCCATTAAAAATCACTGTCCAAGTTAGCCATCTAGGTAAGGATCTTTATGCAGCTGTCTCAGGCTACATATCCAGTCAGATTCCATGTCTTTGACTTTATTAGAGTTTATTATAGTAACTAATTATTAGAATAATAATCAAATAAGTGTGTATATATATTTATATACATGCACATATACATTTATATATATACGTATATATACTTCTAAATAAGCTGAGTTAATTAATCTAATAGATAATTAATCTAATCTATTAGATAATCTACGGCTACTCTAATAGCTAGGTAGTTTATTTAAGAGAGAAATTCTAAGAACTTGTGAAATAATACTTCTCCCAGAACACTGTCCTCAGCTGCCAAAATTCCATTGTTAGAGTATTTCTGGAGTCAGATTTTTTATGTTGCTCTTTGTATTTTATAAAGATTTGATGGATTTTTCTTCCATTATCTAATAAAACAGCAGGTTCTGTAGCTTAACTATGTATTTTGTGGGTTCTTGAATGTACTACTCAAAAATTTCATCTGATGTTGCTCAATAATTTAATTTAATGTCTCATAAACCTTTTCTTAATAAAATTATGAAAAAACTGTGTTCCCTGTTCAATGTCTCCCTGTAATATTTTGTCTGACAAGCTGTAAAGATCCAATTAATACAATCTCTCCTTACATTAAAATTGATATCTTAGATACCTCTCTTAAAATAAGTGGGCAATTATCTCTATTTTTAGTAGAGAAAGCATAGACAGCTAACATAGACAGTTTAAGTTGCAGAGGAATCTCATTGGAAATTTAAGTATTGAAAAAAATGTTTCTTATTTGTTTTTATAAACAATACTTTAACAAACAATTTTTTTTTATTATAAGACACAGTTCAATCACATTTCAAAGTTCCGCCCTTTGAGCCATTATTCAAATGCAATATCATATGTTATTGTGACTTCTGTTTACTTTCTTTTTTAGAAAATAAGGAACTATTTACGCATTTTCCATTTGTATCACAAGCCTTAGGAGTTCGGCAGTGTGTGAAACAGGAAGGTAACTGACAGCACTTCAGATTCAAGAAGTTAATGTAGCACAGAATTGAAAACAGACAACATTGATAAAGAGAGAGGGAAAGAAATAGCTACAGTGAAGACAAAAATGTAATCAGACAATGTAATTTCTGCTCTAATCAGGTCATTGTTTCAACTCAATTAAAAATAAATGTTTAATTTACTTTTAGAACTACATGAAAATTCTGTGATTAAACTCAAAAGGGCTTGTCTGCTTCAAAGGGTAGGTATGTGTAATAAGTAGGGTTACCATCAAATGAAAGGCTTTCCAGACTTTCTAGAACTTCTGAAAGAGCTTCAGAAATTTGGGTGAGCTTGCATCAATGTGAGTCTCTGGGTAAAACGGAGAGATTGTGGTGAACCTCAAAGCAACACAGGTCTTTTAACTTTGTTTTAACTGTGAGTTTTTGAACTGGTAATTATCTGAGTAGTAAAAAGCAAACCTATGAAAATTCATGAAGTGAAAAGAAAAAAAAAAAAAGGTAATCCGCTCCAATAACATTTTAAGTGACACCTTGGGTATTCTCTGACACCTTATAACTGTGACATGCTAAAAGTGTCCCTTAACATGCAGTGAGTAAGTTGACCCATGCTGCTTTTATATCTGCTGCATTGGCTATGTTGTACAGCCACAAAACTGGTGTATGGATTTTTTTCTTAATTATTGTGTACTTGGTACTGGGCATATCTACAAACACTTTCAAATTTCTTGTCTGAAGTACCAAGAGCAGTTAGAGTTTCTTCCGCTCAGGCTATTTGGTACCTCAGTGCCAGCTTATTAATATTATCAGGTATATCTTTAGAAGCCTTATAGAGTTTTACAACCTTTCAAATGCTGCAGGATTTCCATCTGTCCAATGGACTTCTCTATTTACATTCTTGGACACATAAAAGAGTCTGGCCTATTTTCTCTAACAAAGCCCAGGAATCACTTGCTGTATAATTGTTAGGCTCAACTACAGTGTAACTAAAGCTTCTCTTCAAAGGTCTCTCACCACATGTTCTCTACCTATCATTCCCTGTATTATTTACTATTTTGTCAGTTTAATTGAGGCATTTCTTACACCCAGATGTCTTGTTAGCGTGGTATTAAGTACCTTTGTAAGAGACTAAACTTGGGCTTTCAGTGCTAAGGTGGTGTATTAAATATTTCTCTGCTTGCTGGATGTTTTGGCATATGTATACATCATGTTGGTATTTCAAAACATGTCTCATCATATCCAGCAATTTCTAAAACAGAGGAGGAATTTCATGTATGTGACTGGTAATATAAATTTGGCTTCTGAAACAAAATATGCAGAAATCTTCTGAGTGAAATATATACAAATGCATATGTTTTTGAATAAAATTTCCTTTTCTGTAAGTTCCAAGAATAGGAAATACGTATTTTGATGTGATTTTGGTTTTATTCCTATTCTTTATTTCTTTATCTTTACCAGGAATTTGTATTTATCTGCAAGTGTTTTTTCACTAAATAATTATTGTTTAAAACCTATCGCACACTCAGAATACATAATATGATTCACAGAATAACAGATCTGCTAAATAAATATCTGTGAAATACTGTCATATGTCAGCACGAATAAAAAAAAAATTGAAATAATTCTTGTTTGTGGTTTCTTAATATTCTCATTTGAAGATAATTTCCCCCTCTTTATTTTCACTTCAGCTATGGAATTAATGAACAACAAAAGAACTCTAGGTAAAGTATAAAAATGTGATTGTGATCATACATGTAATTAAAAGAGATTCTGGTACACACTTTTCTTTCTCAACAAGCAATAACGTTTCTCAAGAAGCAGTTTTGTATTGAGGAAGGTCATTTAGTGTTCTAGTGACCGCAGATTTAAAAAAAAAAAAAAAAAAAGGAAAATAAAATCAAATCCTTCATTATTGTACTGGGTCTGACTGCAATGGAGTTAATTTTATTCATAGAAGTCCATATAGCTGTCTATTAGATTTGTGACCAAACTTGTGACCAAAGTTTTAGCTATTGCTGAACAATGCTTGTACAGCATTAAGACCTCACTCTGCCTGCCCAGCAAGTAGGCTGGGGTGGGCAAGTGACAGGGAGGGTATAAAGTTGGGATGGCCGACCCCAACTGACCAAAGAGATATCCTACAACATATAACACCAGGCCGAGCAATAAAACCAGGTGGAGTATACAAGTGACTGTGTGGGGACTTACCTGCTAGCTGGGGTAAACCCACCACAATTATCACTTAAACAAAATAAAAACTTCAACAATATTCATAAATATACCCTTTTAGTAGAAAGACGTGACACTCATTTATGCTAACACTAGGTTCTGTCCTGATCCTTGATTTACAATACTCATATTTGACTTGCATTGAATTATGTTAGTCTCTGGAAAGCTTATGATTTTATTTGTAGTGATGTCTTATCTATTATTTTGTAGAATTTACATTTTCTTAGATGTGTTATGTTGAAATATGCTCTCTTTCCTGAATTACCTTTTATATAACTGTATTGCCTAAGGCCCCTTGTCACAGACTGGGACTCCCTTGAGCAGTACAAACACTGAACAAAAAGATAGACTTATTCCAGACATTTCACAAACTAAGTATGAAAGAAGATACTACAGACTAATGTAAGAAGTCTCATTTGGAATACAAAGCAGCAGTGAGATGGCATTGGTCAGGATCTTAGGTATTTGTTTTAGTGAACAAGTTCATTTTTTTAACAATGTAAGTGTGAAGAACAAACCCACAAGATAATGATACTGCTTTTCAGTCCTTTTTTTTGGGGGGGGAAGAACAAGAGGGATAAAAGAGGTCAGTTTCAAATTCAACAAATTTCATTTGTTTGGTAGAGTTCATAAAGGCCTTGTTGTGGCATAGTTATTGATAAGTGCAGAAAATTTTAAAAATAAACCATTGAATGTGTATGACTCACTGTTTTGGAGCTTTTCAAAACTAGAAATCATTTTATAGACAGGGACTAGGATAAAGAGGTCAATGGCTTCAAAACCAACCAATTCTTTAAAACTAATGCAGTCCAAAAAAAATATGATGAAATATTATCTCCAAAAAGATGGATAAACATATTTACATAAAAGCATTAATTTTACAGAATGATGCCTAAAAATAATAGACAGGTCAGGTACTGTACAAGAAACAATATAATCACATATGTGTGTGTGTGCATGTGCCACGAAGGATACAATTTATTTGATTTGTAGTTGTGACTCCATGATAGCTCTAATCTTTTATGTGCAAAGGCTTTAAGAAATGGATTCTTTTCCTGCATTTGTGAACTAAACAGTAGAAAACTACAATTGCAAGTGTCAAAAGGCAAATGCAGGTGAATTAGCTAAACAGTGAAATATGGAATGTGTTATTGATTAAATAAGTAAGTCTGTCACATTGTTTGCAAATGCCAGACACTTCACAATGAAAAAATACATAAAGTCAGTATCATGATTGAAAGGAAGCTGGGGACATTGTTATCTAACTCTTCCACCAGGATATGTCACATCATAAACATTGCCATCACACTCTTCAAATGTGTTCTGAAGGGGCAAAAAATAAGAGACAACAAATATCAGCTTCAATCTTATCTGCTTTTGACCCTTACATGAACATTTTTCACACAGTATGAAACAGTATGACTTAGTAAAAGATCAAGAAAAAGTAAAATGTCACTAGGAATTACATCTTTTTTTACTGTTAAATCTGGTAAGGCGTTATAGTTCTATACTGACAAACCGAGGAAGAATTATGAAGTTGTATAGAAAGCTGTATAGAAAATTTTATATAGTTTTTCCTTGGAAGCAGAATCACTCCAGTGGATTGACTTTTTCCATTGATTTTCCAGTGGAGATCTCTATGTCTATGGCTGTAAACAAAATTCTTACATCTATAATTTTTAGCAAGATTGTGTCATTTGGTATCTAGTAATATTACTTTTTTTTTTACCTTCTAATTAATAATTGTATAAGGTGAACATTGCTATTGTGTTAGATAAAGAATGTAAGCATATATTGCATTGGATAGTTTAATTTATGGAGTAGCCATACATAAAAGCATTAGCATACAGTAATGTTTGTAATTAAAACCAAAAGTCCAATTTATGTTTCTGGCAATCAAGCACAAAACCTCAAGCCCTGCTTCTGTTCCCTAAGATTTCTGTGATGAAGTTGTAGCTCTGTATTACATGACTGGTTGTCTTTTAAAAATCAATTTAATTCTTATGAAAGCTCTAAGAATCACAATACTGGAAAATTAATCTCTCTGTAAAAAGAACAGACACTTCAGGGGCAGTGATGGAGTACAGTCTTGAACATGCGGTCCAAGTCCCTTTATATCCTCCGAAGAAATTCAAGGGCAACATTTTTAAGCTGCTGATAATCTTAAAGAAATGTCACAGTGCAGGGAAGTGTAACTGCAAGAGTAATAATGTTTTCTTGAATTAATAAACTCTAATTTTGTAAATTTTCCAAACACTCTTAGCAAAGTATAAAACACAAACACACAGATTGATATTCTCATGTCTGCTTGTGTAGTATAAAGACAAACAAGCGAAAAAAAAAGCATCCCTAGACTCTGAAGTTAGTTATAAAAACATAATGGTTTCGTTTACCAAGGAAACAGTTTCATACCAAAAATGTTCAATCTCAATAAAATAAAGTGTTAAAGGAAAATAAAAAGAAGCAGAATGTAACAAAAGTTTAGGAATATGTAGTATCTTTCTTTTTTTGTGATCCTTGCACATGATAGACTAAAAAAAGAATAAGAAACATGAGAAGGTAAATCATGTCACCTTGTACTTTAACATCCTGTCATTGGGAAAAGTACAATATAGAAATTTGCAATGTCCAGCATTTTCCTGGTCTTTTATGACATATTAAAATAAGATTGGCTATTTTGTCTGAAGGAGCAAACGGTGTTTAGAGCAAAAGATAACAAACAGACAAACTTTAAATATATTGATTCATTTTGGATTTAAGAAGCTGAGATGTAATTTCAACAGCTAGGAGCTCATAATCTTTAAAAACTGATCAGTCCTTTCATTGCTGTTAGCATTTCACCATCCTTAATAGAAATGGATTATACACAGAACTGTGAAACCTTAGGGAAAAACAGATGAAACAAAAAACATGCTGCCAAAAAAAAAAAAAAAAGGGAAAGACAGAATAAAGTTAATAAAGTTTGCCAACCTGAGCCTTGGGACAGTTTAATTTAAATCAATGAGACCTTTAAAATAGGGAAAAAAAATGAATCAAGTAATAAATTAATAACAAAGAGGCTTCCTTTTGAAACCATATTAGAAGGACCTGAAAGTCTTTGATGTCATTTCTGAAAGAAATGAAGGACTGGATTTGCTAACAATGGCATTCACATCACATAGGAATGACTCTAAACATAAACAGAAAAGTATCCATCAAAAAATATCCAACATTCTTTATCTCTAAAATGGGTTTGATCATTTTGGGTTTTGTTTTGTAAACGTTTCTGCAAATACTTAATAATTTAGATTATTAGTCACTACACTCTTTTACATTTAAGGATGTCTGCATCTCTTTCCTCAGTTGAATGTCTGCTCATTAGTCCTGCTAGAAATAACAAACAATGCTATCATGTTCTTTCTTGCTCTTTTATTATTTTTTTTTTATCATTGCTTAAACAGTAGACACACAAACTGAAATTACACTGCAAAGTGCATAAACTCTACTGTCTATTTAGAATCATAGAATCATAGAATCATCTAGGTTGGAAGAGACCCTTGGGATCATCGAGTCCAACCATCTACCTTACTCTACAAAGTCCTCCCCTACACCATATCCCTCAGCACCACATCTAATCGTCTCTTAAACGCATCCAGGGATGGTGACTCAACCACCTCCCTGGGCAGCCTATTCCAATGCCCCACCACTCTTTCTGTGAAGAATTCTTTCCTAATGTTTAGTCTAAACCTACCCTGTTGGAGCTTGAAGCCATTCCCTCTTGTTCTGTCATTAATTACCTGTGAGAAGAGACCAGCACCAACCTCTCTACACTGTCCTTTCAAGTAGTTGTAGAGAGTGATGAGGTCTCCCTTCAGCCTCCTCTTCCTCATACTAAACAGTCCCAGCTCCTTCAGCCTCTCTTCATATGATTTATTTTCCAGCCCCTTCACCAGTTTCGTTGCCCTCCTCTGCACTCGCTCCAGCACCTCGATATCTCTCTTGTGTTGAGGTGCCCAAAACTGGACACAATACTCCAGGTGTGGCCTCACCAGTGCTGAGTACAGGGGCACAATCACCTCCCTACTTCTGCTGGTCACACTATTTCTAATACAAGCCAGAATGCCGTTGGCTTTCTTGGCCACCTGGGCACACTGCCGGCTCATATTCAGCAGCTTGTCAATTAGAACCCCCAGGTCCCTCTCTTCCAGGCAGCTTTCCAGCCACACTTCCCCAAGCCGGTAGCGCTGCATGGGGTTCTTGTGGCCCAAGTGCAGAACCTGGCACTTGCCGTTGTTGAAACTCATACCATTGGTGTTGGCCCAATGATCCAATCTATCTAGGTCTCTCTGTAGTGCTTCCCTATCCTCCTGGGAATCAACACTCCTGCTTAACTTGGTGTCATCTGCAAACTTGCTGATGGTACACCCTATGTCCTTGTCGAGATCATCAATAAAGACGTTAATGATCTCGACAAGGACATAGGGTGTACCATCAGCAAGTTTGCAGATGACATCAGCATTCTTCATCTGCAAGCCAAGGGGAAGTAGATTCTTCAGAGGAGACAGGCCACATCCATATTACAAAACATTTGACACTGATTTGACACTGGATCCCCACCCAAACACCACATGGCGTGCTGTAGCTCTAAGATGTGATTATAATGTTTCTTTCACCATAAAATGTCTGAAATAATAATAACAAACACATCCAGGTATTGGTTTTATAGTAGAAAACTATAGCTTTTATGCTTTTATGACAGAGCTTTGTATAAGTGTGCTGGGGTTACTAGAATGGCTCTGGACCATTGTGTAGATTGAAAGAGTATAAGCACGATACAGTCCAGTCATAAAAGCCATATTGAGGGTGGTTTTTCTGTTGGTTTTGTGTTGGTTTTTTTTTCCACTGAAAACCTGTCCTTTAACTTAAAAATGTGGTCTAGAAATAAATGGTATGAATGATAAGGTGATCTGGATAGCTAAGTTCTTTTTCAGCACAAGTAGATCTTTTGATCTTCTTTGCTATAAATATATATTTGCTTCATTGTTTAGGAATGAATTTTTTCAACAAATAGTTCCTGTATGTGAAAAAGCAACAGGCAAATATGATTCCACCTAACCAAACTCAGACACCAGTATATACAGAAATCTGTACGTTTGTCTACTCTGAGATCCTTAATAATTTCCAATTTGAAATGAATTAAGACTTCCCATAAGCCAGTAAAATGTCCTTTTAAGTTTGGAGTGCAAAATACTCTGGTGCTGTGGCCTTGGATCTGATCCAGTTATTTAATTACATTTTCAGCACACTGGAAAAAGCTGTGGAAGAGCACCAGTTCTGTAGCTGTTTGTTACAGCCCTCACTCACATGCTTGGAAACAGGTTCGTGACTTTGTCCAGCTGGTACTCAGCCGGACATAAACTGTAGAACAAGTTTAGCAAGAATACATATAGAGAGAGACCTGTCTTAGAAAATAGATGAGTGTTTCTGGACAATATATTCTCACAGCATGTGTGAAGGCAGGTTCAACTTCATATAATAAAACAGGACAGATATGAGGGTAAACCTGACAGGGCAGTTGCTTACTATTTACCTATAATAAAATAAACAGGTTCCTTAAATACCTTTTTTGTTTCTATACAAAACTATCTTAGAACTTCAGTCAGTGAAAATAGAAGAGATTACTACTAGCAAAGAGAGGGATATTACTGTGAAAAAACACCTCTTTTCCAGGATCTCTTGTTCAGTGTTTAATAATAATTCTTTGCAAGTTGGGGTAATGCATATAGAGACTATGTCTCTGTAAGTCAAATCACTTTCTTCAGATATATTTGGCCCCATTTTCATTATGGTCTGTGTTGTAAAAAGTCTAGCAGAGAGTTTATTATAAAGGAATATGGTATGAATATGACTTGCACAAGGGAAGGCAGACTACATGCTCTGTCAACATTCATTGTCTACAGAAAAAAAAATATTCGTATTCCTTTGCATTGTTTACATTTTACTGTCTTTTAACTTCCCCTTGAGTTTTTTTTCTTTCAAGTTAATTAGATTACTTTCATTTGTTTTTCATCTAGGCTTGACTTTAATATCAATAAATAAAAACATCAGATGCAAATTTTTGCTGAAAGCAAGCTGAATATATCTGCAAAATGGGTATCTGGACATTAAAATTGGATAGGTGATTGTGCAGACACATAAGGAAGAAAACAAGCTTTCAGGGACTGGTATAAAAAACA
This sequence comes from Tringa tobata, assembly GCA_033628505.1. NCBI lineage: Eukaryota > Metazoa > Chordata > Aves > Charadriiformes > Scolopacidae > Tringa > Tringa tobata. The sequence continues at coordinate 18,736,945 of JAHREE010000279.1, read as the reverse complement.
GGTCCACATAGATTTTGTTATAGACAAGCAAATATGTCTTCTGTTCATTACTAGTAAAAAGCCATGAGATTTGTACTGACCTGGGAGTGCAGGAGCTTGGTTTCCCTGAGTTTGCCTTGGCTTAATCTGGATTACTGCACAACAGCAGACAAGGAAGAGTTGATATTAGCATTTGTAATAATATGGGGGGTTAATATTAATTAGGATTATGAATGATAGTGCTGTTGTAACAGGATTAATGATAATTGCTGCATTTTGATTATGCTGTTAAAATATTAATTGGGCTGTCAGTAAATTCTTATCTCTATGTAAACGGAATGTTTTTTTTCACCCACAAATAGATTTTGAGGTAACTTCGTGGTGAATGTTTGCAGGTTCTTTTTAAAAGTCATTCTTTTAATGGACCTTAATTTAAGTGGGCATTCAAAGAGCACTTAAATTCAGCCATGACATTGGGTTTGGAGGGTTTCTTTACAGTGGATTGCAGCTTCTCATCTGGAACTGATATTACACCTCATTCAACACCATTCATCAGTGTCAGAACCTTTATTGCACCCCTTCTTAAAAAAAAAAATAAAAAAGCCACTAGCCCTCCAACAGTCATAAATCTTGACATCTTAAATTTGAAATATATTATATATTCCATCTAAATTTCTAATGTTGCTGTATTCTATATCAGAAAACCATGCTATCAGCTATTTTAATATGAATGTACTCAATGACCTAGAAACTAAAGATGTGCTATTATTTCTCTTTTACAAATGGGAAACTAATGTGCAGAGATGATAGGTGGGCTGACAGGGTCAAACGTCTAAAATAAGAGACAGACCTCTGCATTCCTTTGCCCTATCAGTGGGTCATCAGACATATACGCAGAAATCAAAAATACATACTTATTAAAACTTAACCAGATTGATATCAGGCATGATAATACTTAAGTAAATTAATTTGGATTCTGGGTAAGTTTAAAAGTACTTGCAAAATAAATACAATCTTGTATGATGTTTAAAGTATTGCACAGAAGTGTTGTTTTGTTTACAATGGAATTTTAGAAATGCTAATTTTTATATTTATTATAAAGTATGGTATGCAAATGTAGGCTGAGTGTTACCCCTTCAAATCAGAAGGCTGTATGTGGATGAAATTGTGTCCAAATCTGAGATTGGTTACTTTGCTTGCAGTGTTATAAGCTATACTGCAGTTCATCATACAAGAAAGTGTATGAATTCACTAAGTGTTAGATCCGTGAAACCCAAAGCATTCCATCTTTTCTTCTCAAAAATTATTTCATAGGAATATGCAGAAGATCCTACAGAGTCTTTATTAAAAATAGCAAGCAGACTGATTTTGTTTCATCATGGTATCCTCGTTATTCACCAACGGACTCACTGGATTTTCCTGCAAAGACTAGTAAACATAATATACTGAAAACAATTTAAGTAATGGAATGCAGCAAGTTTTTGGTTTGGTTTGAGCTGGGTTGTGGGTTTTTTTGCAATAGAAACACTGATTCTCCATGCAGCAGAAAATCAGCCTGGGTATCACTAGTGTAACTGTGGTTCACAATCCTGGAGAATGGTGGGATAGTACATAAGATTAGAGCCCACTATAGGCCCAGTAAAGCCCAAAGATACAGGCTGCTCATGAACGACAGGCAAGAAAGAAATGGAGAGGAAATTTTCCTCTGTATTTGGCACCTCTCTTACTGACTTAAAAAGGAAAATGAGGATATGCCTGTTGAGAATGTCACGTCATGGAGGAGGTCTATTACAGACAGCCTAACCAAGAGGAGACCATACATAAGGCCTTATAAAAAGCAAGTAAAAAAAGTTTGACAATTGCTTGGAGGGCAACATAATGTTGATATCCAGGAGTTTTCTAAAGTATGCTAGTAGCTGTATCCTCTTTTGTTTGCTAGAAGGACGAACCAGGGGTAATGTTATTCACAGCAGAAGAAGTGGTGATGAATGAAGCACAAAGAACAACACTGAAACAATCATAAAGTGATTGCATTTATGATCGAGAGGGCGGTTGGAAAGGCAAGTAGCTGATTCGTGGTTGTTTTTTGAAGCATATTTTTGAAAGGTCAGGATAAAATCATCCCATTGTAAAGGAAAATAGTAGGTTTTGTAGTAGTTTTTGCAAAGGTTCTCTTAGCTAAGCAGGGGAACTTCTTCCTCAACTAAAAGACAAAAATAGAACATAGAGGAATTTGAAAGGACAGGCCATAAAAAAATAAAATAAAATAAAAAAGTAAAAGCATCACTTATGTTCTTAAGGACAAGATCAAGAAGGCCTAAGCTCATCTTAGTTTAAAACTAGTTAGGGAGAGTAATGTTAACAGAAAGGAGTTCTATAAGAATGCCAATTACAAAAGCAAGTTTAGCAAAAACATGTACATTTCAATGGATGGGGAGATAAATGAGTGACAGACAATGCAGAAAAGGTCAAAGTACTCTATGGGTTTTTTTCAGATTGATCTTCACAGTCAAAGCATAGTTCCAGTCTTCTGTGTATCAGCAAAGTTAGGGAAGCAGAGACACACTTAACAGTGCAAGAACAAGAAGACAGATATTACATGAAGAAGCCTGATGTGTTCAGATCCACAAGGCTGGATGTATTTCATCCATGAGTGCTTGAAGAGTTGGCTGACAGGATTGCAAAACCGCTGTAGGAAGGTTCCTGACAAATGGTTTAAGGCAAATTTTATGTTTATTTTTAAGAAAGGCAGGAAGGAGAACGTAGGGAACTAAAAGACAGTCAGAGTAACCTATAAAATCACAAGGTATTTTCTCTTTGAATGCATTTCCAAACACATAAAAGAATGTAATCGGGATTTACTAAGGGCAAACCACGCTTGATCAAGCTGATAAATGACTGACTGTGTGGATGACAGATTCAGTCTACACCACGTAGTAAACCTTCCACAGCACTGTCATTTAAGCTATGAAAGCATGAGCTAGATGAATGAACATATAAGTGGGCTGATACACCAAAATCAGCCACTTAATGATCAACTGGCTACAGTAACAGTCAGAATAAACCTTTAGGAAATTTGAAAATATATACCAAATAAAGTCTGGAATGGGGAAAAGAAGGATTTACATGCTTGCACTGGTTTTTACTGGGAGAGTTAATTTTCTAGTGGGAGGTATCCCTGGTCATGGAAAGGGGGTTGGAACTAGATGATTTTTAAGGTCCCTTCCAACCCAAACCATTCTATGATTCTATGATTCTTTGGAGTATCTTGTATGGTACTATTTCACTAAACAGTGTTGATAACACACCCATGTTTTTACTATTGCTGAACAGCCTCAAGGCCTTCTCTGTTTCTCACGCTACCCTTTCCAGGCATTCTTGTGCCCGTTCACAAGAAGTCAGGAGGGGAAAAAGCTGGGACAGCTGACTCCAACTGACTAAAGGAGTATCCCATACCATCTGATGCCATGCATAGCAATAAAAGCTGGGGGAGGAAGGAGGAAGCGGGGGCAGTTATGGCATTTGTCTTCTCAAGTAAGTATTAAACTTGATGCAGCCCTGCTTTCCTGGAGATGGCTAAATACCTGCCTGTGAATGGGAAGCAGTGAATGAATTCCATATTTTGCTTTGCTTGTGCATGCAGTTTTGCTTTACCTGTTAAACAGCCTTTCTCTCAGCTCATGAACTTTTTTGCTTTCACCGTTCCAATTCTCTCCCTCCATCCTGCTGTGGGGGAGTGAGTAAACAGCTGTGTGGTGTTTGGATGCCTGCCAAGGTTAACCCACAACATTCCATTTTGGAGCCCAATGTGGGCTTTGAGGAGTTCAAGAAAATGACAGATTTGAATGGAGTGTTCAGATGGAATTTATAACTGTTATAGCTGTTGAGTTACTAGTTGGAAGACTCCTGTGGGGACTCCATGGGGTTTTCTTTCCTTACTAGAGGAACTGTCTTTCCTTATTTCTTTCCTTATTAGAGTTTAGTACTTGTTAGTGGCTGCTTTTTGGATTTGCTGCTTGCTATACCACCTATTATCTTACTCTGCTATGCCTGTGAACATTTTGATAATAGCAAATCCAGGCATCTGGGCTCGCAGATGGCCAAGGCATTGCTATTGTTGCTGTTCTGTTCTACTGGACAGGCTGAATCTCTAGTGTGAACATAGGTCTAAGGGACTGTGACTAGTAAATAACTCCACGTGGGAACAGGTACACCCTGAAGCATCTGTGGACATGGATGAGTCCACACCAGAGCAGGTGTACATCAAGGTGTCTGTGGCCACTCATGAGCCCACACTGCAGCATGTACACCTCTGAAGATACTATAGCCATGGATAATACCATACTACAGCAGGAAAACCTCAAAACGTCCATGAATATGGATAAGTCTGTGATGCAAGCAGGTGCACCCCTGAAGGGACTGTGGCTCATAGATAAATCTGTGCTTGAGCAGGAGCAAGAGGAAGAGCTCGAGGAAATGTTAAACCCTATAACCTCACCCAAAGGGACCACAGGTGAAGATTTTAATGAATATGCCTTTAAACTGTTGCAACCCATGATATGAATTACATAAAACAGGAAGTTCTGTATTAGGAATTACTTGAATCAATGGAGGACAAACCTCACAAGAAGCAGTGCAAGTGCGGCAACGAACTTAAAAGGATTAAATCCAGAAGGACCTTGATGACGAAGTCAGCAGAACCACAGAATCACACAGAATCATGGGGATTGAAAGAGACCTTCAGAGATCATCTAGTTCAATCCCCCTGCTAAAGCAGGTTTACCTAGAGTAGGCTGGACAAGAACACCTACAGGCAGGTTTTTAATATCTCCAGAGAAGGAGACTCCACAACCTATCTGGGCAGCCTGTTATAGTGCTCTGTCACTCTCAAAGTAAAGAAGTTTTTCCACATGTTCAGACAGAACTTCCTGTGTTCCAGCTTGTGCCCATTCCCTCTTGACACCTGTCCTTTAGGTATTTATAAGCATTGATGAACTCCCCTCTCTGTCTTCTCTTCTCCAGGCTAAACAGATCCAGGTTTCTCAGCCTTTCCTCATAAGACAGAAAATTTCCTCATGAAGTTCAGTAAAGACAAGTGAAGGGCTGCACACCACCAGCAGATTTATTAACTTATTATTATGCATCTTTACAGGATAAAAACTGGCTGAATAGAATAGGTCCTTTCTCTGCTTGAAAGGACCAAGGATTCCATTGAATGCCACCAGTATTATAAAGCAGTAAAACATTCTAATTGGCAAATCACATACTGGACTACATTTGGATGGATATCATCAGTCCCCCCTCAGCCTCCTCTTCTCCAAACTAAACATGCCCAGATCCCTCAGCCTCTCCTCATATGACTTGTTCTCTAGACCCCTCACCAGCTTGGTGGCTCTCCTCTGGACACACTCCAGCACTTCAGTGTCCCTCTTGTAGTGAGTGACCCAGAACTGAACACAGTACTCAAGGTGAGGCCTCACCAGTGCCGAATACAGAGACACAGTCACCTGACTAGTCCTGCTGGCCATGCTATTCCTGATACAGGCCAGGATTTTGTTGGCCTTCTTGACCACCTGGGCACACTGCTGGCTCATGTTAAGCTGGCTGTCCATCAATACCCTCAGATCCTTTTCTGCTGGGCATCTTTCCAGCCACTCTTCCTCAACTCTGTAGTGTTGCCTGGGGTTGTTGTGACAAAATGCACTTGGCCCTATCCCATTGGCCTTGGCCCATTCATCCAACCTGTCCAGGTCCCTCTGTAGAACTTTCCTACCCTCAAACAGATCAACATTCCCACCTAGTTTGATGTCATCTGCAAACTTACTGAGGGTGTATTCAATCCACTTAGCCAGATCATCAATAAAGATATTAAATAATATTGGCCCCAAAACTGAGCCCTGAGGGACACCACTGGTGACCGGCTGCCAACTGGATTTCACCCCATTATTCACAACTCTCTGGGCATGGCCATCCAGCCAGTTTTTTACCCAGTGAAGAGTACACTTGTCTATGCCATGATTTGCCAGGTTCTCCAGGAGAACGTTGTGGGGGACAGTGTCAAAAGCCTTACCAAAGGCCAGGTAGACAACATCCACAGCCTCCCCCACATCAAGAAGCCAGGTCACATGGTCATAGAAAGAGATCAAGTTGGTTAAGTAGGACTTCCCTTTCATAAACCCATGCTGGCTGGCCCTGATCCTTTGGCTGCCCTGCACTTGCTGCGAGAGCTCACTCAAGATGATCCTCTCCGTGACCTTTCCTGGTACCGAGGTCAGGCTGACAGGCCTGTAGTTCCCCAGGTCCTCCATCCGGCCCTTCTTGTAGATAGATGTCACGTTGACCATCCTCCAGTCATCTGGTACCTCCCCTGTTGACCAGGATTGTTGATAGATGATGGTGATACTCTCTCACTATTTGAGAAGCTACAAATATAGTGTCAACAAACGCATCCTGGTAGTAGCAGGTGATATAACAAAGGATAATATCCACAGATTCCAACTTGGGCGGTTTGGACATTAGGAAAAAAAATTTGCACTAGGAGATTTGATGAAATCTGAAGATGTTGACCAAAGAGGTTGCAGAATATTCATCCTTGAAGATTTTCAGGAGTCAAATAGACAAAGTTATAGCTGACCTGGTCTTGTGATCACAGTAGTCCCAATATGGGTGGCAGGTTGGACTAGATTACTGACATTTCTGTGATGCTTTAAAAAACAAAGCAAGAGGGGCTCAGACTTTGACAGAGTTGGAAAGGATCTCTGGAGTCTTCAACCAGTTTCCTTATTTCAGTGAGAGAATCACAAATAATGAGCAGATGCTTGAGAGCTGTGTGAAGTTAACAAAGTCCTAACACTTCTGTGAAACATTTGTTAGTCTGGATTTCATTATAGTTCATTGTTAATAGAAGAACAAGGATAGCTATTGAGTTATTAAGCAGAGAGACATGGATGGAACTGGGCAACTGTTCCATTTCCTTTAATCAAAAATTTTCCAATGGTTTAAGCTGTTTCCTGCACAAAGAAAGTTATTTGGATGAAACCAATTATTTTTAATGGATAATAAATTATGGCCTAATGTAATGTTTGGACCAATTAATTTGATTTATGATTACTTTATTTTAAAGAATATTTTTTCTTTCCTCTAAATACTGTGTAGTATATAAATGGTATGCAAATAAAAAATACACCCAAAGTAGAAATATTTCAGATACCCAGGCATTTCAGGAGACCTATAATTGAAAGAGGACAGTTCTACCTTATTAACTAAAAATTTACATTAGGCCACTCATCCATTCTCTAAACCTATAATTAAGATATGCAATTCTTTGTTTTATTGGAGAAAAAGACTTACAAATCTCAAAAAAAAAAATTAGAGTTAACACATGGAATATCAACCTACTAGTCCTGATGTCATTACAAAATTATCAATGTGAGAAACGAGATTGATTGTATTGAAAGTTTTGAGGAAAATACTGTATTTGAGGAGTTAGTGCACTTGAGCAAGCTGTGTCTGTGCTTGTACTTAGGGCTTGAAAAACCTACATGATAAGGAGTGGCCACAGTGCAACAGTGTAAGGGAATGTGCTGTTAATTGCTGTTCCTGGGTACAGTTCCTAGATATGTGTAGCGAGATATGCTCTGATGGGCATTATGGAAGAGATAACAGTCCTACCTGTCAAGACAAGATGTATTGTTGTATCAGATGTACGGACCCATGATACAGGGGAGAGGGTGTACTATGGGAGGATTCATTTGGGGTTCTATCTGATGTTGCACATAAGGAAGTTCCCAGTATCTGAAGGGAGGTAAAATTTACTTGCTATCTACATTTTTCTTCCTATTTCTATCTTATTCAAGCCATTTTACTGAGCTATTTTCTCTTGTACCTTTCTTACTGAGATCCAGAAAGAACCCTGCACCTCCTCCTGTGCAGAACAGGCATGAATTAATACATATCTCTTAAAGCATATTTTGAGGTCCATATCACTGAAAAAAAACAGGCCTCCATCCATTATACTTCAGGAAATAAGGTCTCAATATAACCCAGTCAAACTGGCCTAGTATTCATATAAATACAAAGTTGGAAAATTTATTCTTTTCTCTGCTTTTCACAGACTTCTCTTTCTGTTTCAGACAGCTTTCAGACTAATAATAGACATACACAAGCTGGAGGTCTGGATGTTTTACTTCCATGAAGAAACTATCCCTGGTTATTTATTACCGCTGGCAGTAGCAGCAGGAGTAACAATGTATCTGGCTACTAAGATCACTAGAATTACAGTTTAAACCTTAAAAATAACAAATCATTTCACTCCTTCTATCAGTATTCTTTTTAATCTGAAGTTGTGCTGGTATATTTTTGGACTTTTTTTCCGATTTTGGGCTTTTCTTTAAAGTTTGTCAATTGTAATGAGTTAAATTTCCTATGGACTCAGTTTGAATTCTATAATTATTTCCTCCCAATTAAAAAAAATATTGTTATGCATTACTCTGAATTCCACAGTTTATCACAACCCCTTATAAGGAGGTTGATTCAAACACATTTACCTACAGTCTGATGCACATATATTTTATGTTTTAATTTCCACTGGCCAGAAACTAAAGGTTGCTGCTTTATTCCAGTGCCATATGTGGCTTTAAAAACTGTATTGGAAATAAATAAGACCAGCAAAAAATTGTTTGTGACATCTGAGGAGAATGTGGCCTATTGCGTAATAATTTTACCAGCCTTAACAGAAAGGCCACAACCAGCACCATGACAAAGACTTAGCAGACTAAAAAAAAATGAGGCCAACAGTTTTGTACTGCTCATTGGGTGATAGATGAGTCGAGATTGACACATTGCAGTTTTCCTCAAGTACTACCACTTTTATTACTTGTCATCACAAGATACAAGTGTGTATCAGGTTATATCAAAGCAAAGTTGTATACATCACCACCATCTTACTTCCAGAAATTATATTTCTTGGAATTCTTATATGTAAATAACATCACTAACACATTTTCATCCATACAAAAAGAGATTCTGTTTTCTGTAGTTAACTGTAAGAAGGGGAAATCATTTTCTGATCATTTTCTAAAAGTATGAACTATCTGAAATTGTACATTGCTGCTTTCACACTTGAAAAATGCCTTTTGAGTTTTCCAGACACCATTCATCTTTCAGAAGTTTTACTTTTTCTCTTTGATAGAGCTATAGAATGACAGCTACATTGTTAGTTTTCCTGCTTCCAAGTTGGCCCGTTCTCTTTGTTACTAAAATTTTCTTTATTTTTTTCTTATGCCAAACAATCTCTGTTTGAATCACATTAGTAAGATAGCCTTACAACACAATTTTATTAATAAAAGTACAAAAGAAAGCTACTTAACAGTAGAATAAAGCTTATGCTTTTGCCTTAGTTATATTATACCAGATGAAATACAAAAGATGTTTTATAACTAGATCTTTATTTAATGCATCTGGGGATAATATTTACTGGTCAACCAAATTCTGTACCAAAAATTAGGTACCCAGAAAAAAATAGTTCTCTCTAACTACCATTACATCTCCACAGCACCCTAACTAGACTCATAAATTAATTTAGGATCTCATAGACATAGTACATTATGAAAGCCGAGGGACAAGGAAGAGCATTGCTCTCTTGCCACAACAAAGACTATATTCCATTCCTCAGTTTCTTTAGGACACGCATTCTGCTAAGCCTGCTTTCAGCTCCAGCTGTTCGGAGAACACTTTCCATATGGCACAAAAACCATGCTGGTAACTATCATGTGTCAGGAGATCATCCAGTTTGTGTGGTTGTCTCTTCTCCAGCAGCTGGCATTTCCTACAGTTAATAACAATCTTTTTAATACATTCCTTGTCAGTCATATCACTGAATATTTACATCTTCAAGTTTGCACTCTGTCACCTGAACCTCTGGTTGTATGTAAAAACAAAACAAAACAAAAACAAAAACAAAACCAACCAAACCAAACAAAAAAAAAACAACAAACAAACCAAAACCCAAAATAACACAGCTTTCTGCTGCTTAATGTACTTCAGCATTTCAGAATATTCAAGTGCTCTAGCATTCCTCTATCCCTTACCATTTAAACCACCTCCCTCGTTAAATGCTCTGTAATGTTCACTCAGTTGTAATCACCTTGGCTCTCTTCTTCCTTCTTCCTTGGTTTTGTTTTTCTTTTTCTAGTTTAGACTTGCCTCACCACTGGAACTCAGTACAGATTGAAAAATTATAGCTAGTACTGTGACTGGAAATCCAAATATCAGTTCTTGTGACTCACTCTTCTGCCTAGGGTCATTTCTAGAAATTTTGATTCAAAAGGATATAACCCAATTTTTACTTCCTGCAGTTGCAAACACCACAATATAAGAAAGCAGACAATAATAAAACTAATTTTGCACTAATGTCTAGTTCCTGAAGGAAGCTTCTAGGAGGTTCTAAAGAGCCAGCAATGTACAAAATGTCAAATACAATATTTACATTTTTAGGGTCCAGTTCCAAAAGGTAAGCCATGGCATCTTGAGGGAATGGGCAACAGGTGGAGTTTAGCACATGGAGAAGTGAATTATTCTTCATAATAGAGCATCTCTATATAGCAAGATTATATAAATTGTTATTATTTACATAAGCTCATAGTTCTCATGATTCCTTTCTAAATCTGATCATCCCATGTAAATGGCTTCCTATTGATCAGTAGATCTTCATCAACATGTAGTCTTTGAAATAATTATCATTCATTTTTCCAGTGGAGAAAAAGTGCTCTTGTATTAACAGCAGCTAGCAATAGAGTTTATTAATTTGACGGAGTGAATTCTATCATCTGTACCTTTTTACAGTATGATGACTCTATCTTATACTATCTTTTGGATACTTAGAATAGTATATCTGATCCTAGAACTTCTTTACCCAAGCAGGTTTTTTTTTTACTAGTCCTGATAGGGGATAACATTGTTTAGGAGTTTAAAATCTTTGAGGATTTTCCTCTCTTTAGGATAACTCTGGGTATTTTTGCCCTTAAATAGAAGTGAGCAATGTAAGTGGTAGTTGATTTACTCCATCACAAACTGATGGAAAACAAAGTCACAAATGTCTAGCTGTGTCCAAATATTGATGGATCTCAGCATCAGCTGTCACATTCTGCTATTTTCTATCATGAACGACTTCAAGAAATGTCAGCTACTTATATGGACAACTGCCAGGTTTGAACTATAGAACTACTGCAACTCATAGAATCATAGAATCATCTAGGACCCTTGGGATCATCAAGTCCAACCATCTACCCTAATCTACAAAGTTCTCCCCTACACCATAACCCCCAACACCACAATTCATCCTGAATTCAGCCTTGAAGGCAGTCACTGTTGCATTCAGATTTAAAAAAAAAAAAAAAAAAAAAGTTTGTTGCACCATTTATTCAACAAAGACTTGTTTTCAAAAATAGCAAACTTTCAAATATATTTAAATATTCCTGAATTGAGATAAATTTCTTAAAACATTAGACTTGGAAAAGTCGCAAAACTGCAGAGAGGCTTCGTTGGGGGAGTTTTTTGCTTGTTTCTTTTTGGGAGATTTCTTTTTTAGTGTTGGGCTAATTCACTCTAATTTTTCAGTTGATTTATTTTCTTCAACAAGTGGATGAACCAAAGAATGCGTTATTCACTCTGCTTTAATGATTGCCACAGGACGTGAAGCAACTCCTAGAGTTACATATCTCTACCAACTAACTTCTCCAGTGAAAACCCTTTGGAAACTTAAACTCAGTGTGTCAGGTACAGATGCAATTTAACATTCAGGTTGAAGTTTCACCTCTGTTCTTTCTTTCATTCTAGTACTTATAGTACTTATAGGCTTATTAGAGAACAAAAAGCCCTTTAATATTTACCAGATAATAAATTGGATCTTCCAGGTTTAAAGAGTCATTTGATTTTGAAGTTTTATAAAGAATTCCTAAGTACTTCAGTTCTGGTGTGAAAATAAATTATGCCTAAGTCGGCAGTTCATCAATTTACTCCCTTGGGGGTTTTGTTCTCCTAATAATACCTTCATTACAAACTTCAATGCTCACGTTTTCCTGAGAGTGGTTAGATAGTGAATTTTCAGTGGTTTGTACCTACTCAAAGTGAGACAGTCAGAACTGCAAATAGGACTGTTAGCTGTCTTGCTCAGTGCCCTCTTTCTCATTCTTCATGAATTAAGATTCATATAATGTCTTTTTCTGGGAGTCATCTGATTTAAATGTCTGAGTGCCTATGTTGCTTACACACAGGCCCCATTTAGACGTCTAGCTTACATTCAGATACTGCTGTGATGCAGCCAGTTGTCTCAATATTTCCATCACTGTCTGCAAAATCATGAATTTTAACTGAGACCAGACCACTCAAGCCCATAGAAAGGTTAAAGATTAAACTTCTGAGCTGGCAGTGAAGTTTGGTCATGAATACAAGAGTGCCTGCTCTACATATCTAGTGGACCTGAAGACAGCACATAAAAGGAGACAGAAAAAGCCTGCAAGGAGTGTCTGGCTTTGTCTTATTGTGTGCTTTTGTCTTCTTTTTTATTTCTCTTTGGAACTTCAGTTTACATCAGTTTAGAGAAGGTGTTAGTATACACTAGTTAAGAAGCAGAAGAAGATAGTCATGAGTATAATTTAGAGGGGAGAAATAAAGTTAGAGATGTGAAAGATTGCATCTGCACTGTGATGCACTTGTATGCCAATATAATTTGAATTCAGTGTGAACTATGTGATTTAAGAACACAGAGGGATTTGGAGGTATTGGGGTCTTTTACAGAGAATTGCTGACACAATACAATTGTGGAAGTCCTGTATAAACCTGGCATTGTGGCAATATGGTGTAAAACTTCTGCTATTGAACAAGAGAGACAAGGCACTTTTATATTTCCTTATCTGTTGTAGTGTTAGTCAAAAGACAGAGCATTCTTTTCCCATGGTTAATATGTTATTTTCTGCCGTAATTGTAACTTGCTAAGGGCTATACAGCTTGAAAAATTCAAGACCACAAATTTGTGTCTTTCTTACAGAACAGGGCATTCTTCATGTGGTGAGGTATAGTCCTAAGGAGAAGTTCTGTTAGAATTCCTGGCTTTTTCTTACACAAATAACAATAACTCTTTATATTTAGAAAATATTATCTAAGATGTCTGCAATAGAGTCTAAACATCATCATATAGCATTGTAATCATTGCTGCTTGTCTAACCCATTTTCTTTAGAAATAAGTTTAGGATTGGAAGGTATGTCATTCTGGTTTTGTTTCTTTACGTGCTTTAAAACTTCTCATCTGAGAATCACTTTCAATAGTTTAATTTCTTAAAAGAAAAATATCTGCAAGTCCCTTTTATGTCATCATTGCTCAACTTCAAATCATTAGACAGCATTTAAACATAACAGCAAAGCCCTATTACAAGCTTTGATGTTGCTCATTCAAATGACTGTACTTTTCACAAAAGAAAGAACCAAAAGGCAAGAAATGGCTTTTGGTAAGAAACACACCACTGTTGTGGTTGCCAGTTATTTGTATTTACATAATATTCATTTCCTCATCTGTTTTCTGCTTTTTTATGTAGAACAAAACTGCTGCTGCTTACTATGTACACATACAGCCCTTATCCACTACTGAAATATAAATAAACAATAATATCTTTTTTTCCCATTTTTTTTTTCACAACCAAAAGCACAAATAGTGACATGCAATAAGGAATAGTGATTTCATTTCCTCAGCTTCTTGAATGACTAAATATTTCATTACAAGCAGAAGTTAGGTAGCACCAGTAGTCATCGTAACAGATAATTTTTGGAAATATAGTACAGCAGATGAATTGTACATTAAGGATATGACTCAGCTAATTATTTTTTTAATGGGATTTACTCACCTGCAATCCTAGTCAGGTTCAATACATAACCTGTTTGTTATTTCAATAGTGCCTAGGAACTACAGAAAGTGGGTTACACAATGTGGGTGTGGTAATGAAAATTCTTATCTTACTTTTGTCTGAGACTTTCAGTACACAGAAAAAGTAGTTTGCCCAGCTATGCATTTTCTAGTATTGGCTATATCAGTAAGGAGGAGTATCACAGCTCAGTCATGCATCACAAGGACATAGACATCTATGAAAACTGGAATAAATTCTGTAGGTGTATGTATTTTTCCTTTATGTCCAAAGCAGGAAATAAGAAGTTCTAAAACACAAGAGCACAGGTGTAAGTGACTCCTGAACTTCACTGTGGCAAAACAGTCCAGACAGAGTCTAGAGAATACATTATTTACTCTGTTCCTAATGTTGCAATTTTGGGCCACCTTTTTCATACCAACGTATAATTGTGCACTCTGCTGTTGTCTTCAGACAAAAGCCTAGCCAATAGTTGTAACCCAAGAGCATATCAGATATAAATACTTCCATTCCAACTCCTAATATTATTGATGTCAATCATAAACTGGCTTTTTTCCTTTCTCCTTCATGATTACAGTTTATGTCATCTTCATTATATTTAGTTAGCACAAAGTAGTAAAGATATACACTCCAGCCACAATCTCACAGTTTTCTAAAGCAAGCAGGTATAAACTCCAATAATAATTTTACTGCTAAATGAAGACATTTGAATTGGGCTGCAAAAACTACAGCTCAAGAAGACTGTCATCTGAACTGATAAAATTATGATTTGAATTCAGTCAACTTTGATGTTTGGGTTTTTTTTTAAATTGAATGATCAGTAATTATTTAATCACAGTGATAGCTCTTGGATACATCTATCTAGTGCACTTTTTATATTTCTGATTATTTCAGGCATTATTTGTAGAGAAATACCAATAATTGAACACTTATTTTAGGTAGAGAGCTAAATTTCATCCAAGCTATCTTTTGATCTGAATGTGACATATATCCATGTGAGTTTTTTGTTCTGCAAAGAATATATGTGTGTATAATTGTTGTTGTTGTTGCATAGATTAAATCTTCACACATAAAGTAAGATTAACATTTGGCATTTTGGAAGTGATTTTATAAACTTATATAATTTCTAGCCTTTATTGCTATAATATGCTGAACCAAACAGTCAACTTCAAACCCTTAGCTTCAGCCTACTTCTTATTTTAGGAATTTTTTTTGCTCTACTAGATTCTTCCTTTGCAAAGTTTCGTGTTTTTTTTTTCTTTCCCCTTACACAACTTTTAAACTGAGATGAAATTTTCCTTAAAATAGGGAAAAAACAAATTTTGTGTGTTTATTTCATGGGAAACCATGTGTTGGTCATGACCACATAAGAAGCTTATAAACATTGTGCTATGCGTCTGGTTTATGTTTTAAATGACATATAAAAATAGATTAATTAGCTTGAATAATTCAAGTAGTATAAGAAAATGCATTCTTTTTCTCATCCAGTTTTTCCCAGCGTGTGGGACAGACACAGAGGTAGTATGGGACTCTCTTAGCCATGTGGGAATCTTATTAATCATAACACAAGACATGCAACATCTATTAAGAAACTGTGACAAGAACTGTGACATGAACTGACAGCTGAGCAGTCAGTATATCCATGTTTGTTCATACGACTGTAGTAAAAGGCTTCAAGAAGAGTGACTATAATTTGTAATGCTTTGGGACACTGAGTTGGCTGAAACTAGTGGAAAAAATTTTTTGCTTCAACTTTTCTGAAAAGCTACAAGAGTTCAAATACTTTCTAAACAGAGAATGACATAACTGAAGTGTCTTTGACCTTGGGATGAGTGAAGAAAACATTTGAAAGGCACACATAAGGAAGGGAGAACTGATGCTTCCAATTTTCACATTCATAGCAATTTAATGTGAAAAAAAGATCAATAATAAAGGTAATTCCATGTGCTATGGGAGAACATTCTTTGATAATGCAGAAAATCCTGAATTGCTTTGGAGACAGTAGAATTTTGAAGGACTTGAGGAAAGAAGATCAATGTATTCTGGAATTTTGTTCAATTGAGTGTATTTTTTATATTAAGTTAAGAGCACTGTTTTTAGTAACCTGTAAAAAGGTTGGTTGAAAAAGCTGGCATTACCTTATGTTCCTGAAAACTATATCTGAAAAATAAGATCGTAAACAGCTTCGGTTCTGAAAAAAAGAGTGTTGAAGCAGCACTTCCTTAGGTGCAGCATTTTAGATGTTAGAGTTCCAGCTGGCATACAGAAATGGTATTCGTAATATCTTTACCATTTGTATCTAGGAGTGAAATTCCACCACCTGAAAGAAACCTCCCCAACACTACTAGATGGCAATGGTGGTGTCTTAGCAGAGGTGGGACAGATTTATTGCATTAGCAAAAAAGATATTAGGGAACACAGGCCAGGGGAACATCTGTGAGGGTAGGCTTGTGTCCTGTAGAACAGCATGTTTGACTACAGCTTTGCCTTGAAAACGATGACAGAGCCCTTTCAAGAAACTACAGGATGACAGACATATTGTGAATTTGATGCCAGGTTGTCTTCAACAACAGAATGCTCTTTCATGGTGTTCATGGATCTGTAGGTATGTACTCCTGCCTGAACAGATGTGTCTGATGTGACTGCTTCTCTCGCATTTCTCTGGGGATATGTTATTTTACGCATCACCTCCTACTCAATAGTTGTTCTACCCTAACATGACTTCCTCTGTCATAAGGGTTTAGTTGACTGTGGAGCTGTATTTCAAAACTCCTCAAAATTAAAAATAACTATTTCAGTCTCTTGACTTTTTTTTTTCTCTATAATATCCCTATAACTACCAGTAAAACTAACAAGATAATGCAATGAGCCAAGTCTGCATAGATCAGCACTGCTGTCAGAACTGTTTGTCACATTATATATTATCTAATGTGTTTAATCACTAACCTTCTTTTACTCTAGACCTACTTTGATACATGGCATACATAAGGCACCAGCAATAATTATATGATCCTTCCTCCACAAATAGAGAATAAGTTAACATTTTCAGCTTCATACGTATTTCAGACATATTTCATCTAGCAGTCTTTTATGGCATCTCACAGTAAAGAAAATTCAGACATTAGTAAACTGGAAATGCAAGTCTCTGCTGGAGCTCTATCTGGAAAACTTTGTGTAAATTCAGAATAATTTTATTTTTCTTTAAAATATGTTATGGAAAACCAGCCTAACCTAAGTAAGAAATCAGATGAAAAAGAAACAATTTTTGAGGGAAGTAGGGTCCAATAGTATCTATATCTTCTGAATTACAGCTTGCAAACTTTCCTTCTAATCAATGGAAAGAAAGGATGGTGTGATTTATCTTACCATAAAGTAGATGCCTATAATAAATCAGAGAAAGCACATTCTAATATGGCCATCTTTCTTTATGGATTTTGAAAGAGACATAAGATTACCTACTCAGATGTAGATTTCTACATTGTAGATATCTGGAATTAGCCAGTGGAGACAGATCACATTATCAAGGCTCTGCTCTTCAATGTCAGCAGTAATTGACTCAAATAATTACACAGTTACCAAAAAGCAGTTGCAGACGTTTACCCTTGACAAAAGGGAAAAACTCCCCACCCAGACGTTCACTCACTCCCCCTCTTGAGTGGGACAGGAGAAGCAAATAGGATTAGAAAGTATCATGGGTCGACATAAAAGTAGTGAGATCTCTTAACAGTCTCAACTTTGAGAATTTAGTTTAATTTATTGCCAGTTAAGATAGACTTGGGTAGGGAGAAACAATGACAAACATTAAAAAAACATCTTTCATCTCCCCTCCCCCGGGCTCAACTTCACTCTGTCACTGCTAAATCCTCTCCCTATCCCAAGCAGCAGGGGGAGGGATGGGGAGTGATATGGTCAGTATGTAGCAGCTTCTCTCTGCTGCTTTCCTGCTTTGGTGCAGGATCTCCCCACCCAAGATGCAGTTTCTTCAGGAGAAAAATCTGCTCCAGTGTGGTCTCTCCACAGGTTCACATTTCCTCCTCGTCATATCTGGGAAATATCCAACTCCTCCTGTGTGGAGTCCTCTACAGGCCAAAGTGATTATCTTCTCCACTGTGGGCTCTTCCAAGGGAATACCTGCTCTACCATAGTCTTCTTCACAGGGTGCAAGGAATTAACTTCTCCACTATGGTCCTCTCCACAGACTGCATGGAAATACTAGCTCCATTGTGGTTTCCATCCATTGGCTGCAGGGTAATCTCTGCTCTGGTGCATGGACCACATTTTCCCCCTCCTTCTTGTTTGACTTTGGTGTTCACAGGACTGTTTCTTACTCTTATTTTCCCTCCTCCTCTGTCTGTGTGGCATTTTCTGTCCTTTCTTAAATACATTTTACCCAAGGTGCCACCATCCTGGCTGAGGTATTCAGCTCTGCCCTGCAGTGGGTCTGTTGAAGCTGGCTGGAACCAACTGTGTCTGGCACAGGACAGCCCTGGCTTCTTCCCAAAGAGGCCACCCCCGCAGCACCCCCTCCAAATTTTGCCATGTAAACCAAATACAGTAGTGTTTCTAATACAGCTTGTAATAAACTTCACATTAAATGAACGTGAAACAACAATTCTGGTAGCTTATGTTCCCTGGAAGGTCACATTTGTGGGTCTTCCTACAAGTAATACAGCAATATTTCAAGGAATACTACACTTTTAAAGAAATGTGTCCAACATTTTACAAAAGGCAATAAAAATCTAAGACTGTAGAATGATAACTGTCTACTTTTGGCTGTCATGAAAGGGTCCCACCTTAAGACTGTTCTTTAAAACACAGATACTCAGAAAAGCAGATCTGTTTGAAGAGGCTTATAGAAAGTTAATTTTATCAGCAGTCTAAATCTTCACATTTAGAGAAGCACTCAGGTATCAAATTGTTCAGTGATTTTCAAATAAATTGCAAGTAAGAATGACATTGGTATGATGGAGAGTCTTAAAGAAATCTCACCTCTGGTGATGGCCCAAGGTGTAATAGAGATGAGGTTCACAGATCAGTGGGGCTGAAGATAAAGTAGGACACCCAGCAGTGAATTCATATTAAAATCACAGGGTGTGGCATATTGCCAGTTTTTCAGAGAGATTTAACTAATCTAATTAGGAGACAGAAGTGAGCAGACAAATTTTGTGACTGGCTGTCAGAACTGAAAACAAGGAATACTGAATAGTAAAATGACTGTTAATGAATTACTCTAAAGTCTAGACCTAAAATGATAACCAAATTGCACATACTGTTTGCTACTCTACTGCTACTGGTATTGGCTTTCTTTTTCATATGAATTCGTGACAAATCAGTCAATAATCCTGAGATTTTGCAATTAATTTAATGAAAGTATATTTTACACAAAATATACAAAGCAAAAATGAGACAGTACAGGCAGATGAGAAAAATAAAAGCAGCTGATTGTAACTGCTTCTAAATCAACTCAGTGATTTTTTTTATACACTTGCTTCAAAAATTAAATATTTTTCTCTTTCAGATGTGCAACAAGGTCAGGGTTAACTCTAAATTCATTGTCCCCTTTGAAACAGAAATAGCTCAGTTGAACATCTTCAGATGATTGCCTCAATAAGGTAGTAGAACACACTGTCCTAATGGATCAGAATAGAGCCTATAATGAAGAGAAGGTAGAATAATGTTTTATTGACACATACATTAGAGGACATGCAAGAGTAACTTATGGCTGTTTTATGACCATTAGCATATAATGAATTCTCAATTACATAGTTCGTATAAGTATCCAGTTACAAAATGTTATTGTCATTCTTTTGTTTTTATTCATACTTTTGTTTGTTTGGAACTTATGCCAAAAGCCATAGTGAATATAAAGAGAACTTTGCTACGACATGCTGGGAAAAAGCCATAAGTGAGTTTTGCATATTGCGACACTTCAGAAGCAGTCAGCTTCTATAGACTTATTCTTTTCACTTATGATATGTATATACTAAGTTGACAGCTGTTGCGGTGGTAGAATTAGAAAGGTGACAGTTCTACTTTTCCTGGAAAACTTAGCTAATTTATTTCTCTGCAGTTGGTGCACATCTGTGCCCATTAAAATCAATGACAAAATTCTAATTTTCTTCGATAATGTAAGATCAAGTGAAAGCATTTAAAGACTGCAATATTACCACTCTTAAAACTAAATATCTTTGTGATGGCTCAGTGTTATGGAAGAGGAAAGAATCCTTGAGATCTTTACTGCTTTCTCAAATGTAGTTGAAATTTCATGAAGAGTTGAAACTTTGCTGGTGGGGGGAGCTATCACAAAGACATACAGACAAACAGGGGGATGTAATAAACTCTGTTTATGTAGGAAATCAGATTACTAAAAGAAGACCCCAAAATCTTGCTTTAACATACTACATGAAATGGAGAATAGCTGTGATTCCAGCAGCCTATCTCTAAAGAGTGAAGTTGCCATGTCTGCTAGGAAGTGAGCTATAAACATGGAGATCAGGATCAACTCAGAGGAATAAAACTAGTGAAGTCTCTTTACAGAAAGAGTCTGACTAAGCTTGATTCTAGACAGCTTACATATTCTAGTTTAGGTCTTTGTACCTTGGTGCTCACTGGTGGAAGAGAAGATGTTTATCAAACTACTTTTACTGCTTTCTCACAATGAAATTCCTTGTAATCTGTATATAGACAAAAATTTAACACACCTGTACAGAGAGGCAATTTACTGTTACCTCAGGTAAAATTTTAAAAACCTAGTACAATTATAACAGTTATCATGAGCCCAGTTACAATAATACTAAGACTTACAGTCCAACTAAATACAGGAAATTAATACTCCAGAACAAAGTATGACTCTGGAATAGAGTACAACTAATATTTACACTTTTCTTTGGCGCTATACTCACTCTAGTGTTCCCAGAGGTCCTCAGCATGATGACACCACCATTGCTAGGTTAGAGAGGTGGAGTGTTGCCACAAATTGTTTTTAATGTCTCCAGTTCTTCAGTGCGGGAAGTATATTTGTAGTGGTCTGGCTGTTCACTTAGTTCCTAGTAGGATTTTGCCTAAACCAGCTCATGCTAAAGCCTGATGTATGCTGGGAGCAGCACCATTAGGTAAAATTGAGAGCACCAAGTAGGCAGGACAGGTGGTCATGAAGATTTGAAGGGCCATTATGCAGCTGTGATCACCTGCAAATTGCTGTTTTCAGCAGCCACTATCTTTTCTCCAACCTAGAGAGTATAAAAGATCAGTTTACCCAAAAAGCTTTTGAAACAGCTCCAATGGCACCTGGATTGCTGAGGCTTTCATGCTTCTTGGGGAATGCTGGCACTGTGACGGAGGAGGGAGGATGATCAATCACACCATCAGCTAGGTAACTAATTCTTTTCTGTTGGTCATAGGTGCACAATACTAAAAGCTACAGGTTATAAATTATGAAATCTTATGACTTGAATGGTGAATAAGTGATTTAACATGATAACTAGTCTGGGCAAAGGGGAACTGAGCTCCTGTTTGTCATGTTTGTTTATTATATTTCTTAATGAGTTCATGAAATAAGGTTTAAATCAGAGTATGTTTCTTGTAAATTTGAGAGAACCGAATGGACCTTGGCAGACAGTGATCCCCTTCTTCTCTCTTTTTGGATCAGTTTGGGGCTATCTATTTCTTATTACAACCTGATTCTCTGTCATTTGTTTCCAGCAACAGGTTGAAACTTGCACAACAGCTTCTTCCAGTCTCAATGGATACAAAGTCATTGTATGTTTCTTATGCAGGAACTACTTATGTTGGTCAGACATATACCATACATGGCATTCAAACAGCTGATGCTACAAGTCGTATGATCACTAGACAAACCTGAGATTGCTTTTTAAATACAAATATTTAAATTCACTTAAGTTAAAATTAAGGAATAAACTAATAATTTTTGAGAAGAGGCAAACTTATTCCCTACCCCTCCCTCACAAATGCTTTTAAGGATTTCATTAGACCTGTTTCTATTTAAAAAAGTAACCCACACCAAAACAAATGAAACAAAAAACCCACAAACATCTCCCCTCCCCCCATTAAAACCCACCCACAGACTAGAAGTTGTACATCATTGGTTGCAAGCCAAATGGCTATTTCTATTTTATTAAGTCAAAATAGATGTGAATACTGAAAATACAGATCTTTGAAGGCAACTAGCAAGTGACATACTATTTAAACTGTAAAAGCTTTAGGAAACTGGAACAGAAGACCACATTTTCTACTATTTTTCCCTCAAAAAAAAATATTAAGAAACCATCTTGATTTTCAAGGTAGAGTTTCATGCCATCATTTGAAAAATAACTAATATCTTCCTTAAAAATGTGAATTTAGAATTAAGTGGAGATATTCTTTTTATAAAAAAAAAAAAGAAACAAACCACAAAACAACAAAATTCCCAAACATGATTATCTTTTATAAACATTTCATATGTGCAAAAAGAAAAATAACTCTTTGCTTAATCTGATAACATTTTGATAAGGAGATTCTTCTCTTATTCTTGTCCTGATTTTGTATAAAAATATTCAGAATTATTTTTTCTTCTCTTAACTGTCTGTTTTCTCCTCCCTCCCAATGGGGTATTATTTGGCCTCCTCCACCTGTCATTATCTCTGCTACTTTGTGGTGTGCAGAAAATCTTTTCTCACATAACCTAACACTCTTCACATAGAAAACAATATTCAGATAAATGTGCCGTGCTCTCCAAACTAATTATGTATAGCTGAGTAATGAACCTGGGGGCACTTTCCCATTGTCTAAATTATTTCTCAGCGTCTATGCAGTGAGACAACAGTAAAGAACCTACCATTTCTATATGAAATAAAAAATTATTTTAAGGTGAACAGGTAATTTTCTAACTAGGTAAATGATATACCAGGTCACAACTTGTCATAGTTTTTGTGTGACGCAGGGGATATTTATGCTATCTGATTAATGCCTTGTTGAAATAGATGACAGATCTAAATAAAGTCTGTAGTACATTTTGCACTGTTACAGCCTGCATTTTTATTCTAGAGACAGGATTTTAATCAAAAGTGAATTAAAATAGATACAGTTATGTCAAGAAGTGAGAAGTGTCCTTATAGCAGCATAAAAAAAATCAGTTTATTAAAAATTATTTTAAAATATTTGTGTTCAGATTAAAGTGTTGTTTTAGTGTTTAAAAATGTATTTGAAGACAACCTTCTTTTTGAATAATATTTTTTTTTTCAGAAATACTTCTCTCTTTTTTTGTTTGTTCGTTTGTTTTTAAGTTCCTCTAACACATTTGAAACACGTAGGTTACGTCAAACAGCTATTTCGTCTGTCAGACAAACTTCTAGTAACTCAGTGTTCTTCTTATCCCACTGTATAATTTTGGAAGCCTTTCATTCTGTCAGCTGCTGGTAGAATACTGACCTTTCCTGTGAATTTTCCTGTGTCAGATAGCAAAATCAGGATTGGTGATGGTGTCATGCTCCTTTTCCTCTTAATTATCATAACTTGAAATCTGCATACTGAATGTTACCATTGACAATTAAGCCTCTTACTAAGATTTCCCTCTAGATTTCTTTTATTTCTTTGAAATCCTTGCATTTTTGGGATGTGATTAATCAGTCTTGCTTTTCATTTCTAATCATGAGGAGGTTTATGTGCCAAGGAGTTTTACTATTAAGGAATATACCTATTCTAACATCTCTGCAAGAAAATTAAATTGCTGTACTGCTGAAACTGCACAAGTCAGTAAAATTACTGTAATAATATCAGTGATGCTGATAATAGTCTATAAAGGTTTATTGTTAGTTTCTTCCAAGCAGTATAATCTTGTCAGGGTTTTTTATCCACCTGAGACCAAACTCGGGTTGAGGATTTCAGGTTCTAAAACAATACCATTACTCATCGGCATATTGTAAATTCTCTGGGATATTGTGTATCACCCATTCTGGACATATTTTGAAAACGAGCACATATTTTTACACTCATTTGTGTTTGGCTTTCACACAGTGTGCTACTATCACTATAAAAGAAGACACTGCTCTAGTGTCTTCTAGAATCAGAGAGCCCATACTGTTACTTTTGTCAAATGATTATGTCTTTACTACAGGGATTCTAGATATTTTGCCACTTGATGAGAGAACAGATGTGTTGGTCATCAAATGTTATTTGTCTCTCAAGCGTGATATTGTGTGACAGCATGTAATTTCAGAATCCAGTTTCTTTTGAAGTTTCTGTTTATTTTCTCAAGAAAATACTGCTACTAAACATATTCATATTGAGAGGACTAAATCTGACTCCTCACTGTCCCTTTATTTGCTGGCATGCAATTATATTTTAGAAAATAGCATTTAAAGAAACTGTAGAATTTGTGAACATTTGGTACTTCAATTTTATTGCATCTTTTAGAGGATAGAATGAAATATTTCTCAAGTGACATCTGTTTTACATATTTCTTGCCCTTCTATTATTCCCATCCTGACTGCTCTAACATCCTTATGGATATACTTGTTTCATGACTCCAAAAAATAATGCAAATAGAAATGACCACCATGTTATATAGAACTTTCTCCATACAAATAAGGAACATGGTGTATAAAGACTTAACACAAATACAACTTTATGAGTTGTAGCTACAGTATGTAGATTGCCCTCTTGAAGTAAAATTTGGAGGTAGCATGCATGATGTAGTTCAAATCATATATGATGTAGCTCATTTAGATGATTTAGATTATTTAGAATCCTACAGTTCTAACATACAAAGAAAAATGTTATTTCATTTTCTGCTAGGATATAAATTATTCTGTTCTTAAAATGTTTCTCTATTTGATCATGCCTCCTTACTCATTCATGTAATTGGAACTAATGCAGGAACCATAATCTTTTGCACATCAGTTAAGAGAAACTTTTAGCTTTATAGTCTATTAAAGACCTCCTTATGAAACATTAAAAGTTTCTCGTAACAACTACTTTTTCTAAATCATGTCTAATCATGTGGTAAAGTAATGTAGCAAATATCTCCAGAGAAAGAAGAGACATAATCAGCTTTTGGGGAACAAATACGCGTTTACTTATGAGTTGAAGAAAAACTAATTTAAAACTAGATTGTCAGTCTGGAGAAAATCTTAAGATAATTGGATGAAGCTTTAGAATATATTTAGATTTTGATAAATATTCTAAACGTTGATCAGAGTTAGGCTGATGGTTGGACTAGATGATCTTAAAGGTTCCTTCCAACCTAAACAATTCTATGATTCTATGACACTTAAGCTAGTTGTCCACACCAAGCAGCCTTAAATACCACACCACTCCAAATTGTCCCCTTTGTTCTGTATCTGGCCTCCTAGTCGAAACAGCGAAAAGCCATATTATTTCTAACACAGATTTGGAATTTATGTTTATATTAATCTGGCACAGACATAATAATTGCTTTTTATATGCTCTGGTGCATAAATATATAAAATACTGTTCTTATTACTATCCAAAGAATATAAATAATACTGATGAGAATCAAAAAAAATATTTAACTTGCTGGAAGGACCAGCTAATGAAGACTTTAAGAATTAAATACATATACCTTGACTAAAATAGAAATTAATGGAAATATGATGGGATAGAACAATTGTAAACAGTTCAAAACTATGCAGGAAATATTTTGTTTTTGACAAATTATTTTTATACCTATTGTCAGAAATTGGGTTACAGAAGTTTCAAGAGGAATGTAGAAATAAATTAATTCAGCAAGAGATAGGTCAAGGAAACAAATTAGCTCTCTGATTATTTATTTGTTTGTATGATGATTACGATGGTACAGAACAGGGCTAGCTTCATAGGTTTTTCTTGCATTGTGATCTGGGTCATTGACCTTTATTTCAATAAATTATTGGAAGAGATAAAATTTTACTTTTTTTTTTCTTGTCACTGCTTTAGTGCTGCATTTACTACTCTAAAATTTTGTGTGTGTGATCTGTTTCCTAGAGAAAAAACAATCTCTGTGGACGTATTTGTCAATTAAGGAGATTGTTTTACAGGGTTATCTATGAAGATTTGTTATCTGTGCAATTTTATATTGTTTAATACAATTCCCTAGGTACTCAATATTACATGATAGCACGTAACTTGGATTTCCCACATTCACTGAAAAGAAAATAAAAAAAGTAGTTCAGCAGACCTGGTTATTTGAAGAGAGAAACAAGATGCCTTTTAAGATGACTTATCTTTTTCTGTTACTTTTTTTTTCTTTTGCTAACAATCTGCACACAGAAATACACTAATTATATTCCCCCTTTATGCCAATAATGACCAATATTTTACATTACATTAAAGTTTGTATAGAAACATTAAAGTAAATTAGAGAGCAGTAACAGTCAAATGTCCATGCTTTGTGTCTTTTGTCAAGTTTTCTTGTAGATCTAACCAAACATTGTATTTTACACAATGAACAACCCTTGTCTATGTTTTGAGATCTTTACAACTGAAAGGATTATGAATGGGACTGTGAAATTAAGTTAGTACTGTAACTAAGAGATGTGATTTCATAGTTCATTGCTAACTTGTCATTGACTGACATCAGAGACAGCAACACATGGATCTCCAAAATTTCTCATTGCCCTCCTCTTAACCCTTAGGACCACTTTTTGAACTGAAATGTGTCTGATGTTTATCAAAATGATACAGCAGGCTTGGAACAGGTTGGAAATGTAGAAGATGTCAAAGGTAAATTGAGCATGGAAGTTAAGGAGAATAAAATAGATGGTGAAAAGTAAAATTAAAAGCAGAATCTTTCAAATATGAGATTTTTCATGTTATCTTGTAGCCAGTGACTATAAAATACAAAATGGAAGGATATCTCTTGTGAAAGATGTTTTTCCATTTAATTGCTTTTTACTTCAGATGGCTCTTTTTCAGTTTACTCTTCATAACTAATTCACCCTTAAACCATCTTATTTCTCTCTGCCTTTGTAACTTAACAAACATTTTTCTACAAACCTAGCCATAGTCTAATAATATTGCCAGCAGTTGCTAAGAGCTCAGTCTGGGGTGCTCACAATAATACGCTTATTAGTAGCACTCGAAAATGCAGATTTGCTTTTCTGTTTATTTCCTTTCCACCCTTTCCCCCCTTATTGTCTTTCATGTGTACATACATTTTGAATGTTTATGTAGGGGGGAGAGACATAAAACAGATACAACAGCTATGTCTCTTTTGCTCTGTAAACAGTTCCAAAAGATCTTACATCCCCAGTTTAGATGTTTTCATTAGCACTTCCACTTGTCACAAGACAACTGGTTTATGTTTTATAAATTTAGACTAAGAGTGTTCATACTTGTCATCTAGTTGAAGTTAAATGTGAAAAAGTGTTGAAATGTTATTTTGAATTTCCTGGACAGCTACAAAAGCCCAATGCTCTGTGTGTGAACTGTAGTTTTTGGAAGTGTGAAACACACACGTATTTTTTTTTTCCTTTCCGTGCTGATGAAGACAACGCTTTCTGGATCTGAGGGATGGGAGGATTCGTAACTACTGGAATCTCAATTTCCACTGCTACTGAGGAGAAGTAGTCTTTGCATTCACTGCCTACTCTCACAAAAGCCTCCATGGAGTTTTCATGAATTAGTATTTCTGTGTAGCAGTGAAACTCCATCTTCTCTTCTGTGCCACCCATTGCTGGGACTTTTAGTCTTATTAGCTGTACTGTGCTCTAATGTGTTTCCACCTCATCTGAGATAAAGGTAAAATGTTACTGATTGTTAAAGCCCACTTATAATTCCTTTGTGTTGTAGAATCTCTATAGGGATCAAAGTTACTTTACATCATTTTGCATAAGCTGTGGCACAAAACACAGGGATGAAAATAAGATAAGGCAGGAACAAAGATATAAAGTTGTTGGATTGAGGCTGAGAAAAACTAAATAAGGCCAGGGACAGGAAATTTTGTAGTTTTTAAACAGGAAGGCTGATGTATACTCTGGTGACTAAAATGGGGGTCTAGACTTCACTAGTGTTTACACCCAGACACTACCTCAGGCCTAGAAATAAGTCTTTCTTCCAGTGCCTTTCTTCCTTCTTTATGTACCGTGAAACAACAAATTCCTTGGTCTACATCTGCAGTAGTAAATAAAGCATAGCCAGGAAACATGCTGAAGTATTGCATGTCTGATCATCTTCACTGCTTAGCTGATTACATATTTGCTGCCAATGTTCTGGGCTGCTCCAACTAGCTTTTTACGAGTCAGATATATCTACTAGACATACTGCTTAGGCTATCTCTAAGGAATATAGATCTGAGATAGTTGGTGTCATTTGGCCTTGGACCAGAGATAGGCCCCTTGCTGTTTTTCTGGTAGTAGACTAGACATATCCTTAGCTTTGTACACATAAGAGAATTAATTTTTCAAAAAGTCAAGGCCCAAGTGGAAGCCAGGAAATTAATGGCATTCATCGTTCATTTCTGCAATGTGGCTATTTTTATAAATGTAAATAATTATTTTCATGTGTAATTTTATTCTATATGCCATGTCCTTAAAATTTATACGGAAGCAGGATTAACTATAGTTCTCATATGATATATGATTCCTTCATTTCAAAAAGCACAGGATTTTAAATACTTATTCTAATTAGGATCTGACTGCTAATGTGCATTTGCATGGTCATGACACAGTATCATAGGATGACAATATGTTGTCCTGAAAATATGATCAAAAGAGTTTCATTTAGTAACCACTTATGGACTCGCTTAGCCATTTTTGCTGGAAGTGCAATAAGAATAGATGAACATAAGGAATGACCACCGCTCTCCTAAACCAGTCATCCATCCAGCTCAGCATCATGGTTCATATTACTGCAGTACAAGAAGCTACAGAAAAAAAGCATTACTTCTGCAGTCCTTCCCTCATCCACGCTCCTGTAGTTTTAGACTGAGGAAGTTAAAGCATACACCGCTGCTGATTCCCTTTAGCTTTTATTTATGGCCAATGTAATCCATTCTAAAATTAAGATTTAAATGCCATCCAAACAGCAGCAAATTGGAAGTTAGGAAGGATTGTTCTTTGTATCATTTGATGCGTTCTAAGACCACAAGGACTGCCTTGTGTCCTCGCTACACAATTAGACACATATATAAAATACAGATGGTATAGTATAGTGTACATACATATGTTATACAATACATAATAAATACACTATGCATATAGTTTATATATAGAATAGAACATTTTTAGTTGAAAGGGACCTACAATGATCCTCTAGTCCAACTGCCTGACCAAAAGTTGAAGCGTATTATTAAGGGCATTTTTACCAATGTCTCTTAAACGCTGACAGGCTTGGGGTATCAACCACCTCTCTAGGAAACCTGTTCCAGTGTTTGACTACCCTCTCATTAAAAAAATGCTTCCTAATGTCCTCTGTAAGCATCCCCTGGTGAGCTTTGAACCTTTACCACATATTTTATGACTGGATCCCAGGGAGAAGAGCTCAGCACCTCCCTCTCCTCTTCTCCTCCTCAGGAAGCTGTAGAGAGCAATGAGGTCAGCCTCCTTTTCTCTGAACTAGACAAACTGAGATTACTTAGCTGCTCCTCATAGGATGTTCCTTCCAGTCCTTTCACTGGCTTTATTCCTCTCTTATGGACACATTGCAGTACCCTAACTTCCTTCTTAAATTGTGGGGCCCAGAACACAGTACTCAAGGTGAGGCCACACTAATGCTGAATACAGTGGGATAATCATGCCTTTTGATGGGGTGATGATGATGTATTTCATGCACCCCATGATGCAGCTTGCCCTCTTGGTTGCCAAGGTACACTGCTGACTCATACTTAGCCTGCTGTTAACCAGCAATCCCAGATCCCTTTCTGTGGGGAAAGGGATCCAGCCACTCCTCTCCCAATTTATACTTGTGCCCAGCACTACTCTAGGTGCAGAATCCAGCATTTTGACTTGTTCAATCTAATCTCTTTACTCATAGCCAATGCTCTAATCTATCTAGATCCCTTGGCAAGGCATCTTGTCCCCTGAGAGAGGCAACAGCACCTCCCAATATGGTATCATCAGGAAACTTGCTAATGGTGCATTCATATCCTGCATCCATGATCACTAACAAATATATTGAACAGAACTAGCCCTAGAATTGACCCATGAGGAACACTGTTGGTGGTGGATTGCCAGCCAGATGTAGCCCCATTCACTACAACACTTTGAGCTCTGCCCTTCTGTCAGTTCTTCACCCAGAACACTGAGAACCTTTCACATTAGAAATTGGTCTCAGGGAACCACAGTTCATATAAATAATTTATAGTATTGTAACATAGAAAAGGACTGGGAAAATTCTAATACTTTCAGCATTCTAAGAGTTAAAATGAGTTAAAGACAAAACCTAAATTCTTCAAGCTATGAAAAGACAGAGGTTAACCTCTCCGGAGTCCTCTTCCAGCCACCTGCCAGTCTCAGTACAAAAACCTACACAAAATGTAACACGCTTTCATATCCATAGAAAGCCTTTATAAAGATTAAAGCTTTGCATTATCTTTTCTTCATAAAAAAAAAAAAAAAAAAAAATCTTTTCTCTCAGTAAGATCTCCTTTTACAACAGATTTCTATTGTGTGTTAGATTTCTTCTTTAATGGCACTGATTCAGCTTATGGTTTCTTCCAACAGTTCCCCCCCAAATAAGAAGCAAAACTTGTTAAAATTAAATAGAGGTGGCCACAAGCTGACATCTGTGTCAATACGAAGAACAAGGACAAACTTTCCATGGTTCTCTTTTAAGAACAGAAGGGCCTTTTTTTTTTTTTTTGTGGAATCCTGAAAGCACTCTAAAGGATTATACATGTAGCCTTTCTTTATAAATGAAAGATGAAAGTGCTGCAGCAAAAAGAATCAATGTCCTGTAAAAGAATAAATAAATAAATAAGTTCTTATTTGGTAAAAGATTAATGATAAAAGATAGAGCTATATACATACCTTCTAAGATGCAATGTTCTATAGTATACTTCATATTTGTATTTTTATATGTTTTGCTCACTTTTAAGTAGACATTTTTTTCAGAATTAAATACCTTTGTGCATAGGTGCTGAGACCATAAAAGACACCTAAAAATAGTGTAACCTTCTGTATGAGTAACCGATGTGTATGATCAAATGCCGTTTTTCAAAACAGGCACTACACAAATTGCAAAAGGTGAAGTTCTGATTACAAAAAGCTATTTTTCAGTAACATCACATTACAGACATTTAAAAGACAAAAGCTTTTTTTTTCACTGTAGAATATTAGAAAATAATATTTAGATAAGCTGTATTTTGCTTTATTTGAATTTGTAATAAGGATAATTCAATCTGAAGCCATGAGTCACATCTGCTGCAAGACAGAATATAGAATATAGCACGTTTCAAATCTTAGGTGTTAGTATTCTCTTTAGTGAAAACTATGTATCTGCAATGGGTTTTTTTATATCATCTTTCATTCAAAAATTAAACTTTAAGAATATGAAAATGAATCCCAGGATCACTCCAAACACACTAAAGATGAAAGACAGCTGCTCTTTGATGGTATGTAATATCAGCACATCATCATTTCTACCAGGTATGACAGAAGAATATTGGAAAAACTATTTGTCAAACAGCATTTTAGAAATAGTATTTATTTCCTTCAATTGAAAAATTCTTGAGAAAAAAATACTTTTCTATAGAAATTCTTTTCTTTTTAATTAAAATTAAAGCCCAAAATTAATAATTAGCTTTTCTCATTAGGCCATGTTGGCTTGTGTTCCTTAAATCTTCTTTAGCATAGATTCCCTAAACAGATACTTTTCTCAATAGATACAAGTTCCATGTGACAGCCATGATGAATTTCCTCCATTCCCCTTAAGAAGAATCACTGAAATATTTCACGAACACAGGCTATAACTGTATATAAGAGGAAAAAAGAGTTTGGAAGACAAAATAATTTCTGCTTCATGGTAAAAGTTCAAAACTTGAGTGTAAGAAACCCTCCTCTGCCTCAAAAACATGAATATTTTTAATGACATTTTCATTTATTTGTTTTCATCATTTTTAGAAGAAGAGTAGCATTTGGAGAAATATCTTGTCTTTGAGCACTTATAGACTGATTTTGCCGTGTAATTAAAATCTTTTTTTGTATGCATTTACTATTGTTATTTTAACAGGAGAAGAAAGTACTAAATTATTTATTTTCTTTGGCCATTAGAGTGAATTTACTTTGAACTCATATTTGACACCTCAAAGTTCGACACTAAATCTAGTCAAGTAATCTCTGGCTTTCATTACATTCATGTAAGTCAGAGTGCAATAATTTTGGTAATACCATACACCTTTTTTTTTCAGGACTATAAAAGTTACTATCCAAATGTGCCCTTCTTTTTTCATTGTCTGCAAAGGAAGCCTCTGGGAATCAACTTAGAATCAGGTATTCAGCTTTCAGTTTTCTAAAATTAGGGTAAATGAAATATGCCCTAAGCACCTTTCTGAGGTCACCCTACTGAATAGATTTAGTCCTGCCTGGCTTAGAAAGTCAGATGGCATCACACCCTCAGGAGTTTAAATTCTTACACAGTACATCAAATGTAATTTCTGGATCTTACAGCATGTTTGTATTTGCTTTAGATACACTATTATTTTTCATTCAAGTTTTTACTTTGTGTGTTTAATTAGAAAAAATAATTGGACAGCCAGTGAACAGCAGTATTTTCTGTTTTTTGAAAAAATGACATTTATAGTACTAAAATAAAAAAAAAAAATCACTTTACCAAAGCAATTATTATAATTATCTGACATTGTTTTAGACTATGTCTGATTAGACAGTATTTTTTTATCACTTTCAAATACAAGTCTTGTTCAACTGAAAAGCCTTTGGTATATGTGAGATGTTTCTTTTAAAAATGTTTCTAGACAAGTACCTCTTAAGACAGAATTTTAAAAAAAAATAAGTATATATTTTATAATAACAATCTCAAAGCAGCATTTTATATAAGTAAATGGAAATTTGTATGTATTGCAGTGTATCTTGGTGAATTAGTATCTAACAGTGGTAATTATTAACATATTTTCCCTTATTACTCCAGTACATGAGCATCATGCCAGTTATCTTTATGTACTACAAAGCCTTCCTTCTGTAAATTGAAAAGCACTCTAAAAAAAGCACTTATTCATGTCTGTAATCTCACTATCCTCAGTCAGTCATTACCAGATACAGTAGACTTGACATAAATCACATGTAAAAACTCAAAAACCGCTAACAGTTTCAAAACATACCCCTCAAGAAAAGAATATGTGCCACAATCAGTTTAAAATTACTTGTTTTACTCAGTTGCATTAACAAGCCACTCTTCCTTATATGCATTCTTGGAGGGAATAAACTGGATACCTATTTTAACGTGATTGTAGCAGAATACAAACAGAAACAGAAGCCTGTTCTAGACTTCTGAGACAAGTAAAGACACTCTAATATTTTGCACTCAAGCTCAAATCCAGTCTCTTTCAATAATAATGAAAATGTTATCCAAACTAGATGACAGTAACAGCATAGACAGAATGTAAGCTATCTATAACTTCATAGATTATACAGGTTAAAGCACCTCCGGCAAAAAAAGGGCTTATGGCATCAAAATATGTGCTCTGACCGTTAAGCTAGAAAGTATTGGACAAGGAGGCTAAGTATATTGCAACTTCTGAGAGACTTGTGTGTGTGTGCTAAAGGTCCTTAATGTCAGGAAATGGATCATGAATCCTAAATGGAGAGAGAAGCTTTTTTCCAGACCAGGATAAAGTGCCTCTCTCTAAGAAATGAGGCGTAAGACCTGCAGCTCTCCTCAGCATTTTCTGCTAGCAAATTTACTCTGCTTAGTTCAGCAGCCTGGCTTCATGGATTACTTTAGGTCTGTAACTCTCCTCAAGAACTATGAAAGGTGTTTGGGCACTGAACACAGAGTATATATTCTACGACATAACAAAATATATGAAAGAACAAGATACCACCATATCAGGCATTTCAAAACTTATCTCCAATCTCAAATGTTTTATTATCTAGTGGAAAATGGATGACGATCTGGAGTCTTGGTTCAAGAGTTTCATAATTCTGTGTAACGTACTTGTTACCAAACTAGAAAAAGTCCTTCTCTGCCTGGCTCTTCTGCTTATATTATTTTAAATATACATCTAGATGATGAAAATTTTATTTATTTATTTTTCTTAGAAAGAAAACAAGAACTTAGAAAGCTAATATTCATGCAAAACTGCATAATCAATGGTATTTTTTTCCTGACATGGTGTGATGGTGCATTCTGGAGTGGTGAATTGTCATGGAATGAAACAAAAATGAATTCAGATTCTGAATGTGGTAAAACTGGCATTACCTGTGTTTTATACATGAAATGCCTTCATTTGGAACAGATTCTCCAGAAAGGTTGATCTTATTCTGATGTACACCCCTATAAGACCATTGCGTGATTTTATTTTTGTCTATTTTTAAATTGAAAGTGCTGTATCTACACTCCTGGAAAATGAGGTTCTTCACTCAACAACTGAACATACAGAAGTCATGTGGATGTATCAGAGGATTGTCCTCAAGTGCTTCAGATTGAAACTAGTACTTGTGTAACACATAGTTATGTCTTTGTTTTTTTAGTTTTTAGCTGTGCTCTGTGTGGTGGGTTGACTTGGTGGGCTGCCTGACCTCCACCCAGTCACTCTCTCACTCGCCTCCTCAACAGGACAGGGGGAGAACGTAAGATGAAAAAGCTTGTGGGTGCAGATAAAGACTGGAGCATGAGCATTGTAGGGGGATGGGATTGGAGTTGTGGTCAGTCTGTAACAGTTATTCTCTGATGCTCCTTCCTCCTCCTGAAGTTGGGATGTTCAGTACCTGCATCAAAGCTATAATATATTATTTTTCATTAAAAAATGTTAATATTGTGGCTTTGGCCCAAAATGTAGGTTTTTTTCTGTCTCCATGTAGTTATATTAAATCTATTTCATTTTATGAGAATTTTAATATCCATCTGGAAAAGAAAAAGTGTTACCAGCTTGGATCTTCAGTCTTTGTTTTCAGTGAGTATTCTGTGGGTACACAATAATGACTGTCATTTTTCCATCATATCATTGCAATTTTCTTTAAAAGAATTTATGAAATTAGCTATGAAAAACAGGTTAGGTAATGTCTTGGTAAGGTTTGGATGTAGGTGTTAATCTGTACAGTATTCGGGACTTCTAAAAACAGCTTTTTCTGGGGATCTGACTTGCTTATATTAATTTACTTTAATCACCTGTATTAATGACTTCTCATTAAACCATCTGTAAAAAAAGATTCCAACTCTTTAATTCAATGTAACAAATAAGAGTTCGTTGAGCAAAATAAGCTTATCTTGAAAACACAAAACAGTTATATTCCACCATCAAATTGTATTTTGCTGTACTTTTCAAGCTTTAACCACTCAGGGCAAGACTGTCAACATTAATTAAACATTTCTCAGGTAAGGAACAGATCTGGTTAGCTTTAACATGTTCACAGTCTGATTTATTTTGTCAAATACATCAGAGACAATTCAAGAAGGATTGGCACCTAAATTTAAGAAGGAGCACTTAATTTTAAGGATTTTCATGATTAGATGTGACATACTCCTTTTGCTAAACGCTTCACATTTTACATTGCATTTCTACATAAGTGTTTCTTATTTTCACTTTTGAGTCAATATTTTCTTATTAAGCAAATTATTTTTGTGCAGAACAAGAAATTTTATGGGCATGTTGATAAAAATTGTATTTATTTTTTGCATCAGTTATTCTCTTGCCTTTATTTTTTGTATCTCTTATTGCTATCAGCAGTAAGTTTCTGCACATACAGTCTGTCTGTACAAAGGAATAGTTGTCTTTTGTAACAGATACAGCTATCACTGACACTGGTCAGATCGAGATCAAATCATAACAGCTCAGCCAAAGCCAAATGCAGTCCATTTTTTTGACATATCTTGACTTATGCAGGCTTCGGATCAGGTTCAAATGCCAGTGTTTTTCCATCTCCATTTTCCTCGGGCAAGCAAGTCCTTGCTTGCAGGAAACTCACCTGGTTCTGCGGTGTAGGAGCTGGCTGTAGGAGGTTAGAAATGGAAGGAGCCCAGGCTGGTACAGAAATGTCTTCTGAGCCCCAGGAAGCCCTGAGGGTTCAGTTCTGCACAGTTCTACCAGTCTCTCATGCGAAGAAGTTAAAGCAGCTCAAGGCTGAAGCTGACCAGTGCTTAGAAAGAAGTACAATTGCATTTTCCAAGATTCTTATGGACCAGAGAAAGAGATGTTCAATTAAAATATGTGTAGAAGAATGTGTTGAATGTTATTGTAATGAACCTACGCTTAAACTGTGCAGGCACATCTAAAGTGCTTTTACTTTTTAAATGTGGACCTCTAACACTGACAGACTTTATCATTTTGTACTATTATTGGAGAGTTTATCAGTAGCAAATGTATGAATACAACAGCAAGCTAACTCCAAACACTTTTATTGTGCTGTAGTCACTAAATGCACAACTAAATTGTCAAAACAAAATCATACAGGACTTGCTGTTTCTAAATCTCATTAACACCTCAAATCCAGTTAAATCAAAGGTCTGTAAAGCTTTGAAGAGAACTTTAGCACTGTTTTAGGGAAAGATCTGTGTTTTATACATGCGTTTTGAAATCACAGAAAATAGAGAATATACCAAATCTCTAAAAAGATTTATACAAAATTAATTACTAAATCAAAAACTAAAAGACATAAAAGAAAGAATCAGAGATATTTAATGCAGGAAAATCTTTCAGATTGTCACCAGTGAGACAGGATTATGGTATTTATGAACAAGATTAAGATTACTCACGGTAGCATCTAGGTATACAACAGATCTGTGATCATATGTCCCTTTAAAAAAATTTGTACAAAATTGTACAGCCCAAAAGGTATGAAAGAATGTAATTATCAGGAAGAGGAAGGAGGAAAAGGAGCCAGAAAGGGGGAGTAGAAGGGGAAGGGAAGGAAAGGAAACAAGGATCTAATAACATCCTCATTTACCAAATAGGAATTCAAAGTGTAATATTAAGTAATTTGATCAAGGTCAGACATATGTGGGAAGGTATTTTAAATCTCCTAAGTGCTAGCTCCATGAATTATCTAGAACTGATATTCACATGTATTGGAACCCTTCACATTAAATTGTGACCCTTGATTTTCTTTTCACAGTAGCTCTTCTCTGTCTTTTACGTGTTGACTTTCAGGAAAACTGTTTACTTATTTCCTGTCTGTATATTACAGATTGAGGGGGACAACCAGTAGAATATCTTTTGTGACTCTCTCCCAAGACATTTACAATTGGAATTCTTCAAACCAAGGAACTGAAGGCTCATAGACTGCAAGAAGTGGTGATGCACTTCAGCTACTTTCACCCACCTGTCCCCAGAGCATAATCTTTCTTTTTCCTTAAGTTCTCTCTGGTTTAGTATAGTTTTGAGTGGCTTCCAAAACACATCTATCTAAAAAGTGCAAAAAGTAATCATAGTGTCATCAAATTGTTTTGGTTGGAAAAGACCTTTAAGATCATCAAGTCCAACCATTAACCTAACACTGACGTGTCCATACTAAACCGTGTCCCTAAGCACCATGTCTACACATCTTTTAAATACCTCCAGGGATGGTGACTCCACCAGTTCCTTGGGCAGCCTGTTCCAATGCCTGACAACCCTTTCAGTGAAGAAAGTTTTCCTACTATCCAATCTAAACCTCCCCTAGTACAACTTGAGGCCATTTCCTCTTGTCCTGTTGTTTGTTAC
Source organism: Tringa tobata (assembly GCA_033628505.1). Lineage (NCBI taxonomy): Eukaryota > Metazoa > Chordata > Aves > Charadriiformes > Scolopacidae > Tringa > Tringa tobata. Next base: position 18,699,247 of record JAHREE010000279.1, on the reverse strand, counting down.
TTGGGAAAAGAGACCGACCCCCACCTTGCTACAACCTCCTTTCACATAGTTGTAGAGAGCAATAAGGTCTCCCCTGGTCCTCCTTTTCTCCAGGATAAACAACCCCAGTTCCCTCAGCTGCTCCTCATATGACTGGTGCTCTAGACTTTTCACCAGGTTTGTGCCTTTCAACCTCTGTTGTAATTAACCTTTTTTAAAAATTGCATACTATCAAAACCAAACCAAAATCAAGATCTTGTTCACTTCTTCCCACGGCAAATGGAAGAACAAATGTAAATAATTTTTCATGTGAGTTGCATTTACTTCTCTGGTGAATTCTATTTTCAAAAACAAAGCCTCCTTGGTGTGAAGTGATAAAATTAGGTAGCCTTATAAAACCACAGGTTCTCTTTACTCTTGCAGATAGGTCTCCCTTTCTTCGGCAATGGAAGAAAAGACAGATGATAACAAAGATTTAAACAGAAAGCAGGTATCTAAATTTAAAATTGTAATACCTACTCATCTGTCACTGAAGTGAAAGGAGATTATACTAAATCAGGCCCTTCAGTTACCATTACTAAATTTTTCCGAGTTAGAAATCCTGAACAATGTAGCATCTTCCCAATTCCTACAGAAAAACCCAATTTACGAAATAATGTAACACACAAAATGTAGCTGGGGCAGCTGTATACTTCTAAAATGCTTTTGATGAAAGATTGTGAAGTGCCTTTAAACAAACCTGACAGGTTGAAGTATCTATTCGTACATTGAAAACCTGAACTTCAGTTTCCCTCCATGCATGAAGGATTGCAAATGTATGTTTCTAATCCTCATGACAGTCACTTAAGCACTAAACTGGAGGCTGTCAGTTGGATAGAAGAAAGGGTAGTAACACTTTTCTCCTCTCTAAAGAACCTGTTGTATAAGCAGAATATGTCAAGATTTACTGAGGCAGGAAAAGAAAGGAAACATAAACATGTCTTTTTAGCTTAGAGTTATGACATTTAAGCAGAGATGAAAAACCTTCATTTCCCATCCCTACTCCAATAATTTATTGCATTATTTTCTAATGAACTTTAAAATAAGCAACTGTCAACAAGACTGTGAGCAAAGAAATGAAACCCAACCATCTCCTTCAGTCCCCCTCTCTCAAAGCCAACCCTGTTGGCTTTTGAATCTTCTCTTCTTAATCAGGTAATTTAAAATTATTTACTCTCAATAGCCTATCTTAAGCAGGAGGAGAGTAAATTGTGCCAGACTTAAAAAAAACTTTCTAAATTTGTAGCTATGACATTTCTACAAAGATAGTAAATGTGTATGTATGAGAATTCCCATAGCAAGTAAGATAAATTCAGCATTGATCTTCTGTGACACAGATGAGACCAGAGTCTCAGATGAGACCAAAATTGTTTTTAAAAAGTAGCGGTATGTTTTGGAAAGGTGGTTTCACATGTCTATTTTCACTCTAGAATTAGCAATCTCCAATGTGGTATCAGATATAAGAGACATTCTGCTGCTCAACACTTGACTACTGGCTGCATTAATGAGCTGGTAACTTTGGATCTCTTCATCTCCTTGTGTGCTTTGTAGAGAACCTTGCTTTCTAACACAGGGTCTTCAATACCATTCCAAGAATACTACCAAGCAGAGAGGCACTAATATTCCTTTTAAAACTAACTCATAGTTTTACATGTACTATACAAATACATATATCTGCCACTGCACATGCTAGAGAGTGTTGGATACAGCTGAGTGGTGGATAAAAAAAAAAAAAAAAAAAAAAGGTTCCTTTTGTTATGTATAAGCCTTCAAAAGCCAGGCATAATATGTAGATGTAATTCATTCCACTGTTAAACAATGTGCTAGAGGGCTTATCGGTCTCCACTGACTTTGGAAAATATCCAGGAAAGTTTGTGTAGGTTAAACAGCTAACTTTTAGAGACTTAATCCATTTCAAATTATGAGTCCATGCCCACAAGATGGTTAAGACTTTCAAGTGAAGTATGTTAGTGCCGCAAAGAAAATACTCAATCTTCTCATGATTTGGCCTTTTTACCTTTTAAAGCTGAGTCCAGAGCAGAAATTTTCTGAATTCAAATTCTAATTCAAATTCTAATGCATAACTTCAATCCATAATTAGACTTTTTTCTGTTTTATTCAATCATCCAGTCATTGTTAAAGCAGAATGGCCCTGGCTTTTTGAGGCCCCTTAGGCAAATCACATCATGTAGTTATAAAATAAAAGTGGTGTAGTCATACTTACCACTGAAGAGATATTTGTTATAATGTGTTATGCATTTGTTCAAATGTGCTAGTTAGAGGTACAACATGAAAGCTTGGAAATTATAGAATGAGACACCTGTAGGGGAATCTTGCTACATAGTGCATACAACAAAAAGATACAATCTTGCAGTAAAAATTAAGTGCGGATAACGACCATCATTTTGGTAATCAAAAATTATCCATATACATATTACCTTAATTCATCTATGTGAGTGCTAAATCAGGTTATTGTACAGATTCAGAATATTAGTTTTAACTTATATGTTTTTTTATTTGAAATACGTGTTACTTAAATGCAGCCAGTGTGAAAAACTCACCAAAAAAGTGTACTTTCTCGTGTAATTTCTTTTGCTCCGTTCCATTTTCAATTTTAGCTTTAATGCCAATTAAAAAGGAATTTTTTAGTAGTAACTTTGCTGTGCATTCCGAAACTTCAAATATGACTATTTATGAAGCTTATAACATTTTAAAGATGCATTTATATGAATCTAGTGGAATACATATTCATTCAATATTATATTATACATACTTATGTAAAAGCTAGACTTATAAGTTCACTGTATTTGTTAAAGTTTCTAATGTCTACAGCAAAACTACTGTAAATATCATTATTGTGTCAGTAATGAATAAATTCTTGCCAAGACTAAAATGCAGTATTTATTTCTAAACATGAACGACCATTGCACTGGTTCTTGGGGGTAAAAAAATGCATCACTGTCCATATATTAATACCATGAGAGATTTGATTAAGTTATCTTATATACTCTGCAGAATAAGAAACTCATTTACTTCTTAATATGGGCATCTATGTCTTAGTACAGACTTGTTGGTGTTGACAGTTGTTCTGTAGGTTCAGAAAATCTTGGGCACGCATCTGACAACAAACACTTATGCAAAATGATGTAAATGAGATGATGAAACCAAATTAAGTAGTACTAATTCCTCTGAGATAATTGAACAACTGTTTCTAAATTACATAATTCAAGAGACGGATTGTGTCTATACAGGGAGAACAATAGAGATGTGCAGGGCAAGTGACAAATCAGAATATGCCGATGACAAACAAGTAAGACCATAGAATGTATTCTCATATTCTGTGGAAAAGTATTTGTTCTGACTGCGCTAGAAACCATATTGACTAGAATATCCTGTTACAGTGGTTATGAACATACAAGGGTGAAACATACAGACAGAGAAAAAATGGTAGCTGTAGTTTATGATTTATACTCAGTTAGTTTTAAAATTTTAATGACAATATAACATTGTTGTTTTAAGAACTTACGAGGTCCAGAGACAGTAGTCATTCAAGTTCTTTTGTAAAAAGTTTCCCGTCAGACTATACTACTTCATTTTTTCTCTCTTTTTTCTTCTGGTTTGTTCAATTGTTTGGTTTTCTTCCCTTTTCAGCTTGATTTAGTAAGGGATTCAGCTCCAGATAAATTTAACCAGTGCAGAGCCTAAAACTCAACCCATCCCAACAAATTCAGGTGATTAAAAGTTCGTAGCAATACTAAACTTAAATTCAAGCTAGTCAAGCCAATGGTCAGAGCAACAATTTAAAACTGAACTGCGCATTCTTGGTTCACTTCAATTGCTTTCTCTACAATAGCCTGGAGGGCATACTGATCTGCTTGTTGCTGCAGCACCCTTTAAGTATTAACACATTTCCTCTTCAGTGTTCTCTTCTTCAGTCTGAGCAAGCCCAAGTGATTGCATTTTTCCTTCTGGACATCTTCCCTAGGGTCTCTGCAATTATTCCTCATCTTTCCTGAAGAACAGTGTAAATTTTGTGAATTTTGTCATGAAAACTTCATAACACAGTGGGCTTCTTCACAATTGCTGCTGAAGTTGTTCTATGGGCAGAAGTTGAAATTCATTGTACCAGAGAAAGAGGGAGTCTGTAACTAGTAACTTAATAGTGAAGATGTTCAGCCTTGAGAGCTGTGTAGGCTTACTTTACGCTTAGGGGAGTGTCAGCCAATTCAGGAAGTTGAGGCTAAGGAGATATGCCACGTTAAAATAGTTACCTACATTTGATCAACAGACTAGTCTCTGGGCCCCACGGGCTTTGTTACCTAGATCTTCATTGAACTTGAGGAGTGATTAGACAGACAACTGCATTTAGACATTTAAATACCTGTCTCCTTAGTCTAAAGTTGAATTCACTTTCAATGATTATTAAACCTAATAATAACAAACTTTCTAATTCATAGGGAACAAGTGGAAAAGAGACAAAGGAGCTAAATTAATTTTTTTTTTTTAGAATACACTATGGCCACAATCCCAGTGAGAGTTCTCTGTATTTCTGCACTCTTTACATTATAGAAAACTGAGGTAGAAAACATACATGTGATTACTGAAGATTCAATATATATACAGTTGCAGGGATTCATTTCAATATTTCCTATTGTTCATAGCATTAGCCCCAAGTGAATATATACCACAAATACCACTCCATGTGAGTGAGCCTGTGTGTATGCCTAGTGTGAGCATGTGTCCATAGACTGGAATATCTTACATGCTGGTAGTAGGCTAATTATTTGGTGGGACTATACATATGATTACTGTAAAATTTTGTATTTGCTTTTTCTTAGTACATGCTTTCTTTCAAAGAGCAGGAAAATAATTGTAAGTTTGCTCCACTGTCACTATGCTGCAGCCTATACAGAATTGAGTTTATTTGGAAATTATCTCCTCCAGATAAGAAATCTATCAATTTCATCAGTTGACACACTTGCACAGAACCATTGTGGAGATAAGATTTTAAACACTGGTGCTTTTTTTTTTTTTTGGTCAAAATTTCCATGTTGTCAGTAATAGATTTTTCTAGTGCATGACTATAGAGGTTTTTTTACATTTATTGTCTGCACATATTATTGTTCATAAGTATTCTCCCTTGTTCTGACTTTCAAGTCATCTGATCTGTATGAAAAGATAGAAAAATATATCTTAATATGATTTATTCGTTTGTGTAAGAAAGATTATTTTGTTGCTATAAGGCATAAAGTTCTGCATCTGGTAGAGTCTGGAGGAAGAAGCTTGGAATGTTGATAAGTATGAAAGAAGAAAAAACAATAAAAGATTTGATGGGTGAAAGCCTCTAGATTAAATAGAATTGTATAACACTATAAAATATTTCAAATTGCTTTTCCAAGTTACACATGCCATGCCTATTGAAACACTAAGAGGTGCAGAGTACATGTTCCCGTATCGTGCCCTGCAGCCCACATTCAGCCACTGAAGCATTAGTAACTTTGCTGTTCTTGGCTCACAGCCCCTAGTCTTTCCTCTGTGTTTTCAGTTAGAGGAGAACAGGTAATTTATTAGAAACGTATAAAGCTTCAAGTGTCAGTTACTATGTGATGATTTGCCTATGGATTAGTCACAACTTTGAGAGAAGATACATATGTCATTTGGTATAGTTTCTTTCCTTCCAGCTTTGGCTGGCTCACTTTTCCACACCTGCCCTTAGCCAGGGAACTGTTCTGAAGAGTAAGAAATGTGCTTCTACATGAAGACAGGAAATCAGATTCTTTATACACTTTTCCCTTTCATTTGTCCTCACCCTATTTCTGTATCTGGTTTTGCTTTTTGATCTTGCCTGTATTAGTCAAAGTGGTTACAACATCATAAATACAAAGGCATTATTTGCCCTGTTATGCAAATATGATAGATTACATTCCCTGCATAGGTATTTGAGATAATAATATGCCAAAAGGAGAAAATCGTACACCATTTCTAATAAAGACATATGTTCCAATAATTTGCTTTTTATATGCTCTTGGTATGTATAATTCATTTAAATATATGGTTCTAGCTTCTAGGCTCTTTTTAGTCGCATTGTTACTTTTATCCTGTTTATGTTTCACAGGTTTTTTTCTTGCCATTAATATATTAATATTTTTTTTTAATAGAAAGGTCTGTGTTTTCTATTTTCCATTTTTTTGTTATGTTTAAATTAGAATCAAATCTTATCTATTATATGCAATGCAACAGCTACATGAAATGTAGTTGTCCTGGTTTGGGATGGAAAGGAACCACTTCTCTATTCAGTGAGAGAGGCTCTTGCTTATACTTGTTGCTGTGGCAATTGGGGCCAGCTGACTTGGTTGTTTGGACAGGTGATCCAAACTGACCTATAGGGTATTCCATCCCTTCTGCCATGCTCAGTATAAAAACTGAGGGATCGAAGGGGTCAGGTTAGTTATTCTTCAAGGGTGCTTCTTTGATAGGTTCTTCTTGAATGGCTTACTTTCTTTGATGCCTGATGAAGACCCTGTCACTTTGACTGCCTTTGATCCCCACCAGTGTGTTCTGGAATCCAGTTCCCATTCATCACTGAGACTGGTCTGGAACTTTTCCAGTGCACACTGGTGACATCTCCCTGGGATTTTGACATTGTTTTGTATATATTTATACATATTCTATTAATTTCATTATTTCTCTCTCTCTCTTTTGGGTTTTTTTTTAAAATTTTGTTATTAGTACTTCATTGATGTTTTTTAGTTTTTCCCTAAACTGCTAAATATCTTTATCTTTTTTCTTCCTCTCTTTGGAGCAAGAGGTGGGGGAGAGCATCTGTCATCTTGTCATTGGCCAACTTGGCCCAAACCACAACAATAGTGATGTAGCTTATGGAGAGACAGAAGAGAAAATTGGAGGTGTCTATATATTTGTATCTATAAAAGCTTGGAGTTATATATATGTATATGTACATACATTCATTCTCTTCAAAAGTGTAGTTAGTTTGGGATATTAAGACACTTAAAGCTTTAAGATAAAGTACTTGGGTTTATTATTCTTAAGAGTCTCATGACTTAAGACAAGCTTAATAATTTAGCTGACTTTTATACTACAATTATAATGAGTTAAACAGTTGAGGCTTGCTCAATAGCCAGCCTTAACTGTTAAACTCATATTGTAATTATGAAGTAATATATGCCATAGTGTATCCATGAAAGATATTTTGATTGAATTTATTTTGTAAAAGTTGTAAAATATTATATTCAATATTTAAAAGTTTTCACTTAGAAAGAAAAACAAAGCCACTGTAATACAAAAAATCAGTCTTCCAAAATGCTTTCTATTTGGGAAAGGAATCTAATAAACATCACAGTCCTGATTCTGTTTTCTAGGTCATTGTGCAGTCATGCAAATTGGATGATAGATATTTGTTTAAAATTTTGTGCTCTGTGTACATAGACAAAAATAATTACACTTGATAAAAAGCTGTACAGAATTAAGCCAAAGAAACACTTGGATTTTGATAAATAACTTATTTTCCTCAATCTGCACTAACGTGATGAGAGGCAAATGCAGACTTAACAGAGGTATTACCATTCAGTATTTTACAATTAGTTTAGAACCATGCTAAATGGAAATGGTTTGAACAACTAGCAAATTTAGTAGATAATTAGTATAGAAAGGAAAATTTGCAATGGTAAATAAGGAGAGGAAAGCCTAGAAACTCTGATTCATTACTAGGAAACAAAAAAAATAATTCAAAATACGTTTGAATTTTAATTCATGGATATTTTTAAGGCCATTACTTTCTATTTATTTTTCCTTTAAATATAAATAGCAATAAAATAAATTTCGTCAATTAATCAGGAAGCTAGTGACTTAATGATTAATCAGAGGTATGAATGATTACGTGGAGTAAATGAATAAATACTAGTGACCATAAAACCATGGAAAGACTTCTTATTTCCCAGCAATACACCCTCAGCCTTTCCCCTCCAAATTCTATAAATTCTATATTTATAGTCTATAAGGACAATTCTTTTAGTCAGGAAAGTAAATCTACAAATGAGACCTGAGAAACCTGCACTGAATTCCCTTTGCAAGACATCTTCTGTGAACTTGGAAAAGTCCTAACAGCTCTCTGGGAGGGTTCCCTCCCATACAGCTTTAGGCAGCTATGATAAATATGTCTACATCACCTGGTGACCCATTATAATCTACAGAGAAAAATATTTTTATAGAGCAGATTCATCCGATTTACTTTAAATGTCAACATTGTGAAGACAATGTGTCTCTCATAACCACAAAACGAGCCTGGGATGAATCCCGTTTCACATCTCTTTCTTTTGCCAATTGTAAAGTGAGGGATGTAGTCCTGCCTTTCTCCTCACAAGAATCATGAGATTTAAATTAGAAGCACTGTGAGTTGCACAGGGGTTACAGATAAATATTAACCTCTGGACACAGAATTCATAGATCTAATTATCAACAAATAATTCTGATATAATAACCCACTAATGAATTACATAGAGTCAAGGGGAACAAGTCTCCAGAGCACCTTTGGGACTGAGGGCATTCACTGTACAGAGGTATGAGACAAACTATGGGATGTAGAGGGAGAGCATTTTGGGACTGCACAAGACTTGCTATAGGATGTTTAGAGGAACAACCAAAGACGGGGAAAGGGAGGGATGCAGATGATTTAAAGTGCCAACAACTGAAGGTCATAAGGGCCTGTGTGTCTGTGGTGGCAGGAACTGGAGTGAGTGTACATGTGAGAATGAATGCAGGAGCACTAGTGAAGATCATGGTGGTCTAGCCAGCAAGCAGGTGAAGTGGTTGGAGACACAGTAGTTTATGCATGTCTCTAAGGGCGAGCTGGCTGTTGGAAGGACCAGGGGTGTGCCATCCAGCTGCTGGAGAGACTCTGGGGTCTGGGAGCTCAACTGGGAGACTCATTTTTGTCTGTGTATATGCATGTGTGTAGGGGTGAGGCACCTGGGGAAGATCCAGGATGTGGTATAGGATTGACTGAGTATCCATGGCCAGCTACTGGGGCATCTGGCATGTGTGTAGTTCTGCACCAGTGCTGGCCTCAGTATCTTATATGTTCAGCTGCCCACTGTGATCCAGGGGCAGCTGCTAAGCAGACAGAGCAGCTGAGCCCAGCTGCAGGAGGGTTCCACATTGCACATATGTACACATGCACATACGTATTTCCCACTAAGAGATACTCGTCCTAATCAGCCAGAGAGGGAAACAGGATGAGGCCATTGGTGGTGTTTGTGTTTGAGTGCGGAGTGTGTCTGTTATTGGCTCTGTGTGTGTATATATAGGTACATATACACACGTATATGTGTTGTATGTGTGGCTTTGTGCATGTGCCTATTAGGAATGCATGCTCAGTCTTACTACTGGTTGACATGGGATCATGGAGCTGTGGAAACCTCATCTCTGTTGGGCTGCAAAATTCCTGCCCCACTTCCCCAGGCCCCAACATCCCTAATAGTACTTACGTAGGTTTCCACCCATTTCTTCCTCTCCTGCCAGAGAATGATAATAAAGGTAATATGAGGTTAGGAACTTTTCTTTAAACAATTATATCTAAAATTTGCCTGGGAAATAAAACATAACTGATGGGATATAGACTAATGTTATTTACAGAACACTGCATTGTGTACAAATAAAAAGTAGCTAGGAGAACTGGTAGATGTGAGCATTGAGTCTCCTATCCCTTCCCTGGTTATGTTTCCTAGATCATGCAGGTGGTTCTTGAGAGTGAGAAAGAAACAGGGAGAGGAAGAGCCTTGTCTGTTCAGTAGCCTGTACGTTAACTGACTTCCTTCAAAGTATAAATGTTTAAATCCACAAAAAATTGGGATGCTTACTCATCACAAATAAAAGTGACAGGCTTAAAATCTTTTCAAGGCATAATGGCAAATAGGTTTTCAGACATGACCTGAAGGAGAACAGAGGTGGGGACTGAGATATAGATGTTGTAGGTTATAAAAGGCATCAAGGACAAAGAAGTGTGTGTACGTGTGTGGATGTACACATGAATGCTTGTGCACATTTTACACATTTTATACACACAGAAATTTCTTTAAATGTACTGTTGATTCATTTCCATTCAGAGAGAAAGTTGTCATAATAGTGCTTGTTTTGAAGGAGAAAGACACGTCCACCTATTTGATATAACAGATGATTTCTAAGCTAAAGAGGAAACTTGCAGTATTAAATGTTATCTTCTTCACAGTATTGCTGTTCTGCAATCATTAAAAAGAAATTACAGTGTGGAACAATACACAGAGAACATCTGCAAAAAGAAAGATACATTTTAAATGGTTTTGTGAATACATGCCCTGCGGTTACATTTAACTCTAGAATTGTGTTTGAATGAAACCCGAGGTGACAGTTGAGGGAGCACACTAATTTAATAACAGTTGATGAATTAAGAAACTATTACTTTTTAAAATCACTTAGGAAGTCTCCTCTCAATCCCCTTGGTTGCCTCGTTGATTCTTCTAGACAGAATGTCAAAAAGATTTGGAAACACGCAGTCTGTACAAACCACTGTGTCTGGTTTAGCCTCTTTTTCACTTTCTAAAGAGACTTACATCAAAGCTTTATATTTCCGTTCCAATAAATACACTCTGTATGAGAGTTTTCCTTTTGGGACAAAATAGTGCTGATTATCACAAAATTTCTTCTAAACTGAATACATAACCTTTAACATCCATCGCTTTTAAATAACTTTCCTTTCAAAGAAGAAGAACGTGTTAATGACACAAAGCCCAAGCATCCTTAGGGTGATAAATCACTCCTTTATATTTATGCATAACAGAAAATGAAATGCAAATGTACTTTTCCAGGAAAAACTCTTCTATTGCAGCCCAAATATCTAATTATTAAGGCTAAGTAGCACAAATATTATAAACTCAGTGCTGGCAAAATGAGTATGGAAGAACTATTTGAACTTGACAGTTGTGGTTTCTAAAATGTATTCAGAGCAATCAGGGAATGACTATGAATGAGGTAAAAAAACTTAAATACCCAAAAGGTAATTCCCACCACTCACAAAAATGTCAAACAAAGTAATTTCAGTTACTTTTTTTCTGGATTTAGACCTTTTCAGAGTTACCCTTGATATTTCTATTTTCAGAATAGATTATTTCAATGAATTCTTCATGAAGCACAAATTAACGTGACGCCTTATCTGTACATAAAGGGAATGTCGTTTTATATAAAAAGACAGAACTTCTGAAACAAGTCATTTTTTAATTAAGGAAGAGGCAGTAATTATAGTACAAACAAATATGTTTCTATGCAGCCCAAGTTCTAGCTATGAATTCTCATCTGTCAGGGGACACTCTGAGGCTTAAAAAAACCAGCTAGCGCTGAACACATTAAACAACGCTCTAGTTTAACAGCACCATGAAAACAACATTAAATGAGCACAATACCCCCGCTAATTAATTTTCCCTCTTGCTTTCAGAAGTGGATCAAAGAGTCAAAAACATCCTGAGTCATGGATTAAAAGTCTTCTCCCATGAGAAAGACATGAATTCTCTCATCCTGTAATAACAGTAATAATGTACTATGCATATGTAGTACTCACCTATGATACTGTGTTTCCCTGTCCAGACTTTAGAATTTGAATTATATTATATCCATACATTGAGTCACAATGACTATAAGAAAAAAAGGACCTGTATTTTTTTTCCCGGCCCTGCGTGTCTTAAAATGCAGAGATTACTATAATTGTTAGCTATGTAGAAACAAAAATCTCACCATTGATCTTCAAATCCTAGAGCTGAAGTGAAGCCCCTGCTCCAAGGATGCATTAACTTTACTTACAATATTCTTGAAAGACGCTTGTCCAGCTTCATTTCAAGACCCTCATAACAGAGATTTAACAATTTCTCAGACAGCGTATTTAAATGTTCCACCACTTTTATTATAAAGTTCTATGAGTTGGTTTTTTTACCTAGCCTAATTTCCCCCCATCAAATCTTAAGACCATTATTATTTTCATATCTTAGAAATTATTCCTTTCCTATTTTCACCACATTTTGAGGTATTGAAAAGAATATCACCTTGCTCCTTCCATGTTTTTTTTGTCATTAGGATAAATGGTAGCCTTTTCATAGAAATTATGAAAATTTTCTAGACACTGCTCATCTTTTTGATGTTCTCTGGTCTTTTTTCCAGCTGTTCTAAATCATTCTTAAAGCATGGTGCAAAAAAACTACAATAGGAATTAAGCTGAGGACTTTCCGGTTTCAAATAAACAGGAAGTATTACTATTTGTTACCATCGGTTTTCTTTGCAAAAGTAGTCTTCTTAATCACAGTCAATTCATGAACCACTATGAAAAGTCAATTTGCAAAATTTCTATCTAATAATTTGGTTCTGCTGGTATTTGGATATCTTAGTGTTCTGTCTCAATCAAAAAGCCCCTAATACTTTACCAAGGGATCCAAGGATTTTTTTTACTTAAAAGTAATATATTTGCATGCATTCATGCCTCTGCATATCTAGATATGCATGCATATATATATTTTAGATAGCGATCTTTGTTAATCAACTTTTATTTCTTTCAAATATCTGTTTTTTTCCTTCAAATAAGTAAATAAACAACAAAAACATGTTCTTCATTTTTATTATAGAGTAAATGTGATCATACTCAAACAAATGGTTCAGCACTGTATATCTGTTTTGTCCTACCTTAAGCTTTTCTACAACTTAAATTAAAAATACCTGTGATTCATTGCTGAAAATTCCAGATTCTATCATGGAGCATGAATGTCATTCTCTTTCATATCTACAAAAGGCCAGTTACACAAATAGAATGTTATATGACAGGGAAAATACAAACATACAGATTTTAAGCAATGGAAGAGTGAATTTTGGGAATTACTGAATTTTGACTGAAATAAATAAAAAATCACATCTTAGACTTAAACCATTTAATTTAATCTTTATCCTTCAAATGACCTTATGATTATTGAAGACCATGAAACTACAGTTTGTTCATTGATATTGCACAGCTAACACAGCTCTGGGAGAGTGAGTTAAATTCTTATTAGAACCCTGAATTCAAACCTTACAATGAGATCTTTTCTGTAAACCAGAAAAAATGTCATTTGCCTGTCAGATCCCACAGTAAGCTAGCAAGACTGAGAGTTAAGAAGCCTTGTTTTTCTATTTTCTATTTTTTTTCTTTTCTATTTGATATAAGCTGTAAGAAAATCTCTCTGGAGACATTTAGAAAAAGGAATGAGCAGTGCTTTTACAGCTTTGGTCATTTAGCTTGGATTTATCAAAGAGTCTTGTAAAATAAAGGACCCAATATAAGTTTATTGCCCTTTTGTTTTTCCCATTCAGCTCAGTAAGTCAAGAGGAGCAAACACCAAAGACAAATTGATTTTTTTTTTCTTCTCTCTCCCACATTCATGTGGACACAGTCACCATACAGAGGTGAAGGGAAAAAAAAAAAAAAAAAAAAAAAAGACTCCTGTCCTCATTTCAGGGACATTTTTATTCCATATATATTAAAAAAAAACTGTTTAAAAAAAAGCATTTTACATAAAGGCAATCTTTGATAAGTTACTTATTAGAGGGATATGCAGCATCTACAATGTCTTCGCTAGGGTGAATGAATAAGAACATGACAAGTCTTATGGTATTAATATATATTAATTAATATATAATATAATTAATATATTATAATATTAATAATCACCGAAATTTACTAAATTTACTACTTAAACTCCCAATTATTGTACATCAGGTATAGAAAATCTTTAATACTTCCTTTCATATATTAAAATGTCAGACTTTGGTCCTACATTTGCTCAAGTTCTAATCCCTGTTGGTTTTCTGCTCTAATATCTAATACCCTATATTAACTACAGAGCATTCATAGGTTTCTGAGTGATTACAGACATTTAAGGGGGCAGTGAAGAAGGATTTAATGTCAAAGAAGACAATCACATGGAAGTAAAAAGTAATAGTATTAAAAAGTCCTATTCATAGAGGATGATGTTCAACCATTTCTCATTAGTGCTATAATTTTTTTATTTTTGTTAAAACTTACCCTGTTCAGAAGCTTATATTTCCAGAACAGAGAGCCCTTAGGTATTTTTTCTTTCTTGTGATTTAACCCTTGCACAGCCTTCTCTTAGAAGGATTACCTTTGTTTCCATTGTACCTCAACATATAAAAGGCACTTCACCGTATGTATGAATGGTAGTAGCTCTTCATTTGAATAGCATAAAGTACAATCTCACCATTGTTTGGAAAATCATATTCTAGGAGAAAACGTAGATGAATAGTATAGGGCTATGGGGAAATACAGAGTTTTTACTTCTTAAAAAACATCTTGATAACTTAAAAAGCAGGATGTATAAGGGGAAGAGGATTCTTGCTCTGGAGAAAACTGGAAAACATTAAACATTAGTTCAAGAAAAAATACCACTGTAGCAAATCCACTTGTATATTCCAATGCATGTTTACTAGGAATGATTGACAAACACATGTAATAGTTGCTGGAGTAGAAAAACTGATCCATCAATATACCCACAGCTTAAGAAAGACTGTTAGGTAAATAAGCAGAGAAACACACATACATCTACAGCAGATAGATGCTAGCAGAGTAGCTTTTTTATTTCCCCTCATCTTTTTTCCTATTTTATTGCTGGTAGCAGGAGAAAGGATTATCTTTAGTAAATGCCTCACAGGTAAAGCTGAAGCCTTGGTCAGAAGATGATGTTCAAATGGAAAAGAAGAATTATGCAATACTAATACAAGAAACAGCTTCGTCCGTTATGCTCTACAGCAGTTAGTCTTAAAAAAACAGACAATCCAAACGTTACTACGATTATTTCAGTGTTTTTGATCTGTGATTCTCCATTCTCTTTTCTAAGTGGTATAGAAAGTACTAGTATTCTCTACAAGGGACAAGAAAGTGCTTCTTCAGGTTATGAAATTATTTCCTCTCAGATCTTTAAAATATCCTCTTGAATACCCATTTTTACATGATTTTAAATCCCTTGATAATTGAACTGCTGACAGTATACTGTAACATGGTGCTTCTACTGTAATGAGGTTTCTGTGGTGCAATATGCAAATTGAGCAGAAAAGAACTAAAATCATTGTCTTTGTACAAAAGGTCAATAATAAATTACAGATAAATCACTGAATTGTCATGATGCTTATTCCTTCATATCAAGGAAAATTACATAGCTTTTATGACTTACGATAAAAGAAAAGACAAACAACAAAACCAAAACCACAAAAAACTGAAGAAGAAGCTCTTACGCAGAAGCTGACTTCATATTTTCCTAACACAAACACAAAAAAATATTATACCTTCTCAGTAGTTATCACCTCACTTCTTTTTATGCCCATGAAATTTTCTCTGAACTAGGTACAAGGAAATTGCAGTAAAAGATTTTTGATCCACTACTAGAAGCTGTTCCAAGCTGTGGGAATCAGCAGTCTAGCTCTTCTGTCTATCATGTGAACATTAAGGACATGCTGCAAATCATCTCCTTTAGTAGGTTGGAATAATCACCTGCTACTAATCCAAGTGCAGCTACTGCTGAGTCTCACAGGCCTGGCAGTCAGTTAATATGGGTGATCTTAGTCACGTGTGCATTTTAAGAGTCTAGCATCCAAACCTAGTAATTTTTATTCTTATGTTAGGTTCTTGAGAACTGATAATATTACTATACTACACAAATTATTTGTTATGTTTCACACACAGTCAAATAGAAAAGTTTGAACTCCAGCTTTCTTTAAACTTATGCCAAAACAGAAAGTAGAATAGCAAAATATTTATGAAAAGCTGTTCATAAATATGTTAAACTTAAAAATAAATAAAATAGAATTAAAGAGAAGGGGGAAAATGTATATAATTCTTAAAGGCAAGCTTTCCATTTAATTTTGCCTGATCCAATTTTGGCTGTTACAGCCATTGGATCTTGTATCAGAACTGCCACTATGTCTGTCATCTTCCAGTCTGTATTTCCCACATTCCTATTATTTTTGTGTGGCTAGGCCTTCCAGCAATCAAGCTAGATAGAATACTGTAAAGATAAAATGGAAAGCATTGCTCAATGAGTAAAATTTTTCAACAGAAAAACATGAAATAAAATCATAAGCTCAACTCTTACAATCTCCATAGGTTTTATGAGAGATCAGAGGTGGGTAATGTCAAACCAGAACAGTTTGACAAACTGAAATATTTAATTATTGACAACTGAGTTCAACTCAAGAAATTAGGTGTTATTTTTGGCAAGAATGTCTTCCTGTGTGAAACACTGTGGGGTTTGAAAACACATTTTTTCCATCAAACTGTACTTTGATGGGAAATTCCCAGCCACTTTGAGCTGTAATTCATTTTCTTTTCCCCCTCTTGTATAAATATTGTTTTACTTGTTTGTGTTGTGGTGTTTTTACCCCAAAAGAGAGAAGAACCCCAGTAATGAGTTACACACTAGTAAGTGTATTAGGAACTTAGACGTCTGTTTTCTTTTAAAAACCCGGGATAGAGACTGTGCAATTGTCCAGTGGTGAGCAACAAACACCTAGAAAGATGGTACCTAAAACCCCATAACTTAAGTTTATTTGGGCCACA
Organism: Tringa tobata; assembly: GCA_033628505.1. Lineage (NCBI taxonomy): Eukaryota > Metazoa > Chordata > Aves > Charadriiformes > Scolopacidae > Tringa > Tringa tobata. The sequence goes on along the minus strand of JAHREE010000279.1, from coordinate 18,682,599 downwards.
AAATTATACATATGGTGAAAAAAATAATAAATCAAAAGATGAAGTCTAAGAGAAATATATAAATATATGACAGGCTACAGAGAGAGCAATGGGTCAATAACTGAAATGTTTTTATTTTCTTTCTTTAACCTTTTTTATTCCTCTTACTGACTTATTTGTTTGTGGGTTGTTTTTGTGTTTTTTTATGGCTGTTTTGATTAAAACACTGGTTATGTTTTTCAGTCCTGTCTTAGATCTTCCTATTAGAAGTGAGACCAAGGAGTCAGTGCAGTACTAACAGAATACTATGTATACCTGTGCATTAAATCAGTAATTTTCATCTCTTTAGCTATTTTATGAAAAAAACTTCTTATGTGGGAAGAAAATTTTCAAATCATTGTGGGAGTGCGTTGTCATATGTAGGTAGAAAACAATTACATATTTGGTTAACATTAATATCAATGAATTACATTGCTTGTGTCTAATTTTGTACTTTTAAATTTTAGGAATAAGGAGCATTTTTGTGTCAATTTCTGAAAAACTTTTGAACTTTTATGTCTGTGTTTAAGCTCAAAGTAGCAGATGTTTCATTAAATTTTTATGTGTGATTCTCTGTGATTATTTTAATAATTTCAGTATTTCACTTCCTCCTCAGGTGGCTAAGTAATTGCTCTGGTAGAAACACATCCAGGTTTGTACTACCTTTCAGAGGTTTATTTTGCAAGATTAATGTAATACAAAGCCATCATAAGAATGGAAATTATTAGAAAATTCTATTTAAAAAAATTCCATACAGGAAGCCAAGAAACCACTCCTTCTTATATTTATGTCTGTGAAAATTGGCTTTCACAGTGATCTTATACAAATATATATTACAAACTTACTAACACCCATCCTAGGTCACATAATAAATATGTTTAGTCTCCAAGAATAAATACACACCTAGAAAAGAGTGTAAGAAAAGGGAAAATATCATTGTATACATTTTTGCTCTAAATCTGTATGGAAGTATCTGGTTTCAAGTAACAGAAAACACTGTACAAGGACTGTGAAAAGACTGATTACTAATTAACACAACAAAATTAGCATGAAGCACTGGACTTAGATCAGAGGTCATACGTTCTTTCTACTGCTCAGCATTAACATTGCCCATATGTTCATTTCCTTAACACCACACCCAAAACATAGGATTTGAAAGCTGAAAGTGGCCTGATTGATTTCCTGAAAGAATTCAGAGTCCAATTAAAACAAAAGAGATTTCCATTGGAGAAAGTATGCATGGATAAATTAATCTTTCTGAGTAGTCCCATCGAATACTTGCATTGCATAGAAAGGAATTAATATGTTTATAATATTCATCTGTCTTAAAGGGTTGTTATTCTTAGAAAGAGACACTTACAGCACTATCTGCAGTGGTTCATGACCCAAAAGAAGATGGTAATACTCAAGACAATTAACTGATGTGATGATAATCAAGGTGCAATAAACTATCAACAAACCCATCTGTGATATGTTTATTGGAAAAAAATATGCTTACTTCAATCATCAAAGCCTAGAAATTTCATATTGTTTAAAAATTCCATTAGTAGAGTTGCAAATCTGATCCTAGCTAAGTGGCAAATTAAGTTGGGGAAACAATAAAAGCTGCATGTACATCCAATACCACCCAGGGAATAGCGCAAACAAACTGAAAAGATAATCTTTTGAGGACAATTTGTTAGGTATAGTAATTCTAAATGCTACTTAACTATACTAGATACTTTTTTTTTTTAAGCAGTATCAAATGTTCTCCATGAGGTTATTGTTGCTAGAAACATCATAAGCAAATAAAAAAAAAAAAAAGCCCCCCCAAATCCCTGACTATAGAGCTAAGCAAATTGGCATAGGATTTTTAATAAACACAATCTAATTATATCAAATAGATCCTGATTTGATTAAATTAGTTACATACAGAGAAGCACCTTGCTCCAACTGTTGCTTCATAATCCAAAAGATTCAAAGTATCATTTTACATAAAAAAATTTTCATTTAAAATATAAATTAATCGTATAAGTGTAATAATTTGTCCTTCTGACAAAAAAGTAAGAACTCTTAAAGCCTGGAAGATCTTTTGAAAAAGTAATATTATCATTACTTTTGAAATGTGCAAAGAATTACAATACCACCATGTCAAGAAAACAAGGTTTATTAATTTAACTAGTACAGAAATGGATGACTCTTCAAGAGTTTCAGATAGTTTCAGCATTTTATTTAGAAATTTGAAGTCACCTGTCATGTTAAAAAAAAAACAACCAACCACCTACTTTTAACAATAAACTTAGGTAACCACAGTACACATGCATTCTGATCAACATCAGAGAAGTACTGTTTAATTTGATGCAGCATCAATGTTACTGCTTCTCTATATCCTACAGAACTTAGTTTGAAAGCTTTTATTTCCTGACAGTATTTGGTATTGCCTTTTTCCGTAACCGCATATTCAGGAAGACTATGTATAGAAGAGAAAGACTCTTCTATTTTGCCCTCAAAAGTCTTTTGCAGTATCATATTAGAACCACAGATATTTTGCCTGAAAGGGACCTCTGGGTCTGTCTAGTCCAAACTCCTGCTAAAAGAAGGACTGTTACTTCCTCTAGACCAGCTGTGACTTTGTACAGTCAAGTCCTGTAAATATCCTGGGGACTAAGGTTTCACGGATATTTTGGGTAACACTTCAGTGCTGCACTACTCCTCCTAGTGAAGAAGGTTTTCTTATTATACAAATATCTTTCAGGTGTTAATTATTGATATTGACCCTTGTAACCTATGTTGTGATCTTTACATATTTATCTGTTAGAAAAAAAGTGGGGAAAACCTAGACACGTATCTTTCACTTTTTCAGAGGACAGTGCCATGGGAACATTCAGAATAAGTTTTGTGAAGTTAACATATGATTTGGCCTTATAGTTAAAACCACTTACTGGTCTTGTCTACTTCCAATTCACACTGGCTGGTGTTTCTTGGTGCAGAAACACCCTTAGGTTTTTGCACACTTTTTTGTATACATCTCTGCAGACAAAACCGTAGACTTCTAAGATGATGCATAACTCCAGATCCAAAAGACATCATTCCTTAGCTTTAAAGACCCTTGGATCAGGATGTGAATCAAAAATTCAGAAGGCATAATTTTCTTTACAAAAGTGCTTTTATATAGGAAAATAATAAAGTTTCTGTTTATTCTGTGGTCATTTTTATGTATAAAATTTATCACAGAATCTGAGCCTGCAGGAAGTCCAGTTGACTTCAGATGACACTTCAGTGCCTGTAACGGTGATAGATTTCAGTCTATAATAAATAATTTTTTTAGATTCTACAGAACATGATTCAGCCTTAGTAATACAATGTATGGCAGCACTAATACAGCTATCCTCAGCACAACTTTTCGCTTCAGGAAATCTGAATGCATGAGTGGTCAATATGGCAATGACAACTTCCCCCCATCTCTCCTGAAGTTATATATTACTTAAAGACACTTAGGTAACACATGAGGCAGTTAAAGTCTCTGTATCTTAATTTTCACTTCATGATATCTCATGGAATCATTTACCTTTTGTGAACGGTGGCATTTAAATGCTGCAATTCTGATTTGTTAGTGTTTTACATTCATCCTTAAATCATATGCTACAAGGCTGTGGAATATTCAACACCTCAGGCCAGAGGAAAAAAGCAATCTAAATCTTTAACTGTTGCTCAAAATTTCTTCCTCTGTAACACATGACCTGAGAGGTCTTTCACTATCCTCCAAGTAACTAAACATCCAGGGTGTCTGGATAACCATAAACTAGCCCAGAATTGGCAGCCTGGAATCTTGCATTTTATCAAGTTTCATAAAGATTTGAGAGGATCTTAAGGGTCTGATCTAGCAGATGTATTCAAAGGATATTTGACACATGATTTTTTTTAAAAAATGTAGTTGCAACAACCTTACATTTACAGAAGGACATGATTGCATAGACTACTAGTTAGGTCAATTCATTCTCTTAAGAATACCATGCATTGAATTACTTTAAGTCTGATTTTAGGTAATTATATCTCATATGAACTGTGTGAACATAATCCATCACAGAAATAGGAATCTGTAATATTTTACTTCCCCAAAAGTGCATTAAAAAAGTTAGAAAAGAATTCATCTTCTTGTTTTGTCCCCTTGCCCAGAAAATGTGCAATTTTTTTGCACAACACACTATGCAATTTCAGCAGGGAAAGATAGGGGGAGTATCAGATTATATTTGACAGTATTATTTTTTATATGCTTTAGTATGGAACCATTTAATAAGTATTTAACCCAAATATGTGTCATTATTGAAGTGGTATGTTGGCTTTGAATTTTAAAAAATGCAAAAATATTGAGAAGTCTCAATTTAAAACTAAAAATAATACTAACTTTTATGAGTTAACCAAATAAATTTTATAGTTTATTTTAAAGTACAAATTTATGCTAAGATTCCATAGTATTTCTGAATATATAAAAAGTTTCAGACTTCTTTCTGTTTGAAAAATTAGTTACCTATTCTTTTATAGTTTATTTGGTAATTAATTACAACTGGAAGATTTGAAATTTCTTATCTTCTAAAAAAATCTGTCTCAAAATGAACTAATCTGGATGAATTGGTCTACAAAGAGCTGAAGTTACAATAAATAACATTTCTTCTTGAAATATGAAACCAAGTTGTTTCTTCTTTTCTGTTTTCCATCATTCCATTGCACGAACTTAAAATAGTCCTTCCAGTAGTAATAGGAGAAACATACTGTGAATATTTTGAAGTAAATGTCTGAAAACACAAAACTTCACTAAATGTTTTATGAAATGTGCTGTGCACATGTACTTGCACTCCATCTTGATGTAGCTGAATATATATATATAAAAAAAATCTCTTCATTGCATCTTGCTTTCATGGAGCTGAACAGCATCTGGCATTTTACTTTCTTCCTCAAGGTTAGCTGTTTTTCATTAGGCTGTGGCTCTTAAGAATTTGTTCTGCTGTGTAAAAAGCCAAAGCTGACTTTTAGGAGATGTGCAGGAAAGAAAATGCCATGCTATATCCTTTCAGTATGGCGATTAACTTCCCCACATTGGTTCCAGCTACGGTTCACTTCCGTTTCAAGGAAAAGAAAGTTTTTGAGACCAGCTCCTCAAACAAGATCAAGAATGTCATAAACTTCAGAAAATCAAAAGGGGACAGATCTTTTATCATACAAGATCAGTAATAGATCCATCTTCTCTGTCTCAAATCCAACAGGGTACTGCAAACATTAAGTCACAGAGGAACTGACCACTGAAGGCAATGCACACACTCCAAAACCTCTCCAAGGGGTAGCTTGCAATTGAAACAGTAGTTTGTCCTGCCAGAGAGCTGTCTATGGCTAGGCAGAATTTGTCCGAAACAGAAATTCATTAATGGAAATGAAAATATTCTGTGTTGCGGAGCACAAGAGAAGAGAAATGTGCCTGAGTCTTTAGCAAGCTTCTCAGTTGATCTTTTGAATGAAAACAAGTGCTTGATTGCTTTTTTTCCCTCATGATGATTTCAGTGCATCAATGTAAAACTTGCAGATTGTGTTGGTGTGGCTGCTAAAGTATAATGATGTAGACAATGGCATCCTCAGAATGATAATCCACGATCTCTTCTGATAATGAGTTTGAGATTCAGTCTCTATTTTTCCCTCGCCACTATCACTTTATCCTGTGAAATAATGTTTTATTTGTGGTAAATACCTTTTTTCATTAACACACCAGAAACAGATCTTTATAAGATGGTCTGCCATCCCAGTCAAATTTACGTCTGCAGTTTAGCATACTACACAATTAGTAATCTCTATGTAGGTAAGTGGCACATAGTAAACTTCTGTTATTTCAGGTCATTCTGGGAACTTCTTTGTCATGCAAAGAGGGGCCAAAACCTGATCCTCAGATTCCAGTCAGAGAAACAATGACAGCAGGTGAAAAAGACTTGGAGTCAAAGCTGGTATATTTAACATATCACTGACAAAAAGTATGAACTCATTTTCAGTCTGGATTTTCTTTACAGAAAGGTTAATCTGTCATTCTAATGAAGAAGAATGTGTGAAAATACTGGATGCTTCTGACAAGGCAAATATGCTAATTTATGTGTAAATTTACAGGTTTTGTTGGATGGATTTTTAGGATGGGGGATTGTTTTTTTCTATTCAGAAGCTTGGAGAGGCATCACTAGAGGTAATATATTTGAGAATCAATACAAAAAAACCTGTGTGAAAAATACCTGTAGCAGGAATAAAAAGAAAAAGAAATATATTTGACTTGTATGAAGTTGAAAAGATAAAAGCAGTTTAAAATAAAAAAGTGCAGTAAAGTGTTTTAATTTCTGTTTATTTCAGGAACATATCTATAGTACTATTTAATATATTTTCTTCACTCAAATGTAAGGGGAAAAAAGGCAGTGTTGGTTATTACCTTGAGGTACCCTAACAACAATGACATAGCTGCCACGTACACCAGTGTGCTTGACAAAACACTGTTCTTGCACTCAATTAAACTATCGTGCTGACAGAAGAAAAATGGATCCACTTTGTTGCAGACTGTCAAACATGCTTTGCTTTCCAGCCTCCACTATTCTAGCAAAGTGAAACACAAAATCACTTAACTGTGCCTGTCACTGGAAAACAAAAAATCAGAATATGGTTATGACGAAAAAATTTCTGAACATGCCTCCTAACTTTCTGCAAACACCAGTAACATTAGGTATGTATTTCTAATTGTTTTAATGAAAATGTCCCTTTTCAGAGCAGATATTGCATGCTGCTTTCATTGTATGTGATTTTTTTTTTGTTAAGCAGCAAATTTTAATATTCTTTAGCTGAAGAATAATCATATAAGGCCAAATTCTTATCCCTTTTTGTTATGGCAATATAAAGTTTCCTTATATCTGGAAAATCACTGTCTGAGAATATTATGAAGTTATAAGGTTATAGGTAGACCAGTCTGTCATCATACAAACTTTCACTACATGGCAGTCCACTAAGGACGGATGATAGGAACATGTACCATGTGCCACATTCTAGTGATTCCTGGATACTTCAAAACCATTTGCAGTGTTACAGACTGCCACAGAGTACAGTTTCCCTTATATAAATGAATGATGTGAATCTGCCTGCCGAGGGAAAGCTAAAAGCTAAAACTCTCTTTAATTCTGCTGAGTGATGCTCTGATACAGCTGTGTAACTGAGTTGCTTTGACATGAATTTAGCTCACTCTTTTTTCTGATGCTTTGAGACTGCAATGAAGAAGAATGTTTTGCCACACAGTTGTCCTCAACATTCTGCCAAGTAACTGTTAGCAGCTAAGCAAAGTGACATTTGTGCATGTGGCAATTGTCTTTAGTACTTCTCTTAAATCTAAGCCTGAGGGCCTGAATCAACATTTCCCTGCACCTTACCGATTGTAGGTTATTATTTTTACACCCATTTGCTACTAAAGTAAATAACTACTGAAATGAAAGATACTGAAATACTAAACTCTGTTATAAAGTACTATGTACATTTTTGTTTTATTGTGTTTTGTTGGGTTTTTTTCTCTACGTTATTTGAGATGTCTGAGAATTCAAAAAGGAACAATATTAGTCAATCTGATTCATTATTCAAAGCTTTCTGGTGTCACTTCCATCCACTGAATTAAATTTTTCATTGGATCTTAATTATTTCAAATAATAGTTATTTAGGGTTTTTTTTTTTTTTTTTTCTGTGTGAAACTGAATTGTTTAAATGTAAACACCTAGTGTAATTTTGATGCTCTAGGCCATCCCCATCCAGGCTCCAGTTGCTCCTCTAGATCAGGGCATGGATTTCCAAAGGTCCTGTGGCATGTCCATGAAGCCCACTCACATGTCTTGAATATGCAAGGACAACTAAAATAACACTAGATACTTAAGTTAATGTAAAGTTAATGTAGCTGCATTTTTCCTTTTGTCTCACCCTTACATGCATAAGTATCACTTACAATCTTTACTTGTCCAGAATAAAGATAGCAATGAAACAAATATGTTGCCACCAGATTTACTCTTCCCAGTCCTCCTAAATACATGGGTTTTCTATACTAAATTATTCTCAGTCATAGAAAGAGGAAACAATACTCATTCTCTAATAACTGACATTTTGATTGTTAGAAATCAACAAGTTTCACTGAATTTCACTGAATTTTTAGAGTTGGAAGGGACCATAGAGATCATCTAGTCCAACTCCCCTGCTGAAGCAGTTTAACTTCCATAGCAAAGTGATGACACCTCAAAAATATTAATAATAAGGAAGTTGATTTGCTAACAGAGAAAATGTGGTCAGATACTCAAATTCCAGAAATTAGGATAGCACCTTCAAAATTATTATCTTTATGCAAATTTGTAGTGTAGTAAAATTTTCTGTCAGGATCTTACAAAGAATATGAAGAACTCACATTTGTATATACAAATAGGTAAGACACCAACAATAAGCTGAACTAAAGAATATAACTTTACTTTGAATTTATCAAGACTTCAATGCTAAATTTAGCATACATATGTAGACATGTAATAATTAACTGATCTTTCGCTATACAAATAGAAATTAGAAAAAAAGTTCATGCATAATCAGTTTACAAAAGATTTGCTTAGAGGAAGATAAATGCAGGTCAGAATTTGTGTTTTGGCACCATCAGTCATGCACAGAAATTGAATGGCCTTACTGCACTCTGGAGAAGATGCTTCTGTCCACATGACAGTAGTGAGAAGAGTTGTGTTTAATTCCCAAACAGTTCTAAACTTGTGCATGCAGAAGTTGCTGCCTTCTTTAAAAAGTGACCTTTAAGAAAAAGACATTTAAAAACCTCTTTATTTCTTTTTCATTGATAGAGAGAAGTTCCTTGATTTGCTTGAAAGGCAGCCAGGAATAAGCTTTTTAATTTCTTGTGAGTTGAAAAAAATTACAAAATTATATAGAATAAATAGTAAATATAAATCTAGCTAGAATTCCTTGCAAAAATAAACCTGCAGTGTTCTACTTTTTTTTTAACCTATTTTTCCCACAACACTTTAATTCCTTCTAATTTCAGAAAATATAACATATTTTTGTACAAACAACTAAATACTAATGTTCTTCATGTGTGTGGTTTGTTGCAGTTATTCTGTCTGGGAGTTGCTTTTGAGTAGGGTAGGAAAGGACCTGTATTTGAACTTGGAAGTTCCTAGCCACAGCAAACTCATTTTCTCCAAGAATATTTAAAGCCAGCACGGAAAGTTATTTTTATATATAGACAGATACATAAAAAACCCAAACTTATTAAACACAATAACATATTTACAGCTGATTCTCAGTAGCTTTTCAAATTGCCCAGGATTACGAGTCGAAACACCAGTGATGCACAATGTTTTATAGCAGCAGCTCAAGAAAAGATTGTCCAAACTTAGGTAAAGCTATCAGGGAAAGTAGCAAAAGGCTTCATTTTTTCTTCTTATTGAAGATGTTGGGTAAACATAGTAACATGGTTTTCCTTCGACAAACTGATACAGAATGCACACGATGAAGTTCTGTGAAAATACTTAAATATTTGCAGGCCCTGGGTGCATACACAAATTTTTTTTTTTTTAAACTGACATTTACTATGACAACATTTGAACTCCTTTCATATTTATTATAAGGGTATGTTAGGTGTGGTTGTAGACAATGGTCATGTATGCAGTGCGTTTACTAATCTAAGAACTACACTCTAAGCTTAAAACTACAAACACAAGTGTTTTTTCAAAAGGAACCTAATTAAACTGAGGGGAAAATGAAAGAGTAAAGGTAACAAATATTTTCCATAGGTTGGGTACAGAATGGAGAGCGCCATACACACCTTTGTAAAATGTTGAGTAATATTGCAATTAGCAATCTTCGTCCCACAGTTCAATCACACAAAGTTCATGTTTAACTTGGGGTGAGACATACTGCCTGCACGCAACCCCATGGCTTCCCACAGTGATCCCTGAGTTTTTTGTTGCTAGGATTACTGCTGTGCTTAAGTTCTGACTGTTGACATGTAATTATAAGGCACTTTTATTTACAATGGTTCCAACTTAAGATAGAATTACAGAAATTCAGTTCCAGCCCAATGTATTATCGCTTCATGTTTGCTGCTCCAGGACTTCCAGGTAGTCAGGCTCAGCATGTAAATTAGCTTTGAGTTCAAAATACTCATTTTTAGTTTGTTCTAGAAAAACTTTTCTTGGCCTGGAGTACATGAGTGTTTCCATTAGCTTCAGCTCCTCATGTGTTCCAGGATAATGAACTTCCATGTCAGGCTGCAGCTGGACAATATTTTTTCTTAGGTACTCCGTGATCCCTAGTTGCTGAAGTTCTCTCTCTTTTTCAAGAAAGTTTCTATACAAACAGCTGGCATCCTGAAAAGACAGAAATTCAGCAGATTGATCTGTAGCCTTATATTTTACATTTGAACCTGTAAGAGGTGAGCTGTTCTCTCTTTCCAGGAGACTTCGGTGGAGATTTTTGGAATCATTAGTTTCCTTCTCACTTCCCTCCTCCCGTTGCTCAGTATGTTTGGGGCTGAAGGATGGGCTGCGGTAGACCTGAACCATGGGAGTAACCATACGTTGCTCATAGAGAGTTGCAGCTGGGCGCTCTGTTGTGTGGTGTGTTGTCTTATGCCCATACATGCTGTACTGGAGGTGAACTGGGCTGCTATCCCTCATTTGTTCATCTGCTTGTTTCTTTTTGCATCTTCGTCGACGATGTAGAACAAGAACAACTATTCCTGCTGCACAAAACACAATAGTTATAAACACAATTAGAAGTCCTAATATGAGAACAGAAAGTGGGACAGCATCTGTAAGAGACCTCAGAATGGTGTCTGCAGTGCTGGTAGTAGTAGAAGAAGTTGTCACAACTACAAAACTGGCATGAGTTGGTAGGGCAGGGCTGTTTATTAAACCTGGACACAAGACTTCACTGTTAAGAGATTTCAATTCTTTTTTTGCTAGATGTCCTGGAGATTTGCAAAAAATATCACCCATCATTGTGTTCTTACTCAGTTTTTGTATCCATTTTTGCAACCCAACTGAATCACAAGTGCAGTCCCAGGGGTTGTCTTCAAGTTCAATTTGTACCAGCATATCCAGTTCATCCAAGACATTGCTTACAGGCAAATGCGAAAATTGGTTTGTTTTCAGATTTAATCTGGTAAGTGGAACACCTGAAAAGATATGGGGTGGCAAAGTCTGCAGAAGGTTGTTATTTAAGTAGAGGACCTTAAGTTTTGGCATTGTACTAAATGTCCCTGGCAAAACCTGTTTGATGGCATTATATTCAAGGTACAAATATTCAAGGTGCTGAAGGCCAAGGAAGAGATTCTGACTTAGCTTTGTAAGATGATTGCCATTGAGATACAATTTCTGCAGTCTAGTCAGATTCAAAAAGGATCCTTCCTCAAGAATTTCAATGCGATTGTTCCCCAGATGAAGCATTTCCAGGCTAGCATAGTCCACAAGATCTGATTTCATTAATGTCTGAATAATATTTCCAGCTAGAATAAGCTTTTTAGGATTTGGAGGAGGTGGTCCTAAATCAGACAAGCTTTCAATATTTCGCTCCTGGCAGTGCATGAGAACTCCTGAGAGCATATGGCTGGTGCAGTGACAGGGGACAGGACAATAGATTCCTGGAAACTGAGTAGTAGGCTTTGAAGTATGAAGCATTAAACTTGGTTCTTTAGTCGGAGCTTTCAGGATAGGAATTACCTTAGTTGACAGGTGACTATCACTAACAGAGGTGGTTACAACCAAGGGCAGTGACCCTGAAGGATCTTCAAGTTCATTGACAGGATGAGTGGGACATAGTGACTCTTTTTTCAACCGGCTTAAGATGCTGCCTTTGATAATTGGAGGACTATTGCATACAACATCACCTATTATTGACTGAGGAGGCATGTTTTCTAGCCATATCTTCAGCTGCAGCAAATCACAGTTACAGGCCCATTTATTATCTTCCAACTGAAGATCTAGTATTCTACCAATGTGTTCCAAAAAGCCAACATATGGCAGGGTCTGTAACTGGTTTCCGCGAAGATCTAAATGGGTCAATGGCACAAACCGAAATATGTTCGGAGGAAGATATTCAATGGCATTATCATTCAAAATAAGCACTTTAAGCCTGTTGAGCTTGCTGAAGGCACTTGCTTCAATCACTGTGATGAAATTGTTGTCTGCTTGAAGAAACTCCAAATTTTCCAATCCATTAAACGTATCTTCTTTAAGTGTTTCTAAAGAATTGTGATTGATATGAAGTTGCTTAAGAAGGCTGAGACCATTGAAAGCCCCAGGCTCAATATCAGCAATATTATTAAATCCAAGATGTAGAGAGATAGCATTAACAAGGCCAGTAAAATCATTCAAGTGTAACATAGTCAGGCCATTGTTTAACAGATTTAGATGGAAAGGCCGTGATGGTGGGACACTTATTTCTGATACCATCTTGATGCCCCTTTCTTCACAGTTTATAATCATGGTATCATCCTTTTCTTCACAGGAACACAAACTCTGACAAGATCCTCTGACTGAAGAAAAAGAAGGCTGTGACTCGAAAGGATCAGATGCAACCGCAACTGAATATAGAATAAAAATCCAGAGCTTCATCTTGCCCAATAGATTCTATAAGAAGAAAAAAAAAAAAAAAAGAAAAACAAAAAGTAATGTAGTCATGATTTCAGAGGATTAATTTTTTTTTTTTTCCCTGGGACAAGGGGGAGCAATAACCATTCCTAATACTTCTCATTGGCTGCCTAAACAATATTATATTGTGCAAAAAAAAAAAAAATTCTAAGCAGAGAAAAATATATTTAGTTTAATGTACAGAATCAATGAACAGTCATAAGGGGAGTGTGTCAGTACTTTCATGCTGATACACCAAAGTAGGAGGTAATAAGGGATGTGTTGTCTTTATTTATATATCATATAGAATCTTTTGCCAGTAGACAGCAGTAATAAGTTACTACCCCAAGCAATTTATATCAAGGCTAATGGAATAGGTTGGATCATTGCTTTGCGTCACCATATAGCACTGCAAATTTTAAGAGTACCTTGCTAAGCTTGACTTAATGTTGTCCAGCTGCTGAAGAGAAGAAATAAGATTTGTTTTGGTTCAACAATGTGTTGTGAGGAAAAGCCCATTCAGGCAGGATACACGGAATCTCTCCTTAGGTTCTACTTTATGTATGTAAATCAAAAGCTATTTCCTCTGCAAGCCTTGTACCCCCAAACTTGAAAGGAAGTAGACAAAATATTTATTTTTTTTTCTCTACTTACATTTTAATGCTTATATTATACTTTGTGGATATTTAGTGAAAGTGGGAACACAGCACATAGTAGTGTAATAAGTTTTTTGTAGAATATACATGTAAAATAATTGTGTACAGAATTAAAATAATAAAAAAACAGAGAACTGTCAACACAGTACATCAGAAGAAAAGAGTAGGCAAGGGGCAAACATTTTTTTTGTGATTAATTATTAGACTTCTTCCAATTATTATAATCATTAGTTACCACAAAAATTCTGAAATGTACATGGAACTAACTCTGTTTTATGAGTTAAAAATTATCATCAGTATCATCCATATGTTAAATAACTTAAATTATAAACTGTCAGCTGGTCTTGAACTTTGCAATACCTGATAAATGCATCATTACAGTATAACTGTGGAGGTACAAGCAAAATTCACACATTGAAATCAAGCATTTGTAATCATTGGTTTGAACTAATTTATGCTACACTCTTCATTTGAAAATCCTCTGTTTCTTTCTGTCAAGGCTGTCCAATTAGCAAGAACAATGATATTTCTTGATATATGAGATGGAATGAAATCTCTGTTTATGGTCTTTAATTACATATTTGCACATTTCCTAAAAGAAAAAAACAATGTTACGATGGAATGGATGATTGAAAACAAAAGAACTTTTTTTGGGTGCACAATTTATTCTAGGAGTGAACTAAGCAGGTTTCTTAAGTAATCCATCTAATAAAGGTCACTTGATCTTTCAAAGAAAGCGATTGAAACATAGTGTACAGAATGTCACTACACAATTAACCAGCAGAAGTGTTAGATTCTGAAAGATTAGAACCCTTTAGAAGAATCTATTAAATTACATGCATGAACATTCTTACAGTGTGGCCATATGATTTGGTATCTCATCAATATATATTTTAATTATCATGTACCTTTGTAACTGGCAACACCATTTATTCAAGGCTTCCCTTGAAGCAGATTGCAAAGATTTATACAGGCAGGCACTTAAGTGCTGTGGTATGAGTATTACGCACACATAAAAGTAACAACAGCAAATGTGTGCAGTGAATTATGTTTTTCTCTATTATTAGTTCCTGATAAGTGGGAGTAGATGCATGAGGTTAGAAATAGTAAGTGCAATTCACAGTGTGAGAAAAAGTGTCCATTAAAATATGACCTTTTATTTTTCTTTTGGTGGAACAAATAATTTTGTTTTCTCATCTAACATTCCTTGAACTCCAGATGCCTGTGTTTAATATATAAGTCTCTGTTTTCCCAAAAAGTGTTGGTTAAGACTCATCATGCCAAGATGTAGTTTCAAAGCATGCAGAATAATTCTAGGACCATATTATGCTAGAGATTTATTCATGCTTTATGTGTATCAATATCCTTTCCAGTGACCCAAGGTAAAAAATGCAGGCTCTTGACACAGATGCCAGCTTCAAACCTACTGTATGACTAATTAGACACTATTTCTGTACACTTTTTCTCTGTAGGAATTCCAGCCTCAATCTGCATCAAATTCAAACTGCACATATAAATTCCCTGAGCGAAAATAAATAAATAAATAAATAAAACATCTGAAAAGTATGTTGCATTCTAGTGCATATTGAGAAATTAGGTTATAAAAATGAAAGCTCTCTTCTCAGAGATGAAAGTAACAACATTTGTAACCAATTGGAAAATGTTCTTATTTTAATCATCATCATACTTCTGTGGGCAGCACTGCCAGAACTCTCACACACACATATACACACACCAAAAATTAGTCATTAATCAGAGAGTTGCATTCTTTTTCCCTTTTTCCATTTTTTTTTTTTCTGAATGCTCAGGAATATGTAATGAAACTCTCAGCAGGCTACTATCGTAAAATAAAGAAAACTGCTTTCAAGTAACAGATGATAGACATGTAACTGATATAATTTACAATAAAATAAAATTTAATTTAAAAGACTTCACAAAGTTGACCTTTTCCTGTTACATGTGGTGAGGCTTTTCAGCAAATCCTACATGATAACTTGAGTTTGTTGGCTTTATCTGCTTTAATACAAGTCACTAACTGCATAATGTAACTAAGCTTTTTGCAATATGAATTCTAAAAGACTAAAAACTGTCACAGTCCTTTCTACGAGGCAAAGTTTAATACTTTTCAGAAGTAGTCACCTTATAGCAAAGGCATCACATACTTGACAAATGATAATCACCAATGTGTTTTTAAACATTAACTTAGCTTTTTTCACGTCACTTGGGGGTTTGGTTTTTTGTTTGTTTTAATTCAGCTATTTAAAAAATGCATGCTGAAGAATTTCAAGGCCTCAAGCTAAGAATTGGTAATTTCTAAAAGCCTTGAGGATTGCTTATTAAATTCTAATGGGAATCATAGTCAGATGATGCATTTAAGACAATTCTTGCACTTCAGAAAATAAAAACAAACACCCATTTCTCCCCCCTCAAGGGATCTAAAATCAGTGTTCCTTTAATACACACATTCTATGCATTTGGCAGTTTGAATAAAGGCACCTGGCAGAGCATTTGAAATACAGTATAAACTGCCATAATTTAACATAAAAGTTATACAAAGTCACACAGAAAAATAATTTTAGCTGGTAATGAGAAATTAATTTCTCCTACACTGAGCTAATTAACTAACTGGAACCTTTCTTACCTGTACAGCAGTAACACTCCCTGAAACACTCGGTAATGCACAGTTGGAGCAGCTGTTTCAATGCGATGTAATTTTCCCCAGTGAAAACACACTCTTTCGTCTGAGTTTCACTCTGCTGCAAGCTCTGGCAACACTACAGCTCCGTAAAGTTAGAATCCTTGTTCAGAAGACAAAGTACAAAGCGTTCAGTTGAAAAAATCTTCCAGACAGCGTGCACATGAGACCATCCTGTAAGCAGTTGTCGGTTTTCCTCAATTAAAATTCACAGCATACTTCACAGCTATGCTGGCTTTTCTGCATATAGTTAACTGTTTGCAAGCATTTGGATGCAGTAAACAAACAAGATGTTCAGCAGAGCTTGACTTGATCACTTGGTTTGTCAGATTTTTAGATCCAAGCTGCTTCTATGTTCTCTCTGCTCTTTCTAGTCTTTCTTGTTAGCTCAGTTTGTTATTAGTCAGATTGCCAGGGGCTGGGAGGTAGGCGTAAATAAAGAGAGTTCTTGGCTTTTGACTCAGCCTTTAAGCCCTTCCCCACCAGAGAGCTTTAATCTGCCAGTGTCATTTAATACAAGATACAGCTCCACCTTGAGACAGATCAGCTCCTCCTCCTGCAATTTCTCTCACCTCCTTTTTCCCTTATCTAAGTGAACTGCGGAAAGTAAAATTCAGCTAAATATCTTCTAGATTACTTAAAGTCTGTTAACGGCTGATTTTGCAAAACAGTAAGCATCCATTGCAGCTCTTGCAGTTTGTTCTCTTGAGCAGATCTTGCATTTAGTTTATATCTGCAAATGCTTGCTTTAGAAACTGAAAGCATTCCAGCCCAAAAACACTCCGCAAAACACACTACAAGGGAAACCTTGTCCTCTGGAAAATATGCTTATCACAATGAAGTTCAAAGAAATAAATGACGGTACAGCTCTCAATACAGTTCACCCAATGTGACTGGGGAAGGGATGAGTACGTACAGTTTTGCATACTTTATTTCTGAAGAAAAAAAAAAGAAGTAGAGTATTAGTGCTTATGCTTGCACAACGATTGCTGTTCGTCCTTTTTAAAATTGCCCAACTAGTTCTTTAGGAAGAAAACTGGGTTGATTGTAATTGTCTGTTTTACAGATGTTAGCATAGTGTATTGGTATCTATCCATGTGAGACTGTAGTGTATTTGCATGAAACATTGCTTTGACAAAAAAACGGTCTGGCGGGGGGGAAGGTTGAGGGGGGTATACTCTTAAAGGCAAGTGTCATGCTTAAGGTATTGTTTTCTTTGTCCTCATAAACGAGTAATTAGCAGATACACTAAGGCGATGGGAAAATGTTTATTCCATGCAAGGAACATTTTCCTCATCCCTCCTGCACTGCATGGGATGGTTTGATACGCTGCAAATGTTACTTCCTTGTTCATCCTACTGCCATAGAGCCACAAAACCTTTTGGTGAGTAACAATAGATCTGGTGCTTCAGTCTATTTATGTAGAGCATACCATTTCCATTTTGTTCTTATTGTGTCTGGAATTACTTTACAGATTGTTTATTACAGCCTCAATACCAGTCATATTCCAGTAACGTCTTTTGTGCTGGTAGATCTCCACGTGACCTCACTGGCCTTTGAAGAAATATTGTAATGTACTGTTCCATGTGACGAAGGCTATCAAGATCTTTTCCTATAGATATATATACACGTATATTCATATATATATGTAATATACACATACATGTATACATATATACACACACATATTTTTTTATATATATGGGCATATGTATATATGCCTTGGCTTATTAGGATGAGTTCTTTACTACTTAATTTTCTACAGATAAAGTATGTAATCCAGCAAAATAATAAAAAGAGATAAAATATTCCTAAGAAACAGCAGCAATTTAATTTCCTTTCACTTCAACACATCACTTATTTGATTGCATATTGCAAATCTTGCCACTCTGTCTTGACTTGCATACATGTTACTGTTAAGGCTCAAAGATTCTCAGATATCTGTGTCCAGCCAAATAAATCATTACATTCTTTATTCATGTTGAGTTTCTGAATTGGAAATCAGTGCTCACACTTCAACTTGTGGTTGATTGCTTGAGATCAAGAATACCTGTATATACAGATACTGATACCAGAAGTGAAAACAACACAGATCTTTCCTTTTCAGTTAACATCCACAGGACTAAAAACTGATCACAAAAATATTTCCATAAATCACCAACTAAAAATACGAGAGCATTTCCTGACCATACACAATTAAAAAACGCCAACAATGTTTCTCAATAATGTTTGTCATTCCACAAACTGTATATTTACCAGGTTTATAACAATATGGCTAATGATTGTTTTTCTACCACAATTTTATGAATCATTAAGCAGATTATTATAAAGAATGTGATTCTGCAAGTGCATCTGCATGGACGGTGTTGAACTGACATGGAGTTTTTATCTTGCATTTTAAACATTCACCTTTATCAGTTGCTCTGACAATTTTAAAATTTCTGAAGCTGTATAAATAAAATCTAAAACTGTCAGGCTTACTTACTTCCAAAAAGGCCTTAAGCTTGTATGTCATTCCTTTTTACCTCTACACAAAGTACATCATCTCCATAGATCAGAAATGAGACCATACCCCTCTAACTATACACATATAGTGCATAATTCTCCCCCAGCTAGTGAGTTTACATACATGTAGAGATAGAAGTTTAATGCTATTAAGTACGTAGGCTTTGTGTAAAATCCTTAAAAGAGGAGTACCACGTTTTCTTAAATTCTCTGTTATGTTGGTAAGATGTGCAGGTTTCTTTAGCTGTATACATTAAAGAGGAAACACCTGAGACTGAATTACATAATTTGTAAATTTTGGTATGATTAGAAAATACCCAGGAAGACTCTTCGTGGAATCCATTTCTTTCTTCTTAGCAATACATTCCCTCTATTCAGGAAAATTCTGAAGACTACAGGGACGCTTGTATGAAGCAGAGGAAAGCTTTCTCACAACCTTTCAGTCAGACTATACTGATACCTTCTCTAGGTTATTTTGAAGAATGTTTTCTGTAAAAAGGATATGAATTTAAAATGTGGAAATTAGGTTTACAATTTACAGAAGTCTTCAAAAATGTGATTTTTCATGGTACTCTACTTATTTATTTGTAAATTCAGTGTTTAGAAATAACAGATGGAATAAGGATCTGCATTTGCTATTTCAGTGGAAGGTAAAGCTCCCCTCCTCCCTGATTCACAACTCATTGCCACTTCTCAGTGTGCACATAAGGAGCCGTTAATTCCACACAAGTTGTATGAGCCAAATAATGTATCCTGCTCTGCCTGCAAGACGCTGCTAGTCCACATCAGCAACTCTTCCCCTATATTTCTTGCAACACCAAGTCTCTGAACCATGTATAATACTGGTCTGACAGCTTAAGATATTATACTGAAAGGAAGTCTTCTTCTGGAACAAATAAGTAGCATCTTAACATTCATACCTGAGAAAGCAGACTGAGCAACTCTGTTGAAACTCATACACATAGTATACATGAAAATTCCAAATGGAGACACAGTAGCCAAGGACAAATCTTAACTAAGTAGGACCAGGGAACATAGAACATGCACAGAAAACAAACAAAGAAAAACCCATAATACAACATAGATACAATTATGGAAACTACCAGTGCCTACTATAAAGCCAATGCAGGCCCTTTGTCTCCCATCTTAAAGGAAATTAAGAAAGGTTTTCTTGAACTATAAGTTTCACAATCCTCAAGTGAACAGGGAAGAAATAATTAAGTTTGGCATTAGGAAGGAGAGGGTTTTATTTTGTAGCCCTCAATTTATTTAATTGAGGTACACAACACCTATTTCCCTCACAGAACTATTGCACCTTTCGTTTTTTCATCGGGATAGGTATTACTCAAAACCTTTTTCTGCTGTGAACACAGTGCTTGTGTGGCTTTTTTACAGTCATGAACATATTGCAATTATGTAAACAAAGATCAGGATTCCCCTGTAAAAGTGGTATGCAAGCCTCATGACTATTCTATATATAAATATTTTAATTTTTATATGATCCATAATAACAGGCAAATATCTGAAAAATATGCTGAAAAATATCTTCAATTTGTAAGAAAAGAGTCAGGTTAAATTAACAACCTGCTATTATCCTAATGTAGAGTCTAAGTAACTAAATGAATTTAGAAACATACAGGCATATCTAATATAAAAGTATACATGCATATATAATGTGGTATGCATTGATAAACATCATCCTGCAAAAAATTACATTCCTTGAAACGTTTTCAAGAAAGGTATATTGAAGCTAATATTCTTTATATTTCATTTTTCAAGGTAAAAAGTCACATGGTTATGATGAATCAGATGCATATTTTTTCAAATGTACTCTTCTTGCCAATGACCCAAGAAAAAAAAAATTGAGTCATAGTTTGGCATTGTACAGCATGCTAGCAACCTAGAAACTTCTTTGTTAATCTACCTATGCTCCCTTTTCACAGTAACTTTTGGAACCCAAGAAGCATTATTGACTATTGACTTTAAATTGCTGTAGTTTTCGAGTGAAGTGCTGTAGTTTTCGACCACCTTGCCAGCTGAAACTATTTAAAAAGCAAAATGGAGTAGAGTGTCTGATACTCATGTAGAAGAAAAAATCCAGTCTAAAATCAACAGAATTTCCCTTGACTTCTTTGGGCTTTGACTTATTTTCTGATTTCTCTGGATTTCCAATCAATATCCTTTAAGGTATATTTGAATAAAATCTAAATTTAAAACATCCTTATAAGTTTATATATGCTAGTTAAGTTCTACTTACTTTTTTTTTTCCCCAATATGATACAGTCTACCAATTAGTTACCAACTGCTTCTCAAGTAGTCAGCCTTACTTTGTAGTTACAGATATTACAATTGAAGTATAGTCAGACTTTCTTTCATGTCTGACAGTAGTTGAATGCCTAGCTCTCATAAGGGCCTTGAAAAAAAATCAATTCAATACTTAAAATTGGTCTAACCCATAGATACAGCAATTGTGTAAAGCTTTTGAAACAAGTAGTGAAATATTTCTATCTTCTGTACTGCATTCTTTTAAAAACAAAATTGCTTGGTCTTCTGTTCCTAAGATGGAGAGCAGAAAAGTACACACAGACACATGCTGTATTAGTTTGCAATGTACTTATGGTGTTCTTTTTCAAATTACAACCTAAGATGTTCACAGTTCCAAATGAACTGCTAACTTCAGATTCATCTGTCAATAGTTTAAAAAGTTTACTGCTTGCACACAAAAGTACAGATATACTAATATGTTATAAACCCTTTAAAGGTAGAGGGAAAAAAAAAAAAAAAGAAAATAATAATCAGTAGGTGTGCAGTAATCAATGATCAAAAAAAGGATATGACATGTTTTACATATGTTTACATTTATTTTGTCAGTGTTAAAGAATTACTATGCTTGGTCTTTTTCAGTAAGTCTGAATAGGAAAACATGAAATATTGAAACTGCTGTGTAAAACGATTTGCTTTCCTTTAGCTATGAATAATGCATTGATATTTAACATTAGTATCCTGTTAAACACAAATGAGTTTCTACATGCTGACTATGCCTAAGCCTATTTATGATAATGCATGCTTGTGCCTAACCTAATTGTACATTGCATGCTACTGCTGTTCCACAGAAATCCAGCTAACGTAGATTATATCAGGCAACTTGGAAAAACACTTGAACAGTAAGTGCCGCAATAGTCAATCAAATTTGAAAAATCACTAGATTGCAAATAGCCGTAGCATTCAATTAATTTCTCTTGAGGACACTGTACATATACTCAGTAAAATTCACAGACCCAGTACAAGTCTAATGCACTAATGAATTAATGTTTAAGCTCTGCTTTGAAGATGATTTCATCTTCTTTCTGATAATGCACATCCTTTAAAGCGGCACTGACCTGTGTTCTGAACACCAGCTTTGAATATGTACTATAGGAACTGAGGCAACTGAGAGCACAGGTCAAAGAATGAACACTCTTTGGATCTGTAAAGTCATGGGTAATGACTTTTAATCTTCTACTCAGGAACAGTTGGAAGCAGTCCCCTCACCACTTTGACTTCCTAATACAGGATTGATGTGAGCTAGTTTTCAGTTTAAAAGTTTTTTAGTTAAGTCCAGGTTCATTGATCTATTGGCCATTTTTTCTGCATGAACAAATCAAGGATAATTTTTCTTGTAGACCATAAGGTGCCAATCTTTGGAATGCATTGCTTTGGAAGTCTCTGTAAGTCATTGAGATGTCTAGAGCTTAGTTTAGACTTGGACAACTAATTTTAGGCATCTGCAATGGCTGAGGTAAATCCTACCTTAAACAGTTTTCTGATGTTGGCAGCTAACAGCGTGTACTGGGTCTGGCTGGGATGGAGTTTTTCACAGCAATCTGTATGGTGCTATGTTTTGGATTTGTGAATAAAACAGTGTTGATAACACACCAGTGTTTTGGCTATTGCTGAGCAGTGCTTGTACAGCATAAAGGCTTCCTATTTTTCCAACTATGCCCAAGTGTGGTAGTTTGGGGGTGGGCAAGAAGTTAGGAAGGGACATAACCAGTACAGCTGATCCAAAACGACCAAAGGGATGTTCCATGTCATATAATATCATGCTCAGCAATAAAAACAGAGGAGAGTCATTTTTTGGAAAGTAGGTGTTGCTTGGAGACAGGATGAGAATTGGTCTACTTGCACACGGTGGTGAATGATTGCCTTTTCAGCCTTTTATTATCTTTTAAATTTATTTTTCTTCCTCTTTCCTTTGTTTATTGAACTATCTGTATCTTGTCCCATGAGTTTTTTGCTTCTGCTCTTTCTATTCTCTCCCCCATCCCAGCGTGGGGAGGTAGTGAGCAAGCTGCTGTATGGTGCTTAGCTGCCTATAAGGTTAACCCACAACACAGAGACACAATAAAGCCCCCTGTTTCTAAATTCACAGGGGCCATGTTCCTCTTTTGCACAATATCTGAGTAGTCAGAGTTTTCAGAAAATGGTAGAACTGGAAAAAAAATCTCCTTATTTTGTGTCTTTTCTTTTTCTGTAAAGTCTATCGGTAAAGTTATGCTTCTTTGATTCAGTTGCTGTATGGAAGAGCAAAGATTGCAAGAGAATTGGGCTCTAATAGGAAGCACACAAGCTATAAAACAAAAATAAGTATAAAAACAAATCTGAGTATACCTGACTACAGATACAACTCAGGAAAGGTGTGACAGATTTGTGCTCAGTTGTCCACACTGGAATATTTTTATTTGGTTAAAAATGCATGAAAAGGAAAATAATGTATTGAATGGGCCAGCATTTTTCAGTTAATCCCTGCACCTAAATCCTCAGACACTCTTATAAGCAGCTACCTCCTTGAGTATGATTTCTTAGCTTTGCATTCTGCCACGTAGCCATCCTCCTTGTTTTATCCATGCTATTGTCACAGAGCAAATAAAGCCCATTAAAGAAATTAAATCGACCAGATTTAGAACCCATCTTCCCGTCAAAGCGGGAAGAACACACAAACCTACATCTGCCAGTGATTTCATTTTTGGCTTGTGTTCTCAAATAGCCATTTATTTTTAGAAAACAACTTTTACAAGTGTGAGGATAATGTTAGTCACTATAGAAATAAACACATTAGGTAGAATAAAAATGCAATGGACAGAGTAAGAAGTATACAGTTTCCTGAATTCAAAAAATATGTTTAAAGTTTCCAGGGAATTTCTCTCTATTGAAGATATTGCATAACTATATCTAAGCCCATTTTTGCAGAAGGAATGTCAGACTTCTGCTTAAAAAATGTATGCCTCAGGTGCATAAAAGGTGCTGAAAAGCATTGAAAGGTGTTTTTTTGATCAGTTCAGCATGCTATATCAATAGTTTAGCTGTAGTTTTGATGGCGCAACTTCAGCTCTAACATCAGACTCATTGGGCTATGTCCTGTTTTATTTCTAAAATAGGAATGGGCTTATATTTTTTCATATTTTTTTATTTCAGCAGATGTGGACTCCTGCTTTGTTTTCATGCAGATGGTGCAGAGAAAATGAACCTTTGAATTCACTTTTGAGGTGAAAGTAAGAATTTTTATTCATATATAACAAACTGCATCTTATCTTAAAATGTCCTTGTGGTTCAGATCTTGTGCATCTGGGTTTCTTACACAGAGTAGGAGGAACATTAGTACAGCAAAATCAGACATGTTTCCTCTGTAAAAGGGAAGAAAACCCTTTTCAGGATAAAGAAAGAAAAATTCAATTTAGTCTGCTCAGGGGTGAGGGATAAGGACAAGAGTGGGAATATTTCCAGTAAAGTAAAAAGCAGAAAGTAGGTCAGGAAGAGTGAACTTTCTGTTCTTTCTGCTATTAAAGAAGGTGAGAATAGGGTAAAGTAGTGACTTTATTGAGAGAGTCCATTTCATCAGCTGTGGTAACATTGTTGCACACCCTTAACTTTTCTCAGTGACACTGGCAGATAAAATTGGTAGGAATATATACATTATTTCTGCTTCCAAAAATCTGTTGCCCTACACATTACTTGCTATGTACCTTGCCTATGTATAAAGTCCTTTACAAACAATTAACCTTTGTAATTAAATTGATCTTATTTTCACATGACTTTATCTGACTTAAAGATCTAAGTACAACTGACCATCTACTGGCAACTGTGTGAAGCCATATGGATTTTATTGAGTCACAGACAATGAACAGGTGTGAGCTTTGCTGGAGGATGGCTACTGAGTCAGTATTAGGGCCCAGTATTATGCATGACATCAGGGATGGATTTTTTCATCTAAATCACCTCTAGCATGGTAATCATCATCTCAGTCCAATTAATAATAAAGAATGTGGGTAATGAATTAATACAAAGTGCTGTGCAATGTGCAGTGTAATCTGACTGAAAAAAAAAAAAGAAAAAAATTCTTCCCCACTGTTTTCAGGTTGTAGTTTGGTTTTTTTGGAAACAGTGAGATGTCACTGAGACATATTTTCAGTTTAGAGTGCCTTTATTGCATATTATCCATCCTAATAAGAAAATTTAATACCTAGATTTAGTATTCAAAATAATTTTATTTTGGGGAGGCTTTTTTGTGTAGGTGATTACCATATGTTTGCCAAAACTGAACTTATTTTTTCCATTGATATTTGAAATCATTCAGAAGTCTACTATGCACATAACTGACATGTATGCTACATTTAACAAACAAGTGGCAGCAAACATCCAGAACTAAAAAAAAAAAAAAATAAAAATCTAAGAGAAAGCAATGGTTGATAGTAGTAGGTGACTCTCTTTTGAAAAGTACATAGACACTCGTTTGCCAACCTAAAGCATTCTCCAGAGAGGTGTACTGCTTAGTTGGGGTTCATATTAGGGATGTCACTGGGAGACTGCCAAGTCTCATACAGTCCTCTGACTATTATCTGCTGCTGTAGTTTCATGTGGACACCAGTGATACTGCCAGGAACAGTCTGAGGAGTATTAAGAATGACTATAAAGCCCAGGGAGCAGCAGTCAGAGACTCTGGGATGCAGATAGTTTTTTCATCAGTCTTCCTGGTCCAAAGGAAGTGAGCTGAAAGGGACAGTTGAATCTGGCAAATCAACAAATGGCTATGGGGCTGGTGCCATAGGCAGGGGTTCAGCTACTTAGATCATGGGAATTAGTTTGAGAAACCTGGTCTACTGAGGCTTGATGGGGTCCATTTGTAAGAGAAAGGGAAGAGTATCTTCAGTCAGAGGTTTGTCACTCTTGTGAAGAGGGCTTTAAACTAGAGTTGCTGGGGGACGGGAACATCAATCCATCCCACTCTTATGAGTATGATGCCAATGCCAGCAATAGACACCAAGAGCCTGGAGAAGGATCATAGGTCAGCAAGAAAGTGCCTGGAGTGCAGCGCAAAGTTCGAGCCCCTCCAGCCAGTAAGTCATCTTCATTGAGGGCCCAAGTTCAATGGCTCTATGCGAATGCACTTAGCATGAGGAGTAAACAAGAGGAGTTAGAGATGTGTGCATGCCTGCAGGGCTACAGTCTTATTGGCATTGCAGGGATGTGTTGGGATGACTCTAATAACTGGAGTGTTGGAATGCAAGGATACAGACCCTTCAGGAAGGACAGGCAGGGGAGACAAGGAGGGGTCGTCGCCTTCTATATCAATGACTCCTGTAGGCTCCTTAAAGGGAGCCTACAGGAAAGCTGGGGAGGGGTTCTTTGTAAGGGACTGTAGTGATAGGACAAGAGTTAATGGTTTTAAACTGGAAGAGAGTAGATTTAGATCAGATATTAAGAAGAAATTCTTCACTGTGAGGGTAGTGAGACACTGGAACAGGAGAAGTTGTTGCCCAGAGAAGTTGTGGATGGCCCATCCTTGGAAGTATTCAAGGTCAGGCTGGATGGGGCTTTGAGTAACTTGGTCTAGTGGAAGGTGTCCCTGCCCATGGCAGGGGGTTGGAACTAGATGATCTTCAAGTTCCCTTCCAACTTAAACCATTCTATGATTCTATTACCAGCTAGAGTGCATGGAGCTCTGCCTGGGGGTGGATGAGGAGCCAACTGAGAGCTTATGGGTCAGAGTTGAAGGGAGGACAGGGAAAGGTGATGTTACAGTGGGGGTCTGCTACAGGCCACCTGACCAGGAAGACTGAGCCAATGTCAGAGGAGCCAATGAGGAGAAGTGCTATGCTGGACCTTGTTCTCACCAACAAGGAGAGGCTGCTGCAGAATATGATGCTCAAGGGCAGCCTTGGCTGCAGTGACCATGAAATGGTGGCGTTCAAGATCCTTAGGACAGTGAGGAGGGCGCATAGTAAGCTTGCTACCTTGGACTTGAGGAGAGCACAATTTGGCCCTTCAGGGATCTGCTTGGTAGGGTATCATGGGAGAAGGACCTGAAGGGAAGAGGGGCCCAAAAAAGCTGCTTAATATTCAACAATCACCTCCTCTAAGCTCAGGAGTGATGCATTCCAACAAAGAGGAAGTCAGGCAAAAACACCAGAAGGCCTGCATGTATGAACAAGGAGCTCTTTGACAAACTCAAAAGCAAAAAGGAAATCTGCACAGGGTGGAAACAAGACCAGGTAGGCTGGGAGGAATACAAAGAAATTGTCTGAGCAACCAGGAGTCAGGTTAGGAAAGCTAGAACTCAGATAGAGTTAAATCTGGCTAGGGATGTTAAGGGCAACAAGAAAAGCTTTTACAGGTACATAAGTGATAAAAGGAAGACTAGAGAAAATGTCTGCCCTCTCCGGAAGGAAATGAGTAACCTGATTATCTTGTATATAGAGAGGACTGAGGTACTCAGTTACTATTTTTTGTCTCTGTCTTCACCAGCAAGCCACACCGCTCAAGTTGTAGAAGGCAAAGGCAGAATGAAGAATCACTCATTGTGGAAGAAGACCAGATTCGAGACTGTCTAAGGAAACTGAAGGTAAGAAATCCATGGGACCTGATGAGATTCATCCACAGATCCTGAGGGAACTGATGGATGAAGTTGCTAAGCTACTATCCATCATATTTGAGAAGCCGTGGCAGTCTGGTAAAGTTCCCATTGACTGGAAAAGGGGAAACATAACCCTCATGTTCAAAAAGAGAAAAATGAAAGACTGAGGAAACTACATGCCAATTAGTCTGTGCTCAGCAGGATCAGGAAGCAGATCCTCCTGTAAACTATACTAGAGCACATGGAAAACAAGGAGATGATTGGTGACAGCCAATGTGGCTTCACTAAAGGCAAATTGTGCCGCAGAAATTTGCTGTTTTTCTACAATAGGGTTACAGCATTGGTGGATAAGGGGAGAGGAATTGACCATCTACCTGGACTCATGGAAAGTATTTGGCATTTTTCCACACAACATCCTTCTCTCTAAATTGGAGACACATGGATTTGATAGATGGACCACTTGGTGGATAAGGAATTGGCTGGATGGTCACACTCAAAGAGTTGCCATCATCATTCAATGTCTAAGTGGAAAACAGTGGCAGACCTCAGGGGTCCATATTGTGACTGGTGTTGTTTACCATCTTTGTTGGTGACATGGACAGTGGGATTGAAAGCACCCTCAGCAATTTTTCTGACAACACCAAGCTGTATGGCACAGTTCACAAGCTGGATGGAAGGCATGCCATCCAGAGGGACCTGGACAGGCTGGAGACGTGGACCCATGCAAACCTCATAACATTCAACAAGGACAAGTGCAAGGTCCTACACCTGGGTCATGGCAATCCCAAGCACAAATACAGGCTGGGTGGAGAATGGCTGGAGAGCAGCTCTGAGGAGAAGGACTTGGGGGTGTTGGTTGATGAGAAATTCAACATGAGCTGGCAATGTGCACTTGGCAGCCCAGAAAGCCAACCACATACTGGGCTGCATCAAAGGAAGTGTGGCCAGCAGGTCAAGAGAGGTGATTCTGCCCCTCTACTCCACTCTTGTGAAACTCCACTACATCCAGCCCTGTACCCCCCAATGTAAGAAGAACATGGACCTCTTGGAGTGGGTGACAGGAGGGCCACCAAGATGATCAGAGGGTTAGGGCACCTCTCCTGTGAAGACAGGCTGAGGGAGTTGAGGTTGTTCAGTATGGAGATGAGAAGGCTCCAGGGAGACCTGATAGCAGCCTTGGAGTACTTAAAGGGGGCCTACAGGAGATATGGGGAGGGATACTTTATGGAGGAGTGTAGTGATAGGATGAGAGATAATGGTTTTAAACTGGAAGAGTGTAGATTTAGATTAGATCCTAGGAAGAAATTCTTTACTGTGAGGACAGTGAGAGACTAGAACAGGTTGCCCAGAGAAGTTGTGGATGCCCATTCCCTGGGGGTGTTCAACGCCAGATTGGATGGAACTTTGAGTAACCTGCTCTAGTGGGATGTGTCCCTGCCCGTGGCTAGGGGATTGGAACTAAATGATCTTTAGTGTCCACTCTAACTCTAGCCGTTCTATGCTTCTAAGATTCTATGAGATTATTTTCATTTTTCTACAGCACAAATCTCTTCTTTATACTTCTGGGAAGACATACACAACATTTTAAAGTCACACGGAAAACAAACAAAAAAATGGAATCTGCTAAGAGTTCCTTAATATATCGTTAATATGAATGCAAAATTGTAGTTCGCACTCTGATCTCCTGTAGACTTTATATCCTGAAAGAGTTATCAAAAGAACAAGTATGTGAAATATTTTCCAAACTTACACCTACATATAATTAATGTGCAGTTCCCTTTCTTCATTTGCTGTCAAAGCACAGACAGATGCAGTATATAGCTCTTATGCTGAAATGATTGTTATTTGGAAGGGAAAAATTATTCTTGCCATCTGAATTAAGGTGTTTAGGCATCATCTAATTAGTCTCTCTACCTATAAAAGAGAAAAAATAGATCTCGATTATCTGCATCAGAGAAAATGAAAGGATAGTATGCAAAATTATGGCTTCCCTGCATTAATCTCCTTGCAGGTGTTTCATAAAAAATAGTTTCTCTTAAGATTAGGGTGAAGATATAAACTATACACAGTAAAGGTATAGCGATTGTGTGGACAGCAGCATGTCTGCAGCTGCGGTCTGAAACTAGCTGTTTTATGAGAAAAGTTCTCTATCAGAGCTACATTAATTTCAAGACCCACAATAGCCTTCTCCTCGTAGAAAATGTTGGCATTCTCACAGCTTTGTGTAGGATAAAGTCTCATTTCAGGAGAAAAAATATAAAGTTGTCTGGTTCAACTCTGGCATATGATTAACTTGATCATTATCACTATCTAAGCCTATCACATTTTTCCAGTTTAATTTGCACGGTGTTTGAATTCATACCTACAGAGAATACCTCATAATTTATCATTGCTGAATGTAGGAATGCTGCAGAAAAATCTTTAGTCTATTTCTTCAAAAATTTATCTGCTTTATGGCTAATTAATAATATAGTATTAAAAGTATTCTTTCTCCTTAAAAAACCAACATATTTCATCCTGCCAGCCATATAAACATGAGAAAAAATATTTTACTATTAACACAAAAAACTATTTTACTTTTAAAAATTTTACTATTAACACTAAAATTAGAGAAAGAAAGAAAGAAAGAAAGAAAGAAAGAAAGAAAGAAAGAAAGAAAGAAAGAAAGAAAGAAAGAAAATTATAATGGTTTTGTTAGAACCGAAGTTCTCAGTCTATCTTCAGTTGATTCGATCAGTTCATAATATACTTTTTGATGGTGCAGTCACTGAGATGATGGTCATCAAACCATGAAACAGGTTGCCCAGAGAGCCTGTATAATCTCCATCCTTAGAGATATACAGAACCTGATCGGGAACATTCCTGGGAAAAGTGCTGTAGCTGATCCTGCCTGAGCCAGGCAGGGTGGACTAAACAATCTAAGCAGATCCCTTCCAACTTCAATGATTCTGTGATTCTGTGTCATTCTGTGAAATGCTTTGAGAATCCAGCATCTGATGGGTTCAGAATGTTAAGTCACATCACTTTAAAATAATCCTCAGTACTTAATAATTACCATGTAGTTAGTCTTACATAAGGTCATGTTCTGTCATATGGTTTCCCTACCATGGAGAGAAATGGAAATAATACTTAAGTTATCTGAAAATATACTGCATATCTCTAAAATGCCATGTTAACATAATGTAGTTTATAGTAAACAAGCCATGTGATGTTAACTTAGAGAAATTCCAATAAATTTAGAAGCTCATTTAATGTCAACTATGATAACTAAATATTCATTTAAAAAGTATTAGAGTTTTCGAATTCTAAGATGAGTACAGGCCCTGTACTCATCTTTAATTCATTTCTAATATTTATGGATGGTCTGGAGTAACACAGACAGTGATAGCCTCACAACTGAAAATAGTGACCTAATCTAGTTTTGAAAGATATAATTTTAAGAAAAAAATGTATGCCATGAATGCTATATTACTTGATATTTCATGTTCCAGTCCACAAATCAGATGATCGAAGCTGCTAGTGTGTTGGTTCATACTCTTTAAAAAACAGCTTACTCTTCTGTGACATTTAATATACCATTGTGGAAATACACTTTATAATTAAAGCTATTTTGAAGAAAAGATTTCTCATATCAATGGGTGTCTGTTTAGAAGCGCTTTAAATGAACTGCTAGCTAAAATATGTACCAAACCATAAATTGATACAGAATCTAACGTTATGATTACAGGTCTTCTGCATAAAATTGATCAAATTGATTCAGTTGACAACTTAATTATTATTCTAAAATACTGAAACAAAATTATATTGTTTAGTGTGTTTAAAACACAAAACAAGCAAGCATTGAAGATCAAGGGGCTGATGCCAGTACAATGATTATCAATGTACTGATCATCTTTCACAGCAACTCAGTGTGAACACACATTCCTTATGTAATCATTAATCTCAAGCTTAACAGATGTGCTTTCGTTGTAATGCATTACACCAGTTTATTAAAACACCACAACTAGAACCACAATCTCTATTGTTTCGGCGGATGAAAACAGGAAAAAATAGGGTGCATTTTTCTATGTTTGCAATGATCCCTCACTTTGTTTTCAGACTTCTACATTAATTGTTTCTATGTTTCCATTTCAGTTAACTTTTTTTAGTCTTTTGGCTCTGTCAGCATTATGCTAATTTTTTTTTAATTTGCTCTAAATACAAATTGCATGTGTTTGACTGCATGTCTTTTTTTTAAATTATGGAAGTATCAACTGTTCAAGAGCTTGAACATTAATGCATTCATTTCATATTTATATAGATAGTAAATAAATTATAGTAAATAACTGTAATGTCTAAATTTGAACTTTAATCAGCAGAACAAAATAATGTAATGTCGGTAATTAAATACTACATTTATATGTAGATTATTGTATACACAGGTAAGTCCATATGATTGGAAAGATAAGGAGTGTGTTGGCTATGTGTTATCTTGTTGTTCAGTTGTGTGTCATTTTTTCCCCAGGTGATGTTGATTAAGATTCAGCTACTGGAGGCTCACTAAGACTAACACTGAAGGAAAGAGGAAAAACACCTATTAATTTCTACCAAAGTTTTTGCTGACCTTATAGATCTATTGGAAATACATCCATTTATCAGGATATGCTTTTAATAGTTAACATTATATAAACAAGTAATTGACCAATTAGTGTTAGCTAATATGCTACCATTAAATATGCTCACAACTTTCCCAGTACTAACTTGCAATTTTAATTTCATTTTAATCTTCAACTCTGTAAAACTTGACCTACCAAGAAATAATAATAAAAAAAAATAATCATAAAACACTGATACACAATGTTCTGAATGATATTGTGATACTCAGAGTATGTAAAACTTGTCTTCTTCATCCAGCGTAATGCATTCCTAATTATTACCCTGCATCATAAAGCTAAGATATGGAAGAACAGTTTGTAAGTACAGATCAGTGAGATGCAAATATCAATTCTTCAAAAAACTGTTTGTTCATTAGTAAAGAGCATACTTATAAATCTGTTCAAGGCCCCTAGAAGATCCTCGGCATGAAGTTGCTGGAGCTAAACTACAGTACAATTAACTTGAGAGTCAGTGGTAGCACAGGGTGAAGATGTCTTGTGGCTGTGGCCATGATCTCATATTACAGACTACTCTTTCACCAAGTAAAGAATATGGGGCTGATAAGAACTACAGTAATAATACTGCTTTCCTATTTCCCAGTTTATATGAAAAAAACTATTATAATTAATTTTCCATCAGATTTTACACATGACCATAGCAAATATCATCACTTGTCCCTCATAATCTGTAGTTCCTTTGTAACTGAATAAGAATTTACTTCAGGAAAATGATTCAACAGGAAAAGAATAAAGATTATAATAAGAATAAAGATTATAACTTTAATGGCTTTTTAAACTGTGGTACTAATTATGTGTCCCCTTGTTTAATGTACATATATGTTGATAATATACAATCATATTTTTACTTATTTACAAATATTTATCTTTGGGGTTGGAATGGTGGGAATTCAACAGAGATATTTTTCCTTTTTATTAATTCTGAAAATTTACATTTATTTGTGGAATATATTTAAAAATACTACAGTGCCTATGTTTTCTTTGAACTATCTGTCAAAATGGAAAGTTTTGTAATCTTTCATGTGCAAAATAATGTACGTAGATTCAAATGAAGACTCAACTTACAGAAAAGGCAGACAAGATTTATTTAGATTTATAGTTCAATATCACCCTCTCCTGGCAGTATGCCTGAACTAAAATATCATAAATGACAGTTCTGAAAATTTTACAAGAATTTTTGCATTTTTTTAAGAATATGAACATCCCTTTTATTAATTAAAGCCATATGCTTGATGTACTGGAGAAGAAAATTAAAATAATATTTTTTTCTTGTGGCAACTGTAATCCAACAAAGTTAAACCTACTAGTATTTGTAGGTTTATGTATTTGTAAGTACCATGAATTTAAACTATTCTGTTTTAGATTCATTTAAAAGTTTGTACAAATTTGACCAGCCTTCAGACAGTTTCCAATCCATGTTTAGTTAACACTGTTAGATCTTAGCCACTTTAAAAAAAAAAAAAAAAAACAAAACCAAAAAAACCCCAACCACATTATTTTTTTCCTCTATTGATTAATCCAGGATTCCAAAATGTTAGGGAAAAAGTATCACCAAAGAAAAGATCCAAAATTTATTTCAGTTCAAATATAATGTGAAAAAGTGAAGAAAATACCACTGGAAATGCTGGGGAGAGCAATAAGTAATGCATTTAGCTTCCCAACTTGATTTATACATTGCTGAGGAACAGCAGATTTTCCTTCTCTTTGTTTACCTTGTAAGCTCTTTGGAAATGCTTTTTATGCACTTACATGTTTCCTATTACAATCAGTTTCCATTATTGACTTTGGCAAAATATCAATAGCTGTTTGAAGAAGTATATTGTAGAAGTTTACTGTAAAAGCAGTAAAATCTATGCAGCCATGACAAGCCTAAGAGAAGAGATGTGGTAAAGGTTATCTGGAATCAATTCCTGTTAACATCTTAATTTTTAGTGATTCCAAAAATAATAAGCATGTGAACGTGAAAATTGAAAATAGATGACCCCTGTCATGAACAGCAAGGCTAAATTTGCTTTCAGGGCTCAACATCTTTCTCACAGCATCTAAATGACAAGTCTTTGAATGAATTGGAGCTTGGTATTAAGATCAGAAATTACTGTCTCTTGCTCTACAATTTTTATTAATCGTATATCATGAAATAACATATGTGGTGAAATATATACATATATCTGTATGGAACTGTCTAGCATAGTTTGGAATATTTTCAAATTTTGGCCCTATTGAAATAATTGGAAATTTTGTCATTCACTTCACTGAATCAGCAGTTTCATTTGGCATAAATTTACAGACTTCTGCTTATTTTATATATCTGAGTTTTTGAGATCTTATTCATGCTCACAATATTTTGATTTTTTTTTTTTTGAGAATTACAGTAATGTAATGAAGTAGTAGTCTGACAATGTTTGCTAGAAATTCTCCACCCAGTTACTAGGTGTTCATATATATATATTTTTTTTTTTATTTTTTGACTTGCATTTCTGCAGATTAAATAAGGAAACCAAAATATTAAAAACCACCCACCTAGGAATGAGCATGACAATAATGAAAATTAGATTGATTACAATTAAATCACTCTGTGATTATTCTCTGATTTACTTGATTTACAAGTTCAACCTACTGGAAGAACGTGGATTTTGCATCTTTAAAGACTGCTTCATCTTAAACCTTGACTGGTACGTCCTCCAAATTAATAGATTTCATTTCATATTTCCAATATAGAAATAATCAAAGAAACATGGTACACCACTGGTTATGGAAAACACTCAAAGCCAGATAAATGATTGTTATGCACTTTTAAATACCTATGAGCTTTAAATTATTGAGATGTTCTGAAATGTTGTAAATGACATGATGTAATATTACAACAGCATAAATCATAGAATCATTGAATCATGGAATGGTACGGGCCGGAAGGGACCTCCAAAGGTCTGACCTCCCCGCAGTCAGCAGGGACACCCCCAACTAGACCATGTTGTCCAGGGCCTCGTCAAGCCTCACCTTGAATATCTCCAGGGAAGGGGCCTCAACCACCTCCCTGGGCAGCCTGTTCCAGTGTTCCACCACCCTCATAGTAAAGAACTTATTCCTAATATCCAATCTAAATCTGCTCTTCTCCAGCTTAAAGCAATTGCCCCTCGTTCTGTCACTGCAGGCCTTTGTAAACAGACTCTCCTCAGCCTTCCGTGTCTTGGTTGTTGAAATACAAAGCCAAGAATTATAACCTTGCAAATGCATTGTGTTTACCCTCTAGTAAGAAAGACATTGTGAAATACAAACCTGTCTTAAATTGATTGTCACTGATTTAATCTTTTCCAATTTGTTATTATTTCATTATATTCTAAATGTTGACGTTTTAGAAAAGTTTCTTGTTATTAGCCTTTGATGACTTAGCTCTTAGCTCTTGTCTTTCTAATAATAAATAACAACAAAACAAATAAATACAATAATAGATTAACACTAGTTTAAGTATTATTGTTTTAATTTAAGTATCCTGTTACACCCACTGTTGCTGAATAATCAGGGTAATTCACCAAGAATATTCCTTCCTTTCAGTTTTTAGTTGACTGCAGTGTATTTCTTATACTTGTTAGAAACTGATCAAGCACATTAGATACTTAATTTTATTGTAAAAATCTGTAGAATCTTGAATTATTTGAAAGTTGAAATGTTACATAAATAGATGTTATCATATATGAAACAGAATAATTTTATTTTTATTAATGAACATGTCTATTCAATATAGAATGAGGATGAAATGAAAATCATTCTTGCTGTCTTAGTAAGTGTTTTGATCAGCCGTGCGTTCTCAAACTAAAACACATAGAAGATATTTAGTCAGATGCTGTCTATCCTAACAAATTTGCTTTCCTTCCAATCATGTCAGCTTGTGCTTTCAGTACCCATGGACAAATCCCATCGAGCCTCATGGGTTTGAATACACCTACCTAATATATGTTCCAGCCCAGGTAATTTAATTTTTGCTACAGCTGACAGAAGTTCATAGGCTTTCTAATTAACTGACACTGTACAGCATCAGGTTTTGTCTAGGTTTGCCTTGGATTGAGGTTGTTTAGATTCTCTTTACAATTGCCTAATGGAAAAATCTGCCAGGGAAAACGTGGGTCCCTTTGATGGATGAGGGAGACAACCAAGTGATGGAGTCACTTCAGATAGACTTAAGTGCTCAGTGTTCTTCTTCATCATTCTTCACAAGCTAAGCCTGTGTACACCTGAACAGTTTGGGTAAAATGGGAAAGTCAACAGTGGGGGAAGTGTATTTCTGTTCTGGTGGCAAACCCAGTCTAAATGCTGGAGGGGATAGCCCAACAGTGGGGGCAATAAGACAAGGGCTACTTTGTTGCACTCAAATCTTTGTAGCTTCTTGGGGTTGTTTTACTAGTTATTTTCCTTCTCTTTTACCTTCTTATCATCTCCTAGTGAAAGTGTGAAAGGCTGAGCTTCCCTTAATGTAAGGGCTACTGTTTGTTGCATGAGAACTACATAGCTTGTACTATATATAGCGCACTCAAAGCTTAAACTAAAATAGGTCTCAATGGTTAATGGATGACATGAGTCACCTTGCCATTAGACAATTGTTAGGAGAGGCTTAACATTGTCCCGTAAAGTGCTTGCAAAGAACTGAATCAATTAAATATTTCTGCTGCCTGTCCATTTGCTGTTGTAATAGTTTAGGTAGAAAAAGACCAATGCTATTGAACTAGTACACATTTAATAAATAATGGAAGAGTTTCTGTAACTAGAGTGATATATTTAGTTCAAGGAGAAAATTGTCATAAAATTTTTAGTTCACCTATTTTTCTCTAGTAAAGAAATCTAATTCTAATGTAAAGAAGGTGTACACATACCACTAATTAGACTGGAAATCTTTAACTCTTCTGCAATGTTTTCCTTGGAAACGAAATAAGATCCACATTGGTCTCACCAAAATCAATCTGATTATAATTTTGCATATTAGCTCTCAAAATGAAACCTGTGTGTAAAAGAAACAAAAATAATTTCTTCTTTAGACCATAGGAAAAGTCCTAGGCTATTCTTATTATAGTGGGATTATATGATGGAATACATGCACATCGAATATTGTCAAGCGGAAGTTCCTGTTGTGTGGACTGAAACTGAAATAAAGTGGAATGTATGTAGTTGTATGAATGCATAGAATATATTTTTGTTACACATCTCTCTTGATTCTTTTTATGTAACCACAACAGGCATGCAATGACCAGAGATGATTTAATGATTTTTTATAAAGTATTACTGAGAATTTTAGACCTTGCCATACATCGTAGAATACAGACCTGTAACTACAGTGACCATTTAAAAATCCCCAGAATTAATTTCATATAAATTATGTTTATAATTTATTTCATATAAATTAAGCTTTTGTGTTTTGCATTTATACACAGTGAAATCATCTTAACATATTTGGAACAATATGCTACATAGGTGCAATCAGTATGGATACATTCTGTCAACAAGCTATGAAATAAGTCATATACAAAATATTCAATTTAAAACATTGTATTTTATTTCATAAATATAGCAAATTGA